>CM074742.1:26659341-27859341 GCA_037367245.1 Phrynocephalus guinanensis
TGCCTTCATTGTTCTAATTCAGGGGTCCTCAACCTAAGGCCCCGGGGCCGGATGCGGCCCCCCAAGGTCCTGAATCCGGCCCCTGGGACCAATTGCACCCCCCCACCTACCCCCTGTTTTGTGAGCAAGCCAACCTCTGCAGCTGCTTTTGGACTGTGATCCGGCCCCCAGTGGTGTCTGGGTGGTGGTGGACCGGCCCGCTGTTTGAAAACTTTTAGGACCCCTGTTCTAATTGCTCTGAGCCTGCAATCGGATTTCCATGAATCGTTCCAATCAGCACTTCAGTGGAATAAAACAGAATTTTTACAGCACAACCCAGTGTATTGTAAATGTTTACAGTGTTATATTGTAAATGAGCAAGCTCTGTGGAGTTTCTTTTTGAGCAGGCCTACATTAGACTGCACTGCAAACATTCTGTGGAAGCATTATTTTATTTTTTCATGATGATAGTTGGATTTGGGATTAATTCTGCAACTGCCACAAGATTTAGTACCAAACCCTTTATACCAGATAAGTTATCATTAGAAGAGGAAATACTCAGGTATTGAAAGACATTGGCCAAAATCCTGTTGCTTAATGATCATGAATTGCATGAGAAAAGACCAAATGAATCAGTGTGGATTTGGTGAGTTGACGTTTAAGTTCCATTGATTCAAATGAGTCACTCTAAATAAAGGATCCTGACTTACTGAGGTACAATGTTGTGGCCGGAGCAGCCTGCATGCATGCTCCAGGCTGGGTCCAAAAAACATGGCACCGGGCATTGCGTCCCCAAGGATGCCAGGGGGCTCACCCATGTAGGTTGGCCCAGCCAACCAGGGCCAAGGGAGGCATCCAGGCATCACTGGCGCATGCAGTTGCAACAGCAGCAGCAGCCCCAAACTTTAAAAGAAGGGCCTGCACCGGGGGCTATCTCATTGCTGCCTGGACGTTGTGGACTTCTCCCACCCCCCCACACACCAGTGGAGCAATTAAGTACATTTGTTGTCTAGTGGCCATTACCCGTATTGTTATTTACGTCACAGCTTATGCAGATTGGAGGCATTGGGAACGGATCCAGGCTGGGGGTGGTGCCAGGAAAGAAACGGTGCGACTGCCAGGCCGCGGGAGGCACCAACAGACCCAGTGAGGGAGCAGGACCGCCCTGGCTTGGGCAGGGCTGCGGTCAGCCCCTCCCCTACACAACTAGAGAGGAAACCCAAAGGAGCCTGTGCCCACGGGTATCCAGAAGCTGGAACACAGAAGTGCCTCGAGTTGGCAGGGAAATCAACAACATTGGGGGATAGGCGGGTCTCCCGATGGGCAAATCTGACCCAATGCCTGGCCAGAGTACTGCAGTGTGTAACTAAGAGTAAATAAAGCTGTGGCCTTCATATCCTCCCAACCTTTGTGAGTCAGTGTGATTTGTTCAGTGGGCAGGGGTTCGGAACTAGTTCCAATGATTCCATTTGAATCAATGGAACTTATGGAGACGTTGACTCACCAAATCTCCATTGATTCAACAGACTTATTCTAGTACAGTTTATTATAGTAAGCAACACTTTCAGCCAGTATGATTATCATAATAGGAGCTTTTTACCCTTCCTGTGCATTGCAAAACAGCTTTCTCTTGTGATTATGTGATTTCAGTCAAGATATAATTCATCAGAAATGAAGGTTTCCTGGACTCATGTCTTAGGGGCACAAAGGGATTTCAGCTATTGTATAATGATATATTATAGAGATGATCTACTCCTTTAGAAAACTAGCTTTTTTATTTACAGTGTTCCCCCACCTTTCACGGTTCATATACTGCAGTCTCAGTATACTGTGGGACCGTAGTATATGAAAGCCAACGCCCCCTGGAGTAAGCTGGGTGGGCCTGTTTCAGGCCTCCTGTACCTACCCAAGGCCTGTCGCTGCCCCAAAAGGGCCTCCAATGGCCTTCCCAGGCCTGTTGGAGGCCCCAAAAGTGCTTCTGGTGATCCAGAAGTCACTTCCAGAAAACCAGAAGTAACTTCCGGATTGCTGAAAACCACTTCTGAGGCCTCTGATGGCCTCCCCAGGCCTGTCGAAAACCAGAAGTGACTTCTGTATCACCGGAAACCACTTCAGGGGTCTCCGACAGGCCATTGGAGGCCCATTTGGGTTAGCGCCAGACTTTAGGTAAGTGTAGGGTGCCACAGACAGCCCCCCCCAGTCCCAACCCATCCCATCTGCATATCACAGATTTTCAATTATTGCAGGTTGGGTCGGGTCGCTAACCCTCGCAATAGGTTGGGGGGGGAGGGTTACTGTATTGTCAGAATGGATTTTTGAAACCCAGTCTCCATTTCCTGCATTCTTACAGTTTTGTCTCTTTGATTTAAGCATCTGTGTCTACATCTTAGCCTTATTAATCATTATATGTTGTAAACTTTTTGTCTCTTGCTACCATCTTAATTTTTAGATTCATTGTCTTTTCATATTATATTTCTGTATTTATATTTCTGGGATTTGGTGCGAGTTGGTTTTCTTGATGTTTGTTTTATTGCTGGAAACTGCCCAGAGCTGTGGCACCATTCGGTGGTGTGGTGTAGTAAGTAAGTAAGCAAGTAAATAAAGCTATCTTCCTATCTACCTAGATAATCTAAATATGGATATGACTAGATCAGAGAATTTGGAGTCACATTTAAAAGGCTGTTATCTTTGGTGCGATTAGCTTTATCACTCAATTTAGTGATCCTTCCATTCAGATGAGAGACTTTTCTTTTCCCATGAGAAGGTCCAAACAGCACTTAAGATTGCTCTAGTTACTCTCCCTTTCGATTATGTCTTTTCTCAATTTCCTTTTCTGCCTTTTGCCATTCCACAGGCCATGGCAACTTCCCTTGTTTACTCTATTTGGTTTAATAAATGCCATACTGCTTTACCTAGCATGGATACTCCCTTATGTCTGAAATATCACCACTTAGAAAATATAATTTTAAAAATGTGAGAAAAGGAAAATAGAGAAGAAAGTTTCTCTGTTGTCCTTTCTCCTGTCATATAACCCTCTACATATGACACAAGATTGTCACCAAGGGGTCAAATTAAACTGCCACCCAGACTGTAGAATGTCCCATTCAGAAGCATTCCCAACTGAACTAAATAAACTGTCGGAAAATAAATAAATAATGCCAAACTAAATAAACAATATCAGAAAGGAGGGAAACAAATTGCAAAAGGCTGGGATGGGTTGCTGTTACTTAAAATTGATCATTTATTTCTTTATTTTAAATATTTTTACCCCACCTCTCTCACTGGAAAGGACACAAATGGTTTCTGGAAAATAGAGTTAACCACAGTGCCCAAATAGTGAACTACAGTATATGCTTTTCTGATTGCCCCCTAAGGCATACAGGCTCGTTAGACTTATAGAAAAAGACACTTTGTCAGTTCTGAAAAAAATAACTGGTATACAACCAGAGTCAAATTAGGCCTACCTACAGCTGTTATATAATTGAGAGGAGTATGCTCAGTAGAGATGGGCACGACTTGAAAAAATTTTTTTTCGAGTTGTCGTTAGTCGGGCTGGTTCCGTTTCAGCTCGTTTCCCTTTTTCGCGAAAATTCGCAAAAATTAGTCGGTTCATTTTTTCGTTTTTTCGTTGTCGTTAGTACTGGTTTGGGGAGGGGGTAGCGGGCTCCTGGAGGGAGCTGCAGGAGTCAGCCAGAGCCACAAGTGACAGACTGGCAAACTCCTTGCACCCGCTGTGTCTCACGTATTTGCATGTAGTGCAATGCAAGTAGATCTGGCTTAGGGTTAAGACGGGTTAGCGCAAGGGCTAGGGTTAGGCGAGTTACGGGTGAGGTTAGGGTGAGTATTGGGGTGCACCTCTGGGTGCCTCTCTGACCCACTTAGAAGGACAGTGTACTGGCGTATGGGTTAGGCTTAGGGTTCGGGTTTGGGCTACGATTAGTGGGCTGTTTATGCCCAATTGGCACATCCCAGAAGTCTCTGTGGTCAACCTGGCCAAGTGGCCATGTGATTGGTGGAAAATTTGCTTGGTCCACTCCCATGGGCGAGCCCATCATTGCAAATGTGCAGGTGTAAAAAAATAAAATAAAATAAAATAAAATAAAATAAAATAAAATAAAATAAAATAAAATCAACGGAGACTTTTTTTTTGCAAGAAAAACCCACTGCTGCTACTGTAAAAATTCAAGCATTTAAAATAGCTAATTTTCACATGTTTCTGTGGTGCTTTGGTGGGGTTTTGGGCAACGATTTCAAAAAAAATATTGCGGTCGCCATTTTGGATCCCCCCCCACCGCATGGCAAATGGATGCGCCCTCCCAGCCTGGTACAGTCAGCAAAACCTGGCCATGTGATTGGTGGAATGGCTCCAAAACTTTGCATGGTCCACTCCCATGGGCGAGCCCATCATTGCAAATGCGCAGGTGTAAAAAAATAAAATAAAATAAAATCAACGGAGACTTTTTTTGCAAGAAAAACCCACTGCTGCTACTGTAAAAATTCAAGCATTTAAAATAGCTAATTTTCGCATGTTTCTGTGGTGCTTTGGTCGGGTTTTGGGCAACGATTTCAAAAAAAATATTGCGGTCACCATTTTGGATCCCCCGCACTGCATGGCAAATGGATGCGCCCTCCCAGCCTGGTACCAGCAGCGCAGCAGTAGCAATTAGAGATGGGCACGACTTAGCGGTATTCCCGTTTCCGTTTCTCGGTTCCGTTACTCTACGGAAACGGTAACGGGAATTACTCCGCCAGACTTCGAGCTCGAACCGACGAACGAACAATTTTGGTCTGATTTGTCGTGCTCGTTCCTTGCATCGCGCGATTGCGCGATGCCACGCGGCACAGAAAAAAAGTTTTTAAAAGTTAAAAAAACCCGGTTCCCGGCCAAAAAGCAGGCGGAAAAATGCCTGCCGTGCCTCAGGGCACCTACCAGAGGGGTTGTTTCTGGAGAGTCCCCGGCCTCCCCCCTCATCCCCCGTCCTGGGCTGCTCTGGTGGGACTCGCCGCAGGCTCGCAGCCAGCAAAAAGCCCAGTCTCGCCGCCGCCCCGCCCGCAATTAAAGCGCAAGCAAGCGGCATGGACGGCACAGGAAAAAACTTTTAAAACTCTCCCCCCACCCATTCCCGGGCCAAAAAAGCAGGCGGAAAAATGCCTGCTTGACTAAGGGCGCAGGGCACCTACCGGAGGGGTGGTTTCTGGAGGGGGGGTCCCGCCTCCCCCCCATCCTGGGCAGCCGGACTCGAGTTGCCATTTCGCCATGCCATGCGGTGCGGGCGGGGGATCCAAAATGGGGCGGCAAACGCAATATTGTTTTTGAAATCGTGGTCCAAAAACAAACAAGCACAACAGAAACACGCGAAAATTTATAAACTGCCAGATTTTTCACAGTAGCAGTGGGTTTTTTCTTGCAACAAAATGTCTCTCCTCTCCTCCTCTGTCCTCCATTGATTTTTATTTTTTTATTTTTTTTACACCTGCGCAATGATGGGCTGGCCGAGTGGCCAGCCATGTGGGAGTGGACAACCATGCAAATTTTTGGAGCCATCCCACCAGTCGCATGGCCACTTGGCCATGGAGACTTCTGGGATGTGCCAAAAAGCCCCCTAAAACCTGCCCTAGCCCTAACCCTAACCCTTGACTCCGTACCCATACGTCACAGACTGTCTTCTTAGTGGGTCAGAGAGGCACCCAGAGGTGCAACCCACTAGCCCACCGTAACCTTACCCGTCACTAGCCTAACCCTAGCCATTGCACTAAGCCACCTTAAAGCCAGATCTACTTGCTTGCATTGCACTACACGCAGCAAGTACAATTCCCTTCTGTGTGAGACATGGTGGTGCGAGAGCCTTGTGCAGGGAAGGCATGACGCTATCACTCTCACACTGGTCTCACTGTCTGCACATTCTGTTATGCAATATCCATATGGCTATTGCATAGCATTTTGCAGCAGCAGCAGGTGAGGAAGGGAGACCCCCATGTAGAGGGGTCCCTTGGAGCCTGCTTCGATAGGAGGCACCCACGGGTGCCTCCAGGAGCCCACTTTCCCTTTATAGCGGGCCAGAGGAGGCACCCACCCCAGAGAGGTGCCTCCAGGAGCCCGCTCCCCCCCCAAAACCAGTACTAATGACAACGAAAAACGAAAAAACGAACCGACTAATTTTTGCGAATTTTCGCGAAAACCGGAAACGAGCCGAAACGGGACCGGCCCGACTAACGACAACTCGAAAAAAATTTTTTTCAAGTCGTGCCCATCTCTAGTAGCAATAGCCAAGGGGAGGGGGGCGGGGAAACCCCCCCCCCCCAAATAAAACACCCTTCTGGCCTGGTAGGTGCCCTCAGACAGTTTTCGCCTACTTTTAGGGCCGGGAATCGGTTTTTTTTTAACTTTTAAAAACTTTTTTTCTGTGCCGCTTGGCATTGCGCGATCGCCGCGATGCAAGTAACGAGCACGACAAATCAGACCAAATTGTTGGTTCGTCGGTTCGAGCTCGAATTCTGGTGGAGTAATTCCCGTTTCCGTTTCCGTAGAGTAACGGATACGAGTAACAGAAACGGAAACGGGAATACCGCTAAGTCGTGCCCATCTCTAATGCTCACATTTGACCGCAGGCTCCTTTTATTATAACTTCAGCAAAATGCCAAGAGTGGTACCTATTTTTAAAATCTAGATCTGTAATGCTCAATGCACTCTTCGGATATTGCTTAATAGCACCAAAGAACAGGACTGTGCAAGATGTGCACGAACACTTCTATAAATAGCACTTTATCTGGATTGCCTGAGGAAACACTGTGCTGATAAGCTGGTTACATATGAGTTCCAGGCATCTAATTATCTGATGCTATCTGATGCATTTAAAGAATCTGAAGGGGTTACAATACAATACCAAACAGCTAGGAGACATGAAGATGTTGCTGCCATTTGTAGGTCTTACTGAATGGCTGAAATCCTGTTGCGTTGTGTATTCAGTCACAATTTGCATAAGCCCTATTGAATCAATGGAACTTACACAAGAGTTGACTCATCAAATTCTCACTGATTAATGGGCCTACTGTTCTTGAGACTTACCACAATAAACAATAGGATTTTGATTGTGGTGTTTCAGAAAGGGAGTTTTCTAGGAGAACTGGTCCAGCACTCTCATTAATGAGAAAATATAAGTCTTTGTTTTAAGGCAATTAAGTTCAACTGCAACTGAGGTTTAAATCCTATGTTTATTGTACTGTAGAAAAGTTGCCATTTGAATGATGCCTCCTAGGTTAAACAATGACTTCTTCCGTGGCCTGAAAAATAGAGTCTCTCCCACACCTTTTCACATTTATTTAACTGGGCCTGGAAATAACACTGTACAGCAGGCATGTCTAAAGACAGGCCTGGGGGCCAAATGCGGCCCATTTTCAAATTTTGAGTGGCCTGCACCCTCTTCTCCCGACAGGCTCAGCCTGTCACACATCCCTGCCAGCTGGCCCATCCCCATACAGGATGGAAATGTCAGCTTGCAGTTTTAGTTTGCCAGCCTTCCCTGCTTCTGTCCGGCCACTCTGCCACCCTAGAGGCTTGTCCAAAGTCTGGCCCAGGGGCCAAATGCGGCTGAATGTTCCACCCCCCCACACACATTTTCACCTCACCAAATCTGGCCCTCCTTGCAAAAAGTTTGGACACCCCTGCTGTACAGGATAAGAAACTAAAAATCTGTTATAAAGTGGCATTCAGATAACTTTGATTTTTTTTTACTTGAGCTGCGATCTGTTTTATAACTGGTAAAAGATAAAAGTCTTGTAGTAAAAGGGAGGAAAGGATGACTAGACAACAGAATGTCAATGATAGAAACTCACCAAACGAGATATGTTACATTGCAAAACTGTTTTATGTTTTATGTTTTTCCTTTTCCTTTTCCTTTCTATGTTTACTTTTTGTCTCTTACTTAAAATAAAATATATATTTTTTAAAAAGATAACTTCCTATAATAAGTGAAAAGGATCTTCATTTTCATTCAAGTGGTGAAGTATAAGATTGGCACCTACATGAACTTGAAAAATATTCATTTTGGCACATATTGGCATTAGCTTTTTGTAATGCTTAAGATTTTTTGTATGGTGCACTTTTAGTTTGTTCTCTATGTTCACCAGAATAGACACAATTAGGTTTTTGAACTACATTTCCCAGGATACTCTAGCTAGCATGGCCACTAACTGGAAGATCCTAAGAGATAATTTATTTATTTATTTATTTATTTATTTATTTATTTATTTATTTATTTATTTATTTATTTATTTATTTATTTATTTATAATAATTTATAATAGCTCAAACAGTAAGTTTTGCTATCTCCAATCATAGCTGTCAAGTGTTTTCCATGGCTGCCCGGGACTGGGAGCTCCAGGGAAGCATCCGGGCCCTTCGGCTAGGGGGTAGAGCCTCATTTGCATATAGGGTTCCCAGAATCCCTTGCAGTGGTTTCAAAATGCTCACTTCGACCTAGGTGTCTTGGCTTTCTAGGGGATATATATACCGTATACTAGAGGTGGGCACGAAATGAACATTTTTTTCATATCCGTTATTCGTTATTCGTTTCGTTACATAACAAAACGACAAACAAAAATTGTGATGAAAATGGAACGAAATGAACAGAACCACGAAAATTGTGTCCGTTACGTTTCGTTTTTGTTAATGGCGACGCGCAATGAAATGAGCTGTTTTAAATGTTAAAAAACACCCTGGACATCCATAAAAATGCAGCTATAATTATTTATACTGTCTGATAATACCTACCGGGGGGGTTGGGTTCCTTAAAACGTGCATTTATGTCTTTTCTCAGATCGCTGTATTTTTTTCCTTTAAGGGGAGTTAGGGGACATCGACCCAAAATGGCTCCCAGATGCCTAATATTGATTTCTTGGGTATTAAAACACCCTGGACATCCATAAAAATGCAGCGATAATGCGATAATTATTTGAAATTATTACCTACTGGGGGTTGGGGTCCATAAATTGTTTGTTTTTGTCTTCTCCCATCGCGATGTATTTTTCTTTTCCCTTTAAGGATGACAAAATGAATGTTGCCACTCCAGCCACAACATGGAGGCAAGCTATGTGATTGGATCATGTAAATTCTTGGACAACTTCAACCAATAGCATGCCCAGGTTGCAGACTGGGTAGGTCTGGCAGCCACAGAGGGCATAAAAAGCTCTGGCAGCCCCCGTCCTCCTTGCAGTCTCTGGTGGGAGTTAGGGTGGGATTGCTGTCTATGCGACTCTAGCTTCAGTCCTGCAGCCTCCCTGTGTGCGTGTGTGCATACCTCTCGGTGAGTACCCTCCCCTGCCCCACAGTGCAGTCACTCTGCGGCTGCCTTGCACCCTGGGCAACGCCCGCCGCTGCCTTTGCAGCCTCCCTGCGTACCTAGTCTATACTGTGTCTCTGCCAGCATCAATTGTTTTAGTGTTTTCCCTCTGGTCTGGGGCGTTAGGGGACGCCCCCGCATGGAAATGCTTTAAAAATCGCGCAAAAGCGGGTAGAAATCAAAAAAACAAAAAACAAAAACAAAAACAAAATTTTTCCAAAAATTCACAAAAAAAAAGATTTGAAACGAAACGGACCTCTCAACGACAAACAAAAAACCGAAATGCCATTTTTTTTATTCATGCCCATCTCTACCGTATACCAATCTGGACAGCTGATGGTGTGTGGATTAGGAGTTGCACAGGGAGAAGTGCTCTTTAGTGGGCCACCTGGCAGCCAGCTTCATGGCCGCTCAGCAGCATCTGGAGCTCAGCTGCCTGCCACCGGACATGCGGGACATTTCAGGGAAAAATAATTTTTCGGGAAAACGGCAGGAAAGAGTGATTGACCCCTGAATGTCCCACCAAAAACGTGGCACTTGACAGGTCTGTCTCCAATATTTATTTATTGTGGCTCAACTAATTTTAACATTTTATTACAAGGTTTATTTTTTATATTGTTTTATTTTGTCAATGGCTGTGGGACACAACATAGAGGAAGGATGGCACATAAAAGTGTCTAAATAATAAACTGACAGCACCTTTGTCTCCTTATCCGGTAGATGGGAATATGCTGAATTAGGGTTTGTTTGCTTGTTTAACTCTAGCATGCTCTTAGTGTTTGCTTAAGAGAAATTTAAACTCCCTCAGTTTAGTTGCACTCCCCTAAACCACTTGAAAACATTCCTCAGAAAAAGTCAGTAGGAAAAGCCATTTTACGACATGAACATGGAATTGGTCTGGTAACTGAGTGTTCTCTTTCATTTACATTTTTACTTCCTTACCAGAGAATGAGGCAAACTGTGTTATCTATTTTTTTTTGTTTCTTGTACAGTATAATATTTCACCACTCTTGCCCCACAACCACTATAACATTTCAAGAAGAAGCCTCCTTCAACACTGGCGTCCTCTAAATGTGTTGGAATACAATTTTTGTCATCCCTGACAAGTACAACCAACTCCGAAATGGAGATTATGAGTGTTCTAATCCAATGCGAAGGCTCATGTAGGATTCAAAAATTAGATTAGGACTGAGGTCCAAAGCTTCACATCCTTTGCTGTATACCTAGCACACGCCATAGCTGTTTTTAAGCACAAACATCACATTTAAACCCTGTCATCTTTGTCACATGTTGGTATTACATTTGACCAATTGGTGGGTTGATATAATGCGTGTTGTGGAACCTCATTGAACTTCATACCAGAACTAGGGGACATACACTCAAATTGAGGGCTGGGAGAGTAAGAACTGACAAAAGAAAATATTTTTTCACCCAGCGTGTTGTAAGTCTATGGAACTCCCTGCCACAGGATGTGGTGATGGCATCTGGCCTGGATGCCTTCAAAAGGGGATTGGACAGATTCCTAGAGGAAAAGTCCATCACGGGTTACAAACCATGATGGAGATGTGTAATCTCTAGGCTTTAAACCAGGGTACTTCAAGGGCCAGATGCAGGGGAGTGGTATCAGGAGACAGATATCTAGTCTCATGCGCTCCCAAACGCATCTGGTGGGGCCGCTGTGAGATACAGGAAGCTGGACTAGATGGGCCTTTGGCCTGATCCAGCATGGCTCTTCTTATGTTCTTATGTTCTTATGTTCATAATATGAAAGTAATTCAAGGTACAGATTCAAACACATTTCCCTGGGGAAAATGATACTAAATGGAATAGGGCTCATTCCCCAGTATGACGGCACTGTCAGAGAGTCAAAGCTGTGCTTTAAAGGCTGACCAGGGGAACCTCTGCTATTTCATCATCAAAGTACTAAACTTATCCCTTTCTTACTTCTAAAATTTCAGAATCTTTTTGGAGTTCCGTATACCAGAAATCGGTTTGACAGGACCATCAGATAAAGTCACATCCTCTCAGCGATATTAAAAGCTTAGTGTGTGATATTTATCCAGCTGTTAGTTCAAGATAGCAGGAAACTGATTAGCTAAGCTCCCTTATGATTTTACTTTTCCCTTATCTGGATGCTATGATGGATTCTTACTGGGTTATTTACATCAGCCATTTTGAAACACCTAAAGCTGACCTTCTCTTTCATGTAATTTTCCTTGCCGTTGCAGATATTTGGGTTTCTTTCAGTGATTTAATGCTGATTTCTTTCTAAAGTTTTTGAAGTTAAGACATTAAAAACTGAAATAAAGGTTACAGTGCCACATCACTCCTTTTAATATTCCGAAATCCATCCACTGGTTAAGAACTGGCAAAGAGTAGTTGTAAGCCAGGCTTTACCAAATATGTACAACATTCCCTGTTAAATATTTGGCAAAATGCAGCAAATTAATCCGTGTTCCTAAAATGTCATTTGTTCTTGTATAGTAATTTCCTGTCACTCCAGAATTATAACACTAATAATCCACCCTCACATATTGACATAAAAGCTAAAAGCAAACATCTGCATGCTTATTCGTGGGTAGAGGGGGGAGAAAGATAAGGGTCCACACCAAAGCTCTATCCCCTGAAAATGCACTCTAGAATCACGTTCAGACAAATGCTTTGTTACAAATGTGTTTTCAGCACATGAAGCTTTCAAAAGCTGCTTGGGACATGGTGACAGTCATGGACCACTTCAGCCCTATGCACGTGGAGGCAAATACTGTACTGTACCTCCTTGGAACTAGAGAGATGCCTATATGGGGTCCATATGGTGATTTATTTAATAATAGGGTTACAAGAGGGGCAATCTAGAAGTATTAAAGCCAAGAGCTTTTCCCACCAACTTTTGTGGAATTTGGACTCCTGAATCTTACTTGGAGACAATTAAAATGGCTAAAATATTAAGCCAGTACAGTAGTACCATGAAAAATCTATAATTAAATCCTTGTTAGCTTCCTTCCAGGACAGTTTCTACAAGATGATGCAGAGAGGTGGCTGTTTCCTCACGGTTTGACTACAGAGCGTGCTACAAGAAACAATCTTCTTATCTCCCATAGCTTTTAACATCTGCATGAAATAGCTGGGTGAGATTTTCTAGAGGTCTGAATAGCAATGCCCTCAATATAGAGGTAACATCACATCTAACTTAATCTTCCTCTTCTACCAAATCCCAGAAAGGCAGTTGTGCTTGCAATCAGAGGCAAACTAGATGGAGGTGAACCAGGTGAAGCTTAATCCAGACAAGATAGAAGAGCTATCACTTGGGATGCAGCTGATTTAGGAGAACTGGCATCTAGTCTACTTGTGATTCAGTGTCCAAGTAGATTATGAAATTTCCACCATCACCACCACCCGCTTTTTCGCAGAGCTGTTCCCTCAGCTAGGTGGTATAGGTTTTCCAAATGTAAAAAATTACTATTTAGCAAATCAGATAAGGTTTGTGTATAATCCAAAAATATTAATATGGTGGAAAATTGAATAATCTGAAATAAAGGATAATATTGAAAAATATTTATTTGGCACTATTAAGAAATTGAATTTAAATGAGATTAATAACCCCTTCCTTAGATCTATGTTAAATGCATAGTATATACATAAAAATTATGTCCCTTGGATTCACCATTAAGATCATTAATAAAACGGAGAACTTCCCAACAAATTTGAAAGTTTTTAAAAAATTATTTAGGGAGAAAAGTTATTAGACTGAAAAATTGGATAGTTAAATTGAGAGGGGAGGTACAAATGAAAGAAATTCTTCAATATAAGGACATATCTTGGTTTAATTTTATACATTTAGAGTAATGGACTAATGCCTGGATAAAGAAATTTAATAAATGTAGAGATTATACAAAATATGTACAATTTTCATTGCTGTATGAAGATATCCAGAAGGAGAACTCAGCAAAGGGTAATGTCAGTAAATTATATAAAATTATTTTGGATTTAGAAGGTGCAAATAGGAAAGGAACTGGATTGAAATTAATTTGGGAACAGGACTTTAAAAAAGAAATAAAAGAGGAAGATTGGGCTAAAATGTGACAATTTGACTTAAGAGTGAAAAACCGTTGGCGTTTTAACTGCTGCCTTACAAATTTTAGATGCGGTCTGCTCTACTTATATTTTTTAATTTATTTTTTATTTTTTATTTTTTAGATAGTGCTGCTCTACTTAAGAGTTGTTCGACTTAAGAGCATACATTTAGAACTCATAAGTAGAGGTACCACTGTACTTAGATCTATGTCAGTAAGAATAAAAGAAAATTTTAAAAAACAAGTTTAAGATGGTATTTGACGCCAGTGAAATTGAATATAATAAATGCTAATATCTCTAAGCTTTGTTGGAAATGTGACAAGGAGGTTGGTACTTTTTTCATTTGTGATGGGAATGTAAAACGATACAAAATTTTGGAAATGTATTTTTAAATAATTAAGTGATATATATTAGAAAGGAATATAGAGCTGAATTATGAAATTGCTTTGTTGTCAATATTTTTTGATAATACTTATAATTTTAGAACTAGAGATCTGATTCCAAATTTATTGACAGCAGCTAGATTAATAATAGCTAGAAACTGGAAATGTAAACATGAACTATATTTAGATGAATGGTATAATGAAATGTGGAACAATGCTTTAAACAATAAATAAATTGACATGTACTTTAAAGATTAAAAAAGGAGAGTTAAAATATTTTTTAAAAGATATTTGGGGTAGATTTATTGAATATGTGCTTGTAAGAGATAAGGGTAAAGCTTCCACGCAACAATCAATTCTGTTCTGAAGGAGAGGATGATGAATGAAAATAAGAAGAATGGTCCGGCTAGTGAAGAGGTGCCCTACTGTTGATGTTTTGTTTCCTTTGTAATTTATTATTTGTATTTTTTATTTTGCATAAATAAATAAAAATTATCAAAAAAGAGAAAGAGCTGCGACCCCAAATAGTGAAAGATCTCTGTTGTCTTTCTGGAAACAGGCAAAGACCTTTCTCTTCAGGCAAGCTTTCCCTGAATGATGGACTATCATTACTGTATGTGTCTTTTAAATGAATCTATAGGTTCACATAGACTTTGTTTTAATAACTACTTATAACCTTGTAGCTTTAATGTAATGTTGTCTATTAATGCTGTAAGATATCCCTCTATTCCTTGTTCTCAATTACTCGAACCTGTCTTAATTGTACTGGACTGTATATTATCCCTCATTACTGTAAGCTGCCTTGGGTCCTTTTCCAATGGGAGGGAGAGAGAGAGAGAGAGAGAGAGAGAGAGAGAGAGAGAGAGAGAGAGCAGCAGGAAGGTGGACCGGAAGAGGTCGGAGCATCTGCCCTGATCTATCTGTGGAAGACAAAATGAGGAGTTGGTTTTCTGAGGGTTCCCAGTGTCTTCCAGACAGCTTCCATCCCCCTGGTCAGCCCAACACACACACACTCATTTACACTTTTGAATACAAGTTCCAAGGTTGTAAAGTTTGGTGACTGTGACCCTCCTCTGTTGTCGCAACTCGGTGGGGCAGTTTGGGGCATTGTGTTGGATCACAGTGGTCACAGGACAGCAGGCAGGGGCTGCCGGTCATGGGCAGTATAGAATTTTAGATGGGAATGAGGGGTGGACCATGCTACCAGTAGTTCTGGACGGACTATTGCCCCTGTCCTTGGTTGGTGAGGAGACACGGGGTGGCATATATGTGCATGGATCCAGGATATCTGTGCCACTCCAAGGGATCTCATAGTAGGAGTTTTGGAGTGATGGTGGGGGCCCCTGCCCCACTCCACTGAGATGGATACAACCCAATGCTTAATGCTTAACATGTTAACTGCTGCTGTAATTTCTAAAGTTCTGGCCTTTACTCCAGTCTCTCCTCTCTCTCTCTCTCTCTCTCTCTCTCTCTCTCTCTCTCTCTCTGTGTGTGTGTGTGTGCGCGCGCGTGTGTGTGTTGTTTTGAAGGGGGCTAAGGCCTGTTTAGCAGTCGGCCAACAGCATCTGTAACTGATAAGCCACCCCCTTTTGATTAACTTTTCCCAAAAGGGGAGATTTGAATCAGGTCTGTGGTGTTCAAATAATCTATTCAATAGATTCTCTTGGCAAATTAGTTTTCTTAAGGATGGGCCTTATACAGTACTTGTTTCTTTTAAATGGGAAGACATGTAGCCTTCTTGAACAGGTGTTGGTGACATGTGAGGCCCATTTTACCCCTGTATCCTTGGTACATTTTAATAGCCAAGAAAGGCAAAATTCTAAGACAGAGGGAATAGCTATACAGCATCCGGATCCCTTGTCAACATAACCAGGCCTTGTCACCACACATTTGAATGTGGCTGATCCTCAATGAGAATCACTATAAAATGGACGACAGACAAACCGGACTCCTGGGAATGTAGTTTTATTTCCAGAGGATCCTTTCCTAATACCTTGTGCACAAGGGGTGCCTGAACACAGGGACAACTTCCTGTATGGAATGTCCAGTCTTAAATATTCTTCAGCGTACAGAAAAAGATAAAGAACAAACTCAGGATTGGTTACATTTTGCCGCAGTGGAAAGCATGTGACTTCATTACATATATGTTCATTTTCCGTAACACAACCAAACTTAAAGATCAGTGATACTTTCCCATCTGCATTAGCAAGATTAAAAGGTCATTAATTTCGCAATGTATTGTTCTCTCTGTGTTAACAGTGAGTTTCAAAAGCTGGATATAAAGGTGCAAACAAGATATTTTAAGAACTGAGATGTCCTAGCATGCGGTTTGACATTTGCTATACACTTTTTGTGGTTTGGACACATCCTGTTGCCATTCGCTTTAGAAGCCCATGTCTGCAGAGGTGGGGGTGCTTTGCAGAAACACGGAGATGATGCTTTCAGGACATAGTTTACAGAAATGATGGTTTTAGGATATCTATATGAAGCAGAGGGTAGAATGAAGAATTGAAGATAAACTCAACACTTGAACCTTACTCTCACAATCCCCCCTTTTTAATCTTCAATTCTTTCATTCTCTCCTTTTTTGGTGTCTCATGGCAAAGTTCACATACTCAGGAACAAGTCTATTAGTTCTAATGTCAGGTGTTCTATGAGCAGTCCTGCAAGACAAGCAGGTCTTACAGAGAGGGAACAGATGATGACCCCCCCCCCCCAAAACACCAGGATCCCTATACATGATAACAGACAAAGCATTTACTTATCCTTAGTACCATCAACAGAAGAGCAGCATAGAATAAAAGGAGTAACAGAAGCAGAAGGCCCTCAAATACCCAAGTTACGTGCATAGAGTAATTTAGCTTTCCTGAAAAAGGAATTTCAGTCTTTCCACTGGATCTCCTTCCTGATTCCTAGCTCTACAGATGTTCCCTGGTATCTGGAGCTGTACTGTGTGATGAATCCATGATTTGAATTCTTCCATCTTCACTGCCATGTCTGAAGCGAGGAGAACCACCATCGCCTTCTTTGGCTCTACATCTTGGCTCAATGGAATTCACTGGTCTTTCCAAATTGAAGTGATGGATGGAAAGTCCTGCAGAAAAAAAAGAAGACAAGGAACGCGACAGAGACTGCACATATTGACTTACAATTCTTTCACCTAGTTGAGCAGTACCAACATTTACAGACATATCAGTTAAGGGCCAAGGCCTTCCATAATTTTTCTCAAAATTGGGATAAGACCTAAGCTTCCCTCGGGGTCAAGACCTAATCATGGAAATGTTCTTCCTGGGTAATCTTGGTTAGGACAGAATCCACTACCAGGTGTTGCTACTCATGTAACCTACTAAGAAATGGTGCAATTTCCTGAGCTGGTATATATCAATCCACCTTTAACTTGTCCACTTGTCCTATCTGTCTTGAAATTGTATTCTTTGAGCCATTCAACTTCTGATGGTGTGGTTGCTGCTGGTGGGACAGGTGCAGAGCAACATGTAACAGAGGTATTTCTTCTGGGGTTTCAAAAGCAGCTCGGTGAGCTTCTTTGTCAGCTGCTGTATTTCCTAGGGAGATATCTGAATCATCTCTCCGGTGTCCTTTACAGTGAATAATGGCAAGTTCTGATGGCAAACAAACTACATTGAGCAGTTTTTCTACTAACTTGGCATGTTTAATTGGAGACCCTTTGATTGTCAGCAGTCCCCTCTGTTTCCACACTTGGGGGCATGAGCATGCCAAATAGTCCACAAGTATTTGCTATCCATGTCAGAGTTCGTCCTTCAGCCATTTCAAGAGCACGAATTCCTACATACAGTTCTGCTGGTTGCACAGACCAGTAAGCTGGCAGGGCTCCACTTGTGACCATCCCTCCCCCCTTTGCAACCACCACCCAACCTGTTCTGACTCCCATGTCCACAAGACTGCTGCCATCTAAAAACCAGATGTTCTCGCTATTGGGGAGTGGCTCATCTTGCAGATTGGAGTGGTATTTCATTAGCAAGTCTACTGTGCCAAGCCAGTCATGGGGAGGGATGTGGTCTATAGATTCTTCATCCTGAGGAACTGGGAGGAGAGTGGCTGGATTCCATCTATCTGAACACATTACAGTCACTTTATCTAATTCAAGCAACAAAGCCTGGAGTTTCAGCAGTCTGTCTGATGTTATCCAAACATGTCCTCTCTAGCTTCCAACAGACTACGAATAGAGTGTTGTGACATGACTTCCACACTTCCTCCAAAAATCAACTTCAAGCAGATATGCAGCAGCTATAATGCAGAGACATCCTGGCCATTCCTGGGCAGTGGTGTCCAATTGCTTTCTAAGGTATCCCACAACCATGGGGTGACCTGATTTAAGGAATGCCAATATTCCAACCGCTACACCTTGCTTTTCATTGATGTACAGCTGGTACTTTTCTTCTAACTCAGTCAGGGTTACAGCTGGTGGACTTACAAGCTTCTCCTGTGTCTCTACAGCTGCTTTTGCAGGACAGTTGAAGGGCTCAGGCTGCCTTTGTTGCCTGCAAGATGCTATACAGGGACTGTGTGATAACTCCAAACTCAGGTATCCACAGTCTGCAGAAGCCTGCCAACCCCAAAAAGATCTCAGTTCTTTTGGCATGGTTGATATTGGCAGCTGTCTGATAGCCACTAGTGTTTCGAGTGTGTTGCAGGAGAAAATCTCCAGGTAAAAGCCAAAATAGGAACACTGTCCTCAGCTATTGGGATGCTAAAGAATGCATTGTTGAGGTCAAGCACAGTGGACCAGGCTCTCTCAGTTCCTAAGGTGCTGAACAGAAGATACAGACCAGGGACAAGCAGATAAACATGCTGGATTTGGAGTTTTAAATGGATGTGCACCGCTGCCACAGTCACCGCTGTATTAGGGTGTCCCAAGTCCCAAACCTGTAGGTTAACTTGGGCAAGTTCTGGTGGGAAGCCTTCTTCTACTATGTTAGCCATTCCTCCATGCCAGTTATCAACAGGGATCTAAAAGTCATTGAAATAGTTGCATCTCGTTCTCAGTCTATCAGTGTTCTGGTGTAGCAGAGTAAGTATCTGCCCATTATGTTGGTATGAGTATTTGTGAGCCATAAAAGGTCTGCAGTAGTCATGAATGTAGTCCCAGGGAACTGACAGGGGACATCTTGCATATACACAGTCTCGGCTACCCCTGTAGCTCCCCTCATATGACCAGTGGCTTCTCTTGAGCAGGGTACAGAACCTTGAACAGCTGAAAATTGAGCTACAGTGTCAATGAGAAAGTGTCTGATTTTATCTCCCACCCATATATTTACTTGGGGCATTTGGGCAGGTTATGTAGAAACCATTACCTGCACTGGTTCTGGCTAGTATGGGGGAAGGCACTGCTGCAGGGGCGGTTGTCTCTGCTACAGGCCATTTGGCAAGGGGGTTCTTCCCTGGGTCTAACTTAGGGGCAGGGGCAGGATCGGACTGCCTTGTCCCTTTTACACACTCATTACTCACTTGTAAGAAGACTTACATATAATTGTTGTCCTCATTCATCTGAGAAACCACATAAATAAATTATCAAGTTAATGTTAAACTAAGATATCAAGAAAACCAAACCTTCTCAGACTTTTTTTAACAGAAGGATGATGATGATGATTATAGGCTGGCCAGGCCTTTAGAAAAAATAAAAAATTGGATCCATTTCTTCTTCTATTTTACCTTTCCTCAAAACTTCTTAGTGATGGAGAACTAATCCTCTAATATATATAAAAATCCTTGTGGTTGTCATTGCTCTTTGGACTGTTTCTTCTGGGATCAGATTTCTGTGCAATATTTTCAATTAATCTCACCTAACTAAAAATTTCAATGCACATATACGAACTCCCACAATAACAAATAGAACAATTCACAGAACAAACTGGACAATTCAAACAGTTCTCTCACTCATTTCAACTCACATTCACACACACACACACACACACACACACACACACACACACACACACACCTTCATTCATATAACAGATACAGATCAGAGCTCATGATATTAAGTGCACCTGGTGTTCTTCAGAGAATCTTAAAGGATCCTTTCCCAAAATTCTTTTTGCTCACTCTTCCCAACACCTAAGGACGATTTCCAATGGTGTCGTTACTGGGGCCCTTGTACCATTATCACCAGGCTTGGGACAGCGCCAGGTCGTCACCCTTCTATGGCGCACTATTAAGTCCACAAGTAAATACACAAACTGCAGTATTTCCAGACAACACTACTCACCGGATCACGCAGCCAGGACCGGCACCACTTCAGTCCCTTCAGGCACCATGATCGTCCCAGGAGTTCGGGAGGACAACCAGTTGGGAAAGAGTTCCGGTTCCACAGATGACACAAGGTGAGAATCCTGTAAAAGTTCACAGTGCCGGCTGACTGTCACCACGTGCCATCTCACCGTCGGCTCTGAACCCACAAGCTGGAAGTCGTCAACAGCTGAAGTCAGTGATCCCGGACGAGCCCCCAAAATCTGTCACCACACATTTGAATGTGGCTGATCCTCAATGAGAATCACTATAAAATGGACGACAGACAAACCGGACTCCTGGGAATGTAGTTTTATTTCCAGAGGATCCTTTCCTAATACCTTGTGCACAAGGGGTGCCTGAACACAGGGACAACTTCCTGTATGGAATGTCCAGTCTTAAATATTCTTCAGCGTACAGAAAAAGATAAAGAACAAACTCAGGATTGGTTACATTTTGCCGCAGTGGAAAGCATGTGACTTCATTACATATATGTTCATTTTCCGTAACACAACCAAACTTAAAGATCAGTGATACTTTCCCATCTGCATTAGCAAGATTAAAAGGTCATTAATTTCGCAATGTATTGTTCTCTCTGTGTTAACAGTGAGTTTCAAAAGCTGGATACAAAGGTGCAAACAAGATATTTTAAGAACTGAGATGTCCTAGCATGCGGTTTGACATTTGCTATACACTTTTTGTGGTTTGGACACATCCTGTTGCCATTCGCTTTAGAAGCCCATGTCTGCAGAGGTGGGGGTGCTTTGCAGAAACACGGAGATGATGCTTTCAGGACATAGTTTACAGAAATGATGGTTTTAAGATATCTATATGAAGCAGAGGGTAGAATGAAGAATTGAAGATAAACTCAACACTTGAACCTTACTCTCACAGCCTTACTAACCGAAAATGATCCCATGAAACCTGATTAGATGGTGCACTGGAAATTGCACACTGACCTACTGGGATAAATAAGGAGTCAAGGTCAAATTACATTTCCGAAATGGGCTGCCCATGTGTTGTAATTCTCTATACATGGTTCTAATTTTTCCATCTGTCTGGCATTTGTAAGGATGAACAATCTGGAAGAGTTCTGCCTGTTGGCGAGAGACCACATTAATCAGTTTGGTATCACAGCCTCTTTCTGATGCCTTGAATAAATTACAGTGTTGACTCCAGACAGATTGCATTCTGAGGGAGCTCTCTTTCATCTGTTCTCTAGCTACTGTCTTAATTGCTTCATCTTCTATAAACCAAGGTGGGGGTCAGGCTGTGCAGTGAAAACAGTGTTTAGGAGCAATGGTGCCTACTGTCCAAGTGACTTCTGAATACCAGTGGATAACCTGGGCTTCAACAGGAGTGTCAACCGGATCAGCTGGAAAACCCTGAAGACATTCTGGAAAGAAATTGGATCCATCAGTCTTTGGGGGCAGATCATTCTAATAGGTCTGACTCTGAACTCGGACTGACATTCAGTCTCCACAGACATCACAGAGAGCCCTCTCCTAAACTTTCTGAGGCATTGGAGCTCTTTCTGCTAAGGAAGGCTAGGAGGACTTCTCACCACTCTGTTGTCCTTTCACCAGCAGGCAAAGGCCTTTTTATCCAGCCCACCTACCACAACAGAGGGCCTGCAGAAGAAAGGCATTTGTCTGGCTATGCTAATTTTCTTTTATTTAAAAAATAAATCATCATAACAATTACTTCTACCTGTGGTGTTTCAGAGGGTTCTCATTTTAATTATGCATTGATATTATAATGGATTTAATTATATTTTAATATTTAATTGTAAGTTATTGGCCAATATCCCAAGGAAGATTGTGTACCTATTGTCTCTTCCTTCTCCAGTAGGTCTCCTGCTGTATGACCTATCAGGCAGTCTTTCGGATCCCAATTTTCCAAGCAGTACAAGACCAGACATACAAAAGAGAGCAATCCTTCTCTGGTCTTATGCAACCATCCTTCTCTGATCACATAACACACCCGCACATTGCCCTTTTTAATGTTCTAGTGATACAGTTTTTGTTTTTGTTTTTAGCTACATAAGCTGCCTTCTTGGTTCTCTGTCTTGGCAGAAAGTCAGCAGAATAACTGACTGCGGGACTGACTAAGGGCTTTGTTTACGTTTACATTTTCCTCATAATTAGCTCCTTTCTAAGTAGAATTGATTTAGAAACCACATGGTAGTCACATGCTATTTGGGTTGGTGTGTGCATCCTCTTGGGAAAACTTAAGTGGTCTTGTATCTTGGTAGAGAGGGCTACACTGGCCTCTCACCCCTGCAGCTGCTTACCCCTTTATAAAGCTTAGCTGCTTCTGTCCCTTTAAGAATGTTCCCATTTGAACCCACAGAATACATCACAGAAATGAGCTTTACAGTGGTGCAAAAATACTGATCCAGGCATGGATTGTGGATAGGCCTAAAGCCAGATTGAGCTGGATCCAGATAGTTTGTTTCATCCAGAAACCTCTGGAGCTGCAAGGCCGCAACCCGCTCTAGTACTTTACCCAATAATGGCATCTTAGATACCGGTTGGTAATTGTTCAGTATTGTTGGATCTAAAGAGGCCTTTTTTAACAGCAGTTTTAATATTGCCTCCTTCAAGCATGCCATAATCCTGCCCTGTTGCAAGGAGGCATCCTCACACATGTGTAATGTTTACCTCCCCGTGCAATGAAGGCAAAATATAAATACTTACCAATTCAAAGATGTAAGTTCTAGAACACATAGGAAGGGAGAGGTATAGGAATAAACAGATTGGTCCATATTTTTCCGTTGTCAGTTTTACATATATTCCATCGAGTGTTCATTCTTAATCATTTCTCTATTAGTCTGTGATTTTAAAATAATACATAGAAATTCTTTTTAAAATTAAATATGTTTTCACATAAAATATGCGTTCGTGGATGCATCTTCCTCTTAAATTTTGTATGTATTCTGCTGTAAATTGCTGATGAAGCTACTTGGTTGAGTAGCAAAACGTTTCAATCTTACAAGAAAATAAGTTCAGTTGCCATGACTCAACTTCTGGATAACGTTTAACATACAGTATACTTTTTACTGGATATTTTTTGTTATTCCTTTAAATTAGCAGAGATAGAAAGGCAGCAACACAGAAACATGGAGAAATCACCTGAGTCTCATCACTCCCTCTCTCCTTTTGTTGTATTTTCCCCACATAAACTAGCATTTTGTGTGGCTCTGGTATCTTTACTTACAGTTATCATTTGTTAGCTACAAGCCAAAATGGAGTCTTCACCATGTGCCCTGTACCTTTCATGATTGTTGTACTGTAAAATTTGGAAAACCACACAATCAGAAAGATAAATACTTTTTGCATAGGGAAAAGCTTCAGTTTATTTACAACTGCTATAAATGAATCCTCATTCATATTAAGGGACTGGAGCCCAGAAGAATTGCATCTCTAGCAACTTACACTAACAAAATTTTAACAAGGTGTTCCTAACAGATAAAAACAGGCATAAAATAGGGGCACTCATTTATCAGGTCAGATGCCAGAAAAGAGAGACTACTCCCAGCAAATAGGGACTGTAGCATATGTTGCAATCAATTGCCTCCACTTTGATTTAGTTGTGTTGATTGATACAGCTGAACCTTATCATGGTACAGCAGTAAACCTGTCAATTGAAGATGGATATTTTTGTTTATGCAGAAAAGAGTCAGAGACAGGTAGAATCAATGGTTTCATCATTGTTGGCAACCAGAACACTTTATTTATATCAGACAACAGGAATTGTGCAAGTATACAAGTTGTTGGGGAAAATAATGTAGAAGTTGATTCTTGAGGGCCTTGCCTCTTGTCACTTTGGGGAACGGCCAGAACTTGCTTATGCTATATTCCATAGCAGTGTGGGAGAGAACACTCTCAGGATGCTGGTAGGCAGTATATTAAAAGTTTATTAAAATAGTCCTTATTAAAATAGCCCGGGCTAGTTTAATAAGGACTATTTTAATAAACTTTTAATATACTGCCTACCAGCATCCTGAGAGTGTTCTCTCCCACACTGCTATTGTCTGTGGATGCTCCAGTCCTTTCACCTTTATGCTATATTCCACCTGCCTGGTCAAGATGAAACTCAAAAGCAGCTGACAAAAAGGTACAATTTACACTACACACACACAAAAATTACATCAAAATAAAAATATTAATATTAAAACACAAAACCAATTTTAAAACACATGAAGAAAAGATGAGTAAAAAAAATACAGTCCCAGCCATCTTTTTAAAAGTTCCTTCCTAACAAGTGGTCAGTTTCCTTAAGCCAATACTCTAAGGTTGGCTTAAGAACTTTGCTTGCTGGCAGAAGGACAAAAGGAAGGGTACTACTAACTCAACCTCCCTTGGGAAAAGGAGTCACAAGCCTGGAGGTCACAGAGGAAGCTGTCTTAAGACAAGTGTCAGAGGGATCAAGCTCTTGGGAGAGTACTTGAATGTAGACTTTGCTACATTCTATAATTTGCTTCCACGTGGAATAACAAGCTGGAACTTATATGATCTTATTAGGATCTCTAACTATCAACTGCAAAGTTGGCACCTCGATGATTTGAATCCTGGGTGCTATGCAGCAGAGTGAGCTCCCGCTGTTAACTCCAGCTCCTAGCAATTCAAAAGCATACAAATGCAAGTAGATAAATAGGTGTGTGTTGCGTCGTTACAATCATGACCGACCCTTCGTGACTCCATGTCCATGGAGTTTTCTTGGCAGGAATACTGGAGTGGCTTGCCAGTTCCTACTCCAGGCGCCTACAGCATCTGGTATTCCCTGGTGGTCTCCCATCCAAGTACTAACCAGGCCCGACCCTGCTTAGCTTCCGAAATCAGATGAGATTGGATGTGCTTAGGGCATCCAGGCAGGAAGATAAATAGGTACCACCATAAAAAGTGGGAAGGTAAACAGTGTTCCTTGTGCACAAATGCATTCAGCCATGCTGGCCGCATGGCCACAGACTTCCACAACACTGGCTCTTTGGCTTGAAAACAGAGATGAGCACTGACTCTAGAGTCAGACATGACTAGCACGCATGTGTGTGTGTGTGGGGGGGCTTTACTTTTTACCTTATGTAACCTGATTACAGCCTTAACTGTGTTGTTCTCCCCTGCATTTTGATGTTTTCCCCGTCATTTTTTAGTTTTTGTGCCTCTTGCTGGGCTCTCTGTTTTTTCAGCTGATTGTTTCATTGTTTGTTTAGCTAATCATTTGTTTTGCCTCCATTTTAAATACTGTTTATGTGTTGATTTTTATGTAAACCATCCAGAGTTCCTTTGGGAAAATTGGTGCAGTATAGAAATATAAAAATAATAAATAAATAAATAAATAATAAATAAATAACTCTTCCTCATTGCCCTTCCTTCTAAGCAGCAAATCTGGTTTAATAAGTTCACATAAAACTACTTCCACGTGCTGGAGCTCTGTTGCTCCTTCAGAGAGAGAGAGAGAGAGAGAGAGAGAGAGAGAGAGAGAGAGAGAGAGAAAGAGAGACTGCCACCACATAAATGTGTTGGGGTCCAGGGAAACTACTTATTTATTTATTTTTCTATGTCATACTGAACTAGCGCTATGTCAGGTTGCAAGAAATTAATTTTTTTTAAAAAGACAATGAGCAGTAACCAATGGTTGTGACAGGCAGCCAGCACGAGGATGGGTGGACACAAGACTAATTTTCTATAAGTCCATGTAGCCCTCTCAGCCAATATACAACTCATGGGTGCACCATGGCTTGGAAGTTGTTGTCTCCTTAGAGGTAGCAAACCCCATCTGCGGATTTTGGACTCCACATCCCAGCATTTCCCATTCTGGGAGTTCCACCTATTAAACTGACTCCTACATTTTGCTGCCATCTAGATTTTGACCCAGCTTTCATGGTCTTGGATAGGTTAAACTAAGGCCTAGCATCCTATTAGAAAAAGAATGTGCACTGGTACAAGACAGTTGAGCCTATTCAAGTCTGTGAAGCCTTCCAAGTGAGTACAATTTAGGTTTGGATCTGGAAGATGGAACTTGCAGAATAGAGAATTCTAGTATTTGGAGTCCACATCTCCCCCCAAAATTGTGCATTTACAAGTAGAGATGGGCACGACTTAGCGGTATTCCCGTTTCCGTTTCCGTTACTCGTATCCGTTACTCTACGGAAACAGTAACGGGAATTACTCCGCCAGAATTCGAGCTCGAACCGACGAACGAACAATTTGGTCTGATTTGTCATGCTCGTTACTTGCATCGCGGCGATCGCGCAATGCCAAGCGGCACAGAAAAAAAGTTTTTAAAAGTTAAAAAAAAAACCGATTCCCGGCCCTAAAAGTAGGCGAAAACTGTCAGAGGGCACCTACCAGGCCAGAAGGGTGTTTTATTTGGGGGGGTTTCCTCGCCCCCCTCTCCTTGGCTATTGCTACTGCTGCGCTGCTGGTACCACGCTGGGAGGGCGCATCCATTTGCCATGCAGTGCGGGGGATCCAAAATGGCGACCACAATATTTTTTTTGAAATCGTTGCCCAAAACCCCACCAAAGCACCACAGAAACATGCGAAAATTAGCTAGTTTAAATGCTTGAATTTTTACAGTAGCAGCAGTGGGTTTTTCTTGCAAAAAAAAAGTCTCCGTTGATTTTATTTTATTTTATTTTATTTTATTTTATTTTTTTACACCTGCGCATTCGCAATGATGGGCTCGCCCATGGGAGTGGACCATGCAAAGTTTTGGAGCCATTCCACCAATCGCATGGCCAGGTTTTGCTGACTGTACCAGGCTGGGAGGGCGCATCCATTTGCCATGCAGTGCGGGGGATCCAAAATGGCGACCACAATAATTTTTTTGAAATCGTTGCCCAAAACCCCACCAAAGCACCACAGAAACATGCGAAAATTAGCTATTTTAAATGCTTGAATTTTTACAGTAGCAGCAGTGGGTTTTTCTTGCAAAAAAAAAGTCTCCGTTGATTTTATTTTATTTTATTTTATTTTATTTTATTTTTTTACACCTGCACATTCGCCCATGGGAGTGGACCATGCAAATTTTCCACCAATCACATGGCCACTTGGCCAGGTTGACCACAGAGACTTCTGGGATGTGCCAATCGGGCATAAACAGCCCACTAATCGTAGCCCAATCCCGAAGCCTAAGCCTAAGCCTAACCCATACGCCAGTACACTGTCCTTCTAAGTGGGTCAGAGAGGCACCCAGAGGTGCACCCCAATACTCACCCTAACCTCACCCGTAACTAGCCTAACCCTAGCCCTTGCGCTAACCCATCTTAACCCTAAGCCAGATCTACTTGCATTGCACTACATGCAAGTACGTGAGACACAGCGGGTGCAAAGAGTCTGCCAGTCTGTCACTTGTGGCTCTGGCTGACTCCTGCAGCTCCCTCCAGGAGCCTGCTACCCCCCCCCAAACCAGTACTAACGACAACGAAAAAACGAAAAAAACGAACCGACTAATTTTTGCGAAATTTTGCAAAAAACGGAAACGTGCCGAAACGGACTGCCTCCGACACACGACAACTCGAAAACGTCATTTTCCCTAGTCGTTCCCATCTCTATTTACAAGCATCTGATTTTCACAGCATGGGCTTCTTTCCTCTCCAGGAGTAGGCAAGTTACTTTCCTTTCTTGATGCTTGGCTTTCAGGGCTTAATCAGAGGATTCCTTTGAAGTCTAATTTAACAAACAAGGAAAGTCATTTCAGACACCCCTCTGTAAAATTAAGGTGTTTTAAAATCTAAGTACTGGCTATCTCTGAGATTTGTTTCTGGCCTGCCTCATGTCACTCACTCAAAGGCAGCGCACATGCTTTGAAAGCCAAAGAAGTTGGATTCAATTTATAGCATTTCTAGGTAGTGCTAAGAAATACTTTTTTCTAAAGCTCTGAGCAGCTTCCGACAGTCGTTACAGATCAATGATGGGGAAAGTGAGTTCCCCCAGGTATTTGCTGCCAGCTCCCATGCTATCTCACCACTAGCTGTGCTGGCTGTTTCTGATGGGAAGTGCAGCCCACTGACATCCAGAGCACTGTACATTCCTCACCTGATACGAATAATACTGAGCTCGTTGGACCAATGACCAAATTGAGTAAGCATCTTCCATTGCTGTACCTTTGAATGTTGTTGTATGTGTTCCCTGTGTGTGTAAGAGAGACGAACTGAGAGATAGAGAAGAATCCAACAAAAGGGAAAGGGCAGGAGCAAACAGCATTTGTTTTAAATCTCATTCTGATGGATGCAAAGAAACTGGATGAAACACAGGGGATGCCAGATACTGTAACTGGGGAGAAATGATAGTCTGAAGTTATTGAAAGGAATGCTGAGTCTTACATTTGAGAACTTTTGACAACAATAATTTTAGCCCTACTTTTAAGTACTTTGCTTCCTCTGGTTTTATGTAATCTGCTTCAGCTTCTTTGAATGCCTGCAAATTTTGTTCCAGTGTACTTTTAAATAAATGAAACTCACTGTATAGTCAGTCATAGACCAGAATAATAAAGCTTTCAGAAAAGCTGTTACGATCCATTATATTTCCCTTGGAAAAGGTCCAGTTTCACATCAAATGTACCTTTATTCGAGTATTGCCACTTTGACGCTCCAAATGCTTATCTAAATTGTGCTCAGTGACTATTGCGTATAATTCAGCCAGTCAATAGCTGAGAGTTCATTATAAATTACATAGTGATGCACTTAAAAATGGGGGGGGGGCTTATGTAATTGGGCTTGCACATCTAATCTGTAATAACTGATTTTAGAAAAAGTCTTAGCAAAGGGTTGTGTAACTGTGGAGTAGGAGGTTAATTGGAGCTGCTCTGCATGTAATTCTCTGTTAGAGTGCAGCTTCTCTAGACCCAGATTCCTAATACATCCAGACATATGCCCATGTCTTCATCTCTTTATTTTATTTTCCTCATGGATTATGCAACTGAAATCCATTGGCATCATTTTACATGGGCAGGATATGCTCTGGACAACCTTGGAAACTACTTTTTTGGGACTATATCTTCCAGAATCCAACCAGTCAGTGAGGCCAGTAGTAGTCCATTCCGAGCTCCAGTCAAAGGTGGTGGTTGCATTAGTCTTTTTTCATTTGAGTTTGCCAAATTTATTTATTAATTTATGAGCATTTTACCCTGCCTTTCTCCTTGGAGAAGAACTCAAGGTGGCTTACTGTAATGAGGGACAATATACAGTTCCGTACAATTAAGACATATTCAAGTTTAAGAAGAGGGAATTATGGGGTATCTTACAGCATTAGAAGACAACATTAAAGCTAAAAGAGATGCAAGCAGTTAAGAAAAGAGTATAAATACCATGTAATCATGTACAGTAGACCATCTAAAAGTTATGAGGGATGGGAACTAACAATTGATAACATAGTGTCAATGTAATCACACAAGAGAGGTACAAGCACCAAGTTATAAGTGGTCATAAACACAAGTCTGTGTAGCCATGTATGGCAGTCCATCATTCAGGGAAAGCTTGCCTGAAGAGAAAGGTCTTTGCCTATTTCTGGAAAGACAGCAGGGATGGGGCAGTCGTGGCCTCTAGTGGGAGGGAGTTCCAGAGTGCATATCCAAAGAGTGCTCAGCACTTACCAAATGAATAGCAAACATGTATCCACATCTCCCAGATAGCATGTTCAGAGCCTCAGAAAGCTTTATAAGGAAAGACTTGAAGAACTGGGCATGTTTAGGCTTCAGAAAAGAAGACTGAGGAGAGAGAGAATATTTTCAAATACTCAAAAGGTTATCATACAGAGGAGAGGCAGGATCCATTCTCAATCATCCCAGAGTGCAAGACATGTAATAATGGGATCAAGCTACAGGAAGCCAGACGTAGGTTGAATATCAGGAAAACATCTTCACTGCTAGGGCTGGATATAACAACAGAACCAATTACCTCAGGAGGTCATTAGCTTTATTGCTGGAGGCAATAAAGAGAAAAACAGATGATCATATGTCAGATAAACTTTGATTTGAATTTCTGCACTGAGCAGTGGGTTGGTCTCTGTGGCCTTACAGGCCTCTACCCACTCAATTATTCCATTATAATTTTGACAAAGGTTTCCAGAGAGAAATATGACCCTGTTCGGATGTTTGATAGTGAAAGTGTGAAAGGACTTCTTAAAACATGTTACCTGTCACAGTCTCTAAACACCAATGCTGCATCACTGTGGTTCTCAACTTTGTGTAATCCAGGTGTTCCTGGACTGCAGTTCCCACAAGGCTTCGTCACCAGATTTGCTGGCTGGGGTTTCTTGGAGTTGCAGTCCAAGAACATGGGGGTTACCCAAACTTATGAGCCTCTGTTGTATCAGGTGTAAAACTGGGACCACTCTGAAGAAGATACTTGGTTTATCATGGGAACACTCTACACGTATACAGTAGACTCGCTTCCAGGAGAGAGAGAGAGAGAGAGAGAGAGAGAGAGAGAGAGAGAGAGAGAGAGAGAGAGAGAGAGAGAGAGAGAGAGAGAGAGAGAGAGAGAGAGAGAGAGAGAGAGCTTATAGGACAAAGGTATTTTATTTTTGGAAGCCTCTAAATTAAGCATGTCCAAACTTTGGCTCCCCTGATGTTTTAGACCACAATTCCCAGAATTCGAAGCTTAGATTGCCAATAGCAAAGGACTGGGAGTTGCGGTCCAAAACTTCTGGAGGGCTGAAGTTTGGAATGGTACTTACTGAAGGAAACATGATTGGACAAATGAAAGGCAGGTGAACAAACATATTTAGACAATATTGTCGTCAGTGGTTCCCAACCTTGGGCCTCCAAGTCTTCTCTCTCAGAAATCCTGGCCAGCACAGCTGGTGGTGAAGGTTTCTAGGAGTTTTAGTCCAAAAAAATAAAGGAACCCAAGGATGGGAACCACTAGTCTACACAGACTTTTTGTCTTCAGATATTGAGGGGAGGGAAGAAAGTTTCTGAACTGTTCACAAAGTGCCTTCACAAAGTCCCAAGTACATACAGTATTTTCTGATCTTAAGGACCAAACTTGAAATTACAGAAGGGGATATTTACCACTCTACTTCAATTAGAAAAACTTTAAGACAACCCAGGGTACCTGTTGGTTGATTCAAACAATTTAATCTGTTTAGAAACACATGGAAGGATGTGACCTGGAGATCTAGAACTGCCTGGTTTTAATCTTTGTAGAAGTCTGAAACAGCAAGGCAAAAGCACAGGTAGGGATTAACTTTAGCTAAAATCACATAGGATTACTGTGTTGCAAATCACCTCTTATTCTTTTAACACATGGTAGTAGAAAATGTGCAGCCAGGATGGTAATTCAATTGTCATTTGGATTAATGCCAGAGTGATCACTGTAATGTAGCCAGCTATCACACACTTAGCATAAACATAATAAACTATCATTAAATTGCCTGTGCATGGGGTGTAGGCAATACAGGGCACACAATCTTAAATAAATCATCTTCCTGGAGAGGGGGAAGTTTCTATGTAGTTTGATAATGTAGTTTTCTACTAACATATTTAATGTAATAAAATTCACACAGAGAAAAACCAAGCTCCACACCTAGGAATTCTGCTAAAGAATGTACAGTGACTTATTTTATTTATTTATTTTGAATATTTTTACTTCATCTTTCTCCTTGGAAATGGACCCAAGGTGGCTTACAATAATGAGGGACAATATATAGCCCAGAACATTTAAAACATATTCAAATGGAGAACAGGGAATTAGAAGGGCATCTTAGAACATTAAAAGTTAACATTAAAACTACAAAGAGCACGCCAAAAAAAAAACCATTATGAGGGGTGAAAAGTAAACATGGAAACACTGGTGTTCTTATGAAATCAGTCAATACAGTCATGTATGGTAATCGATATAAATGTCACATGATAGGTTTTTCCGTCATTCAGAAAAAGCTTGTCTGAAGAGGGAGATCATTGCCTGCTTCCAGAAAGACAGCAGAGATGGGACAGTCCTGGCCTCCAGTGGGAGGGAATTTCAAAGTCTGGGAGCAGCAACAGAGAAGGCCCTTTCATATGTTCTTCTGAGACGCACCTGTGAAGGTGGTGGGATGGAGAGAAAGGCCTCTCCTGATGACCTTAACACCCAAGCTGGATCATACCATGAGATTCAATCTTTGAGGTATCTTGGACTGAGGCCATTTTGTGCTTTGTAGGTTAAGGTCAACACCTTGAATAGTGCCCGATAGCTGATTGACAGCTAGTGGAGCTGCTTTAGTAGGGTTGTAATGTGATCTCTATAACCCGCCCTAGTCAACAATCTGGCTGCTGTGTTCTGGACCTGCTGAAGTTTTCTGAGACTATCCATCGGTAGCCCCACATAGAGTGCATTACAGTAACCCAGCTGGGATATCACTAGGGCATGTGTCACAGTGGCCAGAGCAGGTTTCTTAAGAAACGGGCATAACTGGTGTACTAGTTTTAATTTTGCAAATGCACTCCTGGCCACAGCTGTGACCTGGGCATCTAGGCTCAAGAATGAGTCCAGAAGCACCCCAAGCTATACCCACCCCAAGCTACTGGTGGGTAATCCCATCCAGTACATGTTGCATTCCTACCCCTTGATCTCCTTTTTGACTGACCAGAAGCATCTCTGTCTTGCCTGGATTACTTTCAATTTGTTCTCTCTCATCCAGTTCATTAATGAAGCTAAGCACTGATCTAAAGTTGAAATAGCTTCCTTGAGATCTGGAGATGCCGAGAGGTAGAGTTGAGTGTCATCAGCATACTGGTGGCACTTAACCCCAAAACTCTGAATAATTTCCCCCAGTGGTTTCATATAAATGTTAAATGACATAGGAGACAACAGAACCCTGGGGGACTTCACAGGTCAACGGCCGTGGTATTGAACATGAGTCTCCTAACCCCACTTTCTGCATTCTCTCCTACAGGAAGGACTGAAGCCACTGTAAGGCAGTGCCTCCAAGTCCCATTTCAGAGAGATAAGTCAGGAGGATGCCGTGGTCAAACTGTCAAAAGCAGCTGAAAGGTCCAGTAAAACCAAAAGGAACACAGATCCCCTATCCATGTTTCTGCGTAGGTATCTACCAAGGCAACCAGTGCCATCTCAGTACCATAACCAGGATTAAAGCCAGATTGAGCTGGATCTAGATAGTTTATCTCATCCAGAAACCTCTGGAGCTGCGAGGCCACAACCCACTCTGGTACTTTACCCAAGAATGGCATATTAGATATTGGTCGGTAATTGTTCAGTATTGTTGGATCTAAAGAGGGCTTTTTCGACAGTGGTTTTACTATTGCCTCCTTCAAGCATGCTAGAATCTTGTCCTGTTGTTTGGAGGCATTCTCTACTCTTCCTTGTGGAGCCTCGTGGCGCAGTGGTTAAATGCCTGTACTGCAGGTAAAACTGTGCTCACGACCTGGGTTCAATCCCCAGTAGCAGGCTCAAGGTTCACTCAGCCTTCCATCCTTCCGAGGTCGGTAAAATGAGTACCCAGCTTGCTGGGGGGGGGGGCAATGTGTAGCCTGCACACTGTAATCAAAATTGTAAACCGCCCAGAGACTACTTGTAGTGGTATGGGGCAGTATATAAGCAGAACACTTTGCTTTTTGCTTTTTCCTAACCACATCCTCAGGCTGTAGGAGCTGAACTAATCCATTAATATAGGACAGGCAAGCGGGACAGTTTTTTTTTTATTGGCTCCGGATCAATAGCAGCATCCAGGTCAGACCGGATCTGTACAATTTTGGCTGTAAAGTGTTGCGCAAATTCTTCACAGGTAGTTACACAGTGATCAGCATTATCCACCTGTGGGTCAGCATGTAGAAGACTCTGTCTTGACTATTCAGAAAATCTTCACTGGGTGATTCCATGCCTTTGCTGCACCCACTGCCTTGGAATAAGCTTTCAAATGGCTTTTCACTGTTTCTTTATCTGTTTCAGTCTGGTTTTTTTTCTGCCTATGCCTTTCACCTTTATAGACCACCGTTTGCACATTGGCCAGTTCCCCAGTAAGCCAAGCAGCCAGTTTGGTTGTAGTTTGAGGAAGTAGATGTTCAGGGGCAATCAGGTCAATGGCTTTGCTCATTTCCCCTTTCCAGAGATCAACCAAGGATTAAATGGAATCATCCGTCAAAGAGGTGGGGAATTCCCCTTAGGCAGCTACAAAACCATCTGGATCCATCAACCTTCTTGGACAAATTGCCTTTGTCTGACTTCCACCCCTGCCCAGTGTCTGAGTTCCAGTGAGCTTAAGCACACCAGATAATGGTCTGTCCATGACAATAGGACTAAAGAAAGTTCCTTCACCCCAAGGTTCTCAATATCCATACCAAGACAGAAGACCAGGTCTAAGGTGTGGCCTGCAGAATGAGTAGGGGCAGGCACCATTAGAGATAGACCCATGGTTGCCACAGAGGTCATGAAGCCTTTGGAAACCTCTGACAGAGCTGATTCGGCATGGATGTTGAAGTCCTCCAGCATGATGAGCTGGGGTTGTGGTGGTCCAATACCACCCCTGTCATCAGTTCAGTTACCTGAGGTAGAAAAGCTGTTGTGCCTTGCGGAGGGTGGTATACCAAGAGAATTCTTACTCTATTTATTTCCTAACCTTCTTTACTAAAATATTTAAGCAGGGGAATTTGAGCAGAAGACAATTATAATGGATAACTTAGAATAGTGTTTGGGGTGGGAATCAGATGATCACTTCACAAAAGGGGATCTTCTAATTTTGTTTGAACACTTGCTTTGATGTCTACTATTGGGTTTCACCCATCACAGATCTTCATTCCATTGGGGGGGGGGCTGGAATCTATCTTCACAAGAAAATAAGAATTTAGATTTAAGATTTGTTTTTGAAATCACATCATGTTTCATCTTGTTGTTTGGTTAGCTTCCTATATTATATTATATTATATTATATTATATTATATTATATTATATTATATTATATTAATAGTAGAGCAGCAGTAATAACAGCTCTTCCTCTGCATATTTTTGGCTCTCCTTGTACTGAATTAGAAAAAAAATTGCAAGCTAATCCCTAAGAGATCATCTTCAAAAAGCACATCATAGTATTCTGACAGGCACTTTTTAAAAGGGGGTGTTATTTATATTTTTATCCTTTCACCATCAGGATAGTATGGGCATGGCAAGGGAAGAAGCAAGAATGTCAGTTTTACTACAGAGAAACTAGCAAATACATCCTGTTCTCCATGCACACACTTCAGGCAAATTTTGGTTACTTTGTGGGAAATGAGTAAGCCATTTTCTGTTGCAGGGGGAGCAGATGCCTTTTATGAAGCAACCCATCAGTCCTGTCGGCTTGAAGTTTCTGAAGAAAAGTTTAGGGGAGCTGTGGCAGGTCTGGAGACATTTGCCAATCTCATAACGATGCAGTAAAGACAAGAGAGAACGTCTGGAATGCGAGATCGTGCGAGCCGCTTATGGGGTTGCATAGGATGAGAAATTGTCTCATCGGTGAATAATGCTTCCATTTGCAAAGCAGTTTTGTGAAGGGTGAAATCGAACATTACAGCTAGGGCGTTAAAGCTTCAGATTCAACCTGCCGCAGCTGTTAAACATTTAAAAGAAGAACATTGGAAAGAGATGGATCTGGTTTTGAAGTGGGATGTCACAGTAGGCAGCCTGCAGACTAAGGAGGAGGATGGTGGCTTACCCAGAAAGAGGAGCCACTTCTCTGCTGTTGTTGTCACAAGACAGCTAGTACTGTTTTAGGAACAAAATACTGTAAGCAGTTTCATACTGAGTCAGATTTCTTTCTGTCTGTCATACATAGCCGTCTCTTTCACCCAGTCCCTCACAAAGGTGGTCAGGGTCAGCATTTTCACAGAGATAAGCACAGGCTTCATATTTAGGTATGACTGCTGAGGCATAGGACTCCGAGGAAATAATGTTGCTGAAAAGAAAAGTATTCTGCCAGCTTACAAATGCAAAACTCCTGTCTCAGCTAGATTTTGTTTTAGCCCTCCTCTCTCCTTTTTCATGCTTCTGCACAAGGAACTTGTGAAGATGAAATTGCTGCTGTCTTAGCCAAAATAATATTTCCCTCAAATCAGGCATTGTGCCTGATGACTGGAAGGTAGCGAATGTAACACATATCTTCAAAAAGGATCCAGAGGTGATCCAGGAAATTAGAAACTGGTCAGTTTGACATGTCTCCCAGGTAAAGTGATGGAAACCTTCCTAAAAGATAAAATTAATAGCACATAGAACAGAAGGCACTGCTGAAGGAGAGCCAACATGGCTTTTGCAAGGGCAAATCATGTCTCACTAAGCTGTTGGAATTTTTTGAGAATGTCAACAAGCACATTGTTTATCTGGACTTTCAGAAGGCTTTTGACAAGGTCCCACCTCAAAGGCTCTTGAATAAACTTGCCAGTCAAATAGTATTGGTATACTGAATGTTTCCTGGCACTTATAATAATTCCGACAACTAACACCTTCCTCACCAACCCATGGGGTGGGGGGTGGAATCCCTTTTTGCCCTGGGTAAAGCAAAACCTAGTTGCGGGCCTGAGTGGAACATCCTGCCAATGTAGCAATTTAGGATTATGTTGTTGGCACAATGGTTGCCATGCACAAGCATTTATCTCCCTGAAGAACATCTGGCATCTGCTTACACAAAGGCAAGGCTTGTGCAAGAAACATGATCTTGCATTACTGTGCTAGGGAGACTTCCTGCTTACTGGAAATTCAATAATATAGTGAACTGAATATTTAAGGTCTTCCTTTTCAGAAAAAGTTATCTACAAGTTGTTGACTAATGTACTTATTTCTACTCACATCCTACTAATTATGACATTCCAAGTTGATAAAGAAAGTCCATTCAATCATCAGAAAAGAAAGACATAATGAGTAGAGAACCAGTCATATTCACCAACTACTAATAAATGTCCAACTGATGGGTTTAGATCTGTCTTCCACATGGCACCTTTTTGGGGGCATTATATTCCTTCAGATACCTTACCTACAACTCATTTAGGGCTTCCAAAAAAAAAAAACCCATCAATACTGGAAAGGACTCATGGCTTAGCAGGGGAAGTAACTCGTCCCCAAATTTGTTGTGGTGTGCTTCCCTCCAGAATTTCACATCCAGCTTGGAAACCAAAGAACTGGCAAATGCAGGTGTTTCAGGACTGGTGTTACACATTCCCAAACAGCTGTGCTGGAAGGTCTGTTTTGCACCAATTAAAATGTATGGTCCAGAATTATGCTAGTGTTTGGATAAGGTTTGGTTAACTTGTAGCAGCTAATTGTAGTTAAACAGCCAAGTGCCAAAGCTTAATTGCATAGCTCATTGTGCACCTGATTGCATAACCAAGATATGTTCCCGCACTTCATCAATTAACTGCAAATAGCCATGGCAAGTTGTGCAAACTTTACCTGAACCCAAATAAACTGTTGGCCATGGATTATTTTCAATGCCAGACCCACATAAAGGATATTACATTACAATATAATATGCTCTGATCAAATAAACTCATCTGTCCATCCGGCCTATTTAAGTCACTAACCACTATTTTGTCATTTTGGAGCCCCCACCCCGTACGGCATCTTGGATACATGATCCACTTGCACATATAATACACACTTAGTTGTGGTCCTGGTTCCACTTTCTACAGAAACTCACTAGGCTCGTGCCCCTACCATATGCCTTTGAAAGCATGAAATAATGTTTATTGATGTAAATCATAACATTGTTTTGAAATGTGAAAGAAAAAATTAGAGCATGATAAGATGTGAAATGTTTTTTGGCTAAGTGTGAATGCTAGCATTAAAAGGCATGTATTATCTGATGCCTTTTATTAGCTCACTGATCCAATTTAATGCTTTCTTGCTTAGGATGTGGCAACAGCTATCTGTACATTATATACTGAATTATAAGATAAACAGATGAATTTACAACTGTCGATATTAAACATGTTTTTCAAATATGCATATTTATGAGGAGATTTACAGATCAAAGATACTAGCCAACAACTAAAAAGGATGTTGGGGGACAATAAGCATTGGATATTTTGTTAGATTTAAACACGGTGGCTTCAGAGGATACAATCTTTAGACAAAGTATCTTTTAATCCAGCTGAAAAACAAATTTATGTGTTATCTGAATGTAAGTCAAATGGAACTCCAGCTTCCAGTATAATATGTAGATATTGCAGAGAAGGTATCTTTCATAAAAGTGTAAATTGTCAGCTTTATAGCACTGTAATGTAAATTGGGATATTTGGACATACTGGAAATTGAAAACAAATAGAAAATAAAGCCAAACAGGTATTTAATGCACTGGTTTAGATGACCCAGTTTTTCCTACTAATTGGGAAACATGGAACTATGAAAGAGTTATCTGGGTCTGAAATCCAAGAGATTAATGAGGGATTTATTGAAAAGTTTTATTTGTTCTTACGTTAAAAAAGAATCCAAAGTGTTTATCTTCCAAAAGAATTTGAATGGAGAGCTGGGCTGGTCAAGATACATGAAAATAAAATTGGCATAATGTTCTGCATAATTCAAGAAATGAAAGTCTAAAAGAATTATACTTTGAGTAGTATTAAAGGTATAAATTCTCCATAGCTTGACCCGTATTTATATTCTGAAGAATCTTACATTTGGGATTAGAACATGCTTATAGAGAAAGAATTAGTTCCTAACAACTCATTAATTGTTAGTTTTTTTCTTTACACATAATGCATTGCTAATAGTTACTTTCTACTTCCTACAGAGGAAGAGGAAGAGGAGGCCCTGGATGGCCCACTCAACCTGGCTGGGCCCCACAGCAGCGCCCACGGCAACGGCAGCAATGGAAGATGAGGAGGAGAAGACAGAGGCCCAGGCTGGCATGACGGGCCCGCTTTTGCCCTCTCTGGCCTGGCTGGGTGGTCTCGGCGGTAGCAGCAGTGGTGGGACACCAGCAGGTAAGGGACTGGTTTATAGACAGAACAAAATGGTTCATTTCAATGAAAAAACCCACAATTTTGTTTCGTCTGCAACAAAATGCTGCTTCCTCGTATTGTTTCGTTTCATTTCATTTCGTTATGTAACAACACAACGAAACAGCATTTTGTTTTTCACTTTATGGCCATCCTAGACCTTTATTGCAGTCCATTAGGGACCTCCCTATTGGCATAGCCCCAGTTACTTTTTACTTCCATTGCAGTAGCACTTCTGCTTTGAGCTCCTGTTTTTAAAAGTTGGAATGTTGGTTATAATAGCCCCTTTGTATACCTTTTTCCTCATGGTGCAACACTTGAATGGTCCCTGCACAACCCAATACATGACCACCTGTGCTACAACTGGGGCTGTCCATAAGTGGATGTCTTTGCCACCAATGTGAAGAAACACCACTGTTACTGCTCCAGAGGCAGCCTTGGCTGTAAAATCAGTCCAGTCGTCTTTGAAAGTATCTATGGTGTACCCAAATGGACAGTCTGGAGTGTCATTCATGAGTGGAAAATTTGGGTTTTAAAACTACTTTCCTTTAGCTAGGAGTAGCATTTGGTGTAAATAGGTCAGATGATGTGTGTCTTGGAGAAAACCCTTGAGCAGCATATCAATTATGAATACTGCTTTGCACTATGGGGTCCTGTCCATTTAAGGAGTTCCAAATTTTGGAGGCATGTTTATGTGTCTAAGATGCTTTTTATTCATATTTGCTTTCTTTCTTTATATGGTGAGTTATTTTTTAAAAATTAAGTTGTTCAGTAAAAACAGGCATTTCCCCCTAATATTGTGTGTGAGTGTCTCACTTTTTAAAACCCAGGAAAATCCCCTTTATGTGCATTAAAATTTACAAATAAGCACTACAGCATAATCTCAATAGCCATCCTGATCCTGTATAGCCCCCCTTATTGATAGCACGAAAGCACTGAAATGAAACATGGCCTTTGATAATATCAACATCTACAAAAAAGATTTGCAATTGGTTCTTATCTATAGCCACACAAGATTTACCATTCAGCCAATGTAGCTAGAGGAAGGAAGTCTTATTGTGTTTAATGATCTGCTTTGTCCGTCTGAGGTAGAATTAAGGACATAAAGATATGTTTCATTGAACTCATGCTCCTGTTAAGGGGGTTGGATTTGTTATCACCACGTAAGTGTACAGTGATGTTATTGCGCAGCAGAGCAAATCAACATTATATGTAGCAATTCTAAAAATGGAGGCAGCCTAAACAGAAATTTGAGCTTTGAAATTGATCAGCACCAAATTATACTTGCAAAAAAATCAGAACTGATGAAGCTGTTTAGATGAGCAGCAAAACTTTTCTATCTCTCAAGAAAAAGAAGTCCAGTAGCCATAACTCAACTTCTAGATAAACTCACCTGGATGACTGAGAATCTTCACAGACATATCAGAGCTGAGTGTTTGAGTGAGAAGTGGTTAACTGATGAGAAAAGGAGTCAGCTTTTGGGAGTTTCCTATATTTGGTGTCACTTTGTGAATGGTAGTGAGCACAAGAGGGTACGTTTTAGACCATCTTGACTGCTGTCATTGGTACTGTCAATGTTCAGGCTGCCCTTTGCAGTGTAAAGCCTGGCATCCTTTTTCTTACTGGCAACACAGGCATATTATGTAGCAGCATTGGGCCATTGCAGGAACCCCCATCACAGTATTTCTGACAGATGGCCATCCAGCCTCTGCTTAAAAACCTACAAAGAAAGAGACTACACCACCCTCCGTGGCAGCATATTCCACTGCCAAACAGCTCTAACTCTCTTGATGTTCTTCCTAATGTTCAAATGGAATCTCTTTCCCTGTAGTATTAAACCATTGCCCCGAGTCCTAGTCCCCCCTCAGCCTTCTTTTTGATAGGCTAAACATTCCCTGCTCTCTAAGCCGTTCCACATAAGGCATTTCTTCCAGACCTTCAGCCATCCTGGTCGCCCTCCTCTGTAACCACTCGAAGTTGTCAACATCCCTTTTAAATTGAGGTGCACAGAACTGGACACAGTGCTCCATCATTCCAGAGAGAAAAAATGTTGACAAAGAAAGTTCCATTTGATCGTCTGGTAAAATTTCTTCATGCTTTGACATGTGAAGAGATATCCACCAAGGTTTAAGGAACTTTGAAGCTGTATTTTTGCCTTGCTCCCTGTGTTGCGTAGCTCCCACAGTCATAACCCTGATCCCCATGTTGTGAGCATTGACATAGTGTGGGGAAGTCATCTTTGTGCAGCTAAGCATGAAGCTGTGCATCATCCACACTTAGAGTAGATCCTGGTGATCCACAGGGATCGGAAAAAGGGCATTGTACATTTATTCTAAAGGTCCCAGAAAATAATTAACTATACTTTGTTGCTGTATGTACTTTGGAATGTGTTTAGTCCTATTTTGTGGTTTCTGAATATTTGCTGGTCCATTTAGATGGCTGTTTGGTAGGTGCAGCTAAAATGTCTGCATTGCAGAGACTGTATCAAGGTGTAGAACTCCTTGTAGTGCTAATTATCCTTTTGAACATACTGTGCTCTGCATGGAATGGAAATAGTTACATTAATCACCTGGAGTGTGTGTGTTTCTGTAGGAGAGATTTAATCTGGAGTGCAATTTAAAGCAATTTCCAGGTTTGGCCAGATTTGTAACAATGATACTTCGAGTCGGTGCATACCCTCACCGTTGCCAAAGGGGAAAGAATGATTCATTTCTTGCTATTCATTTATTCCTAATGAACGAATGAACAAATCATGTTCTGTCAAGTTGATTTGGATTTATAATGAGTTCTCTTAATGTTTCCTGGGTATAAAATACTCAGTTGTTTACCAGTCCCTTCTTCTGGTGGTACTTGAGATCTGTGCAGTTTACTCAGGGCTACACGGGCTACCTATTCTATTCTATTCTGTTCTGTTCTGTTCTATTCTATTCTATTCTATTCTATTCTATTATTCACTTCTCCCAAGAGGCACAGTTACCAAACAGGAGCATAATCAAATGTTTTCCATTTCTTATGGAAGCGCTGATTCTAAATGCAAAACCAGTGTCCTGCCTAACCCTGCAATCAAGTTAGACAATAGGTAGATGGTAGAACATAGAAACACAGCTTCCTTAAGTTCTGAACATTGCCTCTTCATCCAAGCACATGCTTTTGTGCAGTCTTCTGTCTTGCATTTCAGTGAGTGTTGTTTTCTCATTAGTCAGTGGAAGGTAACACAGGTTTCATTTGCAGATTCAATCTCCAACCTTGCATCTCTAAAAAAATCACTTTGTTTGAAGAAGAAGAAGAAAGGCTTACGGGCACATAACATGTGTTTTCCGGACTTTCTAGATGTACTATTAACCCAATTTTGTTGGGAATCCTTGTATTTTGTCAGACCCCTTGGCTCTTGTTCTGTCAAAGACAACATAATCTACCTCTTTGTTATTTGCCTTTTCAAATATAGTCTGCTCTTTCTTTTGTGTATTAATAATCCATTGGTAGGGAAAACACAAACTATTGGAAGAGCAAGACGATTAACTACAAAACCTGGACTGTTAAACCTGTGTACTGTAATAACAATCTGCTATTCTTTTTGCTGTTGCTTCTGCTATTTAGCCCAAAGGGGTTCGTTTCCCTCTTCACCAGTTTTCAGGAGCAAGTGCTAACATAGATAAAATCCAGAGGCTTGATATTTGACACCAGATAGAATGCTGCATGGTTAGCTGGCTTGGGATTTAGCTTTCCACTGGAATTAATATTCTGGAACATTAATCTGCTGAATGCTGTATGTTTAGAACATTTTTGTGTTTGCATATTCTTTTGAAAAGAGAGCTGTGTTTACACAGGCTTAGATTTAAAATGTAATTTTGTGTGTAACCGATGGTGTGGGTAATCAGCTGATAGCGGGCGAAGATTAATGCCAAAAGAGAAAATACATATGTAGGTATTTAAGATCCATTAATATGCATAATGTTCCCTGCAGTTATTATGTATAATAGATTTTACAATGTTGTTTCTTCATGGAATTTAGTTTGCTTGCATTTTTCAAAGTGGTATGGCAGCTCATTCTGAGTTGGGAACGGCCCTTCAGAATTAGATGGTCATCTAGGATTTCTGCTTGGTGGTTTCTCCTGGCACATAGAAAAGGCTTTAATTAGAGCTTGAATTTAATTTCATTCTATTGTAATTTGCAGCAGCGAGGCACTGGGAAGGTCATGTAAGAGCTATATATGAAGAAAACATACCCAGGTTCCAGCATAGTTTTTATGTGCTATTGGCTATTAGGCTATGCTGGTGACAGTTTTGCATGGAAAAAGGAATGCTGTTAGAAAATGGTTAACAGTTGAATTAACTCATAATGAATTCAAAAAATCCCCTTCTGTTAAGGTTAGACTGCAAAGTGACATTTTAAAAAAGTTGATGCTAAATTGTTAATTAAAGATAAGTTTGGGCTTGGCCACAGTGGCATATACTTAATGTATATGGATATGGCGTTTAGCATGAAAAAAAGACTTTGTGTTTTTAATTAAAACAATCTATCCTTCGTTTTAAAACTTGTCCCTCACCTTTCAGACACAGGGCTAAGGCATGCATTATTTTTGGCATGGTTTGGAACCCAGCAAGCTCGGAGTGGGAGAGGACATATTCCCTGAGGTGAACAAAATTTGAATTCACATATGACTCTCTCTCTCTCTCTCTCTCTCTCTCTCTCTCTCTCTCTCTCTCTCTCTCTCTCTCTCTCTCTCTCTCTCTCTCTCTCTCTCTCTCTCTCTCTCTCTGTGTGTGTGTGTGTGTGTGTATGTGTGTGTGTTGTGGTGTTGTAAGTACAACTCAAGCACCTAAACCCTGAAATGAAGGGAATCAGCAGGAAGCATGTGACAGCAATGCATAAATAGCAAAGCAATGTTAGAAGGAGGGAATAGATGTGATGTAAGTAAAGATCAACACAGGCTCAGAACATGGAAGGAGGCAGGTGGGGAAGAGAAACAACATAAACAGCTGACAGGTGGCGACCTAAGGTCTTCTGAGCCTCCCTGGTGCTGTGGCCAGCTTCCCACCTCCCACTGATCAGCATGGAGCAGAGGAGATCAGCTGAAGAGGCTATGAGAGATGGTGAGCTTCTCTGACACTGGAGCCAATGTCCTGCCCTTGTCGATTAGTTAGGAAGCTGAGAGAAGCAACAGAGGTGGTGAGCCACTGCGACACCACCAGCAGCTTCCTGTGAGCCTCAAGGCTCCAATGTGGGTGGTAGGACCACTTAAGAATGGGTTGAAAACAGATTGATGATAAGGACCTTTTAAGCATGGGGGTGGTTGCACCAAATATCACAGTATGGACAGGCTCTTGGATTAGTACACTCTTACAAGAAAGTAACAGAAAAAAATACACCCATTCATGATTTTAAGTTTTCATTTTCCTACCCACAGCTTCTTCTCCCTATGTTATCCTCTCTGCAGCAACCCTTTGACTCTGAGATCAGGCTGAGAGAAAGAATGACTGGTCATGCAGCAAGCTTCACAACTCAGCAGCAATGCCAAGGCAGATCTCACAATTCCCATTCTCATCTAACATAAGAACATAAGAAGAGCCATGCTGGATCAGGCCAAAGGCCCATCTAGTCCAGCTTCCTGTATCTCACAGCGGCCCCACCAGATGTGTTTGGGAGCGCATGAGACTAGATAGCTGTCTCCTGATACCACTCTCCTGCATCTGGCCCTTGAAGTACCCTGGTTTAAACCCTGGAGGTTACACATCTCCATCATGGTTTGTAACCTGTGATGGACTTTTCCTCCAGGAATCTGTCCAATCCCCTTTTGAAGGCATCCAGGTCAGATGCCATCACCACATTGTGTGGCAGGGAGTTCCATAGACTTACAACGCGCTGGGTGAAAAAATATTTTCTTTTGTCAGTTCTTACTCTCCCAGCCCTCAATTTGAGTGTATGTCCCCTAGTTCTGGTATTTTGGGAGAGGGAGAAGAGCTTCCCTCTATCCACTTTACTCATACCCTGCATTATTTTGTATGTCTCAATCATATCCCCCCTCAATCGCCTTTTTTCCAGACTAAAGAGGCCCAAATGTTTTAGCCTTTCTTCATAAGGGAGGTGCCCCAGCCCAGTAATCATTTTAGTCGCTCTCTTCTGCACCTTTTCTAGTTCCACTATGTCTTTCTTGAGATGCGGTGACCAGAATTGTACACAATACTCCAGGTGGGGCCTTACTATTGTTTTGTATAATGGCATTATAATGTTGGCTGTTTTATTTTCAATCCCCTTTTTGATAATCCCTAGCATGGAATTGGCCTTCTTCACCGCTGCCACACATTGGGGAGACACCTTCATGGAGCTGTCCACCAACACACCAAGATCTCTTTCCTGATCCGTCACGGATAACTCAGAGCCCATGAGTTGATAGATGAAGTTTGGATTTTTTGCCCCAATATGCATTACTTTACATTTGGTTACATTAAAACACATTTGCCATTTCTCAGCCCATTCCCCCAGTTTGGAGAGATCCTTCTGGAGCTCTTCACAATCTTCTCTGGTTTTACCACACGGAAAAGTTTTGTGTCATCGGCAAACTTGGCCACATCTAGTCTGATACCGGCCAGTAAATCATCCTGGCCTCTTTTCTCTCCACCCAGTAGGCTGTTAACCTTTCACCGGAGGATCCAGGCATTACTTCCATTTGTCCTCAGTGTGAAACGTTTGAGAGTTTATATTATTTGTGAAATAATGGTTCATTTTGTAGTTGGAACTTTGGGTGTGCCCCATCTACCACGGAATGCTCGAAACTCTCGTCCAAACAGGGCAATTTGCCCATTTTTGAGGTGACTACGCAATACAGCAAAGAGCCTAGGGACATTAACAGAAATACAGCAAAGAGCCTAGGGACATTAACAGAATGTCCCACTCTCCCATGGATCCTTTACGTTTAACCTGTGCATTAAAATGTTAAAATACGAACTATCTTGTATGTCATTGCAGTACAATAAAAATAGAGAGGAAGGAAGAATCAAAACCATCAACACCTTATAAGCAGGCAGCTGAGTCAGTGCTAAAGAAGACAGAGGCCGACAACTTCATTCCCCTTCTTGAAATCAAGTGTGGTTGAATTGCTGGGGAGGGCCTATGGGTGTGTGTGGGGTCACCGCACTGTAATAGTCAGTATGTTAATCACACTACAGTGGTATCTTTAGATAAGATTGTCTCTAGTTATGAAAAAATCATGATAGGAAAGGAAGTCTGTCTGGGGCGCAATGCACCCTGGGGGAAAAACCTCTGCAAAACTCAAGATACGAAAAATCTCTATGGGAAAACTCAAGATACGAAAATTTTGTGGAAGACTTCAGTTCCCAGAGTGCATTGCACCCATTCAGATCGAGATATGAAAATTTCCAAGTTATGAAGCATCTTGGGGAACAAATTAATTGCATATCTAGAGGTACCACTGTACTAGCACTAAGGGTGCCTGCGTGTCTGAGCAAATTAATCTCTACATTTTTGTGGCTAGATCAGAACATCACTTTAGGTCATCAAGGTTCCCCCCTCCTCTTGTGTTGGTTCAGTGTGATGTCAATTGTCAAAATGCACAAAAGATGTCTGCTTCCCATTTTCTTGTCTTCTCTGGTCTGGAGATAGGCAAACAATTCTGCCAGAAAGAATTCTAATAGTTCTCTGCAACTGCCATCCCAAGTGATAGCTCTTTGCATTTTCCCTTTTGCGGAAATGTGGCTTATGGAGCCTGGTAGCACAGTGGCTAAACTTCAGTACTGCACTGAAGACTCTGCTCATGACCTGTGATCCTGAATTCAGGTAGCTCCCTTGCAGTTGATTCAACTTTCAATTTTTCTGAGGTCAGTAAACTTGTTTTGTATATGTGCATGTGGGCAATGTGTAGTTTGCATATATTTTTTTAAAAATGTAAACTGTCCAGATAGTGTCTTAAGCAATATATGGTGGTATATAGGGATGGGCACCTTATGAACAATGATACGCTATTTCATCATTTTGTAAGCTTACAAAAACTTAAGACATGAAACAAAACAGCAAAGGGCATGTCAACAAGAAATGAAACAAAACACCATTTTTTTTGTTTTGGAAATGAAACGATTTGTCCTAGCCTCTTGATCCAGCTGTCTTGAGAAAAAGAGGTTTATTTATTTTTTAAACTGATTGATTTGCTTTCCTTCTTCCCATGCCTCAGCTGTTCAGATAGCTTATCTCCAATCTTGATCTGCCTGAAACTAGCCAGCCCAGGAGATGACAGCCTTTGCTGTCTGTGTCTACAAGTTGATTTAAGCTGATTGTTTTTCTTTCCTTTTTAAGTAGGACTGTGGAGGTTATTTTTTTTAAATATTTTCTTTCCTATCCTCGCTGCACTGATCAGCTGTTGAGTTTATCTTCCCAATCTTTCAATGGAGCAGCTAGTTATTAGGTTTCTAGCTTGTTTACAGAGGGTTCTTTGCTTGAAAGCAAATTGATTGGAAAGTTTGAGGGTCTTTGATTTAGGGCATGGGCTCCCTGTTAAATAAAAAAAGGAAAGCTCCCCATCATTTAAAGCCTTATGAAGCATTTCATTTCATGACTAAAATTCTTTTTAAAAATCCGTTATTAATGAAACAAAATGAAATGAAGACTGAAATGAAACAAAACACTATGTTTCAATTTTGCACCCATTTCTAGTGGTTTATAAACCACACACTATGCTTTTTCATAGACAATGGGAAATGTAGAAATAACTTGCACAGGTATGGGTCAGGATGCAGATGGAGAATCTGCCTAAGGGCACAGTGTGGATCAATCACAAACAATGTGCCTTCGTTCGGACCTTGACCAAATGGGACATTCTATACACTCCCCTAATTAGAACTAGTTCACACTTTAATCTGAGGAACAAATTCTTTTACTTAATTAATCAGATAAGAGCAGAACACCATGCAGTATTATGGACTTTGAACGTGCAGCTGCTGAGGATGAATAATACTGTATACTAAAGGTATGTTTACAAGAAAAAGAGAACTGATGTTCCATGTTACAGTATTTTCATCAGGCCACTTGAGTGCTAGTATTATATACAAGGGCTTTCTCAGTATAAAAACATTTTTTTTCTGTTGACATAACATAATGGAGCAAAAATTGGCCTTTGGCTATAATGCCAGAAAACTGGCCCTTGGACTTAAATCCTTCATAATTTGTGAAAAAACATGCCCGTTAACAGTTAGGAGAGCTAATAGTGAAACCAGAGTATACTGGTATGAAGGAGCCAATAAATCATGGCTAAGACAACAGTTATTTCACCTACAAAAATGTGAGTTCATTCAAGCCCCCCCCCCGAAAGTATTTTATGTGAATGAAATGTAATTTAAAGGAAGGACACATCATCTGCAATCCTATAAGCAGTTAATGCAGCAAGGCCGTAATGGGACTTAGTAATGAGTATACATGTATAGGACTATAGACATCACTGTAGCCGTGCAAATCTAATTCACATTTTATTTTTTAAAAACATTCATCTCTACAACATGCTGAAAGCAGATTTGGGAAATAACAAATACAGGCCTTTCTTTAGGGTAGAGGCAGCAACAGTCTGATTCTGTTTGTTACCCTTCTGCCTTAACAATAGTAATTCTCCTATATGCACCTATGCACACACACTCATGCACACATACACAAATGCATGTACACATACCTTGTCTATTTTACATATGATTAAAAAAAAACAATGCTCACACATCACCAGATATAGATTACTCTGGGTTGGAGAGATAGGCAGGATATCTCTCAATGCCATTTGCAGGGAATCGTAAGCAGGTGAAGACATCTGCTTGGGAATACCCTGAAGCAAATGGTTAGCGGTTAGACATGGGCATGACTTGGCGAAATTCTCGTTTCCGTTTCCATTCCTCGTTTCCGTTACATAACGGAAATGGTAACGACAATTACTCCGCCAGAACTCGAACTCGAACTGATAAAAGAAAAATTGGGTCTGATTTGTCGTCGTTCCTGGCATCGCAGCTATCGCGCGATACCAAGCGGCACAGAAAAAAAGTTTTAAAAATAAAAAAAACCCGATTCCCGGCCAAAAAAGCAGGCGAAAATATGCCTGCCTGAGTGAGGGCACCTACCAGAGGGGTGGTTTCTGGGGGGGGGGGGTTCCCCGGCCTCCCCCCCTCCTCTCCTGGGCTGCGCATCCTCGTCGTCTCGCCAACTCGCCATGCCATGCGGTGCGGGCGGGGGATCCAAAATGGGGCGACCACAATATTTATTTTGAAATCGTGGTCCAAAAACACACGAAAGCACCACAGAAACATGCGAAAATAGCTATTTTAAAACTGCCTGAATTTTTACAGTAGCAGCAGTGGGTTTTTCTTGCAACAAAATGTCTCCATTGATTTTATTTTATTTTATTTTATTTTTATTTTTTTACACCTGCGCAATGATGGGCTGGCCATGGGAGTGGACCATGCAAATTTTTGGAGCCATTCCACCAATTGCATGGCCACTTGGCCAGGTTTTGACCGAGACTTCTGGGATGTGCCAGTCGGGCATAAAAAGCCCACTAACCCTAGCCCGAACCCGAACCCGAACCCTAACCCTAACCCATACGCCAGTACACTATCCTTCTTAGTGGGTCAGAGAGGCACCCAGAGGTGCACCCCACTAACTCACCCTAACCTTACCCGTAACCCTAACCCTAGCCCTTGCGCTAACCCTAACCCTAAGCCAGATCTGTGTACTTGCATTGCACTACACGCAAGTACACTTCCCTTCTTAGTGAGCCAGAGGGCGCCCATAGGGGTCCTCTCTCACTTTGTTCCCCAATCCATCCCCAGCCCAAGTGCACCGTATACCAGTATGCCAGTATGCTGTCCTTCTTAGTGAGTCACAGTAGAGGCACCCAAAAGAAAGAGAGGTGCCTCTGCCTGCCACTGCAATTTGGTATGCATATCCAATTGGCTATGCGTACCCTTTGGTAGCAGGCCAGAGGAGGCACCCACCCCAGAGAGGTGCCTCCAGGAGCCCGCTTTCCCTTCATAGCGGGCCAGAGGAGGCACTCACCCCAGAGAGGTGCCTCCAGTAGCCTGCTTTCCCTTTGTAGCGGGCCAGAGGAGGCACCCACCCCAGAGAGGTGCCTCCAGGAGCCCGCTACCCCCCAAACCAGTACTAACGACAGACGAAAAAACGACAAACGAAACAACAAATTTTTGAGAAATTTCACGACAAACGGAAACGAGCCGAAACGGGCCGGCTCCGACACACGACAACTCGAAACGTCATTTTTCCTGGTCGTGCCCATCTCTATTAGCAGCTGTGTGAGACAGAATGCTGGACTGGATGGGCTGTGGCCTGTTCCAGCAAGGCTGTTCTTATGTTCTGGAGCACAATACATCAGATGTAACAGTAACAGAATGAAGAAATGTCTGGATAATTGACACTGCAGTTCTGAGAGATGCCAGAGATGAACAATAAAGAACTAGAAAATTAACAAACAAAACAGACATCTTGCAATAGGAATACCTCACTTGTGGATGAAACCCATTTCAGTGGTGTTCAAAGTTATTGGGAGTGATACTGTGGAATTTGATAAACTGTGTAGATCTCTGAAATAACCCCACAAAACCTGGTAAAACAGCATGCATACTATATCAACATTTAACTTTTAGAAGAGGTAGCCACTGTAGTATATTCTTGCAGGCAAAAACAAAACAAAAATTAAAAAAAGACAAAAATGTTGATGCGCTTTAAATGCTAATTGCTATCTTTTAATATGGCCTTGAGGACTTCTGAAGAAGTGGACATACCCACAAAAGCTCACATTAAAAAACTGTAGTTTTTAAGGTGCCAAAAGGTTTTTGTCTTTTTTAAAAAAAATTGTTTTATTTCGCCCATCTCAATATTTAACTGATATTTACATTTTTGGTTAAAACTTGTATCTATTATAATACCAGTCAAAGATTGTATTTTGTATTTTAACAATAGCAATTTCTGTATGGGTCAATAGTCAAATTTTGACACCAATTCCATGGTACCACAATCCTATTTCATCATACAACAGGAGAAAACTATAAAGGGTTAACCAGAATAGAGCTTGCAAGTGAGAACTAACCTACAGTAATGAAAGACTCATAGCACAGGGCTGCATGGCTTGAGATACTATTAGATGGATGATACTCCAGATAGCTCTTGGCATGATAATGTCAATAAATAGTCATCAAACCTGCTGGTTAAATTAGGTGCCTTCGGGCTGAAACTGAGGGATCCATATGCACAATCCAAAACCAAATAATTATGAAATACTGTATAAGTGTACTTCTGGAAAAGTAACAACAATACATACTTTATAGAAGTTAGAGTTCTGTCAGTCAGTAACCTCAAGAGTCACAAAGAACAAATTATTAAAACAAGAAATTAGCAAAATATGGAAGCAAGTTCGGGTCATCCTTCGTATCCTAATTTTAGCAACTGAAGTTGCTTCAATATCTTTGGTCATCAATTTAAAACAATTGCCAATATAATCACTTTAAAATGAATTTCTGGGAGCCATTTAACAGCAAATATTTTTTCAAATATGTAATCTCAACTGCAAGTTTAGGGCTTGATTCCTAGTGTTTAAGTTGACTAGTCTGTGGCCAACCCTCATGCATCAGCAATGCTGAAGTAGAAAAATCACCACCATTACCCCACCATAACCTTCGTATGACTGAAAACCTATCAGTTCAACTTGGAGCCATAAGTGTTGGGTGTGTGGAGAGGGAAAAGTATGTATGATGAATATTGACTTGAACTGTCTTTAGGTTTCTTAACTCTACCACACATGGTTGTTCTAGCTGGTCAGGATCACGTCTCTCATTATGAGTAATTGCAGGGGTGAGGAACTTGTAGAAACTGGACTCCCCATTAACTCTATCTATGATAACTGATCATAAGGGCTTATGGGAAATGGGAAGTGCAGTCAAAACCTCCTCCTCCTCCTCCTCCTCCTCCTCCTGCTTTTGCTTCTTCTGCTGCTGCTGCTACTACAGTAGTAGTAGTAGTAGTAGTAGTAGTAGTAGTAGTAGTAGTAGTAGTGGATTGCCAAGTCACCTGAGTCATACTGAGTTGTGGCGACATTTATCAGGGTTTTCTTGCTACAAAGTACTGAGAGGTGGTTTACCATCCCTTTCTCCAAGGGGCAGCTTGGGTCTCTACAGCTTGCCCAAGGTCACACAGGATGGGCCTTCTGGGATGCACAGAGGGAAATGAAACTCTCAACCTCTGGCTTTACAACCATTTACCTAATTTACTGAGCTATCCAGCCAGCTTCATATACAGAAATAACATACTGGATGTAATGTTAATATTGATACACGTGGTTTTACGTGTTTTATACATTTTATTGCTGTTATTGGAATGTGCTCTGGTATTGAGCACTATATAAATATCATCATCACCATCATCATCATCACCATCATCATCATCACCATCATCATCATCATCATCATCATCATCATCATCATCATCTTTTGGGGGACCATAACTCGCAGAAAACCACAGCAGCATCACTAGTGTCATATTAGTTTTCATGGGCTGCAGACAGAAAATATAATGCTTCCCATCTCTGGTTCCTTGTGCAGAAAGGTCACGATACACATCCTTCAAGGAACATAGTTTCTATCAAGGAATAAAGTTTTTTTTTTTAGAATGGAGAAAAAAGTTGCACATTGTTGCGTATCGGCACATACAAAACTCATCTGAAGGTTTTTCACTTGCTGAGTGCCTCCAATAAAAGCACTGGAGCAAAGACGATAAATTTCTGTGAATGGAAAGTAGTCAAGCTGAAAAAAAAGTAATTCTTTTGTAAGTCAATAGTGTAATATCTAGGATTTAGCACGTGCAGAAGTATGATATTAAAGCTCAACAGAAATAGCCCGGGTGACCTTGAACACAACCCCTTGGAATGTGAAAATGTACTCCATACCATCTCGGGTGGCCTGCGTACTCAGCGAATATACAGCTGTTAGTGAACATATCTTTTAGTTTTATAATGTACTTAGAAACCTAATCAATAAACCTGACTTTGGGAAATACAATCCTCTTCCGCTTCCTAAAAGAAAGAAAAAACATCATGATGTATATCTTCTGGAAATCTAGTTAAAAAGTAGATTTCCTTTCCCCAAAATATATTGTTGAGTATCAATAAAAAAGGAAAGGAAAGGAAAGGATGAAAAAAGGACGTTTCTGTCAGGGAGAGATAAAATGTAATTATGTTCCTCATTGCAAATTATTCTGGTACATGCCTGTCATGTCCTCTGACTGGGCATTTACTTGGCCTTCTTCTGTCATTGTATAAGAAGTTCGCTCCAAACCTGGAGTTTGGCAATGAAGAGGATTTGCTTTACAGCAAGAGTGTCAGCAACTCTGTTGGGCATGAGGGCTCAATTTCTTTAAAGTTGCCCTGACTTTGACCTGACAATTTGGAGGTAACAAACAGCCTTAGTTGAACTAAGCTTTGGGCGCAACAATCATCTATACCAATTACAATGGAACTGTGAAAAAGAAATACACTAGACGAATGTCTGTTCTTCTATCCTGAGTGCAGCTTGGAAAAGTTTCTTTCTAAGATGGCCACTCCTAGAGTTCTCCAAGCACCATGCCCAGTCTGATGACATACATCGAAGCAAGAGTTTTTCCTCTCCTGGGACACACAGGATCAGAACTTGCAAGGCCTACTTTCACAGACCAGGTCCAGTAACTTTTGCTTTATGATGCCCCATGAATCAAGATGGTCAACTAAACAGACTTGTGTAGATTCCCCTTGGACAGGGGAAGGAAGGAGGAAAAAAATGGACAAAGAAGCAGAACTGCAAAAGGTAGATTTTCACTTTTGATAATCCCTCAGGATCAGCTATCTTGGCTAGGGTTAATGGGGACTGCAGTCCATATTCTAAAGTTTCTTCACTCCTGCAATAACCCATAATTAGAGACTTGATCCTGACCAGGTAGAACAGCCACGGGTAGTAGAGGTAAGATACCTAAAGGCACTTGGTTCCTGCCCTGTAACTGTACTATTCACATAACCCCTGGTTCCTGAAAACTGCCATTAGCTGAAATCCTGTTGTGCAGCTGTTGTGTGTGCATTGGAGATAATCAGTCAAGCTGCTGCTGATTAAATTTATTTGTTTATTTAAAATTACTTTACCTCACCTTTCTCCTTAAAAAGGACCCCAGGTGGCTTACATAATTAAAATACAATATTTAAAGCTAAAACCCCCAACAAGCATACAAAAAGGCAACTTGCATCAATAAAATACAATAATGAAAACTAAAAACAGTAAGTAGACAAATGCTAAAAATGATCAAACAAACACCACTCTGAGAAATGGTAAACACAAGCAATACTACAGTAGTACAAACACATTCAAAGGAGTATAGCATAACAATCCATTTAAAAGTTAATGGCAAACTACTGCAAGTTGAAGGCAAATTGCAACTGATAAAGGTGATTCCAGGGTACATCTGATTGGTACACTTTATGGCAAAGCTGAATGTACTCCAAATCCCCAAAGGAGGCCTTTAATCTGTGGCAAGTGGCCACTGCTGTTGATGACATCACCACTGTACACATGGCGCTCCATAATAGGATTTAAATCAATATTTCAAAGAAAGGACAGGGGAAATAATATAATAATAAATGTAATAATTCTCTCGATAACTACAACATTGATTTCCAGTGGCTCTTTATCAACAGTGTGTTCATTGTATTTATTAGATTACTAGATAATGCTTCCTTGCATTTCGCCGCAGACATGAAAATATAGAGGCAAGAAATCGGTGGCTGTGCTTTAAAGAAAGATCCAGCAAAGCAAAAGACAGCCACCATGACATCAGGGCAGAAGAAATTATGTGTAGGAGGGACTTGCTTCAAGCAAAAAGTAATATTTTTACTTATTGGTGAGCATCTGATGGGGAATTAACACCAGCCAAAGTATCATTGTGCAAATCATTATGGTGAATTACTGCTAATTACACATTTACGCGGATATAAATCATGAGTAGGATTATGGCCATTTTTACAAACTTAAATATACTTCTAAGCACTTTTCAAAATAAATCATGTTTCCAAAGGGGCAAACGCTAAGTCCCAGCCACCCAGTAGCTGCCTGGATGCAACCATGCAGAGTGTCAGTGTCACACAATGATCCCCCAACTTGTTAGGCCTGACATCCCTGAACCACTGGCATAACTAGGGAGGGGCAGAAGAGTGCATTTGCCCCAGGGCATGTAGCAATCTGGGGGCACCTGGAGGGGGAGCAGGAGGAGGAAGCCATGCGCCATCCCGCCAGCAGTCCTCCTTTTGCTCTGCTAAGGCTTGGCAATCCTCAGGGGAAAGGAGGAGAGGGAAGCAGGTGATTTTTCCCCAAGCAGAATCCCCATCGATTGTTCCCCTTCTTCCTTCCCACCATTCTTGCTAAGACTTGGCGATCGTTAGCCCGGGGAAAGGAGGAGAGGGAAGCGTAGAACAGAGGTGGTGCTTGGCAAAAAAATCCCATTGCCTGCTTCCCACTCCTTCTTTCCCCGGGCTAACAATCACCAAGCCAGCTGGTGGAAAGGAGGAGGGGGAAGCATGCAATGAAGGAGCTGCTTTTTAAAAAAATCACCTGCTGTGCGGTTTACACAGGAGAGCCTTGTCCAGGATACCCCCTAAGAGGGTGTGAGAAAAAGGGACCCTCCTCCCCCTCCCCCACAGTTCCCCCAGGATCGGGCACTCCTTGTACGGTTGGTGAGACACAGTTTGGGGGGCAGGAGGGAGCGCAAAAATTGACTTTGTCCCCTGGCACTCCAAACGCTAGCTACGCCTCTGGGCTCTGAGCCAAGACCTCTGGAATCAAGACTTCCATCTTCTAACCACTGTGGTGCCATGGGTGATTGATCTGACTACTGAGATAAGTGCCAGTATCAAGGAGGTCCACAATCCCAGGATCTGCTACACCAAGGCCAGCAGTGAGGTTGGCAGGCATCTCATAGAATCATAGAGTCAGAAGAGACCTCAAGGGCCATCCAGTCCAACCCCCTGCCATGTAGGAACCCCCATCAAAGTACTCCCGACAGATGGCCATCTAGCCTCTGCTTAAAAACCTTCAAAGAAGGAGACTCCACCACCCTCCACGGCAGCATATTCCACTGCTGAACAGCTCTAACTGCCAGGAAGTTCTTCCTAATTTTCAAATGGAATCTCTCTTCCTGTAGTTTGAAACCAGTGCTCCGAATCTTAGTCTCTGAAGCCATGGAAAACAACCCAGCCTCCTCTTCAATATGACATTCTTTCATATATTTAAACATGGCTATCATATCCCCTCCCAATCTTCTTTTTGTAAGACTAACCATTCCCAGCTCCCTAAGCCGCTCCTCGTGAGACATGTGTTCCAGACCTTTAACCACCCTGGTTGCCGTCTGCAGAACCAACGAAATGCCAGGTGACAGGCCACAAAGTTGCTTGCCCCTTTGAAATGTCTCAAATGAGAAGGAGTAGTCCTGAGCAAGCAGCATGTGAGCCATTATTGGAGCAAGGTGCTTTCTCGGAGGTGTCTCCGATGCTAGACCATCTTGGATGCACTGCCATCCTGCTCCACACCACCTTTGAATGAATCACCTACAGGGATCAGAATATAATTTGCAGACTGAAACAGAGAAAGTTGTCAGTCTCTGACTTGCAGTTATGGGCTTTAGTTTGCTTATGTTTGCAGTTGGTTTCCTCCTGGGTACATGGTAAATAAACAGGACAATTGGAGATGCAATGAGCCATTACATGAACAGGAAAACCAAACAGGATGCTAGCCAATAGGTATAAAAAAACCCTTCAAAAACCACATTTAAAACTTTTAATCAGAAAGGACACCCTAACCATGTCAAGCCAGCCATCCCATTCTAAAATCTAAAACCCAAAGTCCTAGCTGTTCAAAGAAAGGCAGTTAAGCTCACAGGCAAAAGCTCCCCAGAACAGCTGTGTACCAAGATGCCACCAGGCTAGTTGAGGACGTATTTCCTACCAAGAGGAGCCTTCATTTATCAGCAGGAAGGTTCCCTCTAATGCCAGTTTCTACAGGTGGGAGTAATTTTTATGGAAACGAAAATTGGGAGGGAAGCCTTAAATGTCTCGTCCCTACTTGGTGTGATGCCAAGGCCTCCCACCTGTACTGCACTTGGCATTTAAAATTAAAATACCAGGATGATTACAAATTGTAGTACAGTGGAGCTAAACCCTAAATTAACAGCTCTGAAGAGCTGAAGTATCATTCACGCTGTTGTTAAGTACAGCAGGGACTGATAAGAGAAGTGATATAAGCTATAGAACTGCCCAGGATGCTCCTATAAAGGGTCTGACTCAAACTATCAGTTTCTGAAAACTTAATGATACATTCATTTCTCTCCACTATGAACTTGAACTTGAAAATAAGTTCTCTAGTTTATTTCTGTCCTCCTTTCCACCCATATGGAAAATCTGTATTTTTAATGGGCATAATAAATGAGGCTGCAATATGAAGTATTAAGTTTGAAAAGTTTCCAGAAAACGGTCTGCACATTCTGGTAGATATGGAGGGAATGACATATCATCATGGGCTCAAAGTACTTTGCTTTACAGGAAGCCCAATTTAGGCTGAATATCAGGAAATATGTCTTAACTGTTAAAGTAGTATGACAACAAAACCAATATCTTGGGAGTTAGTGAGCACTCTAAAGCTAGAGGTATTCAAGAGAAAATTCCACAACCTCCTTCTTGTTTTTTTAGCGTTTGTCCCACTTGGTGGTGGTGGTGGGGGTCTGCTAAGAGAAAATTCAACAGCCGTCAGATATTCTTTGATTTGGATTTCTTCACTGAGCAGGGTTGGATTTGATGGTATTAGATGCCCCTTCCAACTCAATGATTCTATATTCTCTAATAAAATAAATACTGCTAAGCTTAGAGGAGGTCCTGTGTAGGTGTATATTGATGCATACAGCTTGGCTCTGTAGAGCCATCCTATTACTTAGAGATCTGCCAGCCTCCTTTCATAGCTTACACTTTCTCTGCTTGTTTTTCTCATCATCTGCTGCTTTCTTGGGTCTTTCAATTATGTATTGCTCCAGGCTAGAAACATGTGTGATCCCCTGAGAGAAAGGAGTCCTTTCAATGTGTGAAGCAGTTCACATATACTAAAATGTAAACATTTCTCCAGTACAGACAGGAAGAATGCCACTTTAATGAGACAGGGGGCACTCTTGTCATCCGTATGATGATTAGAAGGCCCCATTTTGCTAGGGCTTCCAACCCATCATATCACAGAGCCATCAGAATCCCACACATATACATATTTTAAATGCAAGGCAAATAATTAATCATTGGCAATGCAGTTGAATCTCATGTGTGCCCCATGCCCTTGAAGTACTAAGGTTTTCTTCAAAGAATGTGTTACTGGAGTCCGCAGGGGTTTAATCCCACTGCAAGGCAAGGCAGAAAAGCAATCTCTTCTCCAGCAAACATTTCTCTTGCTGAATATAATCTTTTGCAGAGTAGGAAATTAAGATGGAATGTATTAGTCTAGCAGCTCTGGGTTTTGGCCTCCTGTGTGGGACATATCAATAACATGGAACTAGTGCTGAATTCCATTGGTCAGGTATGGACTGTGGCATAAGTTGTTGGCAAGCTTTCCCCCCCAACCCTTATGGCAGAATGGTGGTTCTCAAGTCTTAATGGTTCTCCAGGAAGTGTGATGGGATGCTTAATTCAGGGAATCCCTTTCTAACCACTGAAACACGCTAGCTTGTTGATCATTGAGTGGGTGAGCCCAGGAGAGTTAAAAGTGGTGATATGTCTAGGGAACCTGCCTGGTTCCAGTGGCTCCCAAAACTCTCGTCTAACCTGACTAAGCAGGGCTTTCACACAGTTCCAAAACAAAATCTACAAGATTAATTGTTTTTTACTCTCCGACCAACCCTGCAAGATTGAACTGCCATCACAGCCACAAAATACCAAAGCTCTTGATAGCTGGTCAAAGGAAGACCTGGTTTTAACTATCACAACCCCTCTTAGCCATGAACCCAAGCAACTGAATGGAGAATTTCTTATATTTCATAAAAGATAGTAGGGAAAAAAGACAATCCTCTCCATTGATGGGAATATTTTATTTTATTTTATTGTGGAGCATGTGTAAAGATTTTCCAGAGACTTAGAAACATTCAGATAATATAACAAACCTGGAGTTGGAACAGATCAGAATGTGTTCTAAAACATGACCTAGTAGGTTGACCTTGATCTAAGGACCTCTTTTTTGGGCTACAGTCAGGAGATTTCCACATAACCCTAGAATGCACCGTAGAATCCTGTGAGAAGTGTTTTACCTTGCCCCGAGGGTGACTGTGTTACACTCTTTCTCTCAATTTTCTTAGTATTCTATTACTTTGATTAAACTGTTGAAATAACCCGAATAGCACTTATTCTAAATGGTATTCTTATCAATCCTAGGAAACATCAGACAAACTTATGCAATTTTAATTGGGACTTGCCTTTGTGAGCCTTAAATTGGATTAACTGTATTTTAAAGCGGAGTCATTTGAGGTAAATAAATCCTCCTGGTTAATAAGCTTAACATCAGGAAATAATTTCACAGGTAAAGACAGTATTTAAGTAAACACTCAAAAATGAATCTAGGTTTGTACACATTTCCTTCCAGATTTGAGATGATGTTTTCTTAGAAGACATACGGGGAGAAAATATTCTCCAGATACCAAACATGTTTGAAAAATCTTTGCTTCATTAATATTTCATTTCCACAAGACAAATAATCTGCACAGCAAGTTAGAAAAATAATTTAACTTCTACCCTGTTATAAATAAATGCATCTTAGAATGTAAATACTTTAGATCATTTATATGCAATTAGGTTTTAGATATAATAGGTTTGAGACTTAGTCAAAGTAGTGGTACAGAGACTGAGTTTGTTGAGAAGGGAATTGTCACAGTAATAATATGCAGTGAGTTTGGATTTTATACATATAATATTAAAAGTAGCAAGATATATTCATAACCAAACCGCCCAGAGTTCCCTTGGGAAAATAGGTGCGGCTTATATATTGTTTATATAAAAATAAACAATAAATAATAATAATTACAATGTGTGTGTGTTGTGTCGTTACAGTCGTGACCGACTCTTCGTGACTCCATGTTCATGGAGTTTTCTTGGCAGGAATACTGGAGTGGTTTGCCAGTTCCTACTCCAGGTGCCTACAGCACCTGGTATTCCCTGGTGGTCTCCCATCCAAGTACTAACCAGGGCCGACCCTGCTTAGCTTTCGAAATCAGGCATGACTGAATGTGCTTAGGGCATCTAGGCATCATTACAATGGAGTACTGTATATGACTAAATTTAATTTGCAGCAAAATAAACTGAAACAAACAAACGCAAATGTATATTTTAAATTATAATAGCTTCCATGTATGTACCATGATTTACTGCTGAAGGAATCTTTAGATGACAGACATTTTCAAACCAACTTAGAAGAGATAAAAACATAGTTGGAACAAAAAGCTGTTGGTGTCATTGCCTTCTGATTGCTGCCTTTCTACAACGTTATGGTCAACCAAGGACTTTTATGGTATTTTAAGGTAGAAATAAGAAGCTTCCCCTCCTCTTGACTCCAATAGTATATAGGCTTGTTCATATGCAGGACTTCAGTACAAGATTGTAAGTCTATGAAGTGCATTTGTTTACTGGGATAGCACAAGCCACTGTTTGTAATTTCACACATATCCACTGATCAATGTGCAAATGTTCCATAAATTCCTCCATGGCCTCTGGATTTGGGCGGGAATTTGCAAGGTGAAAAATGTAAATTGATGGATTAGTTTTGTTTTAATATGCCCTCAGGATTCACTCTCTCAATGACCATTCTATAAATATGATCATGACCTACATCAGGTATTAGTGGAGAGAAGGTAGATTTCTTGGATCAACAGTCCAGCTAATGAATGAATCTTGAGATTTACTTCTCTTTCTTTATTCAGATCAGAAGCGCCAACACATTATATTGACAGATAAACATACATGACTAAGCAAAACATAAATAAGTTATGACATTATTATGTATGAAAAGGTATAGAAAATGAATATTTTTGGAAGATTGGGGGAAATTGTGGAAGAAAAGAATAGTGAAAAAATATGTCAGTGAGAGTTAAAGAAAATTGTTATAAAGTATATTGGAGATGGTATATAACCCCCACAAAGTTAAATATAATAAATAAAGAAATATCTCCTATTTGTTGGATATGTAAAAAAGAGAAAGGGACATATTTACATATGTGGTGGACATGTGAGAAAAGGAAATTGGAATGGAATTTGGTTTTCAATGAAATGCAAGAAATACTAGGGAAAAAGATTCCAATGTCCCCCCAGCTGGCACTGTTAAACATAGTTGCAGATATTCAACTGAAGAAAGAGGAGGGCGAATTGGAAATTATAATGGTTACGACCACAAGGCTGATATTTGCCAAATATTGGAAATCTAATAATCAATTAGTAATGGAAGAATGGTATAAGGAGTTATGGAATTTAGCTATTAATGATAAATTGACCTGTGAAATTAAAATTAGGAAAGGGCTGAGCAAATCTAATGATTTTAATGGAATATGGGATAAATTATTGGTATATGTATTTCAAAAAGGCAAGGGGTGTACACCTGGAGAAGACTCAATGTACTTCTGGAGAGAAACGGGCTGGTCAATACCATGAAGTTGTAATCTTGTTTAAGTCCCGAGGGGGGTGGGTTGCACTGGGTTTATGTTTGTATATTGTTATATTTTTGTATACTGTTGTTTTGCTATTTTTTATTCTTACATTACTTTGCTGTTTTATCTGTTCTTTTATAAATAAAATAAAATAAAATAAATAGAAAATGAATATTTTTTAAAAAAACAAACAAACCTAGATGACATTCACCCAACACTGGGCCCATCAATAGCACTCCTTTTTGTCAACATAAGATTTTCCTCCATGCATGTTGAAGGGCATTGTATGTGTTGTAACATTTGTAAGATGGTTTGTCTCCACATCTACTCAAGGTGTCTTCTATAGGGAAGCCCAATTTTCTCAGATTATCCTTTGATAGTCCAACCCTAGCACACAGTCTGCTTAATGCTTTCCATCTAGTCCAAAGTTGTTCTTGGCCAGGCAGTGGAGAGTCATGTGGTTTTGCCCAGTTCCCCAGTAGCTCCTTGCTCACCTTCCATAGCTCTAGGGTGGACTGTGGGGGCTGATTGTTGGGAGGGGTAGAGGTTTGGAGGAAACTGTACCTTGATCTCAGTCCCAGCTGTGGTGGTTGATGAACAAATAACAAGTGTGTTTCTGAGGACATTGCTTCGACCCACTCTGCACAGCATTTTTCCGGCAGGATTTTGGTAGAGGAATGACTGGTAGGTAATGCACCATTCTCTTTGGTATTAAAGCAGTGATTCTTCAAAGTGAGAGTTTGATTCAGGGTAACTCCCAAGTATTTTGAGATAGCACAGTGCTCTAGTCTGGTACCATTCCATGTCATCTGAAGTGCTCTTGATGCCTCATAGTTTTTCAGATGGAGAGCATAGAGTTGAGTTTTTAGACAGTTTGGCTTCAAGTAGTAATCTCTGTAATATATAGTCATTAGATTCAGACCCTCAATCATTCTTTTCTCCACATCCTCAAAAGTTGCAGTCAGTGCGGCAATTGCCAAGTTGTTAGTACAGTAACCCCCTGCCATTTCGTAGTTCAGGTGCTGCAGTCCCACTATATTGCGGGATTGCAGTACCTGCCCAGGCTCCAGCTGATTAGCGCTGGCGTGGGGGGAGAAAAACCTTTATTTCCCCACCCCAGTGCCAATGAGCAAGAGCCCGGGATGTGGGGAAGGGGGGGAAGGTTTAAAAGCCCAGGCTTTTAAAACCTTTTCCCCCCTTTCCCAAGCCCCGGGCTCCAGCTTGGTGGTGGATCAGATCCCCCAATGCAGCCTGCCCGGGTTGCTCCCAGAAGTCTTGGAGCAGCGCGGGCGAGCAGCAGCTGGGGATCAGATCCCCCTCAACGCTCGCCCGCTCTGCCCTGACACACACACACACACACACACACACACACACACACACACACACACACACACACACACACACACACAAATGAAACAAAATGAAACAAAATGAAAAACAAAACTTTTTAAAAAAATTCATTTCAAATGAAACAAACGGAAACAGAACTGAATGAAATGAAAAACATTCTGTTTTGTGCCCATCTCTAATCACCAGTATAGCCTTTGTAGATCTCAATGCAGATTATGATATGGGTAACCATGAAACCCTGCAGAAGAAACCACTCCCACTTTTGGAAAGAAAATTCCTCCCGTCCTTAGGAAGAATTTTCCTGTAGATGCTAATTGTAGGTGTTTGTTGCCATGTGTGGGATTCAGATCAGGTTCAACGAGAGAGCAACAATGGCAAAAGAAGTGGGGCTATCCTTCCAGTTTCCTCACTTGTTCAGGTTAGCCCTCTACTGAATGTTTTGATATATAACTTGCAATTCATGTTTCAATTTGGCTTTAGCTGGAAGAAGCAGGTAAGGTAAGGTGGGCAGGCAAGTGACCCAACATTAGAGATGGTCACCAAATGACTCATACCCTGTCTCAATCATATTCCCCCTCAGGCGCCTTTCCCCCCAAACTAAATAGTCCCAAATGCTTTAGCCTTTCCTCATAAGGGAGGTGCCCCAGCCCAATAATCATTTTAGTCGCTTTCTTCTGCACCTTTTCCAGTTCCACTATGTCTTTTTTGAGATGCGGTGACCACAACTGTACACAATACTCCAGGTGCAGCCTTATTATCGTTTTGTACAATGGCATTATAATGTTGGCTGTTTCACTTTCATTCCCCTTTTTGATGATCCCTAGCATGGAATTGGCTTTCTTCCTTGATGCCACACACTGGGTAGACACCTTCATTGAGCTTTCCACCAGCACACCAAGATCTCTTTCCTGAACCGTCACGGATAGCTCAGAGTCCATGAGTTGATTGATAAAGTTTGGATTTTTGGCCCCAATATGTATTACTTTACATGTCCCTATGTTGAAAATGCATTTGCCATCTCACAGCCCATTCTCTGAGTATGGAGAGATCCTTCTGGAGCTCTTCACAATTTTCTCTGGTCTTCACCACCTGGAAAAGTTTCATGTCATCCGCAAACTTGGCCACCTCACTACTTATCCCTGACTCCGGGTCATTGTACACACTGCCTTTCACCTCTATCCATTGTGAAACTTGCCCATTGACACCTACTCTCTGTTTCCTGGATTTCAACCAGTTCTCAATCCATAAGAAGACCTGCCCTCTTATCCTCTGACTATGTAATTTTCTCAGCAGCCTTTGGTGAGGGACTGTGTCAAAAGCCTTCTGAAAATCAAGATAGACAATGTCCACCAGTACACTGAAATCCACATGCCGGTTGGGCTTTTTAAAGAATTCTAAAAGGTTTGTTAGGCAAGACTTACCCTTAAAGAAGTCATGCTGATTTTCCCTCAGCAAAGCTTGTTCTTCTATGTGTTTTAAGATTTTCTCTTGGATGAGGCTTTCCACCATCTTCCCCGAGACAGACATAAGGCCTGTAGTTTCCCAGGTCCCTCCTCCCTCCTTTTAAAAAAATAGTGTGACATCTGCTATCCTACAGGCCTCCGGCACTGTGGCCGTTTTAAGAGACAAGTTGCATATTTCCATTAAGAGATCCACAATTTTGTGTCAAAGCCAGTTCCCCTGTTTGGGACTTGTATGTGTTAGCTTTCCATGTTGTATGCCCACCTTTGTCAAGAATGGAATATCTTGACTGCCACATGCAATGTGCAGCAATTCTGACTCACCTTGACCACTGGCATGAACTGTATGTAATATGTTTGTTTTTATGCAGCAGTAGCTGGTCAATTAAGGCATGTGGGCTACTTCTCTATTTGAGGTTCAGAATACCCAAAGTCATTCCACTCCTGCCTTCCTCCTCAGCAGAATTTGAGGTCCAAGGCCCCAACTTTGTTCCCCTTCTGCTCAAATCCTGTCCTCAGGACTCTTGACCCTGGCAATGTTAGCACCCATTTGGCCACTGGGCCTTCCATCTCCCCATCCAATACGAGCTCCAGCTACTACAAGTTTCACGGGATTAGCATGCCTTCATGAATCCATCACCTATCAACTATAAGATGCTCCTCTAAACATATTTCTGGCTCTCCAGGCCTATATCTGTCAAAGAGATTTTACCAGTTTAATGAAGTTTTCTGAAACAGCCATCCTTAGATTTAAGAGGTACTTCCATTTCTTTTAGACTGCGGCATGTTTGAAATTTGTCTGACTTTCTGCTCAGCTTCCCTTTTTAGCACTGCTATTCCCTGCACAGTGTTATCTCTGACCCACATTTTATTGTTCTCCAGACTGGCAATCTCTTCCTCTAAGCTTTTGGCCAAGATAGTTCTAATTTGGTGCCTTGCCTTGTTCTGAGCAGTTTTAAATTAGTTTCAAAAAATTTCTAATTCATTCTGACCTATTTCCTGTCTATTGGTGTATTTAGCAAGCTGTTCTTAGTGTCCTTTATAGCCCCTGTGTTGCCTTTTAGTGGGTATTTTTGTATCCCGAAATAGAAAGGGCAGAGAGGAGATCACGCTCCAGCTAAATCCCATGGGAAGGCAATAACGCAAGCCTCAAATGAGGACTTCTACTCACTGCTATATTTCAGGGTCCAGTGTTATCATCATCATCATCATCACACAAAAGAGATCATTTCCTCTTTCCCCTTGGGTGCCAGTTGCTACAATTGTCATCAGACACTCAGGCTCCAAATTAATCCTCCATGGCCTTCTTTGTAAACAGAGAGAGGTGCAGTCCTGCCAAATTTATTGGGGCTTTGGACCTGTGGCTTTTCCTTTCTCCTTTCAGAAATGGGTGTGTGTGTGGCCTCAATAGTGCCGACGTTCCTTTTTCTGTGCAAACACACTGGGGTGATAATGGCTCTCCTAATGTGTCGTCTAACTTGCAGTCTGTTCAGAAATAACTCTGGATTTAATCTTATCGGCAGAAAATATATGCCCCAATTGCACTTGAGCCTTTGCTTAAATAAATAGTACCTGATTAAAAGTCAATAGCAAAAGACCAAGAGGTGGGTCAAGCCTCCTATAATGTTCAGACTTAGCTGCTAAATTGGGTGATTTTATCTACTAATAGCCCGCCTTCAATTCCAGAAGAGTAATATGCTATATAGCAAAGTTTAGATAGTAATGCTGGGCTCTATATTCTGTGAATTAATTTTGTAGGAAGCATTTGTGTACCCCCCCAGTTCAGCCAAAAAAGCATCTTGAGTAGCTTATGAATCAATAATGCTAATTCATTTAATAATGTAATGTGCCTATGGGCTTAAAGTAAAAAGAAAAGGCATTACAGGAAAGGAAAATGAAATGGGAAGAAGGAAAACAAGAAAATCCAGATGTCATTGTGGTGTCCATCCTGATTTATGAATATTTATTATTTTAGAATGTGTGTGTGTGTGGGGGGAATCTTATTTGCATACTCCAATAGGAGTTGTTATGGGTGGAGTTATCGAATATATATGCCTGCGCAAACATTGAGACAGGCAGATTGTTTTGTTTTGTTTTGTTTTTCTTTGATTTTTGCCTGAAATTCTTAGAAAAGTATGTTAAATGTTCAATATAAAATTAGTATCTTGCATCAATAAAAATGCATGTACAACTTTATTCTTTGTTCTACAATAAACCATACTTATTTGTTTTGAAAGAAAAGTCTGTGAGACTCCATGATTTGAAATACCACACTTGTTCCTAATAATAATTTAAATGAGTGTCATCAGAATTACCTGTACACATGACATTTCTTTAGTGTTGTGTGTATATGTAATTCTTTTCTTAATTTATTTCTTTATGACACAAGGTGGGTTTTTTTTTGAATAGTTGGGAGTTTTCCACTCACGAAAAGATCAGAAATTCAAGAAATAGGGAATTATTGCTTTTATTGGGTGGGTGGGGGGGAGGACTTACCTCAGGCTTCCAGATTCAGTGTCCATTTTGTCTGGGACTTTCTGTGTGTTGCCACTCAATAATCAACTTTTTGAGACCCTTACAATGGGCCATTTTTGTTTTGTGTTGTTTTTCATTGATGCTGCTTCACGGAACGCTTTGGAGGGCTCACATGACACCTGGGCTGCCTTTGACACCTAGGCTGCTCTTCATCACTAGACCGTTGGTGTTAATGGCTGCTTTTGACCAGGGTAAGAAAGGAAGGAAGGAGATGCCTAGCCCTGTGGATAGGATTATCACCGCCATCCCATTGGACAAGCGCATATCACATCTGATTGTGAGACACATTGGCCTTGATCTCACAACCCTCTACCAACAGTAACAGTTGGCTAATACAACAAAAGCAAACCACTTATAGGTCTGAAATCTGTTTATCATATAGTCCAGTCGTCCCCTACGTTGAGCAACTGGGATGTTCTTGAACTGTAAACTGCCAGAAACCCTGGCCGGCATAGCTGGTGATGAAAGCTTCTGAGAATTCACACCAAGAACACATTAACCCCAGGTCGTGAGCACAGCTCATGGTTGACTCAGCCTTCTCTCCTTCTGAGGTCAGTAAAATGAATACCCAGACTGCTGGGTGACAGGGAATGTGTAGCCTACATACATAAATTGTGAACTGCCTAGAGAGTGCTTGAAGCACTATTTTGCTTCTGAGTCAGCCAAGGCTGGAAACCACTGATACACTCCATTGATATTTTCTTTATTGTCCCTGCATAGGGGCTGCCTTAATGCGGATATTGCAGCTACTGCAGAATACAGCAGCCATATTGTCCTTTAACATGAGGGACTTGTATCAGTGATTGAGATTGAGACCATTCATAGTATGGTTCTAACTATACAAAGAATCAGCTATTTGAAGGCTGCAGCCCACCCGTTCTATACACAAGCTCCTTTGTGGTCTTGGGAATGCTTGGCTAGTTTTATCTGATGATGTTTACTCAGTAAAGAATGTTTAAATAAATGATGTGGCTTTGAAATTCATCTTCAGATGTAATTTAGAGAACATTAACAATACATTAAAAAAAGAAAGAAAGACAGACAAGGATCTGTTATTTTTAGCTTCTAGCAAAGTCTGTCTTGAAAGCAGACGTCTGGTTTGAACCTTTCCTCTAAGGTACACATCTGGGCAGTTCAATAAGACCAGGAGGGAGAGAGATGCATTGCCTCATCAGGCATTTACTTGGAGTGCTTCCATCTCCTCAGCACTTTACTTCAGTGGGACTGTGTGTACAGAAGACAGATTGGAGTTTAAGTTCCCGGTGGGCCACCTAATATTGCTCTCTCTGTCGGCTTTGGGAAGGAAATCCTGCCAGCTTCTCTTCAAAATGGCTCCTTGGGAAATGGCATGCGAAGAATGAGCCAGGAAGAAAAGTTTAGAGCACAGTTTAGGAAATAGAATGCTTTTACTCGTTTAATCTATCTGCCCTGAGACAATGAGCATATTCTAACATCAAAATGGAAAGCCATGCTGTTCTGCTTCCCCTCCCCCCCTTGCCAGGCATATGAAATTTGGTTGCACTTCTGTGCTGAGAATATGGCTGTCGTTGCCAACAGAACAAAGATTTTCCTGTTATGCAAGGGACTTGAATTCTATTGTTCTTGCCATTTTCAGAATGTATTCTAGAGAAACATCTTAGACATTCCACTGTGAGAAGCAGCATGTCAAAGTTCCTTTTGGAGAACACAATTGCATTCAGAAAATGTTTTATTTATTCCCACATGCTTGGCCTGGAAAATTTGCTTTGCATTTTGTAGTACATTAGATATGATATATAATCAGTTTTGCTCATGCGTGTTACTTGCTTACATATATCCAGTGTTATGTCTAGTTGAGTACTCATCAGAACAAAAACCAAAAGCATGAGGAAAGCAGTGACAGAGAGGGAAACATCCAAGGTTTAGGAAACCCCTGAGGGAGCCCTTTGAGAACAAGGACACCCTGCTCTCAACGTTCTCTTAAAGGTGTGGGAAGGAAGGATCTGACCCTACTCTTGTCCTGGGTGAGAAAAGATGCATAGACATGGCAGAGTGGAATGAGGCAGAAAGAGAACCATTATGATCAAGTGACGAAGAGGGCGGGCTGCTGGTTGTTCTCCTCTTTCTAACCAAAGAAGCCATGAAGACAATTGAAAGCTTTCTGGCCTAAAAATCCTCAAAGTCACTAGAGATGAAGGAAAAAATGGTAATCCAGGATGTCTGTGAAGATTCTCAGGACTTAATCCAGGACTTCTTTTTTTTTGCAGGCACTGACCTGGCCTGTATTACTGAGGGAGTTAAGATGAATGTAAACAGGTTGTCTCTCCCAGTTTTATCCATTGAGTTATTCTATGATACAGTAGGAGAGGGCTAGAAGGTAGAAAGGTCAGTAATGCATAAAGACTTAGGTGCATTAATCAGATGCTCCATTTTCCAGTCTGCCAATTTTGTATGCATGCTGCAGCAGATGGGTGGCTAAGACAGTGTGGGTACTTTGCTATAGTTCTGTCCACGTCACTGCTGAACAGCATCTTTTCCAGAGCTAACCAGGGCTGTCTCAGTTGTGGTCCTTGACTACTCAATTTTTATTGTTCTGGGGAACATCAATGTTTATACTGATGTGACTCAGTCTGGAGTGGATCCTGGTTTCATGTCTTCCATGACACAGATAGCACAGTCCCAATTAATAAACTGTTCCAAAACACACAGTAGGGCATGGTTTTAATTGACTCTCTCCTTCTTGTGGAGGATGATGACCTGAAGGTGGAGAGTTCATGACACTCATTGGTTATTAGATCATCATCTAGTTAATTTTAGACTGGGAGTTGGTGTGAACCCCTGCAGGGTTGATGAACTGATGAAAATGGTGGTCCACCCAAGCATCTGACAGATGCAAACAATGTCCTCCTTCATATGGGTATCATCCACCTTCACTTGCCCATATCACAGCTGAAGCCATGACTAATCTGTGGAATACATAACCTGTTAAAGGAGTGGTTGGATCATTCCTAAGTGCCCCTCCTGTCTTGCAGAGCCAGGTCAGCTGCTAGTTTAAAAAATGAAGACGAGACAGACCTGGTTGGATGGAAAATCAACATTGATCAACATTGTCATGTGAAAACCCCATAAACCTCAGTGAATGAGGGAGGGTGATGGCATACTGGACAGCTAATTGGAATTTGTCTTCCTCTTTAGTCTTTGGAACAACCACCCATTAAACTTTGCTCATGAGCCAGGGGAACAGTTGTTTTATAGAATCTTAGATTAGCTGAAGTATTTACTGTTAACTATCTTGGCTTCTCTCTAGTTTCATTGGTGCTGATTTATGTAATAGTTTTATTGTACATCACTTTGGATATTTGCTTACATGTATTTAAAGAATAAGTAAAATAAAGCAAGGAATGGTAAACTGTTTCTGAGTAGTGACTATATAGAAAATCCTGGAAAAGGTTATATATGTCTGAATTGATGTGACTGCACACAGTTATTATCAAATGCATAAAACTGTAATTGTTGGCACAGGAAGATGCATGATACTGTACAAAAGAAAAATCATGTGCACTAAATTTTGCACCACACGATACTGAAAAATAGTTCTTATATGATGGTCTGATATTTTTTGGATATTGCTTGTGTTTTTAAGAGACTCAGATATTCTTTGAATAACACAGTATTATTTTCAAGGAATGCTGCAAGAGATGTTTCTAAAACCGCTGATCTGGATTCCTATTAGTGTACGGGTGTTCTGAGAAACTATTACAGACAAATTATAACCTGAAATTTGTTGATATGTTATTGGATTTACCAGGAGACTGTAAGCAAATGTTGTGCTTCTTTTCATATGCAGGCTTCTAATTTACAACATTATCTGCTGTTCTTTCTCCCTCTTCCTAGCCTGATATCTTTCATGTGAAAGAAAAGCATACTACATTTAGTAATTTGAGTAATGACTTGAAAGGGTCCACAGTGCTATTATTTGGTCATCTTTTTGTTCACGTGAATGATAAATAGATTTAGCAGACCAACATTTGTTAGAGTTGGGAACAGACTAATTTGCTCAGAGTTCACAGGCATGGGCAGTCTGGTGAAGGGAGAGTGGAGAATACCAATGCCTATGACAAACAGGAAGCAGCTTGGTGACACTCAAAGATGCTGAAAATATGACATAATTCAGTTATGTAGGAACATAAGCACATGTCTCTGGCATGCAGTACTTGATCAGGCTACCGTGTTATGGAAAACAATAATCCGAAAAAGGTGATGTAGCTATAGAAATGAGAAGCACTCATGACCATTTTGCATTGGGTGGAAAACCGGCTATCATCCAAGCATTTTTGCTGTTGTATGAAACCCAGCATATTCTTCCCAGTGAAGGCTTTCATTATGTGAACGCCACATGGAGAAGACCACATGAATTCATGCATTGTGAATGCATTCTTGTGTTTGCATTGTGAATTAGAAAAGAAAGCAACGAGTCTCAGCTCAAATGCATGTTGGAGCAACTGGAAAACAAGCTGAATCACATTGAGCACCACGAGGACTGTGCAGCTGACAACAATGGCATATACCAGACATCGTCTAATAAAACAACTGTTAATTAAAACTCAGGAAGGATACTGAGTCTGCAAGGGAGAATGTCTACAATGATTTCTTAACCTGAGGCAATTTGTCACCCAGGGTCACACTGTTAGTAGTTTGTTGGCACTAACTATGCAAGAGGAATTTGGTCAACATCTCCCATGAGTGGGCCAGTTATTGGCGGCATTTATGCTTATCTCGATTTCAACATCTACACCACATTTTTGGTTTGGTCTTTAAAAAGGTTTCTAAGGAATTATTGAGATAATCAGAACATGAGCAATATGCTTGAAGTATTGTCACTGAAGGACTTATTAATTATCTAACACATTTGGCAAAATCCTGTTGGTGTAAATTTATCCCAGCGTCACCTTGCCCCGGGAAAGCCTTTGGGAGCCTTGAGATGGGACTGGGGGAGGCATTAATAGTCAGATATTGCTGCCAGGTGTGTGTGTGTGTGTGTGTGTGTGTGTGTGTGTGTGTGTGTGTGTGTGTGTGGTGTCATTACAGTTGTGACCGACTCTTCATGACCCCATGTCCATGGAGTTTTCTTGGCAGGAATACTGGAGTGGTTTACTAGTTCCGACTCCAGGTGCCTATAGCACCTGGTATTCCCTGGTGGTTGCCCATCCACGTACTAACCTGATTAGCTTCCAAAATCAGGTGAGATCAGATGTGCTTAGGGCATCTAAGCATAGTGCTGCCAGGTTACTGGCAGCTAGATATCTGACAGTGGTTTTTGGTTATTAAAATGTCCCCTCTGCATCTTGAGGTTCCTAGGTCTTCCCAAGGGGAGAAATGAGCCCTAAGGAGCCTCAGAAACTGAAAAGGAGGGATAGGAAGCTTTAAATTAATTTACCTTAATTTCCAATGCTACAGCCCAGTTCAGGGCAGCAGGATTTGGTCTATAGTTACTTATTTACCTTTGCATATGGTGGGGGACAGAAGAGAGAGGCTTCTCTGTGTCAGATCCCAGGTTTTGGAATGCTCTTCCTCAAGAGATCAGGCTTGCCCCTTCCATTTTACCCCTTCACCAATAGCTAAAGACCCATCTGTTCAGGCAGGCTTTTAACAGTCATGATGAACTGAGTCCCTGAATGCTATTTTTAAGTTAACATAGTTTCCAATGTTTACCTGCTTTGAATTATTCAATTGTAGCTTAATTGGTTATAGTTTTATGGCTACTTAATGTTTAACTTAATATGTTTTTAATTATCTCTTTTTAATATTGCGAACCGTCTTGGGTCCCCTTATCGGGAGAAAAACAGCTTATCAATAAAACAAACAAATGAAACACAAATATCCAAGTTTATCTAATCAGTCCATGAATGAAATAGAGAAGAATCCAGGATTCATTGTAGCTGTTTTTTTTCCTTCTTACTATCAACTCTAGTCTCTGATTAACTCCAGCAACAATCACTAAATCAGGGCAAGGTTAGCAAAAGGCTAGGCATTCTGTGACAACACAATGCAAGCAAGCTCAAAACATCTAAATTACTCTTACCAACAGTAGCCTCTGGGGTCCGTGCGCTTCTGAACCAAGAAAGGTTCCAATAACTTGACCTAGTTTGTTTTCCTTTAAACTAGTGGGAACATTTTTCAACGCTGGATGCTTCGTCTTCGAACCAAATGTACTGTTTTGCTTGCAGGCTTGGATGGCTTTAGATTGTCCTTCAGATTCACCTGCAGGCTGGAAGATTCTGGAGCTGTAGTTTGCATCCCCACCTTCCTTTTGGAGTTCCTTTTGGAAGACAGGTGGTATATAAGCATTAAAATAAATAAATAAATACATCCCCTTAAACTCTGGATTTTATCCATCAAGTGCTTGCTTTTGCTCCTGTGTGTTCAAGGACAGACTGCAAAAAGGGGACCCTGTTTATTTTATTTTTTAAAATATCTGGCTTGCTAGTTGCAATTGCATTTGCAAAAATAGTAAATTGATGATGTGTCCTGCCACTCTCAAAATGTGTAACTGGGCTGATCAATGAGTGGATCCATGTTCAAATAACTGGAGGCTCATTGTTTAGATAACAGTCTTATACTAGGATCCTTTACTCTCGGAAAAATTGAGGTAAGTTCACCCTAATACTGAGAATGTTCCAGAATGCAAGAGGAACATATTACTTGAACCCTTAAATAGATTTCAAGTAACCAGGTAGTTACTCATGTATTAAAGTTAAAGCTTATTAAAATAATGGAATTAGTTACCTGGGAATAAAACAACCCCATAGGGCTGGAAGTGTTAGGTTTTTCAGATTACAACTCCCCAAATTTCCCAGTTTATATGGCCATACTGGGTGGGGATTATAGGTATTGGAGTCAATTTTCCCCATTTGTAAACATCTCATTACTTTTAGGGGGTTGAATCAAACCTGATCATGGTTAGAGCAGATTGGCTGAACTCAATGAGATGTAGGTTAACAAGCATCCAACTACATTGAAAAATACTTTGCAGTAGAGATGGGCACGACTTGAAAAAAAAAATTTCCGAGTTGTCGTTAGTCGGGCCGGTCCCGTTTCGGCTCGTTTCCGGTTTTCGCGAAAATTCGCAAAAATTAGTCGGTTCATTTTTTCGTTTTCGTTGTCGTTAGTACTGGTTTTGGGGGGGGGAGCGGGCTCCTGGAGGCACCTCTGTGGGGTGGGTGCCTCCTCTGGCCCGCTATAAAGGGAAAGTGGGCTCCTGGAGACACCCGTGGGTGCCTCCTATCCTCACCCACTAGGAAGGGGAAGCAGGCTCCAAGAGACCCCTCAACATGGGGGTCTCCCTTCCTCACCTGCTGCTGCTGCAAAATGCTATGCAATAGCCATATGGATATTGCATAACATAATGTGCAGAGAGTGACTGTGAAGACCAGTGGATGGCACTGAACCCAGAGCCATAGTGAGACGCCTAACTATAAGGCTCTCGCACCACCATGTCTCACACAGAAGGGAATTGTACTTGCTGCGTGTAGTGCAATGCAAGCAAGTAGATCTGGCTTTAAGGTGGCTTAGTGCAAGGGCTAGGGTTAGGCTAGTGACGGGTAAGGTTACGGTGGGCTACTGGGTTGCACCTCTGGGTGCCTCTCTGACCCACTAAGAAGACAGTCTGTGACGTATGGGTATGGAGTCAAGGGTTAGGGTTAGGGTTAGGGGGGCTAGGGCAGGTTTTAGGGGGCTTTTTGGCACATCCCTGAAGTCTCCATGGCCAAGTGGCCATGCGATTGGTGGGATGGCTCCAAAAATTTGCATGGTCGTCCACTCCCACATGGCTGGCCACTCGGCCAGCCCATCATTGCGTAGGTGTAAAAAAAATAAAATAAAATAAAATAAATGGAGGACAGAGGAGGAGAGGAGAGACATTTTGTTGCAAGAAAAAACCCACTGCTACTGTGAAAAATCTGGCAGTTTATAAATTTTCGCGTGTTTCTGTTGTGCTTGTGTGTTTTTGGACCACGATTTCAAAAACAATATTGCGTTCGCCGCCCCATTTTGGATCCCCCGCCCGCACCGCATGGCATGGCGAAATGGCGACTCGAGTCCGGCTGCCCAGGACGGGGGGGGGAGGCGGAACCCCCCCTCCAGAAACCACCCCTCCAGTAGGTGCCCTGCGCCCTTAGTCAAGCAGGCATTTTTCCGCCTGCTTTTTTGGCCCGGGAATGGGTGGGTGGAGAGTTTAAAAGTTTTTTCCTGTGCCGTCCGTTGCGCTTGCTTGCGCTTTAATTGCGGCGGCCGGCGGCCGGCGAGACTGGGCTTTTTGCTGGCTGGCGGTGAGCCTGCGGCGAGTGGTGCGAGTCCCACCAGAGCAGCCCAGGATGGGGGATTGGGGGGGAGGCTGGGGACCTCCAGAAACAACCCCTCTGGTAGGTGCCCTGAGGCACGGCAGGCATTTTTCCGCCTGCTTTTCGGCCGGGAACCGGGTTTGTTTAACTTTTAAAAACTTTTTTTCTATGCCGCGTGGCATCGCGCGATTGCGCGATGCAAGGAACAAGCACGACAAATCAGACCAAAATTGTTCGTTCGTCGGTTCGAGCTCGAAGTCTGGCGGAGTAATTCCCGTTACCGTTTCCGTAGAGTAACGGAAACGAGTAACAGAAACGGAAATGGGAATACCGCTAAGTCGAGCCCATCTCTATGTAAGTCTATGAAGTGCATTTGTTTACTGGGATAGCACAAGCCACTGTTTGTAATTTCACACATATCCACTGATCAATGTGTAAATGTTCCATAAATTCCTTCATGGCCTCTGGATTTGGGCGGGAATTTGCAAGGTGAAAAATGTAAATTGATGGATTAGTTTTGTTTTAATATGCCCTCAGGATTCACTCTCTCAATGACCATTCTATAAATATGATCATGACCTACATCAGGTATTAGTGGAGAGAAGGTAGATTTCTTGGATCAACAGTCCAGCTAATGAATGAATCTTGAGATTTACTTCTCTTTCTTTATTCAGATCAGAAGTGCCAACACATTATATTGACAGATAAACATACATGACTAAGCAAAACATAAATAAGTTATGAAATTATTATGTATGAAAAGGTATAGAAAATGAATATTTTTGGAAGATTGGGGGAAATTGTGGAAGAAAAGAATAGTGAAAAAATATGTCAGTGAGAGTTAAAGAAAGTTGTTATAAAGTATATTGGAGATGGTATATAACACCCGCAAAGTTAAATATAATAAATAAAGAAATATCTCCTATTTGTTGGATATGTAAAAAAGAGAACCGGGTTTTTTTAACTTTTAAAACTTTTTTTCTGTGCCGCGTGGCATCGCGCGATTGCGCGATGCAAGGAATGAGCACGACAAATCAGACCAAAATTGTTCGTTCGTCGGTTCGAGCTCGAAGTCTGGCGGAGTAATTCCCGTTACCGTTTCCGTAGAGTAACGGAACCGAGTAACGGAAACGGAAACGGGAATACCGCTAAGTCGTGCCCATCTCTACTTTGCAGGTTGTACTAGAATTGATATGGATGGTTTCAAAGTATTTCTTAATGGCCACAAGACTCTCTATAAATATGTTATTGTTTCTGACCAAAGGCCTTTACAACATACAGTACATAAAATGCAAGCAAAACTCAAAGAAAAACAAAACAAAACAAAAGACACAAAACATGTGGTACCTTAAAGACTAACTTTCATATTTTAATGTAATGTTTTGTGGACACGTCCACTTCTTCAGACATATACAGTAGTTTGAAGAAGTGGACGTGTCCATGAAATGTTACATTAAAATATGAAAGTAAGTCTTTAAGGTGCCACGTTAACAACAACAACAACAACAACCACAACAACGAATTGCTAGATCACCTTATCACTGTACTGGGACACACAGTATAGCATGCAAACACCTCCACTCTGACAACAAAACAAAAACAGAGATATAAATTGATATTAAAATTAAAAGAACTAAAAAAAACCCACCTCCATCAGACTGCAGTGTTTCAATGGCATGTAGGTCTGTTTGTACCTGTATGCTATGCACTCCCAGCAGCTTGACAACACATCACGGTGGACAAAGCAATGAAGAAGAGGTACGGATAGCTTCTTCTCTGTAATTACATTCCTGGTTCTGGATTTCAGAATGACTGAATGGTGGCTTGTATGCCACTACAAAGACAGTGTGGTTTTGTGGACAGAATGGGTGTGTGGGGACTTAGGAGACTTGCATTCAAAGCCTGACCCGGGCATGGAATCTTACTAGCAGTGGTACTGGTAAGATCATTCCTTAGATACCTCATGTATTTATAAAGCCCTATTTGAATGGATAAAAGCTGACAGTGCCTTCATGGCACATAAAAACAACATGTCACTACAGCTCTCTGAGCTCTTCGCAGAGTGTCTCTTATTATTCCCCCCTCCTCTAGTACAGAATACAGTTTTTTTTCCTGGCACACTGCAAAGATAGGGGTGGGAAAAACCACAGAAAGAAAATGGCACATTACACAAGTGCAGAAAATGTCAAAAGCCAACACTTAATTGCTATTCTCAAAGTCATGCTACTGGAAACTACAAATAGTGCTAATGTATAATGAATCGAGTTTTCCCTTTTACTGTTGATTCATTCTTACAGTTACCAAATGTCCTTGTTAAATAACTGAAAATATTAATGGGATCACCACCTGCTCGAATCAATTTGTTCAAAGTCTATGGCTGTGTGTTTTTTTAAATTGAGTCCTTCCAAATCCCTAAGCACCAAGACACTTATTAATATAATGATGCAAGAATTAGCAGCATCAAGTTACAGACATATTGTTAGGGTGAGTGTGTTATTTCCAAAAACTGAGAAATCCTTGGGAAAATGCACTGCGTATACAAATGGGCAAAATCCTCTTTTGTAGCCATTTGGGTGTAACTTGACGTTGTGTCCCCATTAGCTACAATAATACCAAGATTCTGTTGCCAGTCATTTGTGTTATAGCTACACAAACATGATTTTGACCATTATGTTTGGTGTTATTTGCAAAATAGAACTTCCATATCGAGAGGAACAGTACCTGTGGTTTCACTCATCCGCTGCTTGGAAATATTAAATTAAAAACAAAAGCAGAACTCCTTGTTTCCAGAACTGACCACTAGAGGGAACCAGAGACTATGCTCAAGACATGGGTGTTCCGTTTTGGAAATGAAACACAGCAGCACAGCTGGCGCTCGGAACACAGTCCCACCCTCTGGAACAAAATCAACCACCGAGATTCCATTTGAACATCAGGAAGAACTTCCTGATGGTTAGAGCTGATCGGCAGTGGAATATGCTGCCACGAAGGGTGGTGGAGTCTCCTTCTTTGGAGGTTTTTAAGCAAAGGCTGGATGGCCATCTGTTGGGAGTCCTGTGATGGGGGTTCCTGCATGGCAGGGGATTGGACTGGATGGCCCTTGAGTTCTCTTCCAACTCTATGATTCCATGCATCATCCCGCTTCCCTGTCTGATTGGCTACCATCAGGGAGAGGGAAAGATGGGGTTACTAAAGACTTGGTCAATGGAGGAACATCTTAAGAAGTTCTTAAGCAATGGAAAGAAAATGCTAACCTGACACTCATCCTTTCATCGTTGCAAACAATTAGTACTTGGGAGTTGGGAGTTAAAAGAAAGCAAAAAACAAAGCAGAGATGCAGAGAGGGGACTGCAGGCAAACCCCAGAATTGGGAGCTCCTCTTGTCCATGCACACTGGCATAATGTTGTCCATAGTTTGTGGAGAAATCAGCACATTATATAGCATCAGTAATAATACTGCAGAGAGGCTGGACTTTTGCTTTCACTTTTTCCTTTCTAGTTGTCATCCCAGTTTACATTTCACGACAAAAGAAATGCATAGGAACTCTGATAAATGACCTCTTTTGAATGACTTTTAGGATGAGACGAGTAGAGGAACCAGGGTGCAGTGCTCCACTTCAGAAGCTACATGGTCCAAATGTACTGTAAAGATCAAGAACTAGAAATAGATACAGTACTTGAGAGACTTTTGGCAAACTCCTCCTCACCCATGCTGGTTAGCTGATTGCTGTCTTCTGCTCTTGAGTGGAGTGCAGGGTGCTTTGTTTAAATGCGAAAAATTATTTCTAATTTTGCGTCTGCACATATAAATTAGTGGGTGTAATTTTTTGCAGATTGGATTCCTCTTTCATTTACAGTGGTACCTTGTATAAAGGAATTAATTCGTTCCAAATGAAATTATGTTAAGCAAATTTTCCTTTATACAAATTCCCATAGAAATGCATTGGAAATGGAGTAATCCCATTTTTATGTTGTACGGATTTTCCCCATAGAAGATTATGTTACGCAAATTTCCCCTATCTCCGGAATTTTTTATGTTGTACAAATTTTATGTTATACAAGATGTTCGTTATACAAGGTCCACTGTATTCTTATTGTTTCGGTGATCCTTGTCTTCTTCAGTAGTGATGTAATGGGGCTGCCCTGATCCTCTTGGCACATGCCGGTAATCGACAAGCAAATCAGCATGACAGAGAAAAACAGGGAAAAGATGTGCATTTGGCAAGACGGGATGCACAGAAAGAAGTATAATACACCCCTGCCATCAGGGCATTAACTGTGCACCAAACATCACGGGATCGCCCACGATTTTAGTATGCATCAAAATATGCACAGTTAATAGCCATGCAACCGAGGCCAAAGGCAACAAACAAACAAACAAACAAAAACTTCTTCTGCATGGTTTCTTCTTTAAAGTAAAAAAATGCATTGAATTCTAATACTTATTTGGTATACATGTCCTTTGCTATATTTTTCTACTTGGCTTGCCAGCAATTTGTGACAAGTAATTATAAAGCATCAGTTCCCAGTGGAACCAGTTTAGCTGAGGTCACAAGAATGAATATAGAAAGCAATTCTGGAGCCATTTAAGAGAAATGTGTAATCAAGTACTTTATCCGGCACAAAGTTATAGCACCATTTTTTAGAATAATAATTTTCTAAATAGAAACATTTCTCAGTATACATGTCCTGAGAGAGAGAATAAATGTTAGAATAATTGACCGGCAAGTAGATTAACTTAAACAGCCATTCTCAGTTCACGAAATGGGTCACCATTCTGAAGGACTCTCATCCCTTTCTCTCAGCATTATTCAGTTCCATTATCATTTTCAAGTCAGTGCTGAGTACACTCTACTGTAAAATAAAAAGCTAACACAGATAGGTAATTGGCCATCATCATTCAAACAGCCTTGTGAAAAACAGAGTCTAGCTATGTTTAAGATGATTTAAGCAGATGAATGGATCCAAATGACTTCAGTTGCAGATTTTTATTGTAATTGGGAGAGGCTACAAAACCTGTCATAAAGTTACAAGTGCTTAAGTCCCACTGAAAGCAAAGAGCATTCAAACAAGTGGCTGTGGCATATGTATTTCTTCATTTTCAAGCTATGCTCATTCATGCATTTTCCTTAAACAGTGGTTACCTGTTTCATGGTTCTTCTGATTGGCTGACAATTGATAATGTGGTAGATCAGGCCCACAAGCTACTGGTGGTGCTAGTGATAATATCTTTAAGGGTAGAATTTTGAAAATATTTTGGATGTTATCCCAGATTAAGGCTCCTGCATGTAATACAACAATGAAGAATCATCCTTTGTTCAGTGACTAGAGAAGGAGGAGTCAGGACCAATTAGAAAGTGGGAAATTAACTTCTAGATAAACTCACCTGGATGACTGAGAATCTTCACAGACATACTATCTGTAAAAGTCTTGGCCCTTTTCTTTATTCCTTTATTCCTTTAGAATAAAGAGGAATCTATTCCTAACTCACCCCTTTTTTAATTAATGTCTTCTGCTAAGCCTTACCTGGATCCTCCATCTGAGGAGAAGGTTCTTCTGATTCTGAGTTCTCAGGAACAGGTTACTTGGATTACTGCTTTGAATTAGGTAGATATAATATTAGAGAGTGTTATTCAGTTGCTGTGTGCCATCAAGTCAGAACCAATTTATAAGGGCTATATAAGGGCTTTCAAGGTAAATCTGATATTTGAGGAGGGATTTCACCAATGCCACTGCCCCCATTGAGTTCCAGTGGCCAAACAGAGATACAAATCGAGGTCTCCTCAGTTCTAGTCTGCCACTACACCACAAGACTATCATTAGGGACTAGTGCAAGCTGGGCTCAATAACACTTCAAGTAGCTCTGTATTTCATAGACCTTGACTTTACATGCCATAGATATTCCATGTAAAGTGTTAATGTAGTTTGTTTCATCTTGCATCCTTTTAGACAGCTTTAGTGAGAATGGAACTGCCTGCATTGTATGGACAAATTTCTGTATGCAACAGTTAGTTTAGTTTTGGTCTCACACATGCTATGATCATGCACTAACTTCTTGAAAATGTTCCTTCCCTTATAATTTAACAAAATGGATTCACAATTGCTCTCTTTCTTATGTTAAACTTTAATTGATCTATTAAACATGGTTAAATTAGCTCTGAGACATTTCTGGTTCTACCCTCCTAAGCCACTGGGTTGAAAAGAAGCTCATTTTCAATGTGTAAGTAGGCAAAATTCCTTATGATTTGTCTGCTAGTTTTAAGGAGCGCCCCCCCTTAAAATAGTTCAGGTGTCAAGGACAAATGTATGACACCCCCAGTATGGCCTCAGAAAAATAATAATACATTATAGAACTCTTTGACAGTTTGAGTCTGTAGGGTTCATCACAGCTGATCTTTTCCCCTTAAGGGTTCATTTCATTGTGAGATCGGATAACCTTATTAATCATGTCAATGTTCATCTGGGTATCAAGGGTCATGATTTCTGAGCTGGTGAACCAATTGTATGTCTAGCATATGATCTTGAAGAAGCAGAGGAGTGCAAAGCTCTGTACCAAATACCTTAATGCTTCCAATTAGCTGGCTGGAGACTGGAAGTTCAATTCCTCACTATGCGCCCAGGGAGAAGAGCCAGCCTCTGTAGTCTTGGGTAAGCTGCACAGTTCCAGGGCACCCACCACCACCCAAGAAGGAGGGAATAGTAAATCACACCTGTGTATTCTCTAGCTAGAAAACCCTGGAAAGGATCACTATAAGTCAGAATTGACTTTATGGCACACACATTTGTTAATAATATTTTGTGGAAAGGGGTGGAGCTTGGGAAGACTAGTCTGGCCCAAGAAGAATAAAAAGGCTCACTGAGCATGGAGTATTGTTGGTGCTGGTTGCTTACGCAGGTGATGCTGTGCCTGGCTTAATCTTGTATCTCTACATTTCTACTCCACTGAACATGACACCTACCAAGAATCTCAAGAAGTTTCTCCACTGTGGCAAACTGCAGAGGGTGCAGCAAGCTGATGTCTGAGATATTTCTTACACTACTGTACCAATAGTGCAGGATACTGTACTGGAAGAAAGACAAACTTTCTCCAGTGTCTTTGTTATCAAAAACTCAGCGTTTATTGGTGTTTGCAAGAAGAGAGAGGGAGAAATTTGGACAGAAGGTTAGAGGGAAGGTTTTGGACTATAACTCACAAACCTCCCCTTACTTCCAGTAGACTATTTGCCTTGTCTAGTGCTGGTGCCCCCTCCCACCCACCCCCAAAAAAGATCAGGCAAGCCCAATTGCGTTTCATCAGTGACTGTATGCAGATGATCTGGGAAATACTGCCTAAAAGTAAACGATTTTCCAAAATGTCAAATACTCAGGATTACCTCTGGCCAACACTGTATTCAAATATTTTTCCATCGTCTTCTCTTTTGCACTTTAGTCAGTGCTTGGGTACAATGGAAAATAGCTCATAAAAAGAAACCTTGGGCAGCTAAGACCCTTATAAAACATGATTCATAAGGAAAAAAAACAGACCTGTGCTTTCTAAGTTAATGTTTTACTTTTTCCCCAAGTGCTAAGATATAAAAGTAGGCCAACAAGCCTATTTATACAGCTCACTCTGCAGTATGGTTTAAATTAATGCTAGTGACAAATGTTTGATATACCACGAATCCCCCCCTTTTATAGTGAAGTAGTTAAATTTAGAATTGTTCAAAGAAGCTGTCATAAGCAAACCTTAGGGCAAGCCTTAGATCTTTTAGTCAGTTCTTATTTTATTCCTCTGCCCTTCGACTTTATATTCATAAGGAATGTAATGTATCACAGTTGGGGGCACCTCCCCATGCATTCTCATTTCACCTGAAGGTAAACCTAGACTTGAGTATCTGTGATATCATTTTCTCCTTTCATTATATATATAAATATATAATACTCCCATGGTCTCAGAAACAACTAGAAAAAAAATACAATACGTGTACTAATGTGTTGCAAAACAAATAATTTAATTCATCAACATCAGTGTATCCTTATCCTCTCAGGATTACACTTGAACTTATGAATGAAATTTCTTGAAAAAAGATTTAGAGAGAGGGGAAAAATTATAGCATGTAAAATTTAAAGAACTTGAAATACTGTATTACAAGTAATCCAACAGTTTTCCCCAGGTTTTCCACTCTCCAGTTGCTTGCTAAATAGGTTTGTTTGTTTTATTATTGGTCAGTAGGAGCTAAATAAAGCCATTGGTTGCATTCTGCTTGCTCAAAGACAGCCAGTGATTGTGTTCCTGAAGCACAGAATTGTTTTTTCTTCTTCAAATAATGTGCTATCCTGCCCAAAATCCTGTTGCCATAAAGTTAATACATGCAAGGTGGATGATGTCATCATCTGGCAAAGGGGATATTCTGTTCCTAACATTCCTTTCCCCACTTTCAGGTTCTGACTGAGGCTTCCAAGGGATGGAGTAAGAAACCTGGGATGAAGTGAAGTGTTTAACAACAATAGTAGTAACAGCAATTACTACTACTACTACTACTACTACTACTACTACTACTACTACTACTACTACTCGCTGGCAATAGATTGGTGATGGTGATATGATGGCAGTTTTGGACTATTAAAGTTTTCTTCCTATGTCAAGACTCCCAAAGACTTCTCCAGGGCAAAATGGATCCCTAATCAGTCTCAGAATCTCAAATGGAGGAGAGAAAATTTCCAGTTCATGTGAATTATTGCCAGTTTTTGTAGATTTTGTCTGTTTTGAGCCACAGTGAAGAACTCACTAAGGGAGCAATCAGAAAAGTATGTGTCCCACTGTTTTGTGCCTTGTTCCTCACTGTTCCTTTTGATAATTTGCCGACTAAAAAAATAGCATTAATAGTGAGTAGGGATGGGCAATTCATTTTAGAACCAGTAGGTTCCGAAATGACCCATGTGAGCCTAGGTGGTGCTCAGAACTCTCTGACACACACACACAGCCAATGTATTGCCTTTCTCTATGCTGGCATGGAGCTGATCTCCAACCAGGAAGCAGGCTGCGATGTCATCTTTGCTTGCTCCATGGTGCTGGCCAATCAGACAGGGAGGTGGGATGATGACTGTCCCTGCACAGCTCCTGATTGACCAGCACCATGAAGGACGTTGCAGCCTGCTTCCTGGTTGGAGTTGAACACTGCATGAGCCCAGAGAAAGGTAAGATATTGGCTTTGTGTGTGTCAGAGGGTTCCGAGCACCACCTGGGCTTGCGTGGGTCATTTCAGAATCTACTGGTTCTGAAATGAAATGCCCATCCCTAATGGGGAGCATATCCAATCTTTTAGCATTAGTATGTGCAGTATTTTGTTCAGCCAGGAGGGCTTGTAGTTTATTTGTAGTTTTTCCACTTGCATTGTTTCATCTTGCTTTTGTCTTGGGTGGTCAATGCTATAAGTTATTTGGAGCAGTTGTGCGGTATGAGCAAAGTGATCTCCAGCAGTCCTGCTAGTTTCTTACTGTCCCCATTCTCTCTACTCCAGTGAATATAACTAACGATAAACCATTTATATAAGTAAACTTCGACAAAAGGATGGAAAAAAACTAGTAGGGTATCCAGCCACTTCTTAGTCCTACTAAAGAAAACCAATGAGCAGTCTTCTGGACAAGAGTTCAACCTATTGAAAAGGCAGTAGGGAGCTATACCTAATCCAAGTCCCTCTCCAGAAGAATTCAATGCTAACACTAAATACCAGTTCTAATTTTACCCTGTTCTATAGATTAGATCAGATGCCAGACTGCCCAATTAGATACTGGCAAAGATTTATCTTCAGCTAATTTGGACAAATCTAAATCAATTTGTTAAGAGGAATCTTAAAAAGACCCTGATCTTCTTTCCCCTTGATTAATTTCACACAGGCATAGAAAATAGATGTATCTACAGCTGTCAAGTTTCAGATAGGCTCGCAAGGGCTCAGAAAAATGCCTGGCAGAGAATGAAAGCTATCTATGAAGAAAGCAAAACAGAAATAGGATGAATTGAATAATAAAATGACATTTCAGTTTCGGATAGCAAGAAAATGACTATTTACCATGTAATTTGTCAGTGTAGCTAAATAAGGGCATGATCAAAATTCCAAAAGAGGCTGGCTATGGTGGTTTTGGAGTGGGCATTAGTCCCTTGTGCCCACCCAATGGCCTTTCTTTTGACACTGCTACCAATGTGCTGGCCTATCCCAGGCAATGGCTGATTCCAGATATATTCTTCTTCAAGTTGATGATCAGTAGCCTGAACTGGTTTCTATCTAAAGCTATTCTAAATAGAGCAGCTGTGCTCACTGTGAACCATTGGCTTAAGTTCTTAAACCAGAATGTTCTTCTACACATCGGGCCATGCTTCTCATCTATTTTTCCTTGAAGGATAACTTGAAGCAGGTGGTATTTCTTATTGCGCATTATGTGTCCAAAATACTGCAATTTTTTCTTCTCTTTACAGTATTGAGGATTTCTAATTTTTTATATTCATGTGCTGTAATACAGCCACATTAGTGACCCTGGCTGCCCAAGGTATCTTCAGAGTTAATCTGTACATCCACATTTCGAATGTTTCCTGCATAATGTGTCTGTAAGGGTCCAAGTTTTAACACTATTGAGAAGTATGCTGAATACATAGGATCGAAGGATTCGAGTACAAATTCTGATAGATAAGTCCCAGTTTGTCAAGACTTTCCTCATTTTCTGGAAGGAATTTCTAACTTGTTCAACTCTACAATGTATTCCAAATGAAGGATCCCAGTTATCTTTGACAAAGCATCCCAAATATTTATAAGATGATATTCTCTCAATTATATCACTGCCAATCTTGAGAAGGTTCTGTGAATAATTTTGTTTTGTACTGATAACCATCCATTTTGTCTTTGTCATGTTAAGTTGCAATCCTATGGCACTGCTTTCTGCAGCAACACAATCCAATAATCCTTGCAAATCTGCCAGACTTTTTGCAAGCAAGACAGTGTCATCAACGTATCTTATATTATTAACAAGAACTCATTTCACTTTCACACCTTGGTTCTTTCCTTCAAGAGCAACCCGGAAAACTCTTTCTGAATAAATATTAAAAAGTAGAGGTGAAAGAATACACCCTTGACAAACATCTTTCATAATTTACACCTCTTCTGATGTCTGTCCATCTACCCGGGCACCAGCACGCTGATTCCAATACAAATTTCCAATCAATCTGATATCAGGATTGTCCAAGCCCAGGTCTTTAAGAATATTAATAAGTTTATCATGTTTAACTGATTCAAATACTTTTTCATAACCAATGAAGCAAGCAAAAACATCAACAGTGACATCAAGACATCACTGAATTAGTATCTAAAGACTAAATAATGTCTCCCGAGTTCCAAATCCATTCCTGAATACAAATTTGCTATCTCCAGTGATCTCTTCACACTTTCAACATATTCTTAATCCAAGACTTTTAAAAATAACTTCAGGATGTGACTCATCAAACATTACAAATTTTTGCATTCAATTTCTTTGGAAGTGGTATAAAAGTGGATTTGAGCCAGTCCTATGGGATGGTTCCGTTTCTATAGATGCTGTTGACCAGAAGGGGAAGGGATTGTTCTTCCTTAAGCAATTTCAAAACTTCCATATATATTTCATTGGTTTCCCTCTTACCTACTTCACTGCCATTACTGGCCAATGCCATTATGTCAGCTACCCATTATGGATCAGATGCTGTTTGAAGCCACACACGGTGGATCAGATGCTTTGGGGGTGGACACTGTTAATCTGATTTCTCCACTAAGACCTGTCTGGCTTGGGAGAACCTTCTGGTAGCATTTATACAGTCATAAATTAGTGGCAGCATAAGAGCAAAAGGGAGAAGCTGAATTCTGCCAAATTTCAAGCCTATTGAACTCAGCACCGACAACCTTTAAATCAGTGGTGGCAAACCTTTGGCACTCCTGATGTTTTGGACCACAGCTCCCAGAATTCTGAGCTTAGATTGCTAATGACAAAGGACAATGGGAGTTGTGGTCCAAAACATCTGAAGTGCTGAAGGTTCACCACCACTGTTTTAAAGGTTGTCGGGGCTGAGTAAGGCCAAGGTAATGGAAATTCTAGATAATTCCCAGCAGGTGGAACCCAATGTGAGCTCCCAAAATAATTAAGTTCCCAGTCCTCCTACCTCTAAGCAAAGGGGACCATATTTAGCCAAGAGGACTGATGTTAGGATATGACACAACTATGAACCAATCGGTGCACATCATCACTAGTATCTAAACCTCATCCCTCATTCAAATAACAAAGCATATGCCAGGGGACTCTGTCTCTGCAGCATGCACATTGTGTCAAAAAGCTGCAATGTTATTATCTGATACACATCCCTGGGCTCTCCTGGGGTCCCTTTGTTAATGGAGAACCCATTGGAGGCCGTGGGACAGGGGGAAATTTTTGATTTCTGTAAATTGCTACTGGCAGTAAAATCATCCTGGTGGCAGTGATTTCCAGAAATTAAGGGTCTTCAACCTCTGATGGCTTTGCCAGGCTAGGCTGGAATAACGTTTGTCTTGGTTTAAACAGGGCCACAATTTATTAACCACAGAAACAGGGTATTAAACTTTATTAACTAAACAGTAACTTTTTAGAAGGGTCTGTGACGTAGCGCAATAAAGGTGGAAAATTGAATTTATTAGGTACCCTTGCTGAACGAATTTTAGTGCGCCTGTTATGTTGCCGCATGGAGGTTGCCTGAGTATCTTTGGGCATGCCCCAGATTGCCAATATCTTGGCAGCCCTCTTGATCCTGTTGGGGTTGTGTATTAATTAGTCCCTATCTAGTACCTAATCTAATTTATTAAGTGAGGGCTGCCGAGGACCTTGAAGCTATTAATTCGAGTAGGGACCTGTTGATCAATGTTATATATTGCGCTACCCGCTAAATTGTGACTGGGATTTTTTAGAGCCCTTCTCCAACATGTCTCTGGTGGGATGGGCGAAAACATGCCACCACTCCTGGCCAATCAGAGTGGCGGTCAAAAATTCCCATCTGGCCCCGAAGCGACCAGCACAGCATCACCATCACATTCCAAAAAGTCGAGGGAGGGCAGGGGTGGTCGCCAATCGACTGGGCGTACTTGTGTAGGGCTAATATGGGGCAAATTTGCGGCACAGAACTCCTACGTAGGTGTATCATGCTGCCCTTACCCTGCTGGTCCGTTTTGGATCTGCGAATATGCAGAAAGACCTGGTCATTCTCGAGGGCCATGTCAGTCCATAGTAGGGCTGTGCCCGAATCATCTGTCTTAGAACAGGCTACCAGCTCGCTGACACGCAGGGCGGCAAAAAGCGCTACCAGAGCTGCTGCCTGGAACAAGTGAACTTCAAAACTGTCCAAACAAACCTGGGGCCACGCTTCGGGCAGCCTGGACAACAGTAGGGGGGAAATGGGCGTTCTAGTGTCCCGTGGCCTACCCCGCTACCTGGACCAACCCTCAACCATCTTGGCTATTCGAAATTGGCAGTCGGGGATCCCCAGACCCTGGGCCTTGGTATAGTAGTAGAGTGCCAACATTTTGCCCTGTATAGTACAGGGGGCCAATCCCCTAAAATGCAGATGAATGGCGAACTGGACGAGCTGATCAGCCATAGTTGGCCAGAGCCTGGGGAGCCCTTCTCCACACAGAATCGAGCATACTCAGCACAAGCTGCGGAATATGCCCGATGAGTGCTAGGTGCTAACGCCAATCCCATAGCCCTGTTGGCCTCTACCCACCAAGCCTCCATACCTCTGTTGGGGGCCGTTCAGGGTCCTTCATGGCATAAGGGGCTAACGCTCTGAACCGCTCCATCTGTTGGCGGGACAGAGCGTCAGCGAGGTCGTTCTGGATGCCCGGCACATGAAATGCACGAAAAAGAATATTAAACTCTAGACTACGGAGGGTAAGGGCACGGACCAAGCGCACAACTCTCTTTCATTTGGATGTCAAATTATTAATAATATGCACAACTGCTAAGTTGTCGCAATGGAATTTAACTGCCGAATTAGCCCACAACTCAGCCCAGAGGTAGAGCGCTCCGACAATGGGGAACAACTCCAGGAAAGTAAGGTTTCGTGTCAGTCCTGATTGGTGCCATTCTTGGGGCCATGAACCAGAGCACCAGCGACCCTTTAAAAATAGCCCAAAGCCTAGTGACCCAGATGCGTCTGTCTGGACCTGCAGGTCAGCCGCGGCAATTGCCTCTGAGCGCCAAAAATAAACACCATTAAATTTGGAGAGGAATTCAATCCACAGGTCCAGATCCTCCTTGATTGCCGCCGAAATGCGGCGTCTGTGATGTGGGCTACGGAGGCCTGCGATACCATCGCACAGCCTGCGCAAAAATGGTCTCCCCGGGGCTACGACCCTACAGGCGAAATTTAAGTGTCCAATTAGTTGCTGTAATTTGCAAAGAGTGGCTTTTTTGCATGACCTCATCAACGTGATGCGCTGGAGGAGGTCCTGAAGTTTCTGAGGAGGTAAACGGCAGGCCTGGGTGACCGTGTCCAATTCAGTACCTAGAAACGTCAACACTGTGGCAGGGCCCTCCGTTTTATCATCTGCCAAGGGGAGACCAAGTTCTGCCGCCATGGTCTTAAAAGAGGTCATGAGATGGAGACACTGGCCAGTGCCCGCCCCTCCAGCAAATAAAAAGTCATCTAAATAATGGATAACATGGGTGTCTTGGGTTTGTTGCCGAACTGCCCATTCAATAAAGGAGCTAAAACATTCAAACGCAGAACAGGAAATCGAACAACCAAAAGGCATGGCCATATCCATGTAGAAGGCCCCGTCGAATGCAAAGCCCAAGAGCTCGCAGTCTTCGGGGTGTACTGGCAGTAAGCGGAAGGCTGACTTAATATTTAACATTTTAAATTTAATATTTAATATTTAACATAATACTTAACATTTCCCCCGCCATCGCCATTTCCTGCAATTGTTGTCCTATTTGTTTAGTTTATTAGTTCATGTAATTTGTTTTCCTTATTTTGTTGTAAACCGCCCGGAGTTCCCCCTTAGGAAGACGGGCAGTATATAAGTCCCATAATAAATAAATAAATAAATAAAATGTCACATTTCCCAATTTCAGCCCCGATACCACAGCGACGTACTATCCTAACCGCCAAATCAAAGGACGTGTAATGGACGGAAGACAGCTCCTGGGGGATACTGTCGTTAACAGACTGTCCAGCCGGGTACGAAAGATGATGAATTAAACAGTATTCCCCTGGGGACACTCGGAAGTTAGGGGTAGGTGGCTGGGCAAAAGGGCCTAATACTCGGCCAGCCGCAAGTTCGGCAGCAATTTTTTGCCGGACGATGTCCTCCATACCTATCACAGATTTAAGGTTGGGGGCCTCCTCTCCCCTAGGGCCGGGATTCAAAAGCCATACTGGAACCCACCTGCCAGGTAACAAGCGTCTGCTTGCGAGGGGTAGCTACAGAGCCACACCCCCAAAACTGCAATCCTTATTGGGTTAGGTCCCTTTTGGGGGGCGGATTAGAGCCTTGCTGATTTCGTTTCCCACCCGGGTCCCTACCTCCCTCACCCGTGGGTCTACCCCATGGGCAAGTGGAGGCTGGATGATTTGCCCCACAGGTGGAGCAGAGGTGGCGAAATTTGCATTGCCGGCGCCCACAGGAGCCCCTGCTGTTGTAATTGAAGCAGACCAGCTGGGGTTGAACCGACTGGCCCGCAGAAGCGCGGGGATTGCCTGGAGCACTGGAACGCAAGACAGGGTGGCCACTATCGAATCACTCACTAGCGCAGTTGGAACCGATTACCCTCAACCAAAGAACTGTGGGGTCTATCCCAGCGTAGGGTAGGATCCTTGGCCATGCACCGACGGAACCTCTTATCGTACATAAGCCAAGCCATGCTGGGGAAATCCAGGCACGCCCTAATAATCAGGTCTAAGTAATGCCAAAGATCGGATCCTTTTGGGGGGTGAGCTTTTGAGTAAATGCCCGCATACATAACAAAGGCATTCAACCAGTTATTCCAGGAATGGTCCGGCTTGCGTTTCTGGATCCGCTCCTTCTCTTTGTCATCCAATTTCTCTAATTCCTTAGCATCTATCTCCCTGTTTAGTAGTTCAAAGAGATCTATGTACTTGCCAGAGACTATCTTATCAACCATAGCTTCCGAGAGGTGATCTCCCAGCGGTAGAGACTCATCACCTTTGGGAAGCTCATTAATCCCTGGCACTGGGGGGATCAGATTCCTTGGCAGGGGCCGGCTCAGATTGCCGTGGCAAGGATGCCTCTGCGTCGGTCCCCTTTGCAGATGCTGTGGCCACTGAAAGGTCTAGTATAGGTTCCATTTGTGCCGCCACCTCGGCCATAGCTGGGTGACCGTGGTCCATGGGCTGCCTGGATGACGGCCAGGCTGGCTGTACAGGCGTAATAGATTCAACCTTTGTTTGTGTATCCAGCGTGCCGCTGGGCCAAGGCCAAGTGACACGTCTGGGTGTGGGTGTGTAAATTGAGGTTGACTCACCCAACTCCGGACGGAAAGCAGACGTGGTCTGGGATGGTCCCCTCGCTCCCATGGCACAGGACAAATCCATGGCCTGATGCTGGACATCTTCCACGACGGCCAGAGGTGTGGGGATTAGTGCAGCTGGCACCACTGGACGGTGGGATGCCGGGGGCTCTTCAGGGCGGGCTGGTACCTCAGGGTTCCTGTGCAAAGAGGCTGCAGAGGCCTGGCCCGAAGGTCCAGCTAAAGCAGACTCAAGGGAAGTAATACGAGACCACATTAGATTACCCATGATTTTAAGTGCTGACCTACTATGACTCTTTGCATCCCTCGGCGCCCGCCCACCCCCGTACGACGAAGCCATCCCCCACCGTTTTGCATTCTCTCGCTCCAAGCGAGACAGTTTCTTCCACGCCGCCGCGAATTGCGGCCACTCCTCGTCAGAGGATGCGGACGACTCAGGGGGAGGTTGAGGTGTAGACCTCTTTTTTTGGGGGGGGGGCTTGCCCTTTCCCTTGCTAGGTGCCTTTTTGGGTGGCATGTTTGGTGAAAAGGGGGTGTCTTCCCCCCAAATTGCAGCCCAGGGGGGTGAAATACAGGCACCTATAGCAAGCTAGGCTGACGTACTAATGAACACTATAAGGTCTTCTCGTGCACGAGTGATATACAGGCGGATGCCACCCGATGAAATTCTAACCCAGACTTGATAAGGAAGCAAAGGGCCCGAAATGGCCGCCGGGTTGTGCCCAGCTGAGGGGTCCGCAGGCAGGCTGCTGGGCGGCAAACCGGGGACAGGACCCCAAAAATGACGTTCCCGCCACCCAGACCCCTGGCTGTGCAAGCTAAATTAGGCAACCCGCAACCCGGATGGCCACCAGGGGAGTCGAATTAATATGGATGAGCTGCAAGCACTACCAAAATGGCCGCCATCAGGGAGATATGGAGGCTGGCATGATGCTGCAGGATCTATGGCCAGAAAGGCCTGGGCCCCAGTAGAAGCAGGACCTCCTGCGCAGGGCCCCGGACCCTCCCAGCAGAGATGGGGACCGTGGTCCCCACAAGCCAGCGGTTCCCGGCTGCCGGCTGATGTAACAAGGCAGGATGTGGGGGGGGCAGGGGCGACGAGGAAGCAGCCTAACGGGGCCACGAAGGCCCGACTTGCTCCCTCCCGACCTCCCACTCAACCGCCTGCAACCTCTCGATGCCTGCTCTGTTCCGCAGGCTCGTTTAAAGAGGAATAGGGGAGGGGCAGAGGCGGCGGGGCAAATCCGGTCCGGCGAGCAGGCTGCGAGGTCCCGCTTCAGTTTTTCCCGACCCCCGAGCTGTCCCCGACAGGCTCGCCAGACAGCGAGAGGACAGGAAAAAACCCGACCCGGCGCCCGGTAAAAACCGATTCCGCACGCGGCTACCGTGGCCAAAAAGGTGACGCAGGGAGGAGGGGTGGTGGGGCCCAATCCCGCGAAGCCGCCCCCATTGTCGTCGCCCCCCTGCCCCGGGTCCGGCCGCTGGCCTTTCCGTCCCGGGCTACCTCCCTCCACCCACCGCGCCCTGCAGGCCCATGAGAGCCTAGCAGGGCTCCCACCCGCCTCCCGACTCCCCCCGGGACAGAGACGAAAGGGAGCTTAGCTGCCAGTGATCCAGTCAACGGAGCTCCGAACGCGTCCTCTTCGTCCAACGCGCGGACTGCGCAGGCAGGCGGTGGGGGAGCGCAGCCGTCCTTTATATGGCCGCGCTCCCCGGCATAAGCTACGCCAATTGCGCAGCCAATCACTGCCTGCCTCCAGCCAGCCGGCAAAGCCGCCCCTGCACCACACAAGGTGGTGCGGGGCAGCCATTCTCAGGATGAAAGGCATCCCAAAAATGGCTTGGAAAATTTGAGAGGGTATTGGAGACTTTTAATTACTGAAAAACAGACATAGCTGATGATTTCATCAGACTTACATATATTTATGCAACTTATGTCAACCAATGTCTACTCTGTAAAAATGTTGAGGATTCACAGATTTATACTGTATCTGATGAGTTAAAACCATTGCAATGTGTTGAGTTCTGTCATACTCTTTTACCAGAACCATTCCTCTGCCTTCTGAGTATCTCTGGACAGGAGTGGGAGATGACAAAAACACGTTTCTATAAATGTCAGTGGCTACCCACAATGTATTTTGGAACGCATTAATTAACATATGGAAATTTATGAGACTTGGGTCACGGGAAGATTCTGTTTAGGTCTCCATAGAGCTTTTGCCAATGTGCCTGCATGCCTCATCAATCTTTACGGCTGTGTGGAATTCCCATTGTGTACTGTTAGAATGAAGAAGAGGTATCCAATGAAGGAACTGTAATTGTTATAGAGATAGTTTCATGAAAGCTGCCCCCCCCCCACAAATGGTGAATTATAATTTTATAGTACTAGCAATTTTAAGCAAAAGAAAGCCTAAAATCTGAGGAACAAACAGGTGCATATCATTAGTTGAGCCACATTTTCCCAGGTTGCCAGTTACAACATTTTTCTCCTTCTTCCTCAGTTTGACAGAAGCTAAGCAGGGTCAGCCCTGGTTAGTACTTGGATGGGAGACCAGTAGGGAATACCAGGTGCTGTAGGCACCTGGAATAGGAACTGGCAAGCCACTCCAGTATTCCTGCCAAGAAAAACTCCATGGACAGGGGGTCATGAAGAGTTGGTCACAACTGTAACCACACACACACACACACACACACACACACACACACACACACACACACCTGTCAGATGCAGACTTTCTTGTTGTGCTTCACCCACATCAAACCTTGGATAACTGACACAATCCTTAAAGGCAACTATCAGGCATCTGGGGGCCTTTTTACACGACCCCTAAGATCCGCTGGCCACTTAAATTCGGACCAGAGATCTTAGGGGTTCCTCACTCCCTCTGTCCCCACCCCCCTCCACACTTCCTGGTTGGTTGCTGGCTGCCCGAGGGAGGGAGCAAAAAGAAAGAAAAGCATGCCGGTTACCTCCATTTTGTTCAGGGCAGCATTCAGATCTCTTAAAGGAGCGGGGCGCAAAAAAAGAACAAACAGAAGCCAGGAGAGCCCCGCACTCGCTATCCTTACACCGGATCAAAATTTTGTTACATCCAAAAAGCAGGTACAAGAAAACTGCTGTTTAGTCGCACTAAGTGGGCGGGGTCGCACTTAATTGTCTGCAAAGTCCGGAGCTGGTGGGTAAACATTTTTAAGGTCCGGACCTTGCAGCCATTTGCGGCGGAGCTTAGGGGTCGTGTATAAACGCCCTGGGACCCAACTCTTGCAACCTGGCACTGGAACTAGTACAAAGCGTAGTGGAAAGTGGGACCAAGGGAGAGAAAAACTCAGAGAATTTAACACATGGGCTCTGCAGGCAGCCATTAACTTGCTTTGACCCCTCACATAATTCTGCCTGCAGTTTTTTTCTTACAGAGTAAAATGAGAAAATTCCACTTGTCTGTAAAAGGAACAGGTAGGGAGCTTTACCCCAGGAGGGAGTCTGGACTGCCTGATAAGAAGTCAAAGACCATAGATGTTTCCATTTTCAAGTCTCTTTCAAAAAGCAAGCTGTAAGTACCGTGATCTGACTTAACACAGAAGGTGAGAAAAACTGCACCTTTCTGCACTGCAAAAACGATGCTATCCTTCTTAGGATGGCTTTCGTATGGGGCAAATTAATTAGCTTAATCCATTCTGGTTGCTTTCTGGACTCTCTTTATAGAAGAAAACATAAGATACTGTCCAGAGCCTCCCCCCCACCCACCCAACAGGTCACCAGGAAGTGAATGTTGCCAGGGTTCTGTGCTAGATTGTTTTTAAAACATTATGAAAAGCTCAAATGTATCTGCCAGGATGAGAGGTAAGCTATTGAGGTTTCTAGCAGACCAGTGAACAAGAATTAGTTAATTAAACTTGGGAAGGCGAGGATTCTCACCCCTTTAAAATTCTTTTAGTTTTCACTAGGTACACTTTCCCTTTTGCTTCCCACTCATTGCCTGTCCCCCACCCCACCCCCAAAGCCCACAAAGGCTGGAGCCTGATGCCCCTGGCCCAAAATAAAATCAAGCCCATTGATTCCGGCCTTTGGAGATGCTGCAGCTGCCCGGCATCCCATTGTAAAATAAATCAAGTCCAGGGCTTCAGCCTCTGCAAGCCCGTACCTTCCCGGTTACCCCCCCCCCAAGTGCCACAGAGGCCAGAACCCGGTGACCTAGGCCTCCGCAGGCCCAAAAAATAATTCGAGGCCAGAGCTCCAGCCTCTGCAAAGGCTGCATCCACCCTCCACCCCCATCCCAAGCAAAAATAAATAAAAAACAACACTTACCTGTGTTTGATGGCAATGGTATTTGTGAGCTCGGCAGGGTTTTAAAACGTGGGGAGGGCAAAGGGGGGAGGGGGAGGGAGGGGGAAGGTCAGCCAGCAACAAGCCAATCAAAATGGTCTGGCAGACCGGATTCAGCCCGCAGGACAGACTTTGAACATGGCTGCCATAGACTAATAACACACTAGGTAAAGAAATATTTTCTTTTGTCTGTTCTTAATGTCTCAACTATCAATTTGAGTGGATGACCCCTTGTTCTGGCATTGCATGAGAGGGGAAAGAGCTTCCCTCTATCCACTTTATCTATCCCCTGCATAATTTTGTATGTCTCAGTCATGTACCCCTCAGGTGCCTTTTTCCCCTGACTCAAACAATGTAGCCTTTCCTCATAAGGGAGGTGCCCCAGCCAAGTAATAATTTTAGCTGCTCTCTTCTGCATATTTCAAGCACATAAGTCATTACATGAGTTCTTTGATGCTTACAGTCATTGAATCAACCCTAAATATTAGTCACTTCATGAAAATGAGTTTCCTTTAGCTTCTCACTGACTTATCATATTATTGTGGAATCCAGGGATATTCAAACCAGAATATGCTGACTGAATAAACTGACATGAAACGAGACGTAAGGTGACAAAGCTGCTTTAGGTTGTATGTAGAAGTCACAGTGGTTACATTAACAGTTTAAATGTTTATATTTGGATATGAGAGATAATGAAAGTATCAGCAATTGTATTTCTTTCACTAATTTGTTATAAGCCACTCAATTCAATGATATCAAACAGAGTCCACTCCTCCTTGGGATCACATATGAATAGAGATGGGCACGAAACGAACAATTTTTCATTTCCGTTATTTGTTTGTCGTTCCGTTACATAACTAAATGACAAATGAAAATTGTGATGAAAACAAAACGAAATGAACAGCACCACGAAAATTGTGTTCATGACATTTTGTTTCCGTTACTGGGGACATGCAATGAAATGAGCTGTTTTAAATGTTAAAAAACGCCCTGGACATCCATAAAAATGCAGCAATAATTATTTATACTGTCTGATAATACTTACCCGGGGGGGGGGTCCTTAAAACATGCATTTATGTCTTTTCTCAGATCGCTGTATTTTTTTCCTTTAAGGGGAGTTAGGGGGCGTCAACCCAAAATGGCTCCCAGATGCCTAATATTGATTTCTTGGGTATTAAAATGCCCTGGACATCCATAAAAATGCTGCGATAATGCGATAATTATTTGAAATTATTACCTACCAGGGGGTAGGGGTCCTTAAAACGTTTGTTTTTGTCTTCTCCCATCACGATGTATTTTTCTTTTCCCTTTAAGGATGACAAAATGGATGTCACCACTCCAGCCACAACATGGAGGCAAGCCATGTGATGGGATCATATAAATTCTTGGACAACTTCAACCAATAGCATTCCCAGGTGGCAGACTGGGCAGGTCTGGCAGCCACAGAGGGCATAAAAAGCTCTGGCAGCCCCCGTCCTCCTTGCAGTCTCCAGTGGGAGTTAGGGTGGGATTGCTGTCTCTGCCACTCTAGCTTCAGTCCTGCAGCCTCCCTGTGTGCGTGAATGCGTACCTCTCTGTGAGTACCCTACCCTGCCCCGCAGTGCAGTCACTCTGCGGCTGCATTGCACCCTGGGCAACGCCCGCTGCTGCCTTTGCAGCCTCCCTGCGAACCTAGTCTATACTGTGTCTCTGCCAGCATCCATTTGTTTTAGTGTTTTCCCTCTGGTCTGGGGCGTTGGAGGACGCCCACGCACGGAAATGCTTTAAAAATTGCACAAAAAGCGGTTAGAAACGAAAAACGAAAAACGGAAACAAAAAATTTCAAAAAAATTCGCAAAAAACGGAAATGGACCGAAACGGACCTCTCAACGACAAAGGACAAACAAAACACCATTTTTTTATTCGTGCCCATCTCTACATATGAATATTGTGCTCCTTTTGTTAGTACTTTTTAAGTTACTATCTTTTTCCATGTATAAGACTATATTAATGTCTAAAATTGTTAGACTAAAAATTAAGGGTTGTCTTATACATGGAAGTAAGCCAAGGAGAGAACATCAGTTCCCTCTGGGAAAGTGTAATTTTGGGTTGGAAAAGTAGGGTCATCTTATACATGGGGGCACCTTATACAAGGAAAAATATGGTACTTCCATGGAGTGTTCTATGTTATACCATGGTATTTTGAATAAAGAGCAGGATAAAAGTCTTCATTGGTTAATTGATCACAGTGATGATTGCTTGGTGCCATCCGTGTTAACATTATTTCAGTCAAAATAAAGGAACCAATAAAATGTATTTACTCTGTGCCTAAAGATTATTGAGATCTTTAGCAGGTGAAGTCCCTGGGCAAAACATTCCACAACTGAGATCAAAAATTGGGAGCCATTGGCCTGAAAAGTATCCTCATTGGGAGTGGGGTGACTTGAGTGCTTGGTTGGGGTTATGCTACTGTTAATAACTTCTTAAATAGAAATCACTAACACTAGCATAAACACAAAGGGATGTGTAAATGTGGAATAAGTAGAGAAAAAGATACAAAAGCATAGCCATGAGCCCTATTCAGAGATTAGCAAAATGTGTAAGTGGAACACACAAAGAAAGGGAATACAATGATCCTACTCTGGCCCATCACAACTGCCAACCTTCTTCTCAGAAATATTGGGAAACCATCTGATCAAAGGATGGACCTGTTGGAGTTTTTGGAAAAAAAATATTTCTGGAAATCCGATTATTCCTTTAGTGACCCAAGTGTAAAGCAGAAACTATCCTCACTTGAAATCTGGATAATGTCACTCACCAAGCCTGCCTAGTCGCATTAAAAATTAGCTCTTTCCGAGGTAAAGGCCACTCTAGAAGCATTTTAAGGTAGAAAATTTAGCTTTACTCAAGTTACTATTAGTAATTAAAAGTTAGAAAGGGAAAAGTCAGTAAAATAGAACCTCAGTCTAGACTTTATGCCTGCTTCTCAAAGGATGGTCAGAGAAAGAAGATGACAATCAACAAAACAACGGGAACAAATAAACATGAAAAATGGGCTCACTTTTAATTAATTTATTATTTATTTATTAAATTTATATACAGCACCATCTAGCAGTACTGCTACTCTGGGCAGTTTACAAGCAACAAACAAATATCAAAATACAAATCATGAAAAGTAAATTATACAGTGAATAAACAGTACAGCATAAGAAAGCATAGTAACATGACAGATCAATGCAAAGGCAGGGGAAATCTTTAACAATCAAATCAGTGGCAAAGAATCCCGTTACTGTACATTATTAAAAAGTCCCCATCCTTCTTATACCTAGTTGAGTACATGCAAGATTGCTAATTTTCCATCAGAACCTCCATGGGTAGAGGAAGCTCGCTTTTTCACAAAAATCACTCTTTACATGAGGAAAACAAGGGAAGTGGTAATGGATAGGATGGGGCTGATCTCCTCTGCTTATAATTTAGATTATAACCAGCCTTATTGTCTTAGTTTCAAGGTTCCTTAGGCTCTTAGTAGAACGGCTTGAAGGGCAGCCAGACAGCAGCATTTTTTTATCTGAGGTTGTTGATGCCCTTGTCCAAGTCTGGTTTAAAAATTCAACAGACATAGGAAAGGAGTGTAAACACCTGAATGTTGTCCTTCCACACTGAGCAACCAGAGAGTAGAGTGAGGCAGCATCCAGACGACGTGGTAATACACTTCTCCATTGGGTCCCTCCGGGGAGGAAGGCGGCATAAAAATAAAGTTGTTGTTGCTATTATTATTATTATTATTATTATTATTATTATTATTATTATTATTATTATTATTATTATTATTATTATTATTATTATTATTGTTGTTGTTGTTGTTGTTGTTGTTGTTGTTGTTGTTGTTGTTGTTGTTGTTGTTGTGAAAAGACGTGCTGTATTTCTCTTTGAACAGTAGTAATTATTTTAAAATCCATGGATATGCAGATTTAATTCAAATCTGTTGCCCTCTTTTTGGGGGGCAAGGGGAAGTATTTCCTTCTTTTTGATGATGCTATCCAATCTTAAATCTTAGTACAGTTTGAGTCGAGAACAGCTGAGAAATTATTGAATCATCAAGTTGAAAGTATCCAGAAAAATGCATTCTCGAAGGCTTTCACGGTCGGGATCTGATAGTTGCTTTGAGTTTTTTTCGGGCTGTTTGGCTGTGCTCAAGGAACTAGGACCCAACAAGAAGCAACAGTGATCACTTCACACAACAGAGCAACTAACAACACCTCAACCATAAAGAAGGATCACTGTCACCCATAATTCCAGAACATGGCCAAACAGCCTGAAAAATTCAAAACTACTACCCAGAAAAAGTTAAACCTTAAACTCAGAGCTAAAGTCAAATCCATCTTGGATGGAAATTTGTTGGAAGCTTATTTATATAGAAAACTTTGCTGGCTTAATTCTGCTCCTTTTGTTAATTTGCAGTGCAGTGTTTTAACACTACTATTATTTTTCAGCCAACTGGAATAAAGATTGTTTTTCAAGAACAAGTTGGCTTCCCTGTCTCATGCCACATAACAGACTGGAATACGTTATATGTCTGCTGTGACCTTGAACTTTTATTTATTTATTTATTTATTTATTTATTTATTTATTTATTTATTTATTTATTTGAATACCGCAATCCAATTTTCCTCAAATGGGAACTCTGGGTGGTTAACAACAATAGCTTATTAGTATTATTAATTACTATTATTAGAGGTATTAACATTTCAAGTGCACTTCCACATTCTTGGTGCAAAATGGTTTTAGATACCGACACATTTAGTTTCTTAAATTATTTTTGTATTTTATTTTCTTATTTTAACTTGAGGGCATCTATGATTTTTCAAACAACTGGTTGCTTTTATTGGCTGCTTAAACTATTAATTTTTAGAAAACAGCAACTATAGGGAACTGATATAATTTTATCCCTTTAATTCTTCTTAATCTCTCTAATTAACTCAGAAGACTTGGGGTTAAACTGCATAAGAAAGGTGGCAACATTCCAGAGTATCTCACTCCCTTAAATATTTTTATTTTTATTTTTATTTTTAATGGAGAAAGAGTGATTTCCTGGGATCTTTGGACCTGTTTGGGGGTCATGCAGGGATGTATAAGTGAAATACAAGGAACAGAGCTGCTAAAAATAGATTCAGGGCCCAGGAAGATTTTTTTTTTTTTTAGAGTAAGGCAGCAGCTGAAGCATTCATGTTAAAATTATTACCTTTGGTGAAGGAGAGGGACAAAACTGCCACATCTAATCTTTTGGAAATGATGTTTTGGAAAGGAGCAAAAATAATTTATTTAACCTGCTCTTTATCAGGCTGAATGCATACCAATGCTTTCAATAATGACTTGAGAAACCAATTAGCAGATATTTGGTTTCATGTATAACTGTGTAAAATATTTCATCCCTAATGGCTCGGGAGAAGCCCCACATTATACCACAACGGCATGCTGAGAGTATTAGCTTACACTCTAGTACATCTTTTTTAATTAAAATGTTTAATAAAATATCAAGAATTTATGGGGAGCAACATGGAAAATGTGTGCTCAAGAACTGAGGCAGGGGTGCACTCCGTTTTCAGGGGCCAGGAACAAATTGCTGTAGTTGTTGTGAGTTTTGGGGGTTGTTTGGCCGTGTTCTGGAAGTTTTTCTTTCTGATGTTTTGCCAGACTCTGGGGCTGGCACCTTCAGAGGGCATGGAGCTCGGGGAACTAAGAGTTCTTTCTGTGCTCTTTGCTGTAGCTTTTCGGCATCAAAAAGAAAAAAAGCTGCACAATTTATGGAAGAACGCAGATCATAGCAAGGTCCTGGGACCCTCTAAGTTCCAGACTTTCTTTCTCTAGAATAAGATACAGAAGAGGGGAAAAACTGGCCATAGTGAGCTACCTGTTATTTGTTGGTCTACTTTCAGAGTGTGTGCCATGTCTGGGAATTCAGCAAAGTCTCTGTCATATGTTGAGGAGGCTACCAGGGATAATTATTCTCTGAGAACGTTACTTAAACTTTCATCAAGTCTTAGTTTCTTTTTCACTGTGCTACAGTGTGTGCAAGCCAAAGCTCAAAAAAACATATTGTGAGCAGTGACCGATTGCTTTTCAAGATAACAGTGCTGTGAGAGGTTTTACTTTTAATATGTTTTGCAGCAGGTACTGTCTTTTAATAATGTGGATGGTAAACTGGGGGGGGGGGGAAGCATCCACAGAGTTCAGCTCTGCGCCCCATCAGCTAGTTACCCTATGGGCTCATGATAGGAGATTAATGCCCTAGTCAATGTAAATATGAACTTCCCACCAGCTACTGTAGCCGCTAGGACTTTGACACTTCGAGAGCCCAGCTCAACTGCTCACTGAGCTAGGCATCAAGGTCCTAGCAACTGTCATAGCTTGTGAGCATGCATTTTGCAGATGAAGGGAAAAACTATTAAGGGCAGGAGGGGAAAATAGTCTCTCTGAGAGCCTGGGGCCAAACTAGAAATAGAGTGGTGATCCTGTGAGAATCTCGGCCAGAATCCACAAGGACATTAGTACTCACTGCTGTTATTTAAAAAAATGTCATCCTACATACCTTAAGTTCTTTTTTTCTTTTTTAAGTTGAGGCAGTTCTTTAAAAACACAGTTATCTTACCTTCACATTTTGTTTTGTTTTTTAAAGTGTTGATACCTCCTTACTGTAATCCAGTGGAAAACTGCCCTAAGGATTTGCTTTGAATGTGACACATTTCTTACACTTCAACCAGATGGAAGAAATTGGAATGGATACAAAAATAACACTGAGTTCAACACTGAGACATCCTTCCAGGTAAGTACATAAAGGACAGCAGTCTATGGGGCTGGGTCCATACTTCAAGTCATGAAGTTTTGATCCCACCCAAATCCATGGAAGATTTCTAGTACAGTAATTGCATCAGTTCCATTGACTGAGCAGGGACAAAACTGAACAATCTACCTGGATCCAGCCCTAAGTGATTTGCCAGAGCACCGTAACACAGATTAAGATAAATTAGTAGAACTACACACAGGTAGGGCTACTGGGTTTTAGACAATCAAGGGGACTCTGAACTCTCAGATCCCCAGCAAGAAAGACCTGTCAAATGTCCCATTTTGGCGGTGACATTACTGTTTTTCAGCCTTGTCCCCGCTGCCTTCCCTGAACATTTTTGCTGGGTTTGGCTGGGGACTGTGTAGAGTGGGGATGAGCTGATGCGGCTGTGGCCGGGTGTGGTGGGAGGGGCAAAGCGAATGATTGGCTCTCCCCACAAAACAACTCCACCAATCAACGGTCCTGCATCACTTCCTAGAGGGCAGCCAGCCAGCCCCCTTCTTCACCCGGCCTCCTCCTTCCCCATTGCCCAGCCACCCAGAATCACAGGCCATGCCCCAGGCGCCAAGAGCAGGAGTGTGCATACCTTCTCTCTCTCTCTCTCTCTCTCTCACACACACACACACACACACACACACACACACACACACACACACACACTTCTCCGCTGCTCCTCTCCTCCTCCTCCTCCTCCTCACGCCTCGGCCAGGAACTCTCCCAGGGGGCAGGCATGGATTCACTTCCCTCCCTCGCACCCACCCAGCTGGTTTTGACTCCGCCAGAGCTGTTGGAGCAAACAGGTGGAAAGATGCTTCCGGTGTCATCAGGTGGGTTTCAGGAGAAGGAGGAGGGATAAATGGCTTTCTGTGGTAGGGAAGGAGGACAGAGGGAAAGGGCAGGGTGGGATGTGCGTGTCCAGGCCTCTGCCTTACCGTTGCTGGGCGAATCTCCCCTCGGCCCTCAGGTTCACCAGCAGCTCTCTTCGACTCTTCCCACTGGAGGGCCTGGCATGGACGGGCCGCGCTCGTCTCTTCATTTGTGGCAGGGTGGGTGAGAAGGGAGGGGAGGGGCTGTGGGTAGGGGAGAAAGGGGGCAAAGTGAGTGGTGTGTGCGTGAGTACCTTCATGAACATGCATGGATGGTTTTGTCTTTTCTTTCCTGGTCAGCGCCAGGGAAAAGTTGACAGAAAGATATTAAAGCTCACGAGGTGGCAGGAGCTGCCTATAGACTCTTTGGCAACCTTCATTTTGGCTCTTTCATGTTTTATGTAATGCTGTGCTCTCTGTTAAAAAAATACAGCCTGGGAATACAACAGCACCGAAGATGTAATTTCTACAGTTAGCAATGTGCAAACTGAGTGCTAAAGTACCGTAATGTATGTAAATGGAGCCATAGCTCAGAGTGCCAAGCGCATTTTCAGATGCAAAAATTGTCTAGCCCAAATGACTTCTCCCGTTCAAATGAAGTAGGAATAGTAGATAAGAAAGAAGTCTTTTTATCTCTCCAGGGAGTTGCTGCTCAATAGAGTATATAAGCAGTACACTTTGCTTTTTGCTTTGCTATATGGATCCTTTCAGTCAATATAAGATACCCTTGTGTGGCTGCATGTTCAGATGACTTCATTTGTATTAAGGTAGAAATTGTAAATTGTAAATAGATCTAGATGGCATGGGTCTGACTATGGGCCACTTTCCTGTCAGTATTCTGAAATGAAACTGGAGTCAACTGCAAGTCCAACTCTGTTTTGATAATTTGCTTTTTTATTTATTGGTGTTACACATTACAAATAGTCCCTGTGATCTAGTTAAAGATGGATCTGTACTCTAGGTGGGTTCAGGAACAAAGGTCACCATCACTGCCACCACTACCCTGCACAAAGGAAATCATTTCAGGTGATTAATGTGAAAATCTAATGGAAGCCACCAAAACTACCTGTTGCCACATACAGCCTCAAGGCTATGCTTAGCATATACCTCCCCTACATGGTGAAGGGTAAAAAGGACATAGTCTAAATGACGCAGTCTTGATGTTTCAGATGCTACCCATATCCATGCTGGCTGAAACAGCAGTTACAGTCTAAAAATTTTGAAGTTTTGGATGAAAGTTCCACCATCCACCATGGATGGTGGAACTTTCTCCATGCTTTTGTGGTGCTTGGACAAAAAAAATGACATAAAATTGCAAGGATGTCTGAGATATTATCATGTTGCATGATAATATATATGATTCATGTCTGAGGCAAAGGACAAAATGGCCGTTCTTTCCTGTTCTTTTAAGGAAGTTAATTGGCACTGATTTCAACCTTGCGGTACTATCACCCCAACATCTCACACGATGAGACAGGCAGAATTGTGTATTCAACTGTGTTGGCAAAAGTAAGGGAGGCAAGGAAACAACAACAACAGAAGTACTACTACTGTAGCCCTTCAAGGACTAACTGGTCTATTTCAGTATGAACTTTGGAGAGCAGTACCCCCTTCTCCAGACACAGGAGTACAAATATATGTCATCTATATTTATTCCATGGCAGAAGAATTCATGCATAGGTGAGGATAAAAATAAAGACCATTATAGAAATGGGCATGAAACTATTCCCAAATTATGAAACTGCATTGGCATGGCATCATAGGTGCTGAACATACCCTCTCCCTACCACCTGCCTCCACTCACTGGCCAGGTTGTGCTACTGGGCCACCTGCCTAGTCCAAACAAAGCCCCAGATGCCCTTCCCTCCCTTGCCGCCTCTGTCAGCTGGCCACTGCACAGACACACAACCAGTCTCCCCATCTTTCCTCCTAGGCTGATGAATAGAGATGGGCACGAAATGAACAATTTTTCATTTCCGTTTTTGTTTTTTGTTTCATTATGTAATGAAACGACAAACGAATTTTGTCTCTAAAATGAAACGAAACGAACAGAAACACCAGGAATTTTGTCGTGCGTTTCGTTTCTGTTACTGCAATATGAGTGAATTGCTTAAAATCCTTTAAAAATCACAAAAAATGAAATAAATGCTAACGAAATGGTAATGAAACAAACAAAAACAAAAATGAATTTTTTGCACAAATTCATGAAAAACGGAAACGAACCGAAACGGACCCTCCAAACGACAAATGAAATGCAATTTTTTTTATCCGTGCCCATCTCTACTGATGAATTTTTGAAATTTCGGTTGAATCACTTTGTGCCCATCTGTAGTCCATGCCAATGGTTCTGCAAACAGAGGAATGGAAGTATCAAGCTGTTGATTAGCAGCAGGTCCTAGTCAGGGTTATAAGGCAGGTAGATTTGAGTGTCACGTGAATGCTGAGACTTGCTTATTGGATAGAAATACTCCGTCAAGGTCAAGCCCTTCAATACCTGGCCTCCCTGCTCCTCTTTCTTTCCCTTCCTTTCCTTTTGCCATAATGCTGAGGCAGGCTAGAAACAGCCTTTTGATCCAACATAGGGAACCACTTGGAAGATCAGAAAGACCAGCCAGGATCCTATGGCTGCTGCTCCCGTAGCATTTGCTGCCTGAAGCAGTCATCTCACTTGGCCTCCTGGTAGGACCAGCTCTACAGAATCCACCAGAAAACAGATAAGACTTGTTTGTGTCTTTAGTTATTTTTATTCTCATTCAAGACAGGGCTTTGGGACTTCCAGCCTCATCTTTCCCAGTGGAGTGGCTGGCGATTTTCTGTGATTTGTGATCCAGAACCTCTGGAGTATTCGGGGATCGGGGGGGGGGGTGCAACAGTCAAATTGCCTGGAAATAAAACATGAATTAACTGTACTACAAGCCTTACTCTTTTTCCCGAACAGATCAATAATGTAATTTCGTTCCCCATGACCTATTGCAGGAAGTTCACACCAGGTGAAGTCAAGAAGTCTGATTTAATAAGCCAAGACAGGCAAGGGTCGAAGGGGGAAGCCGCCAGCCTACAATGGGCCAATGTCCTAGAGGCCTCGGCTGACGATACAGGCCCAAACTCAACCAGACGAGGAGACCGAGGGGGTGCAGTGCTTGGGATACTCGAGGGGAAGTTAGAGCAACCAGAGTCCAGACTGGTTCGGATGGCCTCAATTTTGGATCTAAAGAAGGCTGCAAATGACTCACTAGTGAAATCACTAGGAGGAGGCCCAGACTGACCAGGGTTGGTGAGGTCTCAAACCACCTGGAACAATTCCTCCTGGTAGTTTGAGGCCTTACCGATTCTCAGGGAGGCATAAGATCTTTTAGCGTCCCTGACCGCCTGAACAGTAAATGAACAGCAGCCTAATTAAATGCTGACCGGTCCTTCCTCCATCTTCTCTCATGTCTTCTGCATTCTTGCTTCATCGCTCTCAACTCAGCCATGAACCACGGCAAGGAGAGACCTTCGCAATGGAGAGAAGATGCTTGGGGGTGATCCAGTTAATGGCATGGGTAGCATCCTCATACCACCTCTCCACCAGGGTTTCTACCGGATCATCAACCAGACCATCAGGAAGATCCTCAAAGGCCTCCAAGAACCATTCAGGGTCCAGAAGTCTCCGGGGGTGGGCCCAAAAGAGGGGCTGAGGCTGCCCCTTGTTTAGGGAAAAGGACTGATAAACTGTTTCTAAGCATCTGTATGTAGAAAACTATTGTAGGGCTGTAGTGTGTTGAAATCCATTTAGAGCACATGATTCTTATTTATCTGTAGAATAAATACAAGACACAACATTGTCTGGATTGGAAAATATGTGCAGAAAGTACTGGTTTTTTTTTAAATGGGATGAAGTAATATCAAAAAGGACTCATTGCTTTATGAAGTGGCACAGAAGTGAGATACCTTCTAGTGAATACCGGATAGGCCTGTCTAGATAGCTTAGTGAGCTTGATATCTGGCTTTGGGGGTTGGATTTCTGCTGTGCCTCCCAGAAGAGCCAGACTGTGTGGCCCTGGGCATCCCCAGAAGAAAGGAATGGCAAACCATGTCTGAGTACTTTCTACCTAAAAAACCTGCAAAAGGCCACCATGTGAGAACTGACTTTATGCTACACAAATGAGTGGTTTTTTTATAAGTGTACAACATTCACTCCCAAAATAGATAGTCTGCCAGAGCCTCCAAAGACTCTTGTCTATGTTGTGGCAGGTACATAGACAACAGGACCTATCTGGTAAACCACACTTGGCACCAGGATTTCAAGATAATAATCCCTGCATATGTAAAGGATGCTAGTCGTGAAAAAAAATAGCAATTCTTCTGTGGTTATATTATACTGCGGAACATGTTTGATTATGTAAATTGACTTAATCATGCATGAGTGTGACTATTTATGCAGCACAATGTAAGTTCAGTATTCTCTCAAATATGATTCATTTCTGGTTACATTGGTTTTTTTTGTTTTTGTTTCTAGTGTTAAAATTACTTATGCAAAGCCTTTGCTTTGGTAACAGTCCTTCTGTTCTATTATGAACTGTGGAACTTAGTGTTTCAGTGTTGTCTTGTATTTATCACTAAAAAGCAAACACTTCAACCTGTTTGAAAGGGCAGGCATCTGCAAGGTAATTTGATTGAAAGTAGAACAAGAGTTGATGAAGCCAAGATGGCTTGAGTGGAGAGTTTTAGAGTCAAACAACATGAGCTCTCAGCTTCATTATTAGGTGATAAAATATTATCCTGGTAGAGACTCATTCCTTCAGTGGTTCCATGATGCACAATTAACTTGTAAATCAGTCTTGTTAAAGTCCTAATGTCCACCACCAAATTAAAGCAAAGGTTTGTGCAGCATGCACAGCTGAGCAAACTTCATCCTAACAAACATGTTATAACTTAAGAGAGATCCATATCTAATTGCATGTAGTTTGGCAATGTTTCATGTGCTTAACTCAAACACTCCATCCAACAATGGCAATGTTGATGGTGATATCTCCAGTGGAATCTATTTGCCATTGCTGATTGTGTGAATGCTTTTGAACATTTTTTTTATTTTTTGTCTGCATTTTTCGGGATAGGGTAGACAAGATACCCTAGCTGAAACAAGCAAAACCACCCCTGGGTTGCTGCGAGAGGCTGGACATTCAGAAGCGGCATTGGATCTTGGAGTATTCCTCAATTTGCAACCCCATCCAAAGCAAATACAACACTTAAGGTACCAGCTGAGCTATTTGGCTGATCAACAGTCTCTTTTTGTTTTATGGGGATTTAAATTCCTTTTTTTAGTCCCCTACAATTCCTTTTGTGTCTTATGAAGTGAAGAGGGAGCTGTGATAATTGTATTTGGGCTGCACTGTATTCCAGTGTAGTTTAGAATATTTACTGCTCTCTGATTAATTGCATGCTAATATAATTCCAAAGAAAAGTGTGTATGATTGAATACCTATTAGGATTTTACGACTTGTTTGATTATGACATGTGTATAATAAGGAGTACACTAGATATGTAAATGTGCTCCAAATTCTTCTTCTTAAAACTACAAATTAAGGGTAGTTTCCCCAGTAATGTCAAGTTATCTTGAAATTATCTGTATTCATCGTATTTTGTCAATCCATCTATTTCTCTCTGTGAAAATGTTCATTTGATTCAGAGCAACTTAAAAAAGAGAGAGAAAATTATTAGTTTAGTAATGTGGTGATGTATATTCAGAAGAAGATGCTTCAGTGAGTGTATGTATTGCTCATAAAGATGTAATTATTATTTTCACAGTAGAATAAGATTCCAGAATTTGAGAGTGTATGTATTCATTCAATTTTACTGTTGCAAAATCAATAGTGGTTGCAGACAAGGAATACACTCCATTAACACCCTTTGCTTTCACTGTTAAAGAGTCATTTATCAAGTTTTCTCTCTAAATGAACTTAATATTGTCTCAAACTTGAGGAAAATAATACATATTACAGAATGGCTTCCATTGTTTTCTTTGTCTTCCTCATCTGTTGGTCTGAATTTCTGCTGGAATCTTTGGACCATGCTTTGGACTTCATTTCTACACATTGAGCCACACTAGACAAAAGAGAAGTTTAAGCCTCCACTGTTAAAAGCCAAATAGGGTGTTCTCATAGTTAGTCTCGTCCAAAGCCTCATTGCTATTAAACAAATGTATAACGGCAGGGATTCTGGCGAAAAGTGGTCCTGCTACCCAGGGTCACAGCTCTTATGCAGACCTGTTAATAAGGGCTAACCCCACTGATAGGCAGAGTGAGGCAATGGCCTCGGGCTGAAGATTTTGGGTGTCATGTGTCAAGCCCCACACACAGAGCACACACACAAACAGGGTTCAGTTCTTTGTCAATATATTTAGTGGAAAGCTGGGCAAGTTCAAGTCCTTTGCCAACAATCAAGTACCAGATAAATAACAGAATCCAACTCCCAGCAATTAACAGTCCAAGTCAAAACCAGAATATCTCACGGAAACCAGATGCCAAACCCAAGGGAACAGATTAAGCCGTTGGTCACAGACAGGAACGTGGTTGCAAGTTCAAATGACACTTTGCTCCCACAGAGAGCTCAAGGTGAGTTTACCAGCTTTATCTCAAAACAGGGAACACACCCTTACTTCTGGAAAGGCTCCTGCTAGTACTCAGGGCTTCCCAACCTGATTCTCTGTCTAGCATCAAAGACCCTTTCCCTAGCTCTCCTGGTAGCACATCTTTGCAGAATCCTGCTCATAGCCCTTCTAGGGGGAGAAGATATGTTTTCAGCTGAGTCATCAGACCCAGCTGCCTGCTGACTTGAACTGCAAGGCTCCTCCAGCAGCTCTTCACCATTTAACCCCTCAGAGTCAGGTTCTGTGACAGGCAGGGTCCTGGCATCATGAATGGCAGCCAGATATTAAGCATTAACATGGAGGCCTCACTGGTTTGTCTCTTTATTTCATTGGAGGAAGTAGGTTGATGTGCTTGTGGAGTAATTTTCCTCAAGTGAATGAAATCCCATCTGGTTCTCTTCAAGTTCAGGAAGTTATCCAATCAAACCTATTCCCAGAAAAGAGAGAGAGAGAGAGAGAGAGAGAGAGAGAGAGAGAGAGAGAGAGAGAGAGAGAGAGAGAGAGAGAGAGAGAGAGAGAGAGAATCCTTTGTTTCAAGGGAAAAATTAGTTACAAATTAGACAATTACTGTACACGTCAGCTATTTGGATTCCTGCACTTAGCAGGAGGTTGATGGCCTTATAGGCTCTTTCCAACTTTATAATTCAGTGGTTCTATGAGAAATCTCCAAATTAAGGAATTTCAGACTATCAGTCAATCTGTACACCTCAGTCAGCACATGGGCCCAACAGAGCACGCTTTTTGTCCCTTCACTTCTGTCCCAAGTAAACACTACAGTGTAATTCCCCTGGCCATCTCACTCCATATGTAACAGATCCCTAGGGGCTGAGAAGATCTGGAATGAAACACAAGGTTTAATAGTGTCAGAACGTGCAAACAGTAGTTTTGTAGCATGGACCTCTCCGCATATACACAATTTTTGTAAGTCTAGTCCTAGTGATCCACATTTTGGCGATGGTTTATTAATGTATTTAATGGATTTAGGTAAGCAGGGGTTCCACCTCCTTTTAAGGAATTGAATAGTGAAACTCACCTCTTGTGTTTTCCTGACAATTATTTACAGAATTCAAAAATGATGAGTGATTCTTCAGTTGAGGCTGAATGTGCAACTTGAACCATCATCCAGAGGTGATGCTTGGTAATGGGGAACAGCATTCCAACAACATCTGGATGTCTAAATGTTATAAAGATAGATTGTCCCAGTCTTTGAAGAGATGCTTGTATATGGAATGGAGTGTCTAATCAGATGGAATTATAGAGCAATGAAGTTGGAAGGGGACTACAAGGCCATTGAGTCCAACAACCTGCTCCATGCAGGAATCCAAAGCAAAGGATATCTGCCAGGTGGTTGTCCAAATTTCTCTTTAACACCTCCAGTATTGGAGCACTCACCACATTTCAAGGCAAGGTTCCATTGACATAGTGCTCTAACAGTCAAGATGTTTTTCTTGATATTTAGCTGAAATCTGACTTCCTGTAACTTGAGCCCATTGTTGGATGTTCTGCACCTGTGGATAACTGAGAACAGATCCTGCCCCTTTTCTGTATGACAGCCTTTCAAATATTTGAAAAGTGCTATCCTATCATGCCCAGTTCTTTCAGTCTTCCCTCATAGGACTTGGTTTCCAAGCTCCTGATCATCCTTGTTACCCTCCTCTGGACCTATTCCAATTTGTCAGCATCCTTTTTGAAGTACTGAACACAATAGTCATGCTGAGGCCTTGTTGTTGTGTCATTGCAGTCATGACGGACTCCATGTCCATGGAGTTTTCTTGGCAGGAATACTGGAGTGGTTTGCCAGTTCCTACTCCAGGCGCCTACAGCACCTGGTATTCCCTGGTGGTCGCCCATCCAAGTACTAGCCAGGCCTGACCCTGCTTAGTTTCTGAGATCAGGCAAGATCAGATGTGCTCAGGTCATCGAGGCAGCTTAAACTGAGTCCTTAGCCAGTGCCAAATAGAGGGGAACTAGTACCTCATGGGGTTACCTGTTGTGAAGAACTCATAAGTACGAAACAGACTTGAAACAAAGGCTTCTATTAGTGATGGATTTTTGTGACAGTAATTAACAATTTGAGCCAACCACATATCCAGTAAGACGCAATCTGTCAATGAGAAAACTCAATGTAATCTATTTCCTTGATTCCTTCCTGTAACTTACAAAACATTTTCTTGTCACTTTTAAAATTAGGTCCCATCTTGGCAACCTCTGTGAGAAATATGCTTTATAATAATATAAATCTCTGCAGAGAAACTACAGACTTTTTCCAAGTTCTTGCTCCTCTTTTTTCCTTAGACTTGGTTCTTTTACATCCAATCCACACCCTTGCTGTGCAGTGCACTCACTCAGACAAGCTAGAAGAAGAACAGTTAGCCTCTGATAGAGACTGGGCTGTGACAAATCCGCAGAAGAAAAGGAAACAGTTTAGTCATGCTCTCCCACTCACATCTCTGAGTTGGACACTGTGCCCTGCCAGGGTCGGTGCTGGGTTTTTCTGCGCCCTAGCCGAGGGGCAGGGGGGAGGTGGTGGGTGGGTGAGGCAGTGGGGGCAGTGGGTGGGCAGGGTGGTGGCAGGCGGGGGGGCGGCAGTGGGGGTGGGGATGGCGGATGGTGGGGGACGGTGATGGGCGGGCGGCAGAAGGCAGGCAGCAGCGGGCAGCGATGGGCGGGCGGCGACGGGTGGCTGGCGGGCGGTGGGGGGATGGACGGAGGTGGTCAGCAGCAGGGGGGTGGCAGGCTGTCCAGCGCCCTCTCTCCATTTTGGCGCCCTAGGCAACTGACTAGTTCGCCTTAATGGAAGCGCCGGCCCTGTGCCCTGCAATGTGTGAACAGATGCTATAAGGTGTGGCGATATTTGCTGCAAAACCATGGACCATGAGGGCCAGCTGTGTGCTTCCAGAGTGGGCCAAAACAACTTCCTCCCTGAAACAGACAAAGAGTTGCTTTCTTCCATTCAATACGTATACCAAAATTCAATGACAGCTGAATTTTACCCCATCACTTCCAAGGGGCCTAAATCTTCTGCTTCATCTGATGGCACAGCTGCTTGGCTGTGCAGCACCCAATACCTCTCCCAATGGCTGCCACTCACTCACTGTGCCTGATGAAAGCATAAACTCTATGTGGCCCTTGTCCACGCTAGTACTATTCTGTCTACCAGTCTGTTGCTAAAATCAATTTATGGAATTGCTTTTCTAAAATAATTACACTAGTGCAGTGCAGCCTTAAAGCGTGGGGCATGTGATTTATTCATGTGAAGACATGTCTGTCAAGACAAGTTATTGTGTGTTCATTTTGTGATTGTTTAATAATTGGAAGATAGCGTGGCTTTGTTTCTATTTGTTCTCGCAGGCAGTAGCACTGAAATATATGTTTTGCCTAGAGGAATAATTTTTTTAAAGTTTAGACTAAAATGAAGCAGGAAGTAGCTTCTTGGGAGTTCTGTGGAACTGGGTTACTATTTATTTCAGCAGAGTTTGAAATCAACTGGTTTAAAATCATTAGTTACATGTAATAAATTACTTTTCCCAACAACAAAAGTATAATGAAGAATATCTCATTCACAAAGTAATTACTCTGTCTCTTTGAGGTGCAACTGTTGCTTTTTTGTGGCTTATAGTTATAGAGCAGTGAGGAACCTTTTAGAGACCGAGTGCCCAAACTGCGATTCAAAACCCAATAATTTTCTGCAAAGTGCCAATACAGCAATTTAACCTGAATACAGATGGCTGTGAAGGGGCAATGTTGAGTGCCCACAGACCAATTACTGTTGAGACACAGTAGAATATATATAACTAATTGTTAATCAACAGGTAATTGATCTCGGGGACCTTGAAACCTTAAGGACAGCTCAATGTTTTTAACATTCCAAGCTCAAGCATTTGGGTGCTTCATGGGTTGCAATGCCTTTAAAACTTCCAGAAACATCTCTGTTATTTTATTTTCCCTTTAAATGATGGATTGGCCCTAGCTTTTTGAGGGTTAAATGAAAACAAGTTGTTTCCCCAAGACCTTAACAAGCAAAGAAGCAAGGCTGGGCATTCTAAAAGACATCACTGTGTCAAGTCATTTGCTCAAACTAGACGCTCAGAAGCATAAATGAAACCTAGGTGGTTCCCCACCCCCACCCCTGCTTGCTGTCTGACTACTCTGATAAGGAGACAGAACGGGGGTACTCCCTGAACAGCTAATGAATGGTCAGCTGCTGGAGGGGGCGGGATAGGAAAAGGTCACAGAAAATGTTTCATCACGCTGCATGCCCACCTCTAGTCTCTTATTAAAGAGGCAGTTCTCGGAAGTGATGATAGTGAAGGAGGAGAAAATTGACTTTTGATATCTTCAAAGCATGGACTCTTTTCTCTGCACATTCCCAGATGTCACCAAGGCTCATCATAGGGGGGTTGTATGTGTGTTGGTTTTGCTTCCTCCCAAGCTTTGCCTGCCTTGATTCTGTGGACTCTGTGACATAATCAGGACTGACTGGGTACTCAAATCCTAGGTGTCGCAATGCCACAAGTCAGGAACTCTTTGTAGATAGAGTTTTCCCATTGCCAGCTGCCAGCTGGCTTTTGGACTGAAAAGCCATCTCAATCAAAGCCAAATGTGCAGGCATAATATCTTTACTGGGCCCTATGGCATTATTAAAAATAGTTCCTTTGTGAGAATAACTCTTGTGATAGGAGGCATCCTTGTGTGGATAAAATGCAAAGCATCCAATGAGAACATTCAAGTTCCTTGACACTTTTGAGTGGCAATCATTGTGTATGGACTACTTGACTACAAATTGCTTCTGTAAATAACATATATATTTCCTGCATAATTATGGAAATCTGTCACAGGTAGAGCTTTTCACTTTCTTTCATTCCAGTCCAAAGCAGCACCATCATTATAGGAAACACTCTGTACTGATACAGTTAACATTCAAGGACAATCTGTCACTTCAGTTTAAGCACAAATGTAGTACAGAAGCATGCGATGACAGTGGTGAATTGGATGCTTAATACTTAGCCATGGAAAGCAGTGGGGCATAGAGCACGGGATAGAACGTTTAGAGTTATAAAACACAATTTCCAAGGAGGAAAGCAATATAACTTATGCTTCCTTTGGGGAAAAGGAAAGGAAATGAAACTTAGATCCACATGATCCTTGCTTTTGTACTTGTATCAGCATTGTGTTGGATATGCGTAAGGACGGGACCTGCAAGTATGCCAGACAAAACCTGTTAGCCTTTAAGATACCAGAAGGTCCCCCTCCCCCAATTGCAACCTTTAGCAGGGTTTTAGTTATAACCCACTGGTACTTTGCTTCTTGTAAGGCTCAGCCTCTTGGTGGTTATATATTGGCAAAGTCAAGAAAGACATTTTGGGATATAATCCCAGTAGGTCACTTCCTAAGCAATTCAGATGGAGACGTAAGTATTTGCTTGTGCACAACATCTAACATATTGGAGTGGGGAGGGCCTTCTTCCAGATTCCATCTCTGACATCCCCAGGTAGCAAGAGAAAAGACTCATTTGGAACCCTGCACTGCCCACAAGGGGGCTATTAGCAGCTTCTGACTCAATTTGAAATTATTTTTCCTAGGGGGTCCCCTTTGAAGTTTAATAACTCAGCCCCCTGAACCCCAAACCTCTCCAAATTCTGGGGTCTTACAGGGAAGAGCTCGAGGAAGTTCCCCTGCCATTTTCGTTCCTCTAGGACAAATCATTTCGTTCCTAGAGGGCAAAATGTTGTTTCATTCGGTTTCATAACAAAATGCACTCTACCGTTTCATTTTATAACAAAACAATTCATTACATAATGAAACAACGAAGCAGTGTTTTGTTTTTCATTTTATGCTCACCTCTAGTAACAGCTTTCCAGGGTTTGAGGCAGTCTTATTTCAGCCTTACCAGGAGCTGCATTAGATTCAATATCTGTCCATCTGCATCCAAATCACACCCTCCATCACTGAAACACTGCCGCCTTCCACCATTAGAGATATTGTATCTTCTCTGGGATACTCCAGCCACACAGGCAGTGCATATGTGTCTCTGACTATTGCAATATTTGGAGTTAATTGGTCAAAAGAGGTACAGACCAAAATGCATTTTTTTTTTAGCAAAGCACCATTTTTTTTTAGCTTGAAAGTGAAGCACTCTATCTCTTTTCTACATAATAAGCTTAGTAGTAGATGTGGGCGAAATAATGCAGCTGTTAGCTTTGTTGAGGATTGACAGGTCAAACCCAAAGAGTGCTTGCCCTTGTTTCATTGCCATTCAGAAGAGAAGTGACAGTAAATGCTATGTGGTTGTTCTTTCTTGTTCAAGCTGTACTTTGAAACATCACATCTCTGAAAACCACTTCTCTCCTAAGAAAATCCTGAGATCTTATTTTAAAAAGTGTGCCCACCAATTTGCTGCTAGGGTGTCCATTCTGGAGATATTTTCTTTGTGTAGGATGCACTTACTTGAAACATAAATAAATGCTTTCAAGCAAGAGTGTATGGCTGCAGAAATGAACTTCTGCTCATTTAGGAGAGAGCTAGTACTTAGGAAAACATCTTGAAATAAACAGTGTGACAGTCATCCATATCCTTCTAGAGCTTTGCTTCTAGAACCACTGTGCTTTAGTACATTACTGAGAAAACTGAAAAATTTTGATTGCAGAATGAACTTCCAAAGGATTTGAACAGAATAAAGAGATAAACCATGACTCCAGCAGGGGCAAAAAAACCCCAGAAAACCATGGAATCAAACACTGCTCTCATCAAGACTAGGAGACTGTTATATGGATGGTGATAAAAATACTAATCCTATTAGTGCACGTTGAGATGCATTACGGTGAAGTTATGCTCTATATCAGTGGTTCCCAAATTTTGGTCCCCAGATGTTCTGGCTAGCACAGTAGGTGGTGAAAGCTTCTGGGAGTTTTAGTCCAAGAACATCTGGGGACCCGAGGTTTGAGAACTGCTGCTCTATATAAGACCTTATGCTGTGCATCCCAAAAGGAAAAGTGCCATCTTAATGGAGTTAGTAAAATTGAGAGCAATGCTGTCAGGAGGCCAGGCTCCATTTTGAACCTCGGCAACTAGCAGCCTGGTCAGGGCTGAGACATCAGTCTTCTTATTTATTATTTATTTGTTTGTTTGTTTTATTTCTATACCACCCATCTTCCAGCAGGAACTCTAGGTGGTTTACAACAAGTTTAAAATCAACAATCAACAATAGATAACAAATCTGTACTAAACAAGAAGAGAGGGAAAACCCTTATCAAGAGGCGTCAGGGGCAGAAAACAATAACAACAACCCTAAAATAAATTAAAGGTCACCAAATGCCTCCCTAAAATGCAGGGTTTTGAGTGCTTTTTTGAAGGCGGGCAGGGACTGTGCTAGGCGCAGCTCAAGGCAGGGTGGCATCATCAGATGAAGGCGACACTAGTGGAGGAGGCAATGGTGGTGACACTCAAGCTTTTATTAGTATTGCACAGAAGGCAGAAATGGTAAACCCCTGCTGAACTTATTTTTAACCATGAAAGCTCTATAATGAGTTTTCTATAATGAACTTTTTTAAACCCTAAAACTCTATAAAACTCCAAAAGGAAAGACGATCAGACTCTGAGGTTGGAAACCACTCAATCTGCTACTAATATCAACCCAAGTCTGTGGGAAATCTATTGATATAACCATTATTCAAATTTATGCTCCAACTACCAATGATGAAGATGATGAAATCAAAAGTTTTTATGCAAACATCAAAGCAAAGATTGATCACAGACCGAAACAAATCATTTTTATAAACAGAGGTGACTTGAACAAAGGAGAACCATATGTGTTGGGGGGGAGGAATGGCGTAGGAGACAGAAATGAAGCAGGAGAAAAACTTACCAAGTTCTATGAAGCCTCCAACTGGACAATTGTATGAATCTGTGAGAAGCCAGAATTTGGGACCCAAACCCTCATTTAATTTTGGTTGAATTCAGAGGAGTTTCAACAAGTGTCATTTTGTGCTGGATTTTTCCCTTATATGTCATTTATATATCTTCCCAAGACACTTTTCCCTTCCATAAATATTAAGACTATAGCAAAATGGAAAACACACAAATCGAGTCTAAAATCATAGAATCATAAAATCATAGAGTTGGGAGAGTTTAGTTTGCACTAAGGGGGTGGTATAGAAATATAAATAGATAAACAATATAAAAGCAAACAAACAAATAAATGAGACCTCATATAAACAAATAAACAAATAAATAACTAAGAGACCTCAAGGGACACTAAGTTGAACCCCCCACCATGCAGGAACCCCCATCACAGTATCCCCGACAGATGGCCATCCAGCCTCTGCTTAAAAACCTCCAAAGAAAGAGACTCCACCACCCTCGTTGGTAGCATATTTCATTGCCGGACAGCTCTAACCATCAGGAAATTCTTCCTAACGTTCTTCCAAATGGTATGTAACATATCTTTATTGGTTCCATTTTTTCTCAGATTTTATTTCCTCCAGTGGGAAAAGACTGAGTGTTGTTGGGGAAACACTTGATAACACAAGCTTTTAAAAGGTTTGCTTTTTGAGATGAGAGATGATACACCTATTCCCCTGCAAGGCTATTTTCGTTTAATCCGATGCACCTTCAAATTTCTGTAATTGTAAAAAAAGATCCACTCCTGCATATCTTGTTACCAGTGAGTTAGCTGACCCTGCCAATTTCTATCTGACTATATTCCCAGCACATGTTTTTATCCTTGCTTGGGCCAGCAAAGTTTGAGTTATCTCATATTCAGCAGGGATGATTGAATTTCAGTCTGGTTTTAATTGCCAGATGCTTGCAAAGTATAAAAGCTCAAATCTGGTATACACACACTACAGCTCACCTCGTCAAACCATGGAGGATTATTATTCAATTTATTTTCTATTGCAAGATTTCTATTGCAAGTTTGTGATCTTCTTACATCAGTTCATCTGTAATATTAGTGAAGACTAAAAGCAACATGTCTAGCTCAGCTGAAACTGAAAAAGAATATTGGAAGTAGGAAAGCAAACAAGAAAGCAAATTGTTTCTTGGTTAAAATAAAGAGTAGAGATGGGCACGACTCAAAAAAAATGGTGTTTCATTTGTCGTTTGGTCGTTTAGGGGTCCGTTTCGGTTTGTTTTCGTTTTCGTGACGTTTTTTGCAAAAAATTTCATTTTCATTTCGTTAGGTAACGAAAAACAAAAAAACGAAAATGAAAATGAAAAATTGCTGCTTCGTTAGCATTCTTTTTAGTTCAATGCATCTGCTGCAACGAAAATGAAAAACATGGCAAATTTGGTCGTTTCGTTTTCGTTTTGTTTTTTTTTAAAAATCGTTTCATTTTCATTGTGTAACGAAACGAAAAAACAAAAATGAAAATGAAAAATCGCTCGTTTCGTGCCCATCTCTAATAAAGAGTGAGAAAAGAACCTATAGAAATAAAAGAAGCCTTATGTCCGTAACATTGAATATTCAGCTCTCTGGGGGAGGGGAAACGACAATGTATAATCTGTATAATTAAATTGTAAACCACCTAGAGAGTGCTTTTAATGCTAATGGGTGGCATATAAGCAGTACACTTTGCTTTGCTTTAAAATAGGAAACAAGCCAATAAGGAAATTAATCAAACACCAACAGAGGTAGTATGATCTCTCATTTTCTGTCAACTTCAAAATGAAAAAAGGATTTTCTAAAGTTATCTACATCTTATAACAAAAAGATGATAAAAGTGATTCCTGGCCTGCCTCTTGGCATTTCTTAGGATGTAACTTTGTGCTGAATTGTACATGTTGAAACTGTCAAGGATTGTAGTTTGTCTGTAATATGTATTTAACAAATTACAAAATGGATTCTATAAATTGTGCCATGTCATGAGCTAGACAAGATGTGTATTAGGCCTAGGACACAGGTGCAAGGAATAATGAGCCTGAAAGGTCAAGATGATTAGTGTCAGGTGGAATAGTTTGATCACCTCACTTCATCAAGGATCTGATTGGGCTACAGCAGGTAGCTGTATGTATAAAAGTAGCAGGCAAACCAATGTAAATTGGGACTGCCTAAGGTGAGAGGCAGCTTTCCCCATGTTCTGTTGTATTTTCTCTATATGCTGTGCTTTGTATATTGTTATTGTATATTACTCTTGTCATGTGTACATATGTAATATAAGTCTTATACTAAGCTTTATTGCCTTGTTCATTTGGCTCCTAGCTCCATAATCACTAAGTGCATTTATTCTTCCACAACACTACTAATCTCTGCTAGTACAGTAGGACCCCAGTATCTGCTGGGGATTGGTTCCAGGCCTTTCAGGATAAGAGAGAACACCAAAATCCCCCAAAACTGCTGTTTTGTGGCAGTAGCTTACTTAATGGCTGCTGTTTTGCAACAGTAGCTTACTTTACAGCTTCTGTTTGTGGCAGTAGCTTGCTTTACGGTTTCTGATTTACGACAGTAGCTTGCTTTACAGCTGCTGTTTGTGACAGTAGCTTGCTTTGCAGTTGCTAAATTATTTATTTACTTTTTTTCTCTGCCAGCTGTAGATAACTGAATCAGTGGATAATGAATCAGTGGATATGGGGGTCCTACTGTAGTTTATTATTTTCTTGAACATAACTAATCCCTATCTGCATAATAGGGTTTTATACTTTAACAGAAATACCAGTTTTTTTTTTAAAAAAAAGACTGCTTATACCCAGCGCGGTAGAAAGCTTCTCTATGTTATTCTCCCCCAAAGGACACACTCATGCAGACAACAAATAGGAATACTTTCCCCATAGATAAAATTTACCTTCAAAGATCTAATCCTTGGCAATGCAGTGTGGGAAATGTGTCAGTAAGATGTGGGACCTTCCATGGCATGGACTAGGATTCCTCTCCATTTCAGCTAGCAGACAACTGGGACATCCTAAAGGGCACACACTACGGCTTACCAACCTAGGCCACTTGGCCATAAGAACACTCAGATGTGTTGAAGGCTCAAGAAGGGAGCATTGCTCCAACCAGCTGGAGTGTTAGATATGTGTTTAAACATACTGTACATACATAATTTTGTGAAACATCTCTATAAAGTCCAGCCTACTACCTATTTTATGGGCAGTGTAATTGTGTTTTGTGTTTACTATCTTTTGCTTATTTAAAGAAATTTGAAATCTGCACATCTAGGTGGTTTATAATAATAATTACAGGTCATCAAGTTGAGTTCTAGGGATGAAGTCCTGAGAAGTGGCTTACTTTTCACTCTTTATGGTGGTATTTTGAGACTCTACTGCAGTGTTGGCAAACCTATGGCACAGGTGCCAAGGGGGGCACTTGGAGCCCTCTCTGTGGGCACCCGACATTGCCCCTTTGCAGCCACGGGTATGCAAGTTAAATTGCTGCATTGGCACTTTGCCCAAAACATTGTAGGCTTTGAATAGCATTTTGGGCTCTCAGCCTCTAAAAGGTTTGCCATCACTGCTCTACTGCATGCCCAAGACCACACAGGTAGTAGGATGCACAACCCCAGCAGTGACACATGCTCTGGGTGATCTATCCATATTGGTAAATAAGAAAGCGTCCTTCACATACTGTTGTCCTTGGTATTAATCTATCCTCTGGAAAGTCTGAGGCTTTTCGCATGGCATTTGGATTATCTCTGCCATGTGTGCTATTGCTAGATTGACTATCCTTGTTCTAATTATGAGTTGAGTGAATATGCCAGTTCTACCCTTCCTGTCATCACTTTCCATATATGGTCTTTCTGAAGAGGACAGCCTTCAACACTGATGGAGACTCTCACCACTATATTGGGAACACCACTGATTTCCTTTCTAAAATCAATGGAAGCAGAGACAGGCATAGGGGCTAATGGGTAACCCCTCCACACACATCCATTCAGCACATAATTAGAATGTTTGGACAGGGTTCATATTAAATTGGGAGGTCATATTCAATGTTAAAGATAATGTATTTTCTGATTTTAAGTGCACCTTCTCAGTGCACCTATAACTCAAATATATGTACACTCCAGGGTAATTAACCTTTTCTCCTGTGGAAATGCACTGTTTAATTTGTAGAGCAGATAAATGGCGATTAGAGCTAACTTTACCAACCATTGCTCCTAACCTGTGGTATTTTATTAAGAATCTCTCTCTCTCTCTCTCTCTCTCTCTCTCTCTGTGTGTGTGTGTGTGTGTGAATGTAGCCTTTCCTAAATCTTGGCATTTTTCAAAGAAGCTGTTCTCTTCTATTTTTTCATAAATATTTCTGCAGCAACTGCTTGGGTTTTCTTGCAGCAATGTACTGCTAGCTGTTTTATTTAATGTGGTGTGGCTTTTTCTTAGTAGGCTGTGAAGTTGTTTTTTTTTTTTAAAGAATCTTCAGGCTCAACATTTCAAAGTCAGTTTAGGCTTCCCTGGAGTTTCATGCCGTATTATTCTTCTCTTTTAAGAGTTGCATCTTGGCTGTAAATTATATTTTATATCTTTCTCTAAGAGTTCTCTGTATTGAACTGTTTTTCTTCCTCACTTCCCTTACCACAAGCTTGATTTTCTTCCGGTAAATTTAATATCTCTGTGGTAGAAATCATATTATCTGTTTCTTACACATTTTGTTTTGTTTTACTGTGGCTCATTATCTGTCTCATTGTTAAGATTATTACTAGAGATGGGCACGACTTAGCGGTATTCCCGTTTCCGTTTCCGTTACTCGGTTCCGTTACTCTACGGAAACGGTAACGGGAATTACTCCGCCAGACTTCGAGCTCGAACTGACGAACGAACAATTTTGGTCTGATTTGTCGTGCTCGTTCCTTGCATCGCGCGATTGCGCGATGCCACGCGGCACAGAAAAAAAGTTTTTAAAAGTTAAAAAAACCCGGTTCCCGGCCAAAAAGCAGGCGGAAAAATGCCTGCCGTGCCTCAGGGCACCTACCAGAGGGGTTGTTTCTGGAGGTCCCCGGCCTCCCCCCTCATCCCCCGTCCTGGGCTGCTCTGGTGGGACTAGCCGCAGGCTCGCAGCCAGCAAAAAGCCCAGTCTCGCCGCCGCCCGCCCGCAATTAAAGCGCAAGCAAGCGGCACGGACGGCACAGGAAAAAACTTTTAAACTCTCCCCCCACCCATTCCCGGGCCAAAAAAGCAGGCGGAAAAATGCCTGCTTGACTAAGGGCGCAGGGCACCTACCGGAGGGGTGGTTTCTGGAGGGGGGTCCTGCCTCCCCCCCCGTCCTGGGCAGCCGGACTCGAGTCGCCATTTCGCCATGCCATGCGGTGCGGGCGGGGGATCCAAAATGGGGCGGCAAACGCAATATTGTTTTTGAAATCGTGGTCCAAAAACACACAAGCACAACAGAAACACGCGAAAATTTATAAACTGCCAGATTTTTCACAGTAGCAGTGGGTTTTTTCTTGCAACAAAATGTCTCTCCTCTCCTCCTCTGTCCTCCATTGATTTTTATTTTTTTTTATTTTTTTTTACACCTGCGCAATGATGGGCTGGCCGAGTGGCCAGCCATGTGGGAGTGGACAACCATGCAAATTTTTGGAGCCATCCCACCAGTCGCATGGCCACTTGGCCATGGAGACTTCTGGGATGTGCCAAAAAGCCCCCTAAAACCTGCCCTAGCCCTAACCCTAACCCTTGACTCCGTACCCATACGTCACAGACTGTCTTCTTAGTGGGTCAGAGAGGCACCCAGAGGTGCAACCCACTAGCCCACCGTAACCTTACCCGTCACTAGCCTAACCCTAGCCCTTGCACTAAGCCACCTTAAAGCCAGATCTACTTGCTTGCATTGCACTACACGCAGCAAGTACAATTCCCTTCTGTGTGAGACATGGTGGTGCGGGAGCCTTGTGCAGGGAAGGCATGACGCTATCACTCTTACTGGTCTCACTGTCTGCACATTCTGTTTATGCAATATCCATATGGCTATTGCATAGCATTTTGCAGCAGCAGCAGGAGAGGAGGGGAGACCCCCATGTAGAGGGGTCTCTTGGAGCCTGCTTCGATAGGAGGCACCCACGGGTGCCTCCAGGAGCCCACTTTCCCTTTATAGCGGGCCAGAGGAGGCACCCACCCCAGAGAGGTGCCTCCAGGAGCCCGCTCCCCCCCCAAACCAGTACTAACGACAACGAAAAAACGAAAAAACGAACCGACTAATTTTTGTGAATTTTCGCGAAAACCGGAAACGAGCCGAAACGGGACCGGCCCGACTAACGACAACTCGAAAAAAAAAATTTCAAGTCGTGCCCATCTCTAATTATGACAAGCCATTCCCACAACATGTATTTTTCCTCCACATGAATTCAGAGAAATTCCAGTCTAACCTCTTAGATTTTTCACCTGTTTGATTGCTGGTGTGGCTCTCCTGCTGTTTGAATGGTCTAGTGCCAAACTGTGTTAGTCTTCTTATCAAAGCAGATTATCTGTTCAACTGTAATTTCTTCCAGTTTTACCACTCCTGTCACCTCATCTAGACTTTATGGGGATGCTTCCAATTCTTCTTTCAATTTCTAGCCATTGGTTTATACAGTAATACTGTTCATGAGACTTCATTTATTTCATAAATCTTCAAGCCTCATGGACTGCACAAAAATTAGTTTAAACATTGCAGCTTCTAAAAGGTTGCCTTGTTGAGTTTTTCAGGCTTCTCAGTTCTGGACTCCTCATGACAATCTTCTGTTTCATGATTTTACTGATGCTTTTGCTCCCTCTCTGAGATATATTTATTATTTTCTTGTTAAATTTCCCATAATTGCTTTATTTAACCTTGTCTGGATTCCAGTCCAGTCCTGGATTAACCATTCAGTAAAATAAGTATAGGCTTAGGACATCGACAAGGGAAGGGGGCACCAAGAGGTTGTTGTTTTTTTTAGTGCTGAATTTGCCATGAATTGTGGTGTAAGTGGTGCATCCTCCTTAACAAATCACATCCATCTATCCCTCAGTCTTGGCTCTCTCTCTCCCTCACACACCCTATGAAAATGACCTACCTACCTGAAGTAATTATGAACCAGTAAATACTAAAAATCACAAAGAGTCCCCGAGCAAAAAACCCTGATGTTTTGACTAAAGGGATTAATCATCACTTGACAGGGTTTTTCTTTTTTCTTTCTTTCTTTCTTTTTTTGTCTTCTTTGTTTTGGCAGGTTGTGCAGGGATAAGGATAAAGGAGCTTGCCTCCTGAATAAGGTTCAAGGTGTTGGTTTTGATTTACAAAACCTTCCATGGCTTGTGTCCTGAATATCTGGCAGAGTTTATCTCCCAAAGGTCAGTGCTGGCCCGGTCCACCAGAGCCTCTGTGGCACTCTCACTCCGAGTGGCCACCTCCAGGGAGGCCCGTAAGGTTGCCATGTTTCTTTCTTTTCTTTCTTTTTTTCTTTTTAATTTTGCGAAGGCTGGAACACTATTTGATAGAGATGGGCACGAATAGAAAAAATGGAGTTTCGTTTGTCGTTTGTCATTTGGAGGGTCCGTTTCGGTTTGTTTCCATTTTTTGCAAATTTTTGTAAAAAAATTGTTTTCGTTTTCATTTGTTTTGTTACCGTTTCATTACCATTTATTTCAATTTTTTTATTTTTTTAGCATTTAAAGCAGTTCACTGTATTGCAGTAACGGAAATGAAATGCACGACAAAATTTCTGGTGTTTCTGTTCGTTTCGTTTCATTTTGGAGACAAAATTCGTTTGTCGGTTTGTTGCGTAACGAAAACAAAAAAAACGGAAACGGAAACGAAAAATTGTTCATTTCGTGCCCATCTCTACTATTTGAAGATCTCTGGTAGAAAGACCTCCAGACCACAAGTCATGACAAGCCCTTCTCTTCGCCTTTCTGAAATACAAGGTGACTGCAGCTGTCAAGCTATACTAAAATAAGGCTGTCGACAGCTTTCAACGTTCTCCTCTAAAAACAGGGATTGGGCTGTAAAATGTTCCTTGAAATACAAGTTACAAAATAAAAAGGAGTATGGATATAGGCTGAAATTCTGTTGTGTAGGTTGATGCTGGGGATATCAGGTAGATAAGTTAAGGTTTTGTTCTTTTCTGGTGTGCACACTGAACTGCCATAAGCCATAACTGTATTTTGCTCCAAGTAATTTTGAAACCTTGCAAACCTTGCTTCATTGCTTTTCCTCTTAGATTAGGCAGTGCTTGCAATAGACACTTTTGTGGATTATAAATCCCAGAATCTCTATACCAGCATTATCCAAAAATATCATCTGTACCAGCCAATGGGGTTAGAGACCTTTATTCCAACCCAACCCAGGTGCTCTTCAGTTCTTATCAAAGACTATCCAATAACCAAGTCTTATTAGTGGCAGGCTTTCTCGTTGGAAATATTTCCTTTTTTCTATTTCTTTTTGCGTACTGCTAAATGCACCTACCCTCCACACCTTTTTAGCAACACTAAAAAGAAGAGGTTCATATGGAAGGCACGAAGTGGTATTGCAGTATTTGCTCTAATAATGCTAACTGAACTTTTTCATGTCATTCATAGGAGTTGCCAAGTTGAATCACAGCCATGAAATTCCAGGAACAAACTGGGTGGAAATAATTTCATGCCAGAGTTCTTTGACCTAAAAACTTGGTAAATAAGAGAGCAGAAAGCAGCACTGATATTTGTTGGCATTTCAGGACTACTTAGGCTGGGGTCCATAATGTACTCAATAAGGAGACAACCCCCCCTTTAAGAAAATGAGCTTGCGTCTGAAGAGTATGCATGAATTGAGTGAGCATTCTTAGACAATGAAAAATGTTCTAAATGGCAATAAGGGTTGTTTATACTAAAATTAGGAAAGTTCCTTTTAAAAAGTAACTTGCTAAGTAACTTAAAGGAAACCCCTGAGTAATCATTTAATGCACCAATGCTTAAAGCCTGAGGCTTTGTTCGTTCCTTCCTTTAGTTTTTAGTTTTGGAAGAGATAGCCATGTTAGTCTACTCTATGTAACAATTCCAGGCAAAATTGAAAGAAACAAAACAAAACAAATAAAAGATAGAAACATGTGGCATCTTAATGGCTAACTATTATATTTTAATGTAAGTATTCATGGATCAGACTGATGAAGCTGTTTGGGTGAGCAGTGAAACATTTCAATCTCTCAAGAAAAAAGAAGTCCAGTTGCCATGACTCAACTTCCAGATTTACAAACTGTTAGAATTCTGAAAGAATCTAGAAGAACTCAGCTGGAGAAAGTCTTGAAGCAGTAATGGGCTCAAAGATGCCATGGGGCTTGCACATAAATTGTTATCCCTGTTGGGCTTTGGTTATGCTAAGGGCCAAATTGTGCTTTTCAGACAGCACATCATTAGAAGACGGAATACAGTAAGTGCTGAAAAGCATCTGATTCACATCTGTGAGCTTTCTACACCTTCCATATCTTGCAAATTGCTCTCTTTTAGAATTGGTTATTGGGTATAGTAGACAGATCACAGGACTGGCATATTAGATGGACTGTCAGGCTGGGACGTGGGAGACCTGGGTTCCAATCTCTGTTCAGCCATGGAAATTACTGGGGATGGAAATGGCAAATCAACAAGATACATATACATCAAAAACCCTGGTAGAGTCACTGCATGGTTGAAATGATTTAATAGTGTATAACAATGAAAGCAACATCAGGAGCTACACATGGATCTTATGTGCAAATATGAATCCTTGCACAAGAACGTCTCTCAGAATCACATATCTGTAACACTAATGTGATTTCATCTTCTAATGGCACCGTCTGTGTAACGATTAGCTTGATCTTGAATCATCTGTATCTAATCATCCGTATCTGCAAGAGCTTCATGACAGAGATTAAACTACTGTACTGAAGCTACAACTGTGCTCATGACCTGGGGTTCAGTTCCAGGTAGCCGGCTCATGGTGGACTCAGCCTTCTATACATCTGAGGATGGTAAAAATGAGTACCCAGCTTGCTGTGGAGGGGGCAATGTGTAAATAAATTGTAAACTGCCCAGAGAGAGCTTTAAGTGCTATGGGGCAGTATATAAGCAGAACACTTTGCTTTGCTTAATCTTTAGTTATCTGCCTATCATTATGTTTTACCACCATTAGTTCCCAAGCAAACAAGGAGAAGAAAAGACTCTACCATATGGGAAAGGTTGCTTAGTAGCAATCGCATGTGCTGCCTCACTCATGTAGCTATGCCACAGGATAATTATGGATTGGTTGAAGTGTCACCCATACCAAACAATCTCCCTAAAGCTGGTGAGGAATGTCAGATTCCATAAAAGTAGAAGAATGGATGACTTGCCTCTCAGTAGGAGGTGACCTGCCAATGACAATGGACATAAAGAAGGATTCCAGACCACCATCTTCACTCTCAGAACGTACAGGAGGGTAGCCAATCACATAGACCTGCCAGTTGTTCAGACCATTGCATACGTTTTATCCCTTCAACCCAACAAGGCAATCTTGAGTGATTTGATCCCCCACCTTCTTGCTCTGAAAGCAGCAAAATACATGCTGCTGCCTGGTACTTGGATTTATGTTTCGACACTTCTATCATTATCCCCACTACCTACTTTTAAAAATATTCCAGGCATCTAGCTTCACCTGGGAGTGCATGAACAATATTATTAACATCACATAATTTTTCAGTTATGTAAGAGAACACTGAGGTTGTCATTTTAAATCAGCCCACAAGCCAACAGGACGGTCTTAATGTGCTGCTGAGATGTGAATCTGCACTGAATTAAACAGTAATTTGGCAGTCTCTTGTGCTAAATGCAGCGAGATAGCTAGTAAGCCTAATATGCCCAGGCAAATGTATTGTGTTACACTGACAGAGATAATTCCCTGTAGGGATTAACACTGGCATTTGACTTGATTCTTCTTGAAAAAATTAACTCAGCATGCCCTTTAAGTTGAAGGAGCAAAAGCTAGACTGTAGAATAGTTTTGGGCATGCTAACAATGTATGACTTTGACTCACAAGGTCCTAAATTTATGTTATGTCATTTAATAAAACTCCTTTAAAAAAAAAAGCCCAAATCTGGAAAGACTGTATCTTCCAGAGTTTGCAGTAGTTCCTTCGTGTGTGTGTGTGTGTGTGTGTGTGTGTGTGTGTGTGTGTGTGTGTGTGTGTGTGTGTGTGTGTGTGTGTGTGTGTGTGTGTGTGTGTGTGTGTGTGTGTGTGTGTGTGTGTGTGTGTGTGTGTGTGTGTGTGTGTGTGTGTGTGTGTGTGTGTAGGGATTACAATTTACTGATTATGGGATTTGTAGTCTAAAAAGAAACATTTCCACTCTTTGGCACTTGATTGAGAATTACGGTAGGCAGGCTATGCAACATGTGTTGTTTTTGAGATTTAAACTGTTGCCCCTGTCCTATTTTCTTTAAATCTCAAGTAATTTTTTAGTGTCCTCCAGGTCAGTTAAGCAGTGCATTGAAAATCTCTTCTAGGAGCAGCAATACATTATTAATGCCTTAATGTAGTTGGAAATGTTTTCTTGCACTTGCTTTGCCTCCACTTGCCTCCACTTTCTTTCTTTCTTTCTTTCTTTTTCTTTCTTTCTTTCTTTCTTTCTTTCTTTCTTTCTTTCTTTCTTTCTTTCTTTCTTTCTTTCTTTCTTTCTTTCTTTTTCCACCTCTCTCTAAGAAGCCATGTCAGGTTATAAAATGGATTAATACTGGCATATGTGTGCAGGAAAGGTTGCTTTCCCCCAAACAAATCTTTTGATGAGAAGTGTGAATGTTTCTAGCAAGCTAGATGTATTCAGTCACCATCATGCTTATGGACAGCACTTTTTCAGGAAATAAATAAAGAAAACCTGAGGTGGGAGGAGCTAAAAGTGTCAACACACAGTGTGTATGTACATAGCTGACAAACAAGATGTTCATAGAATCATAGAATCATAGAGTTGGAAGAGACCTCAAGGGCCATCTAGTCCAACCCCCTGCCATGCAGGAATCCCCATCACAATATTTCCGACAGATGGCCATCCAGTCTCTGCTTAAAAACCTCCAAAGAAGGAGACTCAACAACCCTCCGTGGCAGCATATTCCACTGCCGAATAGCTCTAACTGTCATGAAGTTCTTCCTAATGTTCAAATGGAATCTCTTTTCCTGTAGTTTGAAACCATTGCCCCGAGTCCTAGTCTCTGAAGCCATGGAAAACGAACCTGTTCCCTCTTCAATATGACATCCTTTCAAATATTTAAACATAGCTATCATATCCCCTCTCAGTCTTCTTTTAGAGAGGCTAAACATTCCCAGTTCCCTAAGCCATTCCTCATAAGACATTTCCTCCAGACCGTCAACCATCCTGGTAGCCCTCCTCTGCAACCGTTCGAGGTTGTCAACATCCTTTTTAAATTGAGGCGCACAGAACTGGACACAGTACTCCAGGTGGGGTCTGACAAGAGCAGAATAGAGTGGTACTATCACTTCCCTTGATCTAGACATGATGGTTCTGTTGATACAACCAAGAATCGAATTGGCTTTCCTGGCCGCCGCATCACACTGCTGACTCATGTTCAATTTGTGTTCCACCAAGACTCCCAGATCCCTTTCACAGGTACTATCCTCCAGCCAAGTATCCCCCATCTTATATTTGTGCATTTTTTTTACCTAAATGTAGTACCCTACATTTCCCTCTGTTGAAATCCATTTCGTTAGCTTTGGCCCAGCACTCTAGTCTGTCAAGGTCTTTTTGGATTTTCATAACATTCTCCCACTTCCTTTAGGTGCTACATCTGTCGGTCTGAAATAACTTGGAAACACTTGGAAAGAGATGAAATAGCAGGAACTTGCAAATAGTGAGGGAGTGAGAAAAAGAGATTAAAAATAAATGGAGCTCATGTGGTTCCAGGAACATTCTCAGTGGCTCATCCAAGAGAACAGTGATAGGGAGTCTGACCATCCTACAGCTTACAGCATGGGACCATATGGGCAGGTGCAGGGCTGCCCAGGAGGTTGGTGCTGAAAAGACTGGTGCAGCATGAATGAACCTAACATGAAAGAACATGCTGGATCACAGGTTAGACCAACTGTTCCTGCTCATTACAATTAAAAGACTTCTCAAGGTACATATAAAAATGTATAACTCTTAAGCAGGTCTGAAAGCAAGGCAACTGTATTCTGGCACCAACTGAGAAACCGATGTATGTCTTCAGATGTTGCTGGACACCATCAATCCTTTCTGGCTTCGCCAAGAGAGTAAGGATGGGTATAGTAACAATCCCAATGTCTGGAAGACCATAGATCACTGGTGGCGAACCTTCAGCACTCCAGACATTTTGGATCACAACTCCCACAGTTCTCTGTCATTGTCAGTACAGTCTCAGAATTCTGGGAGTTGTGGTCCAAAACATCTGGAGTGCCGAAGGTTCGCCACCACTGCCATAGATTCTTATATAGATTGATGATGTTTCTATGCATTCAATGAGACCCTTGGGCCTGATGGAAACCAGCGAGTTTTGTAATATTAAGTTTATCTGAGACATGTTGGTCCTTTTTTTGGTGGATTGAAGACCTGTGTTGTTGTTTTTTAAACTCTGATATCATTGCTACCACTCTGCTTACTTCTTTCTGGAAGACAGATTCTGTAGGGCCAGTCCCAAGGAATTTTCCTGCCTGATGGAAAGGACAAGGTGATGTTCTCTAGTGTTTCCAGATACAGAACCCAATTGGGGTGGCAGTTGACTCTTACTTTAAAACAGGCAGAAGGAGTGTTTTAAGTGCTAAGGGCATCAGGGTAGTTTAGGGGTATATAGGAGCCCCATTAACATGTACAGGTATTTCCTCCAAAACAGAATAATGAACAGGGGAACATGAGCAGTGGTTGGAGAAAGAGAAATTATAATACTACAGTAGTGCCCCAGCACAACGCAATTCATATACTACAGTTTCAGTATATCACAATTTTTTTCTTGAGAGAAGTAGGCTTCCAAAGAGAGGATTTTAACACTCTCCTGACTAGAGATGGGCACGACTTGAAAATTTTTTTTTTCGAGTTGTCGTTAGTCGGGCCAGTCCCGTTTCGGCTCGTTTCCGGTTTTCGCGAAAATTCGCAAAAATTAGTCGGTTCGTTTTTTTGTTTTTTCGTTGTCGTTAGTACTGGTTTTGGGGGGGGAGCGGGCTCCTGGAGGCACCTCTGTGGGGTGGGTGCCTCCTCTGGCCCGCTATAAAGGGAAAGTGGGCTCCTGGAGGCACCCGTGGGTGCCTCCTGCCACTAGGAAGGGGAAGCAGGCTCCAAGAGAGACCCCTCTACATGGGGGTCTCCCCTCCTCACCTGCTGCTGCTGCAAAATGCTATGCAATAGCCATATGGATATTGCATAACAGAATGTGCAGACAGTGAGACCAGTGAGAGTGATAGCGTCATGCCCGCCCTTCACAAGGCTCTCGCACCACCATATCTCACACAGAAGGGAATTGTACTTGCTGCGTGTAGTGCAATGCAAGCAAGTAGATCTGGCTTTAAGGTGGCTTAGTGCAAGGGCTAGGGTTAGGCTAGTGACGGGTAAGGTTACGGTGGGCTAGTGGGTTGCACCTCTGGGTGCCTCTCTGACCCACTAAGAAGACAGTCTGTGACGTATGGGTACGGAGTCAAGGGTTAGGGTTAGGGCTAGGGCAGGTTTTAGGGGGCTTTTTGGCACATCCCAGAAGTCTCCATGGCCAAGTGGCCATGCGACTGGTGGGATGGCTCCAAAAATTTGCATGGTTGTCCACTCCCACATGGCTGGCCACTCGGCCAGCCCATCATTGCGCACTGCGCAGGTGTAAATAAAATAAAATAAAATAAAATCAATGGAGGACAGAGGAGGAGAGGAGAGACATTTTGTTGCAAGAAAAAACCCACTGCTACTGTGAAAAATCTGGCAGTTTATAAATTTTCGCGTGTTTCTGTTGTGCTTGTGTGTTTTTGGACCACGATTTCAAAAACAATATTGCGTTTGCCGCCCCATTTTGGATCCCCCGCCCGCACCGCATGGCATGGCGAAATGGCAACTCGAGTCCGGCTGCCCAGGACAGGGGGGAGGCGGGACCCCCCCTCCAGAAACCACCCCTCCGGTAGGTGCCCTGCGCCCTTAGTCAAGCAGGCATTTTTCCGCCTACTTTTTTGGCCCGGGAATGGGTGGGGGGAGAGTTTAAAAGTTTTTTCCTGTGCCGTCTGTGCCGCTTGCTTGCGCTTTAATTGCGGCCGGCCAGCGGCGAGACTGGGCTTTTTGCTGGCTGCGAGCCTGCGGCGAGTCCCACCAGAGCAGCCCAGGACGGGGGATGAGGGGGGAGGCCGGGGACCTCCAGAAACAACCCCTCTGGTAGGTGCCCTGAGGCACGGCAGGCATTTTTCCGCCTGCTTTTTGGCCGGGAACCGGGTTTTTTTTTAACTTTTAAAAACTTTTTTTCTGTGCCGCGTGGCATCGCGCAATCGCGCGATGCAAGGAACGAGCACGACAAATCAGACCAAAATTGTTCGTTCGTCGGTTCGAGCTCGAAGTCTGGCGGAGTAATTCCCGTTACCGTTTCCGTAGAGTAACGGAACCGAGTAACGGAAACGGAAATGGGAATACCGCTAAGTCGTGCCCATCTCTACTCCTGACACCTCAGCAAACAGACCTTGGGCTGCTCCTGCCAGCATGCGCTTCCAAAGAGAGGTTTTTAACCCCCTTCTGACACCTCAGCAAACAGACCTTGGGCTGCTCCTGCCAGCATGCGCTTCCAAAGAGGGGTTTTTAACCCCCTTCTGACACCTCAGCAAACAGACCTTGGGCCCCTCCTGGCAGTGCACACCAGCGGCAGCAGCCCCAGATCTGTTTGCTGAGGTGTCAGGAGGCAGTTAAAAGCCTTTCTTTGGAAGTGCACACCAGCAGAACCAGCCCAAGGTCAGTTTGCTGAGGCGTCTGCATTTGGCCGATTTTCCTGTCATGGGTGGGTCAGGTACTTAACTCCAGTGATAAACGGGGGAGTACTGTACCTCTCTGACACTATCCTTCAGCACCTGCTAACTGAGCTGTCTGTTCTACTCTGTCTAATGGAAAGTCTGCCCCTGATATGTAGTTTCATATTTTTTATATTTCGTATTTTTAAAATTTTCACAGCCACATTCCCTGTAGCAAAATAAATCCTGCAAGTTGAAGTGGCTGTATTTTCCCTCCATTAACTCCCTAGCTATTTTCTGTTCTATTAAATCTCACTTTCTCCCCTCATTTCTTCGTTTCTCTGTCCCATCCCTTACTGCTGTTTTCTTAATTTAATTTTCAGACCCATAATGGCTCTGTAAATCATTAGCAAATATTGCTTGCACAAACGTGATATGCCTAATAAAGTTGTACGGTATGATTCCACCTCCCCTAACGACTTCTGTTTCTGAAATAGCATAATTCATATCAAGGCAAAAATAGAGCTAATAAGGGCTTTCTCATCTCTAAAAGTACTAAATAATTGCATTCAGGTGCTGGTTAGCTGGCAAGGCCAAGCAACAACACTTTCATGCTTGAGACAAAGCAGAAAATGGTAACCCACTGACTCAGGCTGATGAGCCTTGTATCCAAAGACAGCCAAGTCATATGAGGCAGAAAATGCTTTGAGCACTTTTCCCCATCTATGGCAGTAAAACTACGTTATAACTATCACAGTCTATCCTGAGTAGAGGGCCTCTACAAAGCAGCTCAAAGTGGCACATGTTTGTAGTCAGAGCCAACCTGTGATTTTCTGCCACCTGAACAGCATGACATCCCATCCATTTGAACCAATTTTGATTAAACAACAACAACAAGCCACAACCACACTGATGGACAGACTTACATTTTCTACAACAGAACAAGAGTTCTAACAAAACAAAGTAATTATCAGTTTGCTACCCTTTCGTGATATCCTAAAAACGGTCTCACTCTGTCCAATGGTTAGGAGGGCAGGGTGACTTTGCTGGAAGGAATTGGTTGAAATGGAATCAACATATAACAGTTGACAGACATGTTTGTAGATGTGGAACAGAAAGTTGGGGAAGGTTTTTTTTTAAAAGTAATTAGTTACAGTTATAATTTCAAGGCTCCAACATTTAGTTAAAAGTATTCTATTTTACCCGAGGGATTGGAAATATTTACATTTTGCAAAAATTCGGATGAGAAAGGACACAGGGCTGTGGTATAGAACACACTCTCCTCTTATACACTTCATTAGTGTATATTAAGGTACTGAAAAAAGGTTAGTTTGAATGTATAATTTGGGGGGGGAATTCTAGCACCATCTGCTGCCTGTCACAGATCTTATATGAAGGACAGTTTCAAAAGGGACCAGTCCATGGAATCTCTCTACATAAGCATGAGCCCTAATTTTTCAGGGTACTAAAACATGTGGCAAGACCAAATGTGTAGAAAGAGCTTTCTTCTTCAAATAACCTCCCTGTGGGTGCAGTGAGAGTTGGGGGTGGCGGCATTTACCTGCTTATTCTTTCAAATTAACCCTATTTTCTGGTACCCGAACAGGACATTTGGAGAGAAGAAAATGTATGGCTCTTACTAACGCTCCCAACAAAGCACAAAGGATGACACAAGAAAGCATTTAGTGAGGCTGCGTCCCATAATTATAAAATAAATTAAAAGTTACAGTACAAGGAGGGAAATTACACCTTGTTAAATGCCAATTCCACTGCAGTTTAGTTTTGTCTTGGTGCAGAAAAGGATTAATTCTAAATTACTAGTCATTGGGAAGCTCTGGTGGAATCTGATCAGCTGCCCAGATGAGTGTTTGATTGTGCTAATGCGATGATTTTCAAGTGACATTCGCGAAGGATGCCAAGAGTCTGGACAGGCTCAGCCGTGAAGTTGCAGTTCGTAGTTGCTTAAATTGTGCATAGGAATGTCCATCATTTTAGAAGTCTTCTGAGACACTATTTTTGCTGTAACTGCCTACTTCCAGTTAATGGTGGCTGTAGGGTTAGGATTATCAAGGGGTATAGCCCCTAATAAATGACACGTGTGATAACTCATCATAGACGAGGGAACACATATAAATCTCTAGGTTCTGTAATCTTTTGGTTCAGTGCTCAAAAATAGACTAAGTCAGAAAAGCTCAGAGATGAGACTAAGTCAAAGATGTGAGATGAGGCAAGTTTGAGATTTCCCAAGAATTGAGACTAAGTCAGACAGAAAGGAGGGATTTCTCAGCGCTGAGTTATTTAGCAGAAGCAAAGTACAGGACAGAGAGCCTTTTGCGGACAGACGCAAAGGGGTCCCCCCTCACAGTCAAGAAGGGACCTCGAATACACTTTTCCAGGGGGTTTTATACAATTCCAAACACCTTCCACACCCTTCTCCGCCCAACCACACCTTCAACACCTCCCGTCATCCGTCCATCATTTACTACATCTCTAAGGCCTCATAAGCTCCTCTTACTTCCTCTTTTCGTTCAGTCAGCTCCCAGCTGTTTCTTAACACACATGTTTCCTGAACAGTGCCCAGCCATCAACAGGAAACCGCAGCATTTCTTGCTACATAACACAGTCCTTTCTTAGCACTACAATCACAGCACAGTTTCTTATAATCATCAGGTATCTATTGATTATATATTGTGTCAATCAGCTCATTGCCTCGCATGTACATATATTTTACATCCCACAATTCTAATGTTGCATTCGGTGTGAAAACATTGCAATGAAAGGATATTCATGCTCCCAATGTCAGCTTTAAATTGAGAGATGCAACAACGCTACACAGATGTGTGCCAATCACTGCTGAGCTCACCGTTTCTCCCATGAGAATGCTGACTGTTCTTGATCAATTGGATAGAAAAGAAAGTAACATCTAAAATAATTGCACAGGAGGAAAGATGTGGGTGGGATGTACTGCAGCATTCCTGTGTTTAGATTACTTTCAAGTTGGCTGAGAAGGGTGAGTACATTATGCAGTTACCTCTGTGGCAACCAATAGATTCTTCCCCGGTTTCCGATACTTCAATCGCTTTTGGCCACCTTGCAGTTTTTCAATGTTATGAAAAACTTACATAAGCAGAAGAAATTCTGAAGCAAGTCTTGAAAGTGAAGTTGAGAAACAAAGGTCTTTTAAATGGGGAAATGAAATGTTGAGGATATTGGAACACAGACTGCAGTACAGCACTAGTTTTACTCTTTTCCCCTGGAGTTGGACACACCACCAGTCTTATATCTAGCACAGGGACTGAGCATGAAGAACAGCATTTCACATTGAGACTAAATATATCTACAGGAACCCAATTATACAGTCATCCAAAAGCTGACAAAAAGCATAAAATTATAGCCACGTATGATATGTAAAATAAAAACAAATGTTAAGATAATTAGACTTTTTGTTTTTTAATCCAAAGGAGGCTACTTTGGTAGCATTTTGGTTATTTGCTAGATCATCTTTTATAAATGACAGGCACACAATTGTACACACTTGCATTTAAGAGCTGTAATGGTGCAAGTGTAACCTGTAGCCTGCATAATTAAATTGTAAACCACTCAGAGAGTGTTCTAAACACTATGGGACAGTATACAAGCGGAACATATTTCTGAGAAACATTTTCATATTTTCTTTTCTCTTCTTTTCAGTCCTCTAGAAATGGAAGGCCACTGTGCACAAATATTTCTCCTCCCGCTTTTGTATGCCTGCTTCCCTACCAAAACTGTACTCTGGAACAATTTCTCCCAGGTATGATTCTCCAGATGTTCTTGGGCTCCATCCCCCAGAAGGCCAAGCCAGAACAGCCAAACAACGGTTAGGGTTGTTTCTGAAAAATGCCGTCAAAGAATATTTGGAGTGCCATGTTTGAGAAGGGCACTGGGTCGAAATCAAGGTGGATGAAGCAAATGGCAGAGAGGATTTTGCCAACACTGTTGCTGTTCCAACCAGTTGGCAGGACAGACAACAAAGGCCCTTTGTACACAACCCCTAAACTCCGCCGCAAATGGCTCCCAGATCCGGAGCTTAAAATTGTTTCCCCACCAGCTCCGGAGTTTACAGATAATTAAGTGCGACCATGCCCACCTAAGCGCGTCCCAGCGCACTTTTCAGGTACCTGCTCTCTGGAGGTGAAAATTCCTGATGCGGATATAACGTAGTGACTGCCCGGCTCTCCTTGCTTCTGTTTGTTCTTTTTTTGCCCCCCCCGCCCCTTTAAGAGATCTGAATGCAGTGCCAGGACGGCAGAACGGAGGTGAGCGGCATACTTTTCTTCCTTTTTTTCTCCCTCCCCTCACGCAGCCAGCAGCTAGGGGTGCAGAGGGGGTGGGAACGCAGGAACAGCGACAAACCCCTAAGATTTCTGGTCCGAATTTAAGTGGCCAGCGGATTTTAGGGGTCGTGTGAAAAGGCCCAAAGATCCTTCCAGATGAAACAAAGTTGTCAGATGCTCACTGCTAATGCTGGTTGTCACCTCTGAGGAATTCTTGGTGAGTTTCTCACTTTCCTTGAGAAATGAGATAAAATTGTTCCTACAGGTTCTCTTCCTGCAAACAGAATGGGAAATTTTGGAAGGTCATTTTGGAAGGTGCACAGCTCTAGTTTCAATTATTTCTCAGTGGCTGTTCCCCACACATGAACAAAAACAAGTCAGCCCCCAAAAATAAAATAAAAAGGGGGGAAATGGAGGCAGAGGTAAGGAACCAGAAAAAGGAAAGGAAAAGGAAAAGGAGGAGAAAACTTCACTCCAATACAAATAATTCCCATATACACATATATCTTATATCTTGTCACTTTTAAAAATGCATAAAAGTTTTGAAATGATTTTCAAACTAGGAAAAATATTAACTAGTCTGATGATGTGATAGAGATTAAGAGTATATTTTAACCTAAACATAGCTCCAACTTAATTATTGTCATCTTTAGGAGGGTTAAGGACCTTAAAGATTGATAGATATGCGCTCTGGAGTGTTTCTTGCTCTCCTGCTCATACATTTGAAACCATTGCATGCACATTGCAAAAACTGTAATAATCTCAAAAGGATTTGCAGTTCAGTTGTAGGGTACATGCTTTGAATGTAACTTCTTTGTGTCTTTTTTGGAAAGGTTGCATAGGTGGGACTTTCATGCATCTTAGGCCATTGTCCAACTTATGATGCTCTTCAGACCAGGGTGATGTGAAACCAAGGTGAACTATAACATGGTGGGCTTGCCACTAACTTTCCTCAGACCGATGAAGCTGCTTGAATGAGTAGCAAAATGTTTCAATTTCTCAGGAAAAGAAGTCCAGTTGCCATGACTCAACTTCCAGATAAACTCACCTGGATGACTGAGAATCTTCGCAGATGCTTTGTATGCAGTGCTTATTACTCATATCAAAATGTGATAAGCCAAGTCCCTCTTATTTTGTGTTAGTGTTGCTCTGAACTCATTGTCCCTAATCTCCCTCAGCATCAAAAGAATGGGATGGCTATCTTGTGACCCTCCAGATATTGTTTGGTTACAACTCCTATTACCCTTCACCACAGGCTGCCGTTGCTAGGATCCACAACATGTGGAAAGGACCCAGCCTTGACCCAAAAGTAGGTTTGCAGCTTGTATTTACAGTATGTGTTGCAAATTCCATGAACTAATATCCCCCTCTCCTCCAAATGTTTCACCCTCTTTCCCTCACCATGTGACTTTGAAGTAATATTGAAACATCAGCAATGTTTTTGGAAAGAGCTTATTCTTAGAAATGATGAGCAGACTTACAGGAATGACAAGGAAAAATAAGGGAACAAAAAGCTTGCCTCTACATAATTTGTTGCCTTTGTGCAAAATCAAATTTAATCTAGGTATAATGGATATAAGCCTGCGATACCTCAACAGAATATATTACTCAGAAGTGGCAAAAGGCTGACTCTACTGCCAAGTTGACTGCTGAATCATTTAAAGAATGGCTTGGTTCCCGAGGCTCAATTTTTGCTATACAGATTTGTTGCTTGAATTTAATTTCTTCCCACGTTCTTTTTTCTTATTTAAATCTGTTCATGTTCTACGGAAGTTCTCCCCCCCCCCCGTGGCTTTGAGCCAAACTTGATCACAGTGAAACTTAACTGCAGTAAGTGGGAGTTAATTTAATCATTAGGAGCTATATCCAATTGTTCCTTCCAAATTGAGTAGATCCATCAAATGATTGGCACTTGGTAAGTCAACACTTCTGTGAATACAGTTGGCTTAGTGGTTGGGACTACTGGATTTAGTGCTGGATTTCATTGTTTTCAATAAATTTTAAGCATGTCTAAGTGTGGTTCCCACTCTATATATCCCAACTCCGACTTCACTTTCTCCTTGCCTATTGCTGTTGTTAGTTTAAAGGTAAAGGTAAAGGTTCCCCCTGCACAACTCTAGGGGAGGTGCTCATCTTGATATTCAAGCTGAAGAGCCAATGTTGTACAAGTCCGTGGACATGTAGCCAGTAGAGATGGGCACGACTTAGCGGTATTCCCGTTTCCGTTTCCGTTACTCGTTTCCGTTATTCTACGGAAACGGTAACGGGAATCACTGCCCCAGACTATGAGCTGGAACCGACGAACGAACAATTTGGTCTGATTTGTCGTGCTCGTTACTTGCATCGCGCAATGCCAAGCGGCACAGAAAAAAAGTTTTTAAAAGTTAAAAAAAACCCCGATTCCCGGCCCTAAAAGTAGGCGAAAACTGTCTGAGGGCACCTACCAGGCCAGAAGGGTGTTTTATTTGGGGGGGGGTTCCCCGCCCCCCTCTCCTTGGCTATTGCTACTGCTGCGCTGCTGGTACCAGGCTGGGAAGGCGCATCCATTTGCCATGCAGTGCGGGGGATCCAAAATGGCGACCGCAATATTTTTTTTGAAATCGTTGCCCAAAACCCCACCAAAGCACCACAGAAACATGCGAAAATTAGCTATTTTAAATGCTTGAATTTTTACAGTAGCAGCAGTGGGTTTTTCTTGCAAAAAAAGTCTCCGTTGATTTTATTTTATTTTATTTTATTTTTTTTTTTTACACCTGCGCATTCGCAATGATGGGCTCGCCCATGGGAGTGGACCATGCAAAGTTTTGGAGCCATTCCACCAATCGCATGGCCAGGTTTTGCTGACTGTACCAGGCTGGGAGGGCGCATCCATTTGCCATGCGGTGGGGGGGGATCCAAAATGGCGACCGCAATATTTTTTTTTGAAATTGTTGCCCAAAACCCCACCAAAGCACCACAGAAACATGCGAAAATTAGCTATTTTAAATGCTTGAATTTTTACAGTAGCAGCAGTGGGTTTTTCTTGCAAAAAAAAGTCTCCGTTGATTTTATTTTATTTTATTTTATTTTATTTTTTTTACACCTGCACATTTGCAATGATGGGCTCTCCCATGGGAGTAGACCATGCAAATTTTCCACCAATCGCATGGCCACTTGGCCAGGTTGACCACAGAGACTTCTGGGATGTGCCAATCGGGCATAAACAGCCCACTAATCGTAGCCCAAACCCGAACCCTAAGCCTAACCCATACGCCAGTACACTGTCCTTCTAAGTGGGTCAGAGAGGCACCCAGATGCACCCCAATACTCACCGTAACCTCACCCGTAACTAGCCTAACCCTAGCCGTTGCGCTAAGCCGTCTTAACCCTAAGCCAGATCTACTTGCATTGCACTACATGCAAGTACGTGAGACACAGCGGGTGCAAAGAGTCTGCCAGTCCGTCACTTGTGGCTCTGGCTGACTCCTGCAGCTCCCTCCAGGAGCCCGCTACCCCCTCCCCAAACCAGTACTAACGACAACGAAAAAACGAAAAAACGAACCGACTAATTTTTGCAAATTTTCACGAAAAACGGAAACGAGCCGAAACGGAACCGGCCCGACTAACGACAACTCGAAAAATTTTTTTTTCAAGTCGTGCCCATCTCTAGTAGCCAGCATGGCTGTAAGGAAACACTGTTTTTACCTTCCCACTTTTTTTATGGAAGTACCTATTTATCTACTTGCATTACATGCTTTCGAACAGCTAGGTTGGCAGGAGCTGGGGTTAACAGTGGGAGCTCGCTCCGCTGCGTGGCACCCGAGATTTGAACCGCCGAGCTGCCGACTTTGCAGCCAACAGTTTTCAGAGTCTTTGTCTGCTGAGCCACCATGCCCCACTAGTTTATTTGGTTTTAAATAAACATTTAGTTTCTTTAATTTTTACCTTTGTAAACAAAAACAAAACAAGATATTACATCCCTCTAGAATTATTACCTGCTTCCAGTTTGCTTCTAATTTACCTCTGCGGAAGTTTTGTGGACTAAAGGTTGTGGTTTCCTTTCATGTTTGTTCTTCCCCTTTTTCTCCTGCCTTCAAATTTCTCTGGCACTATTGTCTTTTCCAATAAATTTTGTTTTCTCATGATCTGTCCAAAGTGCAGTCATCTCAGATTAGTTATGTTAGGTTCTAAGGAGAGTTCAAGCTTATTTGATCTGATCTATAGCATACTCATTTGCATTTCTCCTATACTGTACAAGAGGTGGCGAACCTTCAGCACTCCAGATGTTTTGGACCACAACTCCCAGATTTCCATGCCTAGATTGCTAACGACAAAGGATTGTGGGAGCTGTGGTCCAAAACATCTGGAGTGCCGAAGGTTCACCACCACTATCCTATGCCATTATAACAGGGATCCTGTCCATTTCCTTCTGAAAGGCCTGTCTGAACAGAAAGCTCTTTGTCTGCTAGCATAAGAACATTAGGGAGAGGGACAACATAATGTCCTGTGGAAAGGAGGTCCATAGCCTATGAACAGACATCAGACATGACCACAAAGTTAGTGGGACAGAGAGAAGAGTCTCCTTTAAAAATTAAGAAGGCTCACAAAGAATTCCAGTTCCTCAGTCCATCTTGCTAAGTATTGTAACACGACTTAGATGCTGCATTGCAATTCTTTGATACCTGACTGAAATGGCCGTGCCTTCATTCCGTATGTACAGTGGGACTGTATCCCGTTCCGGTATTATTTTCCAATTTTAAAAGGTGGGAATTCTGCCAGCCTCTATATAGGCAAGTGGCAAACCTTCAGGCAGGGGTCAGTGGCCCAGATGATTATGCTTAAAATGGCCCATGCCAGTGGGAAGGCTGCTTCTGCACACCAAGTTAATCATCCAGAAGGAAAAGAGCACACTGTGACAGTCATGGCATGGGAAAATACAGTGAAAAAATATTAATGCAGTATCTGCATTGGTGTTTGAGGTAGGCATGGATAATGAAAAGCAAAGCTCTTGGTGGGCAAGTCCATGAATGGATTGATTCCAGGTAAGCTACTGTTCAGGCAACTCATTTGGTGCCGGGTGGTTTTCATCAGCATTAAAAATGTGTTATCTACTGCTAAACATTTTTTTTCATAGCCTGCTTCCTGCTTGCCCAATTCTTCCTAGCTTTAATGGATTCATTTGTTTACATTAGGGCTCTCCTAGGATATCTTTAGAGATTCTCTGATTGTTTTTTTTTTTGATTAAAACCAGTACTAGGCTCTGTGAACTAGATCTGACCCCCCCCCATCATCCTGGGGAACACAGTGAGTTTTTTTCCTCCAGACTGCTTCTTGCCAAACTCTTGTCACAACAATTTGTTCCACATCGAAAAACAAAGGGGAAGCAAAAAGACAAAGTCGGCACTAGGCGAATGAAAAAAATCTCAAATAGAGAAGCTTGGAGATAAATGCTGCACAGCTCCGGTATAGGATAGCTTGGGAAAGTTACGGTTGCAGACTTCAGGCCTTCGTACGTGGGAGTGTTGGGGCCGTGTTGATTATCCTGGTAGTACATAAATATTGCTTTCAGGTGAAAAGATGTCAAGAAATGTAGAGCTTAGATTAATGTATCAAACAGATTTTCCCTCCTTGCAATACTACTGAATGCAGCAAACTGGACTATAGCGTCCTCAGACACCTTTCACATAGCTGCATGGCGGTTGCTAATAAAATATGTGCTATAACTGCAGCTAATTTCAAATTAGCAGTGGAAATGTTTGCTGTGATGACAAGCCATTCCTAGATTTATTAGCACTGTCACAAACATTTCTGTTTCATTTCCCCGATTGAACAGACAGAATGCTTAATATGTGGAAACCCTTGGCAAAGCCCCTGATGAGGCCATGCTCTGATATATACACATTGGTTGTAGTGAAAAGAAAATGCTTAAGACTTCAGTTCTCCCGGAACCCCAGAACGACACTAACATTCCATCAAGATGTTCTGAAAACAGATACTTTTGGGTTGTTACAAGGGCGGGCTGACAATATTTTGCTTCCTGTGATGGAGATGTTTCCCCAGTCTCATTCCACATGCAGAATGAATGAATGAATGAATGACAGTTGAGTCTTCCTTCAAAACTGGCTGTCATACCACAGGGCAGGGAACGTGCCACACATACAAGTTCTGCTTTCCAGAATGTTGACGCCTCTTTGTCTACAGAAATGGAGTGAGACGGTTGACTTCATGTCTCCTGATACCAACACAACTCTAGTTGATGTTTCCTGTGATGGATTAGTTTAGGACACAGGAGAATCCTCACTCAGTCACAGAAACTCATGCGAGTGGCAACAGGGAAACCACTCCTTAAATATCTTACACACTTGAAAACACGTTTAGGACTGCCATAGGTTGGATGCAACTTGATCTCTCTCTCTCTCTCTCTCTCTCTCTCTCTCTCTCTCTCTCTCTTATTAGCCCTTGTTCTGGAATTGTACAGAAATGCCATGTGGGTTTGTGGTTTTTTTTCTTTAATACTGTAAATCATTGCTTACACTGTGAACAAAATTCAGTTTAGTTACACCCACAAAATACCCCCTGAGGTTTTTATTGGACGTGAGTGACAAAGTTCCATTTATTCATTGGGTTTGGTCAATTTTGGAGTAGCAAGGGAATTTAATTCAGCATGTCTGCCTTAGAAATGGGCCCATATTAATTAAAACCCCACACAAACAGAGCTATTTATTAAAACTATAATTAATAATCAGTGGATAATAGGGATGGACACCAAATGAAAAATGAAATACTGAGTCATTGGTTCGTTATGTAATGAAAGGAAAGGAAAGGAAATAAACCAGGGAAGCAGCATTTCATTAGTACTGAAATGAACAGGTGTATTTTTTTAGTTTAAAATGAACAGATTCGTTTTTCTTTAAAATCCCCCCAGGGTCCTAGAGGCACCAAATTTGGTGTGAACCTTCCTTGGACTCTCCCCTTTAAGGCCCTTTTATTCAACTTCAAAGTGGGTGCCCCCAGAAGAAACATTTTGAATTGCAATGTTATGTGCTTGAAAATTGTGATCCCAGGCAGCTAGCAGTGCGGAAATTACAATAGAGCTTCCTCAAGCTCTTGTCTTGAAGCACCCCCAATTTGGATAGGTTTAGGGTACAGGGAATGGAGTTATTGAGCTCCAAACGGGCTGCAGGGGGGGAGTTAATTGAAGGAGTGTGCATCAGCGCACTGAGGGGAAGCTGTCAATTAACCCTATAATTGGTAAAGCGCGCTGACCACACTCCTTACATTAAGCACCCCAACCTCCTTTGGAGCTTAATATCTCTGCTCCCAGAAACCCTATCTTTTCCAGATTTCAAGGGATCCCCTAAAATTGTGTGGGGAAGAGAAGTTTGCCATTTGCATGCCTGAGATCAGTAATTTTAAAATGAGTTGGTTTTTGTTCCTGTCTTTCTTCACTGTCTTTCTTTCACATAGTATGAATGGTGTGTTTTTCCTTGCTTTCCAGTGAAAATCATTGCTAACTGAGCAATTTCTTTATTTCAAAAGGTGATGGGGCATCCATTAGAAAAAATATGGTTGTAGAGCCTTTAGTCTGATGCATTTTTTCTTCCTCAGCTTCCTAACTCAAATAAAGGGACTAGAAATTGGAACAGAGCTTTCTAGTCTGCATTATCTCTCTCCACCCTGCAACCTTCACAGATGCATTTCAGAAGAGCACAAGAGCGAGCCTTCTCTGTTACTATTCCCGGACTTTGGAACTCCCTCCAGCTGGAGGCCAGGACTGCCCCATCTCTGCTGTCTTTCTGGAAGCAGGCAAAGACCTTCCTCTTCAGGCAAGATTTCCCTGAATGAGGGACTACCTACTATATGACTTTATATGGATTACCATACATGATTGCATTGACTGATTTCATAAGAACACTAGTGTTTTCCATGTTGCTTTTCACCCATCATAATGGATTGTTCCTTTCTTCTTGCATGCTCTTTGTAGCTCTAATGTTACCTTTTAAAATTCTAAGATGCGTCTTCAAACTCCCTGTTCTTAAATTGAATATGTCTTAAATGTTCTGGACTGTATATCGTCCCTCATTATTGTCAGCCACCTTGGGTCATTTTCCAAGGAGAAAGGTTGGGTAAAAATATTCAAAAATAAATAAATAATAAATTCTGCAGAGTGGGTGTGGCCATATCAGTTTACCCAAGAGATTAAGGGAAGAATATGTTTCTCCATTGCACTTGATGTACCTACTCACACCTTTGCTTCACCATTTTATTAAGTCCTTAAACAGCCCTTTGGCACAATGGAAATTTGGCACAATCGAAATGTTACAGTCAGTAGTGTCACCTTCCCCCCCAACACATTTTCTCTGTCCAGTGGGGACACATTTATTTTGCCAACAGTAGCGTCTTCACTGCTACTTGACTTCCTTCTTTCAACATTTCTGGTGCAATTTCATCCAGTCCCAGGAAAGAAACCAGGGAAAGAAGGCTCTACATTTATGATGAAGCTGGGGGAGGAATCTAGTGCCTGATGCTAGCCAGTTTGTTCAACACAAAATCTACCACCAAGATGGGAGCATGGAATGTGCAGACATTGTATCAAGGCACAAAGTTGGCAGAACTCCTGTGGAAAATCGACAACTATCAACTTGATAGTCTTGGTATTAATGAAATGGGCTGGAATGGAAATGGTAGAGTGACTCACAATGGGGAAATGATATTGTTTTCTGGACACGAGGAGCATCATATATATGGAGTTGGTCTGATACTAAGCAAAGATGTGGCATACACACTGCTAGAATGGAAACCAGTGAATGAATATATAATCATAGCATGATTCCAGTCTAGACGTATGAAGGTTACCATCATCCACATGTATGCCCCTATGCAGGAAGCTGGTGACACAGAGAATGACTCTTTTTATGCCTTCCTTAGATGACATCTTTACCCCTGACATTAAGTTCTTCATAAGAGATATGAATGCACAAATTTGCAGTGAGAAACGGGTTGAAATGTGTGGTATGCCCACGTAGATCAGGAGTAGAAATAAATAATGGTGACAGGCTACTGCTGCTTTGTAGTTTGAATAATCTACAGTATGCATTGGAAACACCTATTATGTTCATAAGGCTGTCCACAAAAAGACATAGCGATATACTGATGGAACCATGAGTATAAAAATAGATTACATAAGAACATAAGAACATAAGAAGAGCCATGCTGGATCAGGCCAAGGCCCATCTAGTCCAGCTTCCTGTATCTCACAGCGGCTCCACCAGATGCGTTTGGGAGCGCATGAGACTAGATATCTGTCTCCTGATACCACTCCCCTGCATCTGGCCCTTGAAGTACCCTGGTTTAAAGCCTGGAGATTACACATCTCCATCATGGTTTGTAACCTGTGATGGACTTTTCCTCCAGGAATCTGTCCAATCCCCTTTTGAAGGCATCCAGGCCAGATGCCATCACCACATCCTGTGACATCTTTGTCAGCAAGCACCCAACTCCATATAATACAAAGTAACACCCAAACAGCTATAGTCATTTGATTATTTCAAAATGAATAAATTGTGTAATCTGTTCGGCTAATGGGTCTTTCACAATGTGAAATTTACCACTGTACCTGTCAATTGTGGGAATGTGGGAACTGTACTTGATGTATCTTATAATAACTTCATTTGAAACTCTTTGGCTAAACCGTGAAGCTGTAAGAGCTGACAAGAAGAAAACAGGCACCTAACAAAATAACTCACAATGTCTATGTTCTATACAATGGTGCAAGTTATCTAGGACATGTTTGCCTGTTGATCAGAATTCAGTATATGACTATGTACTTGTGGATGGAGATTATGATAGGTGATGTGCTCTGCGTCTGTACAGTACAGCTACACTGCATGTATACGTGCATTTCCAACTTTTTCTCATGAGGAATATATTTACTGAACTCATGTAAACCCTGTTTGAACAGGGAACCAGCCTTATTTGAGCTATACCAGTGATTCTCAAACTCTGTTAGACCATTATCATCCTTCAGGTAAAATTAAAGAAGAAAGACTTAGCTGACCTATGTCACCTTTTCGAAGCTGGTGGCCCATTTTTTTTATCTTCAGTGGATATATGGCTTCAATGAGGCCTCAAAAATATGAGCCAGAGCAAATAAAGCCCATGTATACTTTTAATGAGTAATCATGATACAATTTTTAGTGGGAAACAAAGTAGGGAGTTGAGTAAAAGAATTTGCTGCCAAAATCCTGTTGCTTATTGCAGTCAGTCACTCTAGAGTAGGTCTACTGAATCAGTACAGATCTGTTGAGTCAGCTCCTTTGTATGTCCCAGTGGCGGATGTAAAATTTCTAGAAACCTTCAGAAGAAACCCCTCCCCCATTTTCCTTTTTTCTCCAAAGTCCCCCCCCCAAAAAGACTTCAACATTTATGGAAATTTTACATGTCTAACAGTGACTTACGTTAGCAAGTTCTGTTTAGAGTAGGTTCAATTTAATCAGTGGAACATATAACGAAGTTGACTCACCAGGTCCCCATTTATTCAGTGGGACTACTCTAGAGTGATTTGCTATGCTAAGCAACAGGGTCTTGGCCACAATGTGCTGCCTATATTGTCTAGGTCAGTGGTGGCGAACCTTTGGCACTCCAGATATTTCAGACCACAATTTGGACCACATTGGGATTGCCAATGACAAAGGACTGTGGGAGATGTGGTCCAAAACATCTGAAGTGCCAAAGATTTGTCGCCACTGGTCTAGATTAACCTTCAGTCAACCTTGCCTCCCTTGTTTTGAAAACCAAAGATTGCAGGAAGGTATCATAACTTTTGGCAGGCAAAGTTTGCAAAACTGAGACTCTTTATCATTTCACAAACTCTGCTGCATGAAACTGTGACAGATTTCTTGCTCACATTCTGTCAATATGTTTGATTTACACAATTGTTCTTTATAGATCAACACCACACATTCTTTCTGAAGGCATACGCAAAATAATAGGAGCAACACAAACCACAAGCCTGTCTTTAATTCAATGTCTGCAATGCAGTGGGTACTCATTTAGAGAACTCATCTCGGAGACAAAAACAAACATTTGTTTGAGTGCTGACACTAGGAATCAATACAGAGCTTGATGGGGCTTCAGATATTTTGTTTCTTTTCTTTTTCTACGTTCCGAGACTCCGGGTAGCCAGATTTTCCATCTTTAAATTTCAAAGGACAAGAGTTGACTTAAGGTTAAGAGTAGATTCCACCTCCCATTTTTGTTTCAATTTAGTAACCTTACTTAACATATTATGCAACATGCGCTACAGTCAGTGCATTCATCTTCATAACTTGCGAGATTAATAGTTGCCTTTCAATATTCCCCTTAAGGGAAGGCTACATCAGAAGGCTGCACCAGACTGAAAAATTGTCTGTCTGCACCTTCACTCAGAAACAAGTCCCATTGTGTGCAGCAGGGTTTGCTCAGAGGAAACTGCACCTAAGGCTGCAGCCCCAAGGGAATGACAAGGCACTAGGAATTATGGGGCAAAATTCAGTTTGTTGGCCTCAGCTAGAGTCATTCCATTGAATACATGGTACTGTCAACACACATGCTAGTCCTATTGACTCAGTAGGTCTACTCCAGCAGGGACTAACAACTGGATTTAGTCCATGAATTCCTAAAAGCAAGATGCAGAGAGCTTATTTTCTGGCAGCTACAGTATGTGGTAAGGTATTTTTTCAGGCTCTGGGCTTACTTTTCCTTTCTAGCCAGTATCGTGAATCATTTCAGTGTGTGACAGGACAATTCTGCTGCATTTGGGAAACATCTTGCTTCTTTTGTTTAAATGGGGCCCTGGGTATTTGTCCAAAAGTGCTCTCGTGATGACACCACTGCTGACTGCCAGCAATTCAAGCCAGGACGTACCTTGCCTTTTTTTTCTTTTTGCCCATCTTGTGAAATAAGACTCTCCTTCCTTGAAAAGCAAGTCCCTCTGTGCATAATGTTCAAATACTATTGAAGCAGCAGTCCTGTTTTTAGAACAAGCTTATTCTTAGAAATAATGAGCAAGCTTACAGGAATGCTAAGGTAGCGTGGAGATGTAGACCCACTGTGCATACGTCCTCCCCCTCCCTCCCGCTCACTTGGCTGATTCCATTTGAACACATCTGTCCCAGTGTCTCCTGCTGACTACACTGCTTCTCCCTGAGCCGTACTGTGGTGGCTTTGTTAAATTGTAAACCGCCCAGAGACTACTTAAAAGTGGTATGGGGCGGTATATAAGCAAAACACTTTGCTTTGCTTTGCTTTGTTCTCAATTGATTCCGTATTTGTTACAACCATGGGTGAACAGATTGTGATTGTAGTGATATAAGTGTAGCAGGAGTCAAGTCAGACATGAAACCTTTGCTCTCCTGTCTGCTTGTTGTCACCACACCATCACTAATAGATGCCTACTGAGTTTTTGTTTAATTTAATTTTGGGGGGGTCTGGGCAGTATTTTTATTTGGCAATACAGTGGTCTTATGTCCATTTTCTTCAGAATATACCTGGATCCAAAGCAAACTAGGAAAAGAGAAAGTGTGTGTGTTTGAGGTGGAGAAAGGACTGGTAAATCTGGATTGATGTATCCTCTCCTGTGTTGGGCTGTCATTTCTGCAAGCAGCCAGCTCTGGATAGAGCAGGAGTGGATGACTCAGGGACAAATTACGTATTTCAAATACCCTGAATTAGAGCTGAAATCACATTAGTTTACCAGAAATGTGACTGAGGGTGTCTTTTATGTCTGAGAAACTGAACATGCAATGGATGAACATGATTATGTCTTGAAGACCACTAACCAAAATGCACTGAAATGAAATACACTGGTACCTTGGTTAACGAGTAACTTGGTTTATGAGCATTTTGATTAATGAGCAAAAAATTCTGAGCATTTTTGCCGTGATTAACGAGCAGTTATTTTTGCCTTGATTAACGAGTGGTTAATATAATGTTTTTATATATCTTATATATCTTATCCACTGATTTCACTATCCATGGGGGGGTGTCCTGGAACTGATCCCCGTGGATACGGAGGTTGTATTTAATAGACTTCCTAGACTGAACATAGACTTCTGTTGCCATGGGGAAACATGGAAATATTCAATGACTTGGCTTGAAATCCAGGGCACATAGTTGGTTAACATAATATTACATTTAGTGATAACTTAAGATAAAGTTGATTTGAATATTATATGCCATTAAGACATACTATTATGACTATTTCTCAGAATGAATAATCATCACAGTGAGATGCAATAAATCCGTTATTGGTTTGCCTTATCTCCTCTTTCTCTTCTGTGTTTCTGGAATCATCTGCCATGAAAGGTGACAGTGAAATGCATAGTATTAATAGCAATATTTCCTTTTTCTAATAAAGGGTAAACAGATCACAGAATAAAAATAGTGATGAAAGAAACACAGGAATAATCTATTATTGACTGATTGTAGTATTTAAAAAGGTAAAGGTTCCCCCCACACATGCGTGCTAGACATGCCCAACTCTAGGGGCGATGCTCATCTAAGTTTCTAAGCCAAAGTGCCAGTGCTGTGCAAGTCAGTGGGACATGATGGCTTAGCAGGCTAGAGCTCTGAAACTGTCAGCTGCAAAGTCAGCAGCTTGGTGGTTCGAATCCCAGGTGCTACGCAGTGGAGTGAGCTTCTGTTGTTAACCCCAGCTACTGGCAACCTAGCAGTTTGAAATCATGTAAATGCAAGTAGATAAATGGGTACCACTGTAAAAAATGAGAAAGGAAACAGTGGTATTAATCTGGTTTTTTAAAAAGAATTTGGACAATTTTATTTATTTATTTTTACAACTTATATGCCGCCCACTACCCAAAGGTCTCTGGGCGGCTTCCAATCAAAGAATTAAAATAGTTAAAAACATCAAACAACAATAAATAATTAAAACAATAATAAAAACCTTATACTAAAATCATCACACTAAAATTGCCATCAGAAGACCCACAATCTGCAGATGATTTGTTGGTAATTATGGAGAACCCCCAGACCTCCTCTTTAGAACTCTTGAAGACTTTGGAGGCATACTCTAAAATTTCTGGATTAAAGGTAAACAGAGAAAAAACATTGTTGCTTACCAAAAATTTGACCTCATCTATGATTGAAAAACTGGTAAATCAATCGGGTTTCCAACATGCCAGTAAGGTAAAATATCTGGGTATTACTGTATCTAACCGTTGTAACTCTTTACTTAAAGATAACTATGTTAATGTTATAAAAACAATCAAAGCTGACTTCGAAACTTGGTCAAGACTCCAATTATCCTTAATGGGCAGAATTGCTGCAGTTAAAATGAATGTTTTACCTAAACTGCTTTTTTTATTTCAATCCTTGCCTATATTACCTAATTTTAAGATCATTACGGATCTGGAAAAAAGTATACGTATATTCATATGGCAAAAGAAAAAAGCAAGGATTAAAAATGTCTATCTACAGGATAGAACCAAAACTGGTGGCTTTGCCCTTCCTAATTTAGTATTATACTACAAGGCTGCTGCCATGACCTGGATTAAAGATTGGATTCTGATGACAAACAAAAGAATTTTGCAGCTTGAGAGTTATGGCCTAGACAAGGGCTGGCATTATTACATGTGGTATAAGGGTAACATACCTACTCTCTTCAAAAAATATTGGATAAGGAACGCCCTAGTTAAAATATGGTTATCGATTAAAAAACAATTCTACTCTAAAGCACCATTGTGGCTATCTCCGCTGGGAGCGATTTATAGCTCCCATATAAGTGAAACTCCAAATGCTATAACTTATAGACACCTTCTGAATGTTGACTTCTCATTGAAACCATTAGGGAAATTAGTATCAGAAGGCTATAATTTAGACTGGTGGAAGTATCAACAAATATATTCACACTTCAAAGATCTCACCAAAGAGGGGGGATTCACGACTACTGATACTCCACTTGATAAAATACTTTCCTCTGGCGACTCCAAGCTGCTTAGTAAATTTTATACTATATTGTTAAATGAAAAAATGATTGATACACTGGTCAAAGATACTATGATAAGATGGGCAGAAAACTTTGTTTACTCTATTCATCTAAACAAATGGGACTCTCTGTGGAATACAGTTAAAATCTTTAAATCTATCTCTTTTAAGGAAAATTGTTATAAGATGTTCTATAGATGGCATCTCGCACCACACCGACTATCTAAGATGTATAATTGCTCACCCAAATGTTGGAAATGTAAATATGACTGTGGTACATTTTACCATATGTGGTGGACATGTAAAGAGGCAAAGGCATATTGGAAAATGGTAAAACTATTTTTAGAAAGATGTCTGAAAATTAAGATAGAGCTTAGACCAGAACTTTTCTTATTAAACATAGTAAATACAAATATTTCATATGATCAGAGATATGTACTTCACCATGTAATTGTTGCTGCAAGGATATTGTATGCGAAATTCTGGAAACAACCAAACGTGCCAACAGAGAAGAATTTCCACGAAAAGATGAGAATGCATCGAAATCGATAGACTCTCCGGCTATTTAAAGGGAGACTATGATGAGATCTCTCGGAAAAGATGGCAAGAAGTAACAAACTTATTAGTACTGTGATAATATTTGGCAATTTATCAATATGTTATATTACTTTTTTTTTACTTTGCTTGACATATTCAATGTAAATTTTAAATTCTATCCCCCCTTTTTTCCTTTTTCCTTTTCCCCATACCCCCTCCCTTTCCCCCCTTAAAAACCCAATAAAATTATAAATAATAAAAAAGAAGACCCACAATCTAAATTGTATCAATTAAAAAACCCATGTGTGTGGGGAACCTTTACCTTTACCTTATTTATTTATTCAGAATATTTTTACGCCACCTTTCGCCTTGGAAAAGGACCCAAGGTGGCTTACAATCATGAGGGACGCTAGCCCGTCATCAGAGGGGAATGCATAGCTCCGTGGGGGTGCCAATTATCGAATTATAATGTAGCAACAGGAGGGCCAAAGTCCCTTCCATAATGATTTGAGTGCATCTAGAGTGACTGTCTGGGATTTCCTGGCTACTTCGCTTGCAGAGGCATCTGCTGCTGTTTTGTGAAAATTTCCCAGCTTCTGTAGCAATTTTTTTTAACAGTGCTCTCTTTTTCCGCGATCCCTAACACAACCACAATCAAGTGCATCAAGCATTCTCTGGGTGGCTTACAATTTACTTGCGCAGAATACACACCCCTAATTTTAATAATGTTACCGACCTCAGCAAGAGAGAAGGCTGAGTCCACCATGAGCCTGCTACCTGTCATTGAGCCCTCGGGTGGGTGCAGAGGGGGGGGGGACTTCGCTCACCCAGCTGTGCCCTCCTGGGTTCTCAGTCCAGGGAGCAGGCAGGTTGAAGGGTCAGAAGGGGGGTTGCCATTGTCAGCAGGGCCTCAACATTGGTCAGTCCGGGTTTGGAATGCCTTCACCTGCTGGTGGGTCAGCGGGACAGTTTTGTCATTGTGCTGGTCTACGGTGCTCCCCGCAACCCAGCTCAATCCCTTCCAGAGTTCTCGGAGTTCATTGCTGCGGCACTGTTGAGGTCCCCTCGCCTTTTGGTTGTTGGGGACTTCAACGTGCAGGCAGGTGATGGGCTATCTGGTGTAGCTCTGGACTTCATGGAGTCCATGACCTCCATGAGTCTGTCCCAGCATATTTCTTGTCCCACCCACAGGTCTGGGAATACCCTGGACTTGGTATTTACCTCCATGTCGGGGGACTCTAATCTGGAGGTGGGGGACATTGTCTCCCTCCCTGTGTCATGGTCAGATCATCACCTACTGTCTTTTTCCATGTCAATCGCAGCTCCCCCCCCGCGGGGATCTTCGGCCCCCTGTTTGGGCCCGCCCACGTAGGCTTCTGGATCCGGCTCGGTTCCATGAGGCCTTCGGGGAGCTTCCTGGTGGCCTGGTTGACTATCCGGCCGAGACAGCGGCTGACCGATGGTATGAGACAGCTTCCCGCGTCATCGACAGGATCGCCCCCAAGCGTCTCCTCCGCGGCAGAGCTCGACCTTCGCCATGGTTCACGGCGGAGTTAAGAGCAATGAAGCAGGAACGGAGGAGGCTGGAGAGCAGCTAGAGACGAAGCCGGACGGCGTTTAATAAGACTGCAGTCGTTATCCAGACTAGGTGCTACTCTCGTGCGATCAGGGAGGCCAAAACATCTTATTACTCCCTGAGAATTGGTGAGGCCTCGAACCGCCAGGCAGAACTCTTCCGGGTGGTCCGAGACCTCACCAATCCTAGTCTGGTGAGGCCTCCTCCTACTGAGTTCAGCAGTGAGAACTTTGCGGTCTTCTTTAGATCTAAAATAGAGGCCATCCGGACCGGCTTCGAACCCGGTTGCACTAGCCCTCCCTTGCCACCCCCTGTCGCTTCACCCCCTCGGTCTCCTCGATTGGTTGAGCTCGGGCCTGTTTCTTCTTTGGAAGCGTCCAGGGCTATTGCGCACTGCTGGCCCGCGCCCACCTCCTTCGACCCTGGCCTGCTTGGCTCATAAAAGCTGGCGGAGGGAGTATGCCTGAATGGGCTTCCATCATTGCCACCGCCTCCTTCAACGAGGGGGTCATCCCCTCTCGTTTGAAGGAGACGGTAATAAAGAACATAAGAACATAAGAAGAGCCATGCTGGATCAGGCCAAAGGCCCATCTAGTCCAGCTTCCTGTATCTCACAGTGGCCCCACCAGATGCGTTTGGGAGTGCATGAGACTAGATATCTGTCTCCTGATAGCACTCCCCTGTATCTGGCCCTTGAAGTACCCTGGTTTTAAGCCTGGGGAATTACACATCTCCATCATGGTTTGTAACCCGTGATGGACTTTTCCTCCAGGAATCTGTCCAATCCCTTTTTGAAGGCATCCAGGCCAGATGCCATCACCACACCCTGTGGCAGGGAGTTCCATAGACTAACAACGCGCTGGGTGAAAAAATGTTTTCTTTTGTCTGTTCTTACTCTCCCAGCCCTCAATTTGAGTGGAGGTCCCCTAGTTCTGGTATTTTGTGAGAGGGAGAAGAGCTTCCCTCTATCCACTTTACTCATGCCCTGCATTATTTTGTACGTCTCAATCATATCCCCCATCAGGCGCCTTTTTTCCAGACTAAAGAGGCCCAAATGTTTTAGCCTTTCCTCATAAGGGAGGTGCCCCAGCCCAGTAATCATTTTAGTCGCTCTCTTCTGCACCTTTTCCAGTTCCACTATGTCTTTCTTGAGATGCGGTGACCAGAATTGTACACAATACTCCAGGTGCGGCCTTACTATTGTTTTGTAAGAGCATACTCAAAAAAACAGGCCTGGCATCGGACCAATTGGCAAGCTATCATCTGATTGCCAATGTCCCCTTCATGGGCAAGGTTATCGAGAGGGTGGCCGCGATCCGGATACAATCGTTTTTGGAGGAACGACATTGCCTTGATCCATGCCAGTCCGGGTTCAGGCCTGGTGGGAGACTGAGACAGCTCTGGTCGTGCTGCAAGATGACCTAATCCAGGCGGCCGACAGGGGTTGCTCTACTCTGTTGGTTCTCTTGGATTTGTCAGCGGCCTTCGATACCGTCGACCACGGTATCTTACTGGACCGGCTCTCTGAGGTAGGTATCAGAGGCACTGTTCTCAGTTGGCTCCGGTCCTTATTGGAGGACCGGCCCCAGTATGTGCAACATGGTGGAGAGCTGTCAGCCCCGTGGACACTCCCTTGTGGGGTTCCGCAGGGCTCGTCTCTCTCCCCCATGTTGTTCAACATATATGTAAGACCGCTGGCTGGGGTCATTCGGAGGTTTGGAGTCTGCTGTCATCAGTATGCTGATGACAGGCAGCTTTCTCTCTCCTTTTCCACCTCTGCAGTGGAAGCTGTCAGGACTCTCGACCAGTGTCTGGAGGCGGTAATGGCATGGACCAAGGCCAACAGGCTTAAGCTCAACCCCGAGAAGACCGAGGTTATGTACTTCGGTAGTTCGCAGTTTGGCTATGGAGGCCCTCTCCCCTGTTTGGAGGGTGTTTCCCTCCAACTGGCGGAGAGGGTTAGGAATCTGGGCATGGTTCTGGATCCGGCGCTGTCCTTGGATGCCCAGGTGGCTGCCGTGACCCGAACCGCTTTTTACCATCTGCACCAAATAGCCCAGATCCGCCCATACCCAGGCGGTGACTCCCTGAGAACAGAAGTGCAAGCGCTGGTGATCTCGAGGTTGGACTACTGCAACGCTCTTTACATGGGGCTACCCTTGACTTTCCTCCGGCGTTTGCAGCAGGTACAAAATGCGGCAGCCAGGCTGGTGGCTGGTGTGCATCGCTACAACCACATCACCCCAGTCCTGGCTCGCCTGCATTGGTTGCCCGTTGCATACCGGATCAGATTCAAGGTCCTGGTTTTAGTTTATAAAACCCTCCATGGCTTGGACCCGGACTACTTGACAGAGCAGATCGCCCAGCGATCAACCTCGGCCTGTCCAGTCTGGCAGCCGCGAGCGCACTCGCTCCGGGTCGTCCCCCCTAAGAGGCCCGGAAAACTACCACCCGTAACCGGGACTTCTTGGTGGTGGCCCCTTCGCTGTGGAACAGCCTTCCTAGCGAAGTGCACTCTGCAGAGTCCCTGCTGGCCTTCCGCAGAGCCTTGAAAACTTTGCTCTTCTGCGAGGACTTTGGTGACCATGCTTAACTCAACACAATATCCTTTTTTTCCCCTCCCGCCATCTGCTGCCATATGTTGCCTATTTTAATTAGCAATATGAATCCTGCTCGAGTAATCTTTTCTATCAACACAAAAATAACACTAATTGTTTCTGTGGGGTTTACTCCCGGGACACTGAGTGTATGGTTATGATTCAATATAATATAAGTAAGTAATCTAATGATTTGGAGTGTAATCTTATGTAAGTGTGCTTGGAAGAGGGTTGCATTGGAATTAAAAACTCAGTTAAAATTTCAAAATTTCTTATTAAATCCTTAGATCATATTCTTAAGGTGACTTCTACAACAGCAGCATTAATGTTAAAAATAACACTTATAAAATTGTGCAATAAGTATCAACATCATCAACAGCAGAACACAAATTAAACAACATACATCCCCAAATGGCACTATTACACTAGTATCATTATATTGGAGTTTCTAAAACACAGTGGTACCTTGTATAAAGGAATTAATTCGTTCCAAATGAAATTATGTTAAGCACATTTTCCTTTATACAAATTCCCATAGGAATGCATTGAAAACAGGGTGATCCCATTTTTATGTTGTATGGATTCTCCCCATAGGCGATTATGTTAAGCAAATTTCCCCTATATCCGGAACTTTTTATGTTGTACACATTTTATGTTATACAAGCTGTTTGTTATACAAGGGTCCACTGTACTGCATTATGAAGTTGGGGGTGAGCAGGGTGACACAACTGTGGATAAAAAGAAGTGGAAGAGTGGATTTAATAAGGCCATAGCAACTAAGGAATAGCAACAGGTCAGTGGCAAGGTGCATGATGTGCACACAGAAGAAGGTCTCAGGTTCAGTACTTGGAATGTGTAGGACTAGGAAAGAATCCAAGCTCAGAACTTGCAGAGCTCCTGCCAATCTGGGCAGAGCTCCTGCCAATCTGGGCTGACAGTATTGGACTAGACAGACCAAGGTGGGTTGCCAGTATCACCATCCCAGTCTACAGTATGTGTTACAAACAAGCCCACAAAACTGGTAAAAATCCTGGGAATTGTACTGTGTGAACTGATAATAGAGGAATGGAGGGCCTACACGCTTGCTAGATGCAATGCCATCCCATCAGCAGTGTTGTTTGGGAGATTCAATAGGACTGCTTATAACGACAGGTGTTGCGCCTGTGCACTTGGTGGGGTGGAATCACTCTCTCATATGGTATTGTATTGTCCTCTTTATGATCACTTCCGTAAAAAACTCCTTGACCCACTTCTCCTGAAGAAGAGGCAGAGTTCAGACACTGATATACTGAGGTTCCTTCTGTCACCAGGAGACACTGTGGTGATAGAAAATGTGGCATATTTCTTAGCCCACCTGGTTAGGACCCACAGGCAGAGATGTTCTAAGTAGTTAACCCTTCAACTACTATATTGTTGTAATCTATATTGAATTTGTGTTGTTAAATTATGTATGCTAATAAAGGCTGATTGATTGATTGATAATAGAGTTCTCTCCTGAGCTCACAAGTACCCCATCTTCCCAAACTGGCCCAGGGTCTTGAAAGTGTTCCTGGTTGAATCCATATCCCCCAATAGGAATGGGAAGACAGATCCTGTTCAGACCTGTTAATTGATCTGGCCCAATGCCTGCAGTAGGCATTGTGAGAAGTTGTGGGATATATTAAATGGCAATTCAGTTAATGGCAAAAAATCTGAGGCAGAATTGCTACAAATGGTACTGGCTACAGACTAAGTATGAACTCCCCCTGACTCTGATTATTAAGCCCCAACTTCTCCCCCAGTCCAGTTGCCGTGGCTCAACCTCATGGCAGAACATTCCATTCACAAATTGCCACTGGTAAAATGGATACATCTCCAGATTCCATTTTCTAAATCGCAAAGCTTGAAAGCATCTGGTATCCATACAAAATAGGGGTGAAACTAGAGTCAAAAGTCAAGGTGGGACAAAATCCTCCTTGCTTTTCAGTATTTTTATCACCAACATTGGGTGCTCTTGTTTTTGTTCTTCTTTGCTCCAGTTTCCTCCAATGCAGGATTTGCTGGCATGGACTCCATTTTCCCATGCTGATCTGTATATTTTGTGGATGAGTGTTTCCCTATGTTTTTTTCTTTCCCTGCTGTTCCATTGTCCAGCCCTTTGGATGGGTAAAGAAGGAAGAGAGTTGAGAGTGAGGAAGGTGCAGAGAGGGCGTAAAAGAGAGGTCTTGTCCACACAGTGTTGTCATCTTTCTCCGGCTGTTGTAGGTGATTCTTGCATATATATATATATATATATATATATATATATATATATATATATATATATATATATATATATATATATATGTTTTCGTAGATTTTCACGGGTATAGGTATGCATGTTAGGGTGGATTCGGGTTTCTTCCCGTGTAGAAATCTGGTTGTTTTGGCGACGTTTCGACGAGGTCTCACTCGTCATCTTCAGGCTGGTGTTCTGGCTTCTTTCTTCTTGAAGCAAAGCGTGATCTCAGTTGAAGTCCTTCTATGTTAGGGTGGATTCGGGTTTCTTCCCGTGTAGAAATCTGGTTGTTTTGGCGACGTTTCGACGAGGTCTCACTCGTCATCTTCAGGCTGGTGTTCTGGCTTCTTTCTTCTTGAAGCAAAGCGTGATCTCAGTTGAAGTCCTTCTATAAATACTGCTGGGGTGTGTGGTTTGCTTGCTCTGTTGCTGATTGTAGGTTCGTTTGTTCTTTTGTGATCTGCTGTGTGGCTGAGGCGATCGTTAAGGGCTTAACTGCTGGTGGGTTAGATGGCTGTTTAGAGACATCATGTGTGGGTGAGGTGCTGGATGTGTGTCTATTAGCCTTTTGTTTCTTAACGACCTTGGTGATGGGTGTTCTGGCAGCATCCTGGGCTTTGGTGGAGTGGGGTCCTGTGTCTTGTGAATTCATTTTGGTCTGGCTGCGTGTCTGTGGTCTCCCAATGTTTTTTTTGGCGTGTGTAAGTGTGCTCCATGTGGTGGCTGGAGTGGGGAGTAGCGGTAGATGGTGCAGTCGTGGTTTTGTTATTGGATGGTGGTTTCGTTTCATCTGTGGGAAGGGTCTGGGTTTGTGTTTGGTGTGGATGGAAGGTGGTGGCATCTTGTGTCCTTTTGGACCTGGTGTCAGTCTTTGTGACAGAGGCTCGTCTGTTGACCAGGGCTAGTTTCCAGATGTCAGGCAAGCGGGAGGTGTCATCACGTTTATTCATGTTGTTTGGGTGTTTCTCTATTTCAATGGCTTCCATGATTATTCGACTGTTGAAGTGTTCAGTTTTGGAGATGAGTTTGGTTCTTTTAAAATCAATTTCATGACCTGTTGTTTTTATGTGCTGGAAGAGAGAGGAAGATTTTTCTTCTTTTTTGACTGCGTTCTTGTGTTCTGCGATGCGTGCGCTTATTCTCCTGTTTGTCTGTCCGATGTATGTGGCTGGGCAGACTTTGCATGGTATAATATATATATTATAGAATATATATATAGTTGCAGATTTGAATAGATCATCCTGGTGTTTGCATCAGGTTAACATGTGGTTAAGGTATTTGTTGCTGAATGTACTCTAACACACTGTAGGTTGTCCATTTACTACCTGTCAACACATACATCTGGAATTCATCCCTGAAGTCTCAGTCCTAACACTTGCCATCTCTGTTACCTCTCTGGACCATAATAAAAGAAGGAGACGTTAGGGGTATCTATTCAAATTTGGAACAAAAAGTACTGGAAATACCATGAACAAAACTTGAATGACTGGGTACTTGGAAGCAGATCACAGTGCAGATGAGCCTCTCCTTAGTTGTAACTAATAATCATAGTTACCTGTTACAAATGATAAGTGATTACTCTAGTAATTACAAGGATTATTTGTAGATGTAACTGCTAAAAAGGCATTTTGATTGATTTTTTTCAGGTTTTGCATTATTCTCATATCAATCTTAAGGAATACAGTTGGTACGGTTTGGTTTTATCTTCTGTATTTTTAGAAATACTGTTTGTGCAAGATAAGAGAACTGAATTGGCCAAAGGGATTCAGAGTGTACTTCTCTGTCAGTAACAACAAAACACATTAACACATAATACAACAAATCACTTCTGCAGTCAGTGGCATCATAATGATAATGGCAATCTGGCTGCCAAAAAAAAAAAATAGCCAGAATCCTACAGGTGATTTACTCTTGCATAACCCACATAGGTTTTGGCCAATAGGATTCTAGCCAAAGCAACACAAGTTGCTTTCAAAATGAAACATTCCAGGTTCTACCTATTAATTGATAGTTACAGCACCTGGATGGTGTTCAAAATTACTGCTTTTATGTAAAAGGATATAATCTTTTAAGTGAGCAGTCCCTAGACTTTAAGTTGGAGTGAGCAGGTTTGACCTTCCTAATGGTAAAGAACTGCAACTCCCATCAATACCAATCAACATAGAGTGAGGTGCAGTACAGCAGTATCTACAGGACAACATGTGGCCCAGTCTTCCTTAAATGAACAGCTTCATGTGTGATTGGAATTGAAAAAGGAGTCACTTAAGATGACAATCCAGATATACTGTATGTTGAGTAAAAGAAAACCGATTTAGCTGTATGCTCTCCTTGGAAGTATTTGTGTTGCTCATTACAAATGTTCAAATGGCAACATTACTAATGTATTGGGCTTTAATATGTTTTGGCTAAATCCTGTTTTATCCCAACAAGAGTAGCTACAGTATTCCCAGATACTATGCACAGTTGTGAAAACTGCTGGAGGAAATGGGTTTTGGAATATCCCGGATCATGAAAAACAAACAAGTGGGTTCTAGATCAATCTCAAAACCCGAACTCTCCCTAGAACCTAAAACAACTGAACTACAGAGCTTTTTGTATCCTAGATGAAAGGGTTTATTGGAAAAGAGAAAAATGATGGAAGAAGCTGGAGGAAAATTGGGACATTTTAGTTTGAAATGATTTGAGTCAGTAAAAGAAGCCTGGACCATTAGTTAGTAAGACCTGAGCAGAGGACTGTTAATGATAGGACCTCTGGGATGTCATTAATTCATAACATTACCATAATTTGGAACTGGCACCATAGTGCAAATGACAAAGAATCAAATCAGTGAAATAAAGGAGGCTTATTAGAGTGGGACTAATGATAGTCTGACTCATTTCAATGGAAATGACTGGGAGTAAAACTGGATTTGCCATCTAACCCGACAGCAGCAATCCACCCTTTTAATATCGTGAACTATGAGGTCTGAAAACAAAAAAGGATCTCAGATTATTATACTTGCAGTAGTTTGCACTAGACATGGGCACGACCAGAAAAAATGATGTTTTGAGTTTTTGTTTGTCGGAACGGGTCCGTTTCGGGTTGTTTCTGTTTGTCACGAAATTTTTCAAAAATTTGTCGTTTCCGTTTGTCGTTTGTCATTTGTCGTTTCCACCACGATTTAGCGCGATTTGACTTCTCAGAGCATAGGGGCGTCCCGCAATCAGGGCCGGCGCTAGGTGTTTTTGTGCCCTAGGCAGCGGGCGGGGCGGGCGGCCGGCGGCCGCGGGCGAGCGAGTGGGTGGGCGGCGGCGCAGGCTGCAGGCGGGTGGCGGCGTGGGCGGTGCGGGTGAGTGGGCAGTTAGGATATCACTTAGGGTAAAGGTTCTGTTCTTGGCTTGCACCCCAAATGTGTGTGTGTGCAAGCAAATTGAAGTTGGGAAAATAGAAAATAAATGGTAGTATATAATATATTTTTAAAATAAATCCACACCTCCCACTCCCAGTCGAACCTCCCCCTTTATCCAATATCAGAAAAAAATCCTCACAAACTGCCAGAGAAGAAATAAAGAATAAACTGCTATTCCCTTCAGCAAACAAAGCTGCAGGGAATCAAAGAAATTATTTTCTAAATTCAATTCCCTCCCTGCCTGCCTAACTTAAATCCTAAAGCCTCCAGCCTCCCTCCTCAATCTCGATCGGATCACACCAGCACCAGCAGCCAGCCCTCCTCCCTCAACCACATCCATACACCTGACTGTGATTTCTGGAAGCTGCCTCAGCTTTTTATGCCCTCCGAGACATCCAGAAGTGTCAGTCAAAAACCTGGCGATGCCATTGGTGGAATGGTTCATACAATTTGCATGGTCCCATCCCATACCCAGCCCAAATGGGCAGGTCTAAAAAATAAATAAAATAAAATAAAATAAAATAAATTCAATACGACGTTTTATTGCTATAAAAAACCCCACTGCTGCTACTATTAAATTTCAGACATTTAAAATAAATAAATTTAACATGTTTCTGTGGTGATTTGGTGTGTTTTTTGACCACGATTTCAAAAGAAAAATTGTGGTCGCCATTTTGGATCCCCCCCACCGCATGGCAAGACGACGAGGATGACCCCCCCCCAGCCTGGTGCAAGCAGCCCAGGACAGGAGAAGAGGGGGGAAGGCCGGGGACCCCCCAGAAACCACCCCTCTGGTAGGTGGCAAAGCCTCAGGCAGGCATATTTTCGCCTGCTTTTTTGGCCGGGAGTTGGGGTTTTTAAAAAAAGTTTTTAAAACCTTTTCTGTGCTTTGCATTGCGCGATCGCCGTGATGCCACAAACGGAAAGAAAAAACCCGACCAAATTTTTCTTTTTTCGGTTCGAGTTCGAGTTCTGACGGCTTAATTATCGTTACCGTTTCTGTTACGTAATGGAAACGATAACCGAAAATGGAAACAACAATTTCGCCGAGTCGTGCCCATGTCTAGTTTGCACACATCCAGATGCTGAGCCTGTAGCCAACAGCAGCATCACTTTCAAGTGTGCTTTGTTTCAGTGGGAGGAAATATACTAAATTATACTGAGAAATCTAGTTATCTAATGTTATTTAAGGAAAAGTACTACCCTTTTATTTTATTCTGCTGACACCACAGTCATTATCATGTGTGAAAAAATTGTAACACTTAAGACTTTTAAAAATTTTCTCCACAATTTAAGGTATATGCAAGTCCTTTTCAAGAATGTAGTGTGTATGTGTGTTCATGGGTTACCATGTAGATTGGAGACTGGCTCTGAAATCCTTCTGGCTCTTCACTCACTTCCATTACTTTTACATTTACTGTGTAGAGATCATTGTGACATTTTTATTTAGCTGTATGATGGTCTTGAACCTTTGAACATTTTATTTCCTATGACCTCTGTGCTGACTGCCTTGGGTAATTTGTGCCATCAGTGGTTTTGATTAGTTCAACTCTGTTGAGTCTTATGTCTTGATCTTCCCCCAGGGTCTGAAATAGCAGAGTTTTGGGACTACCTCTCATTCAGCGTGAAAGAGGGGGGGACGACACGTTTTGGTACAGTACATTGCTACTGGTTTTATATTGTTTTTATGATGTAATAGGAAGAATTAATTGTCAAGCACTGAAGTAATATAAAGTTCCAGCTCCTGATCTAGCATAGATGGAAATGAGCAGTAAAGCTAGCTTTGGCAAAAGTAAATGGGAAAACCTATCCTTATTTCCATATCACCAGAACTTGGCAAGTTACTGTTAAAAAAGTAATTGGTTGAAGTTCCAAGACCACAGATAGTCATTAGAAACAATTTATTTGAAGTGACAATTTATCTTTTGTTCCTTGAAAGTAATTTTAAAAATTGATTCAGGATTTAGCCTAAGCACGGATGTATGAACAAATCTGGGCAGTCCTACTATGTAACTTACTCCATTTTACAGCATTCCTATTGGTCTTAGTCAAAGTAATTAAACCAGGAATATCACTTTTTAGTAGAATATATGTCATAGATCATTATTATCATTGCTTTCTCACATCCAAGTACAGGCCCTGTCATGTACTGTTGCCAAGCGTGCCTGTAACATCTTCAGACACTCAAAGGACACAGTGTCCCTTTTAGAACATTACATGAAAAAAAGATACTAACATCAAATGTGTATATCTCCTGAAGGGATACATCTGTAGACTGCCTTTAAAAAGATATTAGGATGGGGTAGAATTTTCCATCATTGCATGAATGAAACCTGATTGGTTGGGAAGGCCAAATCCAGACACCTATAAAATTCTATTTGCTCAGGCATGCTCCCTTGGTAGAATATTATAGGGTGACACTGCTAAAATGGCCACTTGCAACAGAAATTTACTGAATATGGCTGGTGTTTGAACATGTACAGAGGCAGAATCCTATAACTCCCCAGGGGAGCATAACATTCTGTTAAAGGAGCTCCACATGATTACTAACCTGCCATTGCTAGAACTGAATATTGCCCTGTTGAAATAGATGGGGCTTATGCCTCCAGAAGCAAGCACTGGAAACCTCCTTGGGCAGATTCAGAAAAAGTGCCTCCTGGTAAAATGGACTGCTAATGGACATAGAAAAACCTCCCTGGAGGGTGGAAAGCATGGCGAATGCACTTGGGCCTCCTCTAGGCCCAGATGTATAGCTCACCCATCCTTCACTTCCAGAAGAGATACATTGCATACTTGTGGATGAGCTAATGACCCACTGATCTCCTGGAGCAGAATGTGTGAGGAACACAGTATGGCCTTAAAAAAATTAAATAAAACTTCCTCCTAATTAAATAGCAGATAAAATGGTTCAATCAGGAAGAGCAGATTGGCTTCAGGTCTCCCTCAGTAGACCATCTTTTATTTGTTAGTTGACCTCAACCGACACTTACCGTCTGAATACACTCACTCAGAGACTATGGTAATGAGAAAGAATAAAACGTTTTCATTTATTTGCAGCTCTTCATAGATGAAAACAACGTTATATCATGTATAAATGTTAACTTGTTACATCACTGAGCCCAACTGGTTTTCTAGAGGGGTTACATAGCTGATAGAACACATCACTTGAACTCTCCACTTCTGACAGACATCATAACTAACGTTGACAGAACCCTGACTGGAAAAATATGGGAAACAGAATCTGAGGTAAAGTGAGAACTGTTGCTACTACTGAGTTGATTGACATTCATCTCCAGTCCAGAAAAGTCCCTCAGCCAAATCCACTCAGAGGCATCATATGTGGACTGCAGTACATCCAACATTATTCTCCTTATGAACATAAATGACAATGATAGTTTTTACCTATATTCCATATCAGTTCATAATCTAAAATTGTGCAATGCTCTGATAGAAAGAAAGAAAGAAAGAAAGAAAGAAAGAAAGAAAGAAAGAAAGAAAGAAAGAAAGAAAGAAAGAAGAGACTGTTGTATAAACAGTGGAGACACTGATTCATAAAAGAGCAACTTAATCTATTTGCTATAAATACAAAAGTAAAAATTGATGCATCTATAAAAACCTAATAAAGTGGTTTGATTGAAGTAAATAAAATCAAAGAGAATTATCTTCAGACTGTGATAAAATTGCTAGTTGCAGTTTTCTACATACCGTATATACTCGAATATAAGATGACTCAAATACAAGCCGAGGGAGATTTTTTTAACCACAAAAAACTGGCAAAACATATTGACTCGAGTATAAGCTGAGGGCTTATATTAAAGTATATACAGTATGTGTTCTAGCTTGTGGCTGAGTGCTCGGGAAGGAGCGGAATGGGCAGGACTAGCCGTCTGCTGCCTTCACTGGAAAATAAGCTGAGGGCGTTTTTTTTAGGCAAAAATAAGGGCTGAAAAACTCAGCTTATATTCTAGTATATATGGTAAACAGAATGACCTTTTCTGGCAAACAGAGACCTTGTAAGTAAAAAAATTAAAAAAGTTTATCTGTTAATAATTGTATCACAATCACCTGTGATATTTTATCTATATGTTGTGAGAGAACATGAGACATAAATCTCACTTGAGCTTCACATCCAATACACATTTTTATTTCTTTTGCAGGATGCCAATGTAATTTCCTCTGAAAGATGTAGATAGCATGACATGAAATTGTAGCTTTGTACTAGTTCTACATAGTTCAGAACACTCAGTGATTAAACATAAACAGCTATGTTAGCATTCCTTAATCAGATTATGCTACTCAGGAAACTGCATATTTTAGGTATCTGGTCCCTGTCATTTTAAATCAAGGTGAGCAACGTTTGGCTTTCCGGATGATCTTGAACCACAATTCCACCAGAAACGTGAGAAGACCAACTAGCTGCCTTTAAAAGGAATTAGAACACAGTAGAGGTAGAAGTTCATTGCTAGGGAGTCTTGAGCCTTTTCACCACTGGCACACACTCTAAGAATGATTCTGGCAGTGAAAGGCCCCGAAGGAAGGCATTTGTAAGAGGGAAGAAATCCAAAATTCCTTCTACTATTGTGGAGGCTCCAAAGTCACCTTCGACCCACCAACCTCTGGAGGGTATGTCAGAATCCTCCTCTCTCATTAGACTTAGCAGGAGGAAATGGGCACAAAATGTGAGAACACAAGTCTGACGTGGGTCAGCCCACCCCCTACACTTCCATATGTGGTCAGTGCAAGCAAGGGTTAGTAGTGACAGAGTAATGGCCATTTCTTGCTTTCACCAGCACAGGTATTTTCTTTGAAAATCTCTGCTATTTTCTTCTGTTTACCTGGTGATGAATGGACCTGCTCTTCTTCACCCATCTGTTTTGTACTTCATCATGCTGCCTTGAGAGGCCTACAAAAGTGACATGGTATCATTACCTGTCCAAAATATAGCTACTGTAGTTCTATTTCATACAGACCTACAATCTGCAGCAAACAAGTAATAAATAGGAACACCAAAATAAATTGTCGTTGAAGTCTGCATGAGATGGTCAGCCTCAACTGAACAAAGAAACGAAAAATAAATGTAATACAGCGGACCCTTGTATAAGAAACAGTTTGTATAACATAAAATCTGTACAACATAAAAATTCCAGAGATAGGGGAAATTTGCTTAACATAATCGCCTATGGGGCGAATCCGTACAACATACAAATGGTCGTGATTAGGGATTACTCCATTTTCAATGCAGTCATATTGGAAATTTGTATAAAGGAAAATTTGCTTAACATGATTTAATTTTAAATGAATGAATTCCTTTATACAAGGTACCACTGTATAAATAAGCAAGGTGAATTTGCCATGTTAGACAAGACTGGTTGGTGGTTATGCAATATCACAAAATACCGATTGTCACCTGCTTGCACCCTCCTTTAGGTGTAAAATGGCATAGAGATATGTTTATGCACCCATTCCAGGAAAATCAAAACAAAATAAAATAAAAGACAAAAAACCATGCACCCATTGTCTGTATCATGAGACGTGTCTGTCTTTAGGCATTCCTTCCAGTAAAACAGTTTATATTTTATGCTTATGATTTTCTCATATATTTGGTCTCATGTCTCTGGAGATGATCCTGGAAGTAAAAGAGAGCGAAATCTTTACTTTAAGAAGTGAAATATTTATTGGTTCCTGCTGAAAAGAAGACATACAAAAATGTATACAAGGAAAAAATAATGGATTCATTTTAGTCTGATGTTCATATTTGAAAAAGATTTGTGGAACACAGGGTATTTACTTGAGTAAAATAACTTTTGACAACAATTTATTATTATTAAAACACATACCATTCATTGATTTTTCTACAGAAACCTGACATATTTCTACACGATGCTGTTAATCTCAAGACATCTTGAAAATGTTTTTCTTTGCTTTAACGATTTTCCCCCTTCCATGAATGGGGAAGGAGATATAGTGTTACTGTTATCTTTCTCTTGTTCTTGGTTTGTTGTTTTGTTAAGTATGAAGTTATGAACTTGTAAAAGTTCAGTTTTCTTGCATCTTAACAACAAGGAAACAATGATAATATAGCTTGGTAAAGTAGGCTAGTTATACAATTCTCAGAAAAAATGTTTTAGAGTTGTTGCTGTCATTGTTGTTCTAGATGTTAGCCAAAGACTGATTAACATTATTGGTAGAATGTTAGTTAGCACTAGAGATGGGCACGAAATGATTTTTCGTTCCGTTATCCGTTATTCATTCCGTTACGTAACGGAACGAATAACGGAGCCCAGAGTAATTTAGGAACGAACAGAACAGAACCAGAACAAATGAGTTTGGTTACGTTTGGTTCGTTCCTCCCTGCTGGTGATGACAGCCCAGATGTCATCGCCAGTGGGGGAGGATTGTGAGAGCCCTGTTCTCGCCTCCACAAGCGGAGGCGAGGCCGCGGCTATCTCAATCTCAAATCTCTGCAGCGAGGGGGTGACAGTCGGCTCGGCTGTCACCTCCCCGCTGCGGAGATCGGACAGAGAGGAATTGGACACCATGGATCGCTGCCAGAGAGGGGCCTGCGATCTGGCCTCCGTGTGCGGAAACCGGATCGAAGCCCCCTGTCCAGTGATCTCCGCCCCGGAAGTGACACCTGTTGGGCTGTCAGGCTCTGGGGTGGAGTCGAGAAGGAAGGGGCTGCGATCTGGTCTCTGTGTGTGGAGGCTGGATCGGAGCCCCCTCTTGCTGCCCTCCGCCCCACAGCCTGACAGCCCACCAGGCTGTGAGGCTGTGGGGTGGAGTCGAGAAGGAAGGGGCTGATCCTCGCAGGGAAGCCGAGTTCCCCCTTCTCCCCTCTGCACGCAGAGGGACAAAGGGGGGTCTCAAAGGGATCTTCCCCGCCCCTCTCCCCCCTCCCGGAGCCAGTGCCCAGTAGCCGCTCGGTGCTAGCTTCGGGAGGTGAGATTTAAAAAGCCCGCTCTCTCCTCCCACTTGATGGGGTGGGGGAACAGCAGGCTTTTTATGTCTCCCCCCAGCCCTCCCAGGCACCGCTGGTGCCGTCAAGCTGGCCAGGAGAGCGCTCCTGTGGCTACAGGACTTTTCTCCTGGCCAGCTTGCCAGCGGCTCCGGCAGCGCACGGCTCCGGGAGGGCTCCCCGTGGCCACGGGATCGTTCTCCCGGCAGGCTTGCCACCGGGTCCGGTGGTGCCCGGCCCCAGAAGGGCTTCCCGCGGCTGCGGAACAGCTCTCCCAGGAGGCTTGCTGCCGGCTCCGGCGGCCCTGGTAGGGCTCCCCACGGCTGCAGGAACGCTTTCCGGGTGGGTGCCGAAAAACAACACCCGAAAAACAGAGTGGGCCCCTGGGGCCCAAAAAATGGAAACAACCCGAAGTGGGGCCCAGGGCCCAAATAATGAGCATGAAATGCCATTTTGTCATTTCGTGTCCATCTCTAGTTAGCACTGGAGAGACCTTAGTGGAAATTCTTGCTCACCCATATGCAGTGTGTATTTATTTATTTATTTATTTATTTATTTATTTATTAGATTTTTTATACTGCACCATCTATCAACAGGACCATTCTGGGCAGTGTAGGGTTCTCTTGGATCAGTTCCATTCTTCTACCCTAGCCTCCTGAGATAATTTGATGATTTTAGTGAGGATAAACACCCCAACACCTATCACACCCCACTCTATCTCTTCTGAACAATTTTGTTCTGATATCCCAATCTCATCATGCAATGGAATAGCTTCAGTTGACATCATACTGCTATATGCTGGCTGGAATTCTGTTGCTTGGTTTAGTAGGTCTCCAATAAAATAGGCCCATTCTTCTGGTGGTGCTTTAGGGCTGTGCAGCCTGTCCCTTCCTATCTAGATTATATCTTGTTCCACCAGGCACAGCGAGGAATCAAAATGCTTAACCTTTGGCTCCACAGCCACCTCATTGACCTATTTTGGACTAAGCTTTTCTGGGCCTTGGCTATATGGCCTTCAGTCTTCTACTCTTGTAGAGACAGAAGGGGAGCAATTCCATTATTTTAAGAACCTTTTCCTTGTAAATAAATAAAATAGAATGGATTACAACTTTTGAAGGGTTGAGGTGAGCTAACAACTGTATAATTCCTGGCTGGTGACCTGTTTGGTGCTCATGAAGGGTGGAACCCACACATCTCTCATCCTTACTCTACACACACTGCATTCTTGCAAACATATCTAGCAGTTCCTCAAAGATTTATCTGCCCTGCTGGCCAGAAGAAAAGGAAGAAATCAAGGACAACCCCCAACCCCCCACTCATAAAACAACTTCATTAGGGGCATTGGTAATGGTGGTGGGGAAGCCCAAACTTGGGGGGGGGGAGATGAAAACCATCCTGGGGAAAAATCATCCACCACTTTTCACCTTTTCATCTGGCTAAATCTAATAAGAACAAGAAAGAGTTGCTGTACCAAAACTTTTAATTGTTAGGAAATTTTGTGAGGAATCTTTTTCTGGAAATGCCCAAAGCAAAGGATGTCTTTTGAATTATTTTTAAAAGTACAGGTACCAGCTGTGTTTCAGTTTCTATCCAGCTTTCCCCTCAATCCCACAAAATCTTACCTCTGAGGAACTGCTCGGGTATTTTTCTGCAGAGCACTCTGCAGTTTGGTGGGTGTTACTCCCAGGTATGTGTGTACTAGATTACAGTTTTAAGCTATTACTCATCACATTTTTACTACTACTACTACTACTACTACTACTACTACTACTACTACTACTACTACTAATAATAATAATAATAATAATAATAATAATAATAATAATAAATAAACGACAAAAACAACAATAATAAATAAATAAATAAATAAATAAATAAATAAATAAATAAATAAGACATATATTGCACCAACAAGGCCACTCTGGGCAGTGTACAAATAGTTCAACAAACAAACAAGAACAGTATACAATGTAAAAATAAAGCTAATAAGCAAAATGAATATAACTAAATCAACAATGACTCCATAAAAAAAGAACAGAGGGATAACAAGAACAGAAAGGGTGGATTAAAGATCAGTGATGAAAATGTACAGCTCATAAGCTCCTTGGCATCATGTAACAACATTTTTCCCTCTCTCCCACCCAAAAGCCTAAACAAATGGACCAGAGCCAGGGAATACTATTTTTCTAGCCTATATGAGGCATTCACTTCAGGGTCTCTGATTCCTCTTGGATTAACATCCACCCAAAACATTTTAGGAATGCAGTCATCATTGTTCAGTCCTGTTGTTTACAATGGTAATTTGTAAAGGCATAATTAAACAGGAAAAACATGATATGCCAATGGTGGAACACTTAGGAAGTGGTTCTGCTATTTCTCTTTCCCCCCCATGAGTTTCCCTCACACATCTACCACTGTCATTAAATATGTTTCCACTGCAACTGTTTAATATATTTCAATCGCATCTCTTAGTTATCTTTTGTTCCTAGTAACTGGGAAGCATTGCCTGTACCCCAGTTTCAAAGACATCCAATAATAGTTTTCCTTTGCCCAACTCTCTGCTTCTTAAATGAACTGATGTTTGATGAGGCTTATAATATATTAATGAACGCAAATGAATAAAAGCAGACAAAGCAGTATTGATTGCAGAGGCAATGTCTTCAGAGCATTGCTTTCTTATTTCAGTAGTAAATGTTGTATAGACTTTTTATCCATTTGGGAGCAAAATGCCTGTGTTCACTTTTATATTAAGGTAGTATAAAAGGCAATGAATTAGTAGGAAAGTTTCATAGACTCTGATGAAACTGCTGAACATATATGGCTCCATTCCCTCCTTTAACTGAGTTTGTCACTGTGTAACATGTGCAAACACATTGTGTTCACATAACTGAAGGCCGATTGTACTGAAATCACTAAGCTGGGGAGGGGATATATGTGCCCCTCCTGGTGTTATTGGATGGCAACTTCTGGGATCAGTCACTTATGTTGGTGGAGATAATAGGAGTTGCAGTCCAACATTTTGAGGGCGGACTTGCATGCATCCCAATCCTATACCATAACTGAACTGGCTTTATCTTTACTCATCACAGGGGCTGGCAAACACGGGAAGGTCAAAATCATTCAGGATAGTTGATGATACAGATCTAAATGCATTCATAATGAATTGTTTGCAATGATAATATGGTTTTATAGTCAGTCCATCGCAAACATGAAAACCACAGAAGTCCTTCAGCAGTATTAAATATTTGTTAGCTTTTTAGATACCAGAGCAAAAACCTGTCCATAATCTTCTTTTTCACTGCATTTGGCAGGGAAAGCTGGTGCATGGGGTATGATGCTACCCCTTAATCAGAGTCCTTAGCTCAATCTGCAGTGGGAGCTTCACTTGATTAACTTGCTGATTAAAATGATGACAACGTACTGCCCTCATTTTGTGTGCTGATTTCTTCTACCTGCGTTCAAATATCGTTATTCCACCCAAACAAAGCTGTCTCCGAAACATATGTTTCCCCTAACGCAAGAAGCAAAACTCAGCAGTTTTAAACAGCTTGTGTTTTCAGTGAAGTGAGTCACAATTTCTTTTCTATCCCAGAAGACACTGTGAGGGGAGCACATCATTACAAGAGAAAGTTCTTTAATTGTCAAAAGTGCCTAATGGTCACAATAAAATCTTTACATACCTCCCACCACTTCCCACCTTCCATTTGTCTGATTTCTTTTGTGATTGATTTTCAGGATATAAATGTGTATTTGCATGTCTGGTTTTTCAGATCCAAAAAAACAGTAGCAGTCACACATCTGGGACGCTGGTATGTTTTCAGCTAAAATGATATCCTATTTGGCCTTTAGTTTAAATGGCCTCCTGTAGTTTGACCATCTAATCTCACATTTTCTTTGCCCCCTATGTTCTGGAGAATCTAAGTGCTCCCATACTATAGTGGAATTACAGTTGGCCCTATTAAAGTTTTTATTTTCCCATGTATTTGACCTTAGTTTTGCTCATTTGCAGCAGATTGGATACCCTCCATTTTTATGGATTTCATTGCAACATCTCATACACAAGGATGCCAAATTCTTACTTCTAAAACCCTGGGCATTTTTATTTTAATTTAATTTAAGCCTTTCAGACATGCCAGAGGTTCTAAAAATAAAGCTGTTCATGAAGTGTATCTTTAAGCAGAATAATGATAAAGGGAAATGTAACAGACACTTTTTAAGTACTTGAAAAGATGATGTGATGCTGCCATTAAATATACAGAAGTAGGATGGATAAGATGGCTGTTGAAGTAAGAGATAGCTGGCAGTCATATATAGCAGGAAGGAGCAGATGTTTGTCACTGATGCTAACTGCTAGTTATCCAGGATGAGATTACTCCACTCTTTTCCCCTCTTTGTTTTGAAGTAGGCATTATTGGTCTTATCACTAGGACTACCTTTCAACATTTACCTGATTGATATTCTTTAGATGTCTTCCACACTTAACAGAAAATGCATCAAGTAAGAATAAATGTAATATATTCAGAGATACATCCATAGTCCTGACTCTGTGCAACAAAGAAGCTGTGGGGACTGAACTTACCTTTCATCTGAACTCAATATGGGCCTAGAAATGAAATAAGAGGCAGAACTAACATTGACATTGTACTTGTTTTTATTTATAGATTTTTCATATTTGAAATAGGTTGGGTTATCAAGCTTCTGGACAATTGAGGCTAGAGATGGGCACGAAACGAACAATTTCCGTTTTCATTTTCATTTTTTTGTTTCGTTATGCAACAAAACGACAAACAAATTTTGTCTCCAAAATGAAACGAAACGAACAGAAACACCAGAAATTTTGTCGTGCGCTTCGTTTCCGTTACTGCAATATAGTGAACTGCTTTAAATACTAAAAAAATTTAAAAAATGAAATAAATGGCAACCAAATGGTAACGAAATGAATGAAAATGAAAACGAATTTTTTGCAAAAATTCGCAAAAAACGGAACCGAAACAGACCCTCCAAACGACAAGCGACAAACGAAACTCCATTTTTTCTATTTGTGCCCATCTCTAATTGAGGTTGTTTCTTCAACTATCCTGTGCCCTGGAGATCTAACCTTAAACTTTCATGATAATGGCCTCTCAAACTACAAAAAGAAAAATTTGGATTGAATATCAGGCAAAACAGCTGCCTAGATGCCCTAAGCACATCCGATCTCGTTTGATTTCGGAAGCTAAGCAGGGTCGGCCCTGGTTAGTACTTGGATGGGCGACCACCAGGGAATACCAGGTGCTGTAGGCGCCTGGAGTAGGAACTGGCAAGCCACTCCAGTACTCCTGCCAAGAAAACTCCATGGACATGGAGTCACGTAGAGTCGGTCACGACTGTAACGACACAACACACACACACACATCAGGCAAAACTTCAAAACTGGTAGAGCCCCACAACAATTGGATCAGTTACCCCAGGAGGTGGTGAATGCTCCAACACTGGAGGCATTCAAGAGAAAATTTGAGAACCATCTACAAGACCTGCTTTAATTTGGATTCCTGCACTGAGCAGAGAGTTGAACTTGATGGCTTTATAGGCCCCTTCCAACTCAATTAGTCTATGACTCTATGAGTCACAAAGCATGACTAAATATTTGAGTATGACTCTTGGGCACTTGTCTCATATTTTGAAGATCTATGCTTAGTCATAGCTTGAGTACACACACTGAAACCAATTGGACTTAATTTGGATGTGACTAGATTTGTCCAAAGTGATTTCTACCCTTTCCTTAAAGTAAATAAGTCTGAATACAAAGTTATGACTATACAGCTGCTTCTTGCTTAATTGTATGGAAATAGCTGCATAGGGGATTATGTAGCAGCAATAATTCCTAATGGATTTTTACCAATTTGGAGTAGCAATGTAAGAAAACTGATCTGTAAAACAAACCATGAAAAATAAGCCCTTTTCTCTCTTAAAATAATTTTTAATGATAAGATTAGCTGAAAAGGTTTCTCTGAAAATAACAAAACATGTTAGTAATAATAAATACATAAATCCTAATTTGAAAAAAACACACGGAGATTCACTACTGCCCTCTAACATGCTGAAATAAAAATGCTTGATGCTTGTGCTTGTCTTTTAATATTAATGTAATCCCTCTGAGCATTTCTGTCTAGCTTTTCACAGACTTCCTCTTGTTAGAGGCTCTTTTTCAAAGGAAAACATAGCCTAAAGTGAATGAACCATGTTTTATTTCAAAAAGCCATTTGAGAGTTTCTTAGTCATATTCTTGCATCTAATCGGTGCTCCTTTCTTTAAGATACAGTCACATTTCAGCCTTATAAATCTAGAATGTAAATCTTTCACCAGTATTTCTGGTAGGCCTACCAACAAGGTGGGGGAAATACATTTTTCTTAGATAGTTTGTGCTCCAGAAAAGAGAATATGTTGAACTGCATAGCAAATGGGGAGGGTGTCTAGATGCTGTTACCCATTGTTGTTGGACTGCTGGTGTATCTGTCCTTCTTCAGCTAATTTGTATGTGTTTGTTTTTAAATAGGAAAAGACTAATATCTGTATTCTTCAGTCAGGCTATTCTCCAGAAAGTGGTTCATGACTGATATGTATATTTTCCTATGCCACCTGAGTGTTTCCAAAATGCTGACCTCACTGACTTGGTGATTTATATTGCAAAAAGCTGAGAGCTCATTGACACACTGCAAACAACCATAAGAAAGCTAAAATGCTAAAATGCAAAGAACAGACAATTAATCAGTTCAGTCATAGAGTTAAAACCTGAAAAGATGTAGAAAAATAAAAAGATTGATGCATAATGCAAAAAACGAAACAGGGAAACTGCCCTGGGAAAAGCATTCCATAGCTGAGGTGCCACCACCGATACAGTGATGGCACCTTTGGCCACCTTCTGCACCAAGTACAGAATAGCGTCTACAAAGCAAAATCTGGACGAGGAAAAGACAATCCATTGGTTATGCTTGTTTTATGTCCTTTGTTCCTCTCATCAGGTGCTTGGTTTGCACTGTCCACAGGTGTTGAGCACAATCACTCTCCTTTAGCAGGTAACAGTGACCAAGATAGATTTCCGTAATGTCCCAAGCTCCTACCATTACCTGCTCCTGAGCATTGTCTGCCTGCTCCAGTTGGTACAATTTCTGGCATCTGTGCCAAAAAGATAAGCATTGGGAACCTCGGGAAGGGTATGCCAGCCTTGATCTTGAAATATGAGAATTGCCTTTCAGCCACAACCATGAGACCTGTGATACCAAGCTCCCACTCACCGTGTGCCAATGGAGAAAAGGTCTGATATGCTAATCCTGATAAAAATGAAAAAATATGGACCCATTGCCAAAGGGTTGTGTTTCTATTAATTCCATTCCAAAACTGACTGTGACGTTTTCAATAATAAATATAATTGAAGGAATTATGATGTTGCTGCCAGTTTGCCATTAGAGTTTTTTAATGTTAGAAATAGTCTACTTTATATAATGCTATATTTTTCCATGAACATTTATGGGATAATTTCAGTGAATATTATTGCTTATATTTGCTCAGTAATGCAAACCATTAGCTTGATATATTGGGGAAAAATACATTTGCTAATTTGATCAGGCTTCATGCTGTTAGCTATTTGATAAAAGTAGCAATAGCTATTTTCCCCTCCAATTTCTTACTAAGGGCAACTCTACTAATTTGCCTGTGGTACTGTATAAATGACAAAATTCTCAAAGGTTTTTTAAAAGTGACCAGGCAAAAAAAATCAAAAGGGGCAGAGACTGAAATATAGTTCAGTAAATAATCATTTTAGTGATCCCTGCACTTTGCATTTCCAGTTCAACTTTTGTTTTCAGTTTTAATCATTTTAGTACATTGCCCTCTCATGAACACAGGGGATAACATGTTTGTTTCATATAGGAGGGATGCAGAATTTCTAGATCACCTCTAGAAAAGTAGCAGGCAAGAAAACTCATATTCACAAACAATAAATCAGTTGAGTCATCTGTGCACAATGACTGTAATACAGTAACCAGTGATTCCTTGTTCCTGTTGAATTTTGTGATTCAGCCTAGATGGAAGAGGCAAGTTATTACAAGACATAGGTGCTTCATCCTGTTTGGATTACTTTGTTATTTCCTGTCAGGATACTCTGGCATAAGCGTGGTACTTATGATCACTGAATAGAAATTACTAGCCTGGATATAGATAACAGGACAAAAAGGGGGGTAGAAACTATTTATTAACATGAGAAAAATATGTAATGGCCCATTTCTGTGAATATGGCTTTTAGAGAACATGTCTGTATACCTAAAACAAAACAGATTAAAACCTTATTATTAACCAGGGAACAGAAGTAGACCATGTATCAAGAAGACAGCCATTGATAGTTTCTTGTTACCCATTGTTTCAGAGCTTCTTATGAACATAGTGCTCATCCGTTACAAGCCAAAATTGCACTATTCAGCCAGAGCTGCAAATTAAATAAATAAATAAATAAATAAATAAATAAATAAATAAATGAGTCATACTGTTATCATAGTTTATTCTTTTCTGTTTCTCTGGTTGGTTTGGTTTGGTTTGTAGAACTGAAGACTGAATCAGTGTGTTGAGTGTCAATGTAACGAGATGATGATGATGTTTTAGGCCATTGGTAGGTGATCTCCCTTGAGTTGAGAGCTACTTTTAAGATTTGTTGCCCCCCCTCCCCAAGGGGAATAGGCAAAGTGGCTAATTTGGAAACTTACATGTTATTATATTCACTTAATAAAAATTAAAAACAGTTCCTGGAACAATTTGCACTAAAAAGCAACAGGTACTAGAAAGCAATTTGCAAATGCTGTTGAGCCCTCTATTAATTTATAGATAATATCCTATGTTCTTGTGTGTCGGCAGATGGTGATCTTTCTCTTAATGAAAAAGAAATGCAATAGGAAGATCTATATTAAGAGCCATATGTTGTGCTTCTGAATAGGTAGCATGTTTTGGAGAGAATGCATGGGTACTTTATAAAGCCTGCAGGATATTGCAGGGTCAAAATGAATCTGCTACTAAAAACCATCCAGATACCTTTCAAATAGTGCCAGTGCTAGCCTTCCATCTTCACATTTTAGTGCCTGTTTTGAACTTATATTTCCCTATGACAAACGACTGTTTCATGGGTCATGGGAAGAAAGAATGCGGCTCAGAGGTTGATATGTTTTTCATTCTTGCCCTTGATATCAACCCCTTATGAGCAGAGAGTGGCTTTTGGCAAAGAAGGAGAAAATTGCTGAAAAAGGGGGAAGCCATTGTAGTGAAGTACATTCACTTGTTTCAGCTCAACACTCCTTTAAAAAAACAGGCAGAAGGAGGATCTGGTCATTTCAAAAAGGGCCATGCATCTTCTCCTTAGCAATTCTGCAACTTGTTGTTTGCTGTGGGTTGTTTTGGGCTGTTTGGCCGTGCCCTCTGGCCATGAAAGCCTTCGAGAACACAATTCTGCAACTTGTTTGAATACCCTTGTAGTCTGGATTTCTGGTGGAAAGACATGCATTATACCTAAACCAGTACATCCCATGATTTTTACGTGTTTGACAGATGCAGTTTCATGCAAAACCATTGTCTCACATCATTTAGTTCAAAACACAGTGAAAGCATTTTAGGCAAGTATGCACATGCAGTGAAAATATTTTGTAGGTGTAAAATAAAATCTATATGGCACTGAAACCAGCAATCTGGGTTCACATTATGATGTTGTCCATGAGAGTAGCAATATTTCTGCTAACATTGTTTTGGGCCCCAAAGGCATTCACAGACTTCCTTTAGTTTGGCAATCATTTTTCTTTCTGCATAGTGTTGCAGAGAGCTGTCTGAAACTCTTTGCATCAGTGACCCACGGTCCAAGCTGACATTGCTTAGGCTCAAAAGGCATTCAAATGAGACAAAATTCATTTTCGCATGTCACCTTATTCAGGTGCCATAATAGCTGGTTTTGGAACATTGATAACATTCCTGTGACTGTCCTAGAGAATCCCCTCTTCTTGTCTAGTCTTCTCCACCATGGACAACTCAGATGCTTCTCCTTTAAAAGGTAAGCCTTTCATTTCAACCATTTTAATAGCAACATTTTCTGCCTTTGAAGGGGCCTCTTTCTTCAGAGCAACCTGTGTTCACATTTCTCCCCAACATTAACAAATCACCTGCAACCAGAAAAGGAGTAGAACTGTTCCCAGCTTAATTCCGTCCTTTGGTGAGATAAGAGGTTTCTGGAAGATCTCCTGCATCTAAGGTTTGTAGGTAGGCCTGACTCCCCACCACAAAAGTGTTCCCACACTTTCTGTCCTGGCCTGGTTGGACTTTGGGTTTGAACGGACTCCTTTCACAGGGCTTCACAAATTCTACTGGGTCTGACCTGTTTCTCTTATTCTATGCCCCTTGGCTTACCATACTTTCTCCTTTCGTTTCTATCTCTGGCTTCAGTTTCTCCCCAATAGGGAGGCATCCAGTACTTCTCTCCACTCCTGTTCAGCTGCTTCTCTTGGTGCTTTCAAGTCTACCTATTCACAAGTCCAGGGATCCACCTTCACAATCATCACCCACCCCTCCTCCTTCCCTTTCCTCTCTCTTTTCTCCTGCATTCAGCAACATCTTTCCTTTTCTTCCATTAACTACCCAGTCTTTTCTGCTTCTCCTTCTTTTTATACCTATCTCCTTTCTAGCATCATTTTCAGCCCTTTGTTGGTGTATCCTCTACCCTAACCCAGTTAAGCCTTCTTCTGAATGTTACTTGGGAGGGTGGGACAGTTCCTTCAGTATCTGTGTCTCTTTCTTCAGTATCACAGCTACCCTCAAGAAAGCCCAGGCTACAGAAGGAATTATATTGGAAACAGAGCATTGAAATAAGTCATTAGTTCTTGCTTATGGGGAGAACCTACACACAAGCAGCAACCTCTTCCAACTTGCCACTGAAATCATGAGGATGTGGCAACAGAGGGGGAGGACAATCCACATAACTCATGTTTAGGATCTTGGCTAATACAAAGCCTGGATAAAGCTTAAGGGATATTGATGATCAAGGTTTGGTGGAGGGTTTCCCCTCCCCCCACGCCTTATAGGCACTCTCAGAGCTGGAAAAAATTACTTGGATCCAACTCACATATGTGTGGGAGAGTTCTGGAAATTGCTTACAAACGTAATTCCCCCCCAAAATAATAATAATAAAATAAATAAAAAAGAAAAGAAAAGAAAAGGTACTAAGGCATAAATAGTATTCCCAGGTTCCTGTTTACGTTTTGAATGGCTGCCACAATTTACCTTCAGACCAGTTGCCATAATTTATTTTGGATCTATTATATCATTAGACTCCCCTTTCCTTTCACTTCCTCAGTCCTGCATTGCATTTTAAGTAATCCTTAACGAAAGTAACATGGCCAAGGGAAAATGTACTTCAAATGAATAACTCTGCAACTGTTAGCTTGCATTTTGAACAGGGACATGAAAGAATAAAAAGACCTTTGCTCAAAGGAAGTATTCACCAGATAATAAACTCATCAGGCTATGATTCAGAAAGTTCCCTATGAGAAGCCTTTTTGTTGATGGGAGTGGATAAGTATGTCTTCAATCAGCCATGAATTCCATTAGTGCTTCGCTTTCATTATGATTCTTTTCTATAACACGAGCTTTCTTTCCTTATCAATGGCCAAGTCCTTTTAACACTGACATTGCAGACCTAATATGTGGCATTCTCTGGCCATTTAATCGTTGGAATTATTTAGGCTCTGACTTAGACTTACATTCAGGGCTGGGTTGATCCATACTAAAGTTGCAACAGGATCTTGCAAATTGCTTTTTCTCTTTCCTTTACATTCTGGGCCAAGTACAAAGGTGAATGCTTGTCCTTTTTATTTGTCCCTCTAAAAGCTTCCTTGGGTGATATGTAGAGATGGACCCACTTGCCAGTCCAAGGGTCCATACTTTTGATCCACTGCCAAAAAGCACAAGGGTCACAGTTAATTCCTTGGGCACCTGCCTTGATGGCCAAGTCCACTTGGCAAGCATCTCCATCCAAACTCTCCTGCACCTCCTTCCACTGGACTGACTCTTCCTACAGCCCTCTCCTCTTCTTATCCCTGTCCACTAGGGGTTCCCTCACTACCTCCCCCCCCCCACAGCCTCTCCCTCCAAGGAGGCCACAAGCTTCTCTTCTCCACCTCTCCACCCAATTCTACAGGAGAGCTGCATGTAGGTAAGTCCCTTTTGCTATGTGGGTGGGGTGGGTCCAAAGTCTGCCTGCTGGATCTGGTCTGGTCATTCTCCATATTTCTTTCTTGCCTTTCTCCTCAAAAAGACCCAAGGCAGCTAATAATATGAGGCTAATCAATGAAAGAGAAGGGAAGCCTGTACAATTATATCACATTAAGAAACAAAAAGAAATGTGTTCAAGTTTATTATAAAATGTTCATGTACACGCCATTTTGTTTTGGATACACTGGTTGATGTCCTTTTGTGCAGCTGTGCTGGATATAGCTGGTAACATTATAGATATAACATATTTTCATAAAACATTTTTGGCTTCCCCTCCCAATACTACAAAATCTCCCATAACATTATTATTATTATTATTATTATTGTATTTATATCCCGCTTATCTACTACATGTAGTACTCTAAGCGGCTAACAAAAGCAATGCACATCAAATCAACAACAATAGAATACATCAAATATAAAGCATAAACAACATAGAACTATTAAAACAACAAAACATATAAAAATCCTCCTGCATCCCGACATGCGGAGGAGCAAATTCTAGGTGGAACAAAGGGAGGGAGAGGGTCCTCTGTGAAGAGTCCAGCCGGTCTAAAAAGCCCTCCAAAGGAGCAGAAGCTGAAGGCTCTTCAAGGGCCAGGCACACCTCTCAGCCGACACAGACCCCAGGTGGAACAAAGGGAGGGAGAGGGTCCTCTGTGAAGAGTCCAGCCGGTATAAAAAGCCCTCCAAGGGAGCAGAAGCTGAAGGCTCTTCAAGGGCCAGGCACACCTCTCAGCCGACACAGACCCCAGGTGGAACAAAGGGAGGGAGAGGGTCCTCTGTGAAGAGTCCAGCCGGTCTAAAAAGCCCTCCAAGGGAGCAGAAGCTGAAGGCTCTTCAAGGGCCGGGCACACCTCTCAGCCGACACAGACCCCAGGTGGAACAAAGGGAGGGAGAGGGTCCTCTGTGAAGAGTCCAGCCGGTCTAAAAAGCCCTCCAAGGGAGCAGAAGCTGAAGGCTCTTCAAGGGCCAGGCACACCTCTCAGCCGACACAGACCCCAGGTGGAACAAAGGGAGGGAGAGGGTCCTCTGTGAAGAGTCCAGCCGGTCTAAAAAGCCCTCCAAGGGAGCAGAAGCTGAAGGCTCTTCAAGGGCCGGGCACACCTCTCAGCCGACACAAACCCCAGGTGGAACAAAGGGAGGGAGAGGGTCCTCTGTGAAGAGTCCAGCCGGTCTAAAAAGCCCTCCAAGGGAGCAGAAGCTGAAGGCTCTTCAAGGGCCAGGCACACCTCTCAGCCGACACAGACCCCAGGTGGAACAAAGGGAGGGAGAGGGTCCTCTGTGAAGAGTCCAGCCGGTCTAAAAAGAAATCTGATGGGGCATATGGTATGGTAAGTGTGAGAAATGTCCAATTTATGTTAAAACATATTCCATCACATATGATGACATCAACAGCCTTATGCAGCAAGCACATATTATGTTTTATGTAAACATCTGCTGGAAGATTGCCTTACAGTCACCAGAAAAAGGGCTTATGTTAGCAATTTGACATCTGCAAAAATCATGAAATGACATATTTTAAAGTTACATCTGCCAATTGGCAGCTGATTTATTTATAACTTTTCTTAAAATATAGCTTGAACTATAAATAGAGCAGAGCTGAAAAAGAGATGCTTTTGGGAGCTCCTTTGGCAGCACTGAGAAGCACGACTGTTGTGGCAAATTTTGTATGGTTTGCATTAAAAGATGTGAAAATGCTAGAATAACTGTTACCGGTGTTTTTTGGAGGCTATTCTGTTTTCTTTTAACTAATGTCAATAGTTGGGTAAATCTTATAGGCTATAAAGTCATAACATCTTGCCATCTACTATGTGAATCCCTGATGGCTAGAATCATCCCTAGGAACGATGCAGGAAACACTGGTCTCACTTCCAGTTCATTTCTTATCCACTCACCAAAACTCAGAAATGTTAGTTTTTTGGATAGCAGTTTATTGAATTCCCCAGCCAGCATGGCCAGTGATCATACTGAGGTATGATGCAAGTTGACAATTTTAAAAAAATTAAGATACGTACTCTGTTCTTTAATTATGTGATTCAAATAAATCTAACTTGCCGTATTCTAAGTGCATCAAGCATGAAAGACTAACCCATGTGACTTTGTAGAAAGAAAGAATATTCGGTATATAAAATGGAAATGGTGTTGATAATGCAGCAGTATCTATAAGGAACATGGAAGACAAGATGCTTGGGGAAAATGAACAGTATGGCATGTAAATATATGGACATCTGCTCAGACACTGAATTCTCTTAAATTCAAAAACTGCATCTACACGCCCACCAAAAGGGCTCTTTTGCTCCAGAATTAAATAACTTATTGCACTGATATTTACATAGCCAATAAAGATGTTTGATGGGGGATATGCACAGTTAACAACACACGATTCACTAATGTACATACTAGTGACCACATATTTGTATACAAACATACACCTTGACCACAATGTATTCATGTATAGAAGTGTTAAATATTGTATTTGAATGATATTATCACATGTCCTCACTGATCTATAGTACACTCTTCTACAGTTAATTGTATAATAGTTTGGAGAGCTCATTAATAGAGAAAGAAAAACATATCTTATGCTGTCAGATATAAAGATCAATGATAGCTGAAACCTTGTAGCACAGTAGTGTAGGTACAACTCAACATTCTGTCTGTGGTAGCTACAATCATGCAAATCTTCTGTCACTGCATTGTGCAAATGGGAAATATGTGACTGATTGTGCAATTGATGTGTGCAGTCCCTTTTGCTGGGACAGAATGCCAGATACATTTGCTATGGCGTAACTTTATGTTATATCTTGATGAGCAAGATTCCAACCATTATCTCAGGTTTCATTCATAAAATCAGGGCTAATAATACGAAGTTGACTGGGAACAGCAAGAGAACTGGTAAAGAAAATCATGTACGCTATATACAAGCATAGGGGCAGCGGCGTAGCATGGGTTTGGAGCACCTGGGGACAAAGTTGGTTTTGCGCCCTTCCAGCCCTCTCCAACCTCATCACATTCACCCAGCAAGGGAGGGGCAATCCTGCGGACATGGGGTGGGTTGGCAGACATTTGTGTGTGTGCACGCACCTTACCTCTCCTGCGGTGGGCCAAGAGCAACTCGAGGAAGAGGAGGAGGAAGAGGGCACCATGGCCACCGTGCTCCCCACATGCCTACCTGCCTGCTTGCTTTGCTGCTCACCTGGCGTCTGGTGGCAGAGGAGGAGGCTGCCTGGGGAAAGAAGGACTGCTGGCAGGAGGGCACATGGCTTCCTCCTCCTGCTCCCCCTCCAGGCACCCCCAGATTGCTGTGCCCAGGGCAAATGCACCTTTCCACCCCCAAAAGATACGCTCTTGCAAAGGGGTAACTTTTTGGTTTATTGCTAATCTCATTAATTACCAAAATGAAAACTCTGACCTTCAAAGATCTCCTATTTTGTAAACGAAAACAAGTTGAGTAAGTTCACAATGAAAGGAAGTTTATGTTACAGTTAAGACAGGGAGACTATCAACAAGCATCAAGATTACTGTATTTGCATTTTGTTTCAAAATGTTACAAAAGGAAATAAAAAAAACCCAACTCCAAGACAGTTAAGAAAACAAGCATGATAAATGTGCACTTTATCCCTTCATGTGCTCAATCTGGAAATCCAGTCTTGATTCAGATGAAGGAGGAGTGAGAATTGGTGGAAGGAACATCAATAATTTAAGATATGTAGATGACACCATATTACAGTCAGAAAGCAGCAATGATTTGAAATGACTTTTTATGAAAATGAAAGAAGAAAGTGCCGAAGTTGAACATTGAGAAGACCAAAATCACAACTACAGAAGAACAACACAACTTTAACATGGACAATAAATAAATAGAAATAGTTAGACATTTTGTATTCCTTAGTTCATTCATCAATCCAAACAAAGACTGCTGCCAATAAGAAGAAGACTGGGACTAGGAAGGGCAGCAAGAAAATAATTAAAAGGGATAATCAGTTATTAGATATATCATTGGAGAACAACACCAAGACCACCCACACACTTGTACTTCTGATGACCATGTGCAGGTGGGAGAGCTGAACACTTAAAAATGCAGATTGGTGAAATAGTTGATTTGTTTGAAGTGGGGTGCCAGTGGACAGCTTTGTGGATACCCTGGAATGCCAAAAAGACAAAAAGTTGAGCCTATAGCAAATCAAGCCTGAACTATCTCTGGAGGTAAAAATGTTGAAACTGATGCTGCCGCAGTTTGGGTACATTATAAGAAGACAGGAATCTTGGGAAAATAAGTAAGAGTGGGAAATGTAGAAGGGCAGGACAAAAAGAGGAAGACCAAATATGAGATAGATTGACTCCCTAGAGCAGGGATGGTGAACCTTTTAGAGACTGAGTGCCCAAACTGCAATTCAAAACCCACTATTTTTTCAAAAAGTGCCAATACAGTAATTTAACCTGAATACAGGTGGCTGTCAAGGGGGAATGTTGGGTGCTCACAGAAATGGCTCCGAGTGCCACCTTTGGCACCCGTGCAATATGTTTGCCAACACTGCCCTAGAGGAAGCCACATATTCGGTTTACATAAAGTGAGCAGGGCTGTTGAGGACAAGACATTTTGGGAGATAACTCATTCATAGGGGTGACTTGATGGCACACAACAACACAACACGAACAGTAGGTAGAAAACCACAGTTTCTATATGCACAAGAAACACAGTTTCCTGCTCGATTACAAGAGCAGTGTCAACATCTCTGGTAGCTATCACATAGTTGTACAAACTAAAACCAAACATATGGTAGCTTGAGAAGGTGAGAAGTTCAGAATGGTAAAGTGAATATTCTGCGTCTGTACCAATAAAAGAGTCCTCTTTGTTAAGGGACAGGTGGCTGGGGATGTGGAGCAGATGGGAACAGGAAGCTCTGGATAGTCAGAAACCAGGAGCGTAATGCGCGCCAAGACATTTGATGATCTCAGTAGAAAACAAATTTCCCACAGGAGCCCAGTTGCTGCTTCATGAACTAAAGGGAATCTGATGAGAAGAGCTGAGAAAACGCCACAGGAGAAAAACTTTAGTTCTTCTCTCCCCAACCCCACCCCTGGCTATCACTGCATTTTCATTAGACTTGGTAGTCTTATCAGTTTTCTCATCACTTCCTTTGAGAAAAGGCTTGACTCAGCTGTAACTTGCAGTGGTCACAGTCAGCTTGAGTGTCAAGAACCCATCAGAGGGTCTTGCAAATAGTAATGGAGATTTTTCCTCCTGTTTCTCTCCTACAGGTGATTAAATGCCATCATGGCTATTCTGGCTTGGGATGCTGCAGATGTAAACAATGATGTTGTGCAGAATCCAAACTAGTCTTTCAGGTCTTTCAGTCAGTAGGTTCTTACTTTTCCTGCACTTCTTTTCCCATTTATTTTTACATTGAAGGATAAGCTAACAACCTGTACTTTTCATTTCTCATTACACGGCCAAGGGAGTCTGGCTTTCTGTATTTTACATATTTTATCATTTGTTGGTCTTTATTCATTCATCTTAGAGAGTCATTGCTCACCCCCTCTAAGGAATTCTTAAACTTGGTAATAAATCTTCATTTCAAATTCTTCTATCTTTTTAAAAATAGTAGCCAGTATTGAAGTCCATAATTCCCTGTTATACAGTAAAGCTGAGGAACATTTGGCACCATAAAATGCACATTTTAAAAGATAACTCTAAGTTTTAATTGTATATCACATTCTTCATAAGGAAGCTGCTCCTCACGAGGCAGAGAGGGAGGTCCTATCCAAAGGCCTAAATTTTGCCATCACACCCAAACAGGTTCCTGTTGTGGATTTCATCACAACTACAGAATTGGCCATTCACAACAATAATCCGTCAGGAGCAGAAGCTGAACTACTCAGGATAAAAGTCTCTGCCACACTCTCCAGTGCTCAACCACCACCATCCAACCACACCAGCCAGGAGAGAAGTGCTCTGACATCCCTTAACAGGGATGAGAACACCATCATTTTGCCTGCGGACAAAGGAAGTTGCACGTTATTCAATACTGTGGATTACCATGAAAAGGTTATCTCACTTTTAGATGATGAACACACATATGAAAAACTAAAAAAAAAAGGCCCCACCAGCAATTACAAGAAAAAGTAATTGAATGCTTAAAACTCTTGGAGGATAACACAATTGACAGGGTGACTTACCACCGGTTATATCCTGGAGAGACCGTCCCCTGCTTTTATGGACTTCCCAAGAGCCACAAGCAAGGAATCCCCCTCAGACCCATCATCAGTAGTATAAATTCAGTGACTTATAACACTGCAAAATACCTGGTGACTATCCTAGTCCCACTGGTTGGACTCACAGACCACCATGTGCACAATTCAGAGGAGTTTGTTTCTAAAGTCAAGGAGCTGAAACTGGATATAGATAAAACCATGGTATCCTTTGATGTTACATCTCTCTTTACCAGCATTCCCATCACCAATGCCCTGACAACTGTAAAGAGAAGACTAAGAGAAGACAGCACCCTCACCTCCAGAAGCAGCCTCAATCCAGACCAGATATGCCTGCTCCTGGACCTGTGTTTGAACACCACATATTTCATGTACAGAGGGGACTTCTATAGACAGAAGCATGGTTGTGGCATGGGTTCCCCAGTGTCACCAATTATTATGAACCTATACATGGAGGAAGGCACTCAACACCTTCCACTGGTTCAGGTATGTAGAAGATACCAGGGTGAAAATCAAGACCCAGGAAGTACAGGCCTTTACAGACCACATCAATGGAGTGGACTCTAATATTAAGTTCACTAGGGAAGACACAAAAGACAAAAGGTTGCCTTTCCTGGATTGTGCATTCATTAACAGACCCCACCTCATCAATCATCCCCACCTCCACAGAAGCCAAGAAAAAGGAAGACGGGCACCTGAAGACAGCACTTAAGACCTGTGGATGTCCAAAGTGGGCCTTCAACAAAGCAGTGTGCCGACCCAGAAGAACAAGGGATCAGCCTGAGACCCAGATCTGACGGAAGAACCTGGTCACTCCCTACATGGTTGGAGTGTTTGAAAAGCTTACAAGGATTTTTGGCAAACACCACATCCTTGTTTGCTTCAAACCCACAAACACACTGACAGAGACTCGTCCACCCAAAGGACCCAATATCAAAACACAAAAGGAGCAATATAGTATATGCAGTCCAGTGCAGTGAGGAGTGTGCATTGGAGAAACTACACAACCATTAAACAGAAGGATGGGTCAACATAGGAGGGGCAACAGCTCAGGACTAGAATCAGCAGTACACCTCCAAAGGGCACTCATTCAAAGATGAGATTGTGCACATAACTAGACAGAGAAGATAAATGGTTTGAGAGAGGGGTCAGGGAAACCATTCATTTGAGTACTGAAAACCCCTCTCTCAACAGTGGTGGGGTGCTCAGGCACAGTCCATCTCCCAGTTATCAGGCTATGATTTCAACAGTACCCAGACAAATCACAAATACTTCTGGCCTTCTCCACCAAGGCCATAGCTAATGACCCATACTTTATGGGTTTCAGCTCCTTAGGCCATGGCTCACCTTAAGGCTATTGTGAGTGTTGTCTACCTAATGAGCCTATTGAGGCCATTGTTCATCTTTTGAGCTTATTTCAGACCAGGGTGACAAGAGGTCAAAGTGAACTATAAAATGGAGGACTTGCAACTAGCTTTCTTCAAACTGACGAAGCTGTTTGGATGAGCAGCAAAACGTTTCAATCTCTCAAGAAAAAGGAGTCCAGCTGCCATGACTCAATATCCAGATAAACTCATCTGGATAACTGAGAATCTTCACAGAAATACTCCTCACCATCTCTGTTCTGACTTCTACCCCATACTCATGATTCTAGTGTTCATTCATCATAGTCCCTCTTTCCATAAACGGAAAGGTCTAGGTGCCTGGCAGAGTACCAAAATAGGTTTTGGCATTCAGCCAGAATGGGCAAATAAGCTGATTCTTCAAAGCTTTTTTAGATGCTCTGAATAATGGGCTAAATCCAAAGTTATTCCTTTCTCAAGTAGATTCATTGAAATCAGTAGACAGTTTGTTGTGACTAAAAAGCCCCATTCATTTAAATTCTACTCTAGGTACTACGTATAACATGGAATTTAGTGACAGAGGGGGGAGGTGATCGGAAACTAATATTAGGAATGGATATTGTTTGTGTGTTTCAAAGCAATTCCTAATATGCTGATCAGGAATGGACGGAAAATTACACTTTTTTCTTACACAAAGTAACATAACTTATTGAGGAAACTGAAATCTTAGAAAGAGAAGTGAAACCTGCATTTTAAAGAACTGGGTGGTGGCGGGGAGAGACCATTGGGAAATGATTTAAATAGCTATAGAGCTACTCAACGCTATAGAAACCAAATCCACTGTAGTCCCAACAAAAATATGACAACAGATATGGAAAACGAAACAAAGGTAATACCAAAGGATGCAGAACTATAGGACCATCACATTAATTTTCCATGCAAAGTCAGTGATAAGCAAGATTTATTATAAGAATTCCTACTACATATGGAGCAGAAAGTGTCAGATGTTCAAACTGGAGTGAGAAAAGGAAAATACATTAGAGATAATACTGCAAACATATGTTGATGACTGCAGTAATAAATAAATAAGCTGAAACTTTGAAGGGCTGCTACAACAATAACAGATCCTTAAATATAATGACCTGCTTCTGGAGACCAAGGTCAACATGATTTCTACTCTGCCATTCCTAGTGACTGTAAATAGATTTGAAAGCTGGACAATGAAGAAAGCTGGACAAGGAAGAAAGATCACTCATTTAAAATGTAGCTCTAGGCAATTGCTTTATGGAAGCCACAGACTTCCAAAAAGGGGGGAATTCTAGATAATATTAAGCCTTAAACCTTAGTATGTTAAAATGACTAAATCATACCAATACTGAAACCTCACTTAAAATTAAAATGACTAGACTGAGATTGTTGTAAATTGGGCATACTGCAGGAAGACAAGACTCACTGTAAAGACAGCAATACGTAGGAAAATTAGAGATGGTAAGAAAAGAAAACATAAGATGAATTGGATAATAATGGAAGCCACAATCTTTAATTTGCAAGACCTGCTCAGAGATGTTGACAATAGGACGTTTTGGTGGCCTGTCATCAATTTGCAATAATAATGTAATAGTAATCAAAACAAATAGCCATAATAATAGTAAACATGCTACCAAGTTGATTTGACTTATGGTAACCTTCTCCAGGATTTTCTAAGAACGAAGTAAGATTACTTCATAAGACTTTTTAAGGATGAAGTGGTTTGCCATTTCCTTCTTGGGTGGCGTTGGCGTTGGGGGCTCTGGGACTGTACTGCTTGCTCAAGGCTACACAGGCTTGCTGTTCTCACTGGAGGCACAACAGAGAAAATCCTGACATGTAGCTTCCCACCCAGGTCGCCAGCTCATGGAGCTATTCATTAATGTATAGCATTGACATAAGTCAGAACTCACTTGATGACACATGGCAACAACAAAGATGACTGATTCAGCCAAAGGTAGACAGCGTTCAGCTTTTTTCTTGCTACCAATGGAACCTCACACCAAAATATGTGTGGTTAATAAAGGTATCACCAGTCAGATTTTGGGAATGTCCCTTCTCCTTTCCACCCTGCAGGCAATGGTGACAAGGAAAAAGAAGCCCTGCTGCATCAGGCCAAAGCCCTGTTGGCTCATCATTTTGTCCTCACAGGCCAAACAGTTGTCTGTAGTAAATATGCAAGCAAGTTGTAGCTTCCTATAATGGTCTTGAGAGAGATACCACTTCTAGTACTGCCATATATTCATCATGTTTGGCAGTTATTGACAGCTTCACACTCTGTTAATTCATCTAGTCCCCAGTTTGTCCATCCATATGGGTAGTCTTATGTTAGTAAATCCCAAAGTTAGTTGTGTCTTTAACTGTTTACCACTGTGCTACTTTTTGCAGAAGGGCAGAAATAGAATTTAGTAGTAGCCCAAGGCTAGAAAAAAGATACTGATATTATCGTGTCTGAGCATAAGTAACTTTCACCTCCAAATATAAAGATTAGCTTGCTTTGTTTGGTGATGATGACTATTCTTCAGTGGACAGGATTTCTTTACATTTTGATGCTAAATGTGGAAAGATGTCACTGCAGCCTGAACATGTTTTCAGCTCCTGAACATCTCCTTTTCACAACTGCTTATACCCAAACAAACAAACAAATGGTAAACTGAGGTGCACAGCCCTGTCCCATGGATACATTTATATTTAAACCAAGAAATGGCAGAGTTGACCACAGACCTCAAAAGTACAGATAACAGTGATGTGTCCCAGGTTGATTTTCTCAATGAAACCATTACAGTGTTCTGTGCAAATAGAAGGTTGCTGACATAAAATGTTCCTTGTTTTGTTGGTTGTGGGATAAATAAATGTATCATTTTAAACAGTGGTTCCCAACCTTGCGTAACCCAGGTGTTCTTAGACTGCAACTCCCAGACAGCACATCATGTTGTTTTTGTCTTCTAGAGTATTAGCTATTCCACCCATTTTGTGACATCTGCAAATTTGACAAACATTCCCTGCACTCCCTTGTCCAAGTCATTAATAAAACTGCCTCTGGGAATTGCAGAACAAGGTCGGGAGACACTGAGTTTAACTAACAGTGAGATACGACAGCTCAGAAGGAAATCCTCTGTATAATAAGGTTGTGAATGGAGTCATGTCTTCTATTCTGAGGCAACATGTTGTGAAAATCAGACATCTAGACAGACTACAATTCTCTCATCTATACTTCCTAGAAGTGTGTATATTTTTACTTTAAGTTTGAGAAGAGGTTCTGATGAGCCTTTTATCTTTTACCTATCCACATTTACTAGATATTATAGAAGATACTGGACTCAAAATACTGCATCAGAAAAGCATACTTAGCAGTACATAAAAATATTGGTATTATTGGCATCACTGAAACCTAGTGGGCGGATTATAACCAATGGGATACAGTTATCTCAGGCTACAAACTGTAGAGGAAGGACAGGAAGGGGCAAAAGGGAGTTGGTGTAGCCTTGTATGTCAAGGAAGTGATAACATTGTATGACTTGGAATATGTAGGTAATTTGGAGTCACCATTAGAAACTCTGTGGGTAAGAGTATCCGGCCAGAAGGATGGCCTGTGTGTGTGTGTTGTGTCGTTACAGTCGTGACTGACTCTTCGTGACCCCATGTCCATGGAGTTTTCTTGGCAGGAAGTAACAGTAGACATGTACTATTGGCCTCTAACCCAAGCCCCTGAGGGAGACTGGCAGTTGGAGAATGTTATAAAGTAGTGGTTCTCAACCTGTGGGTCCCCAGATGTTTCTGGACTGCAACTCCCAGAAGCCTTCATCACTAGCTGAGCTGGCCAGGATTTCTGGGAGTTGCAGTCCAGGAACATCTGGGAACCCACAGGTTGAGGACCACTGTTATAAAGGACGCATCCAAGAAGGGATGTCTGGTTAAAATGCGGGACTTCAATTATCCTGACATAGACTGGGTGAACTTTTGTTCAGCACATGATAAAGAGATAAAGTTCCTAGATCTGCTAAATGATTGTTCCCAGGAACAGATGGTTAAAAACCCAACCAGAGGTACAAGAATCCTTGATCTGATATTGAGTAATACACAGGATCTGGTGCAAAATGTTAATGTGGCTGATCCAATAGGGAACAATGACCACAACAAAATTACTTTTAACTTAATCATAGACTGCAAATCACTGATAAAATCTAACACAGAGATCTTAAACATTCAAAAAGGCAATTTCCCAAAGATGAGGAAACTAGTAAAAAAGAAGCTGAAAGGGAAAATTGAGAGAGTCCAAACACTCCAAGAGGCATGGAGGCTGCTCACAAAAAACAATAACAGAGGCCCAATTGGAATGCATACCCAAAAGGAAAAAAGGCACTGACAGGTCCAAGAGGACTCCAATGTGGCTTATAGGAGCTGTCCATGAAGTGATCAAAAACAAGAAAAGCTCATCTAGAAGATGGAAGGCTTGTCCAAGCGAGGACAACAGGCAGAAACAAAAATTCTGGCAGAACAAAAGCAAGGCAACAATCAGGAAAGCCAAGCAAGACTTGAAGGAGTATATAACTAAAAACATTCAAAGATATAACAAGGAGTTCTTTAAGTACATTAGAAGTAAGAACCCAACTAGGATGGCAATTGAACCATTAGATGATAATGGAAGGCAAGGGATTATTAAAGAGGAAACAGTGATTGCAGAGAGACTCAATGAATTCTTTGCTTCAGTATTCACTGAAGACAGAAACCACATGCCCTGAACAGAGCCTATCTTCGTAGGGAGGGAAATCAAAGAATTAAGTCAGATAGAAATAACCAAGGAGGAGGCCCTTGCATGTCTTGTTAAACTAAATGCTAACAAATCACCAGAAACAGATGGCACCCATTTACAAGTTCTCAGGGAACTTAAAGATGAAATTGCTGATGTATTAGCCAAAATATATATTTCCCTCAAATCAGGCATTGTGCCTGATGACTGAAAGGTAGCAAATGTAACACCAATCTTCAAAAAAAGGATCCAGAGGTGATCCAGGAAATTATCGACCAGTCATTTTAACACATGTCCCAGGTAAAGTGATGGAAACCATCGTAAAAGATAAAATTAATAGGCACATAGAAGAGAAGGCACTGCTGAAGGAGAGACAACATGGCTTCTGCAAGGACAAATCATGCCTCACTAATCTGTTGGAATTGTTTGAGATTGTCAGCAAGCATGTAGATAAGGGAGATACATTTGACCTGTTTATCAGGACTTTCAGAAGGCTTTACCAAAGGCTCATGAATAAATTTGCCAGTCATGGAATCAAGGGACAGGTCTTTTCCTGGATCAGCAACTGGCTAAGGGACAGGAAACAGAGGGTAGCACTAAACAGACACTTCTCCAAGTGGAGGGAGGTAAAGAGTGGGATCCCCCAAGGTTCAGTACTGGAACCCCTGCTCTTTAACCTCTTCATAAATGATCTAGAAGTAGGAGTAAATAGCAAGTAAGCCAAATTTGCCAATGATACTAAATTATACAGGGTAGTAAAAACTGAGAGGAGCTCCAGAGGGTTCTCTTGACACTGGGGGAGTGGGAAAACCAGTGGCAAATAAGCTTCAACATTAGTAAGTGCAGAGTGATGCGTGTTGGGACAAAAAACCCAATTACATTTATAAACTGATGGAGACTGAACTCTCTGCATCAAACCAGGAAAGGGACCTTGGTGTCCTTGTGGATAGCTCAATGAAGGTGTCAACCCAGTGTGCCGCAGCAGTGAAAAAAGCAAACTCAATGTTAGGGATTATTGGGAAGGGTATAGAAAATAAGTCAGCAAGTGTCATTTTGCCTCTATATAAATCTGTGGTGAGGTCCCATCTGTAGTATTGTGTATATTCTGGTCACCGTAACTCCAGAAGAATATTATGGAAATAGAAAACGTGAAGAGGAAGGCAACCAGAATAATTAGGGAACTGGAACACCTTCCTTACCATCTGAGGCTACAATGGCTGGGCCTCTTCACTCTTGAACAACGGTGCCTAAGAGGTGATCTTATTGAAGTTTATAAAATTATATATGGTGTAGAAAAAGAAAATCTGTTTTCCCTATCGCACAACACTAGAACTAGAGAGCACTCTATGAAACCTTTGGGTGCTAGAACGTTTATATGAGGCTGCTGGCGGAGGTCATCAGGAGATTTGGAGTTTGCTGTCAGCAGTACACTGATGACACACAACTCTACCTCTCCTTTTCTTCTGCTGCAGAGGAGGCAGTACGCTCCCTCAACATGTGCTTGGAGGCGGTCCTGGAATGGACCAGGACCAACCTGCTCAAGCTGAACCCGGAGAATATGGAGGTTCTATTCTTCGGGGCGTCCTCGTCTGGGTACAATGGCCCCCTCCCTAGACTGGGGAGTGTTTCCCTCCAGCCTACAGACAAGGCCAGGAATCTGGGCGTGGTACTGGATTCGGCCCTCTCCCTGAAAGACCAGGTGATGGCGGTCTCCAGGGCCACTTTTATCCATCTCTGCAGGATTGCCCAGATCCGACAGTACCTGGATGAGTCCTCCCTGAGGACAGTCGTGCAGGCCCTCGTGATTTCGAGGATTGACTATTGCAATGCCCTCTACGTGGGGTTGCCCTTGACCCTCGTCCGGAGGCTTCAACGGGTGCAAAACGTAGATTCGAGCACATCACCCCAATTCTGGCTCACCTGCATTGGCTACCCATTGCCTTCTGGATAAGGTTCAAGGTCCTGGTTTTGACTTTCAAAGCCCTCCACAGCTTGGGACCAGAGTACCTGTCGGAGCATATCTCTTAGAGGTCAACTGGGACCAGACCCACGAGAATGGCGCAGGCGCGCTCACTGAGGGTGGCCACACCCAGAGAGGCGCGGAAATCGCTTACGTGTAACCGCACCTTTTCTGTGGTGGGCCCTACACTGTGGAATCAGCTACCTAGTGATTTGCGCCTTGCAGCGTCCCTGCCCGCCTTTAAAACCCATCTCTTTAAGGAGGCATTTGGCGACCTTTTTACTTAATTTTCCTTTTTTGTTTTTTTGTTGTTGCCGCCCATGCCATCTTTTGCGGAGGGTATTGTACCCCCCTATTTTTATTAGTAGTTTGCCCCTGTTTTTAATGCTTGTTGCTGTTGGTTGCTCTTTTTAGTGTACACCGCCCAGAGTTCTGTTTCGGAAGATGGGGCAGTATATAAATGTAATAAATAAACAAATAAATAAACAAATAAATAAACAAACAAACAAATAAATAAATAAAGAGAAAGATCACTGGTCTGTGGAACTCCCTGCCAGAAGAAGTGGTGACAGCTGTCGGTCTTGACAGCTTTAAGAAAGGATTGGACAAGTTCATGGAGAACAAGGGTATCAATGGCTATCATGGATGACTAAGGACTAGAGATGGGCACGACTTGAAAAAAAATTTTTCGAGTTGTCGTTAGTCGGGCCAGTCCCATTTCGGGTCGTTTCCGGTTTTCGCGAAAATTCGCAAAAATTAGTCGGTTCGTTTTTTCGTTGTCGTTAGTACTGGTTTTTTTGGGGGGGGGGAGCGGGCTCCTGGAGGCACCTCTGTGGGGTGGGTGCCTCCTCTGGCCCGCTATAAAGGGAAAGTGGGCTCCTGGAGGCACCCGTGGGTGCCTCCTGCCACTAGGAAGGGGAAGCAGGCTCCAAGAGACCCCTCTACATGGGGGTCTCCCTTCCTCACCTGCTGCTGCTGCAAAATGCTATGCAATAGCCATATGGATATTGCATAACATAATGTGCAGACGTGAGACCAGTGTGAGAGTGATAGGGTCATACCTTCCCTTCACAAGGCTCCCGCACCACCATGTCTCACACAGAAGGGAATTGTACTTGCTGCGTGTAGTGCAATGCAAGCAAGTAGATCTGGCTTTACGGTGGCTTAGTGCAAGAGCTAGGGTTAGGCTAGTGACGGGTAAGGTTACGGTGGGCTAGTGGGTTGCACCTCTGGGTGCCTCTCTGACCCACTAAGAAGACAGTCTGTGACGTATGGGTACGGAGTCAAGGGTTAGGGTTAGGGCTAGGGCAGGTTTTAGGGGGCTTTTTGGCACATCCCAGAAGTCTCCATGGCCAAGTGGCCATGCGACTGGTGGGATGGCTCCAAAAATTTGCATGGTTGTCCACTCCCACATGGCTGGCCACTTGGCCAGCCCATCATTGCGCAGGTGTAAATAAAATAAAATAAAATCAATGGAGGACAGAGGAGGAGAGGAGAGACATTTTGTTGCAAGAAAAAACCCACTGCTACTGTGAAAAATCTGGCAGTTTATAAATTTTCGCGTGTTTCTGTTGTGCTTGTGTGTTTTTGGACCACGATTTCAAAAACAATATTGCGTTCGCCGCCCCATTTTGGATCCCCCGCCCGCACCGCATGGCATGGCGAAATGGCGACTCGAGTCCGGCTGCCCAGGACGGGGGGGAGGCGGGACCCCCCCTCCAGAAACCACCCCTCCGGTAGGTGCCCTGCGCCCTTAGTCAAGCAGGCATTTTTCCGCCTGCTTTTTTGGCCCGGGAATGGGTGGGGGGGAGAGTTTAAAAGTTTTTTCCTGTGCCGTCCGTGCCGCTTGCTTGCGCTTTAATTGCGGCGGCCGGCGGCGAGACTGGGCTTTTTGCTGGCTGCGAGCCTGCGGCGAGTCCCACCAGAGCAGCCCAGGACGGGGGATGAGGGGGGAGGCCGGGGACCTCCAGAAACAACCCCTCTGGTAGGTGCCCTGAGGCACGGCAGGCATTTTCCCGCCTGCTTTTTGGCCGGGAACCGGGTTTTTTTAACTTTTAAAAACTTTTTTTCTGTGCCGCGTGTGGCATCGCGCGATCTCGCGATGCAAGAAACGAGCACGACAAATCAGACCAAAATTGTTCGTTCGTCGGTTCGAGCTCGAAGTCTGGGGGAGTAATTCCCGTTACCGTTTCCGTAGAGTAACGGAACCGAGTAACGGAAACGGAAACGGAAATACCGCTAAGTCGTGCCCATCTCTACTAAGGACAACGCCATTTGTGGGGAATCATAAGCAGGTGAAGACATCTGCTTGGAAATACCCTGAAGCAAATGGTGAGCCACTGTGTGAGACAGAATGCTGGACTGGATGGACTGTGGCCTGTTCCAGCAAGGCTGCTCTTATGTTGTTATGCATACCTTCCATTATTAGTTTCCTGTCTTTTCCCTTGCCACAGGCTATCCATTAAGGAGAAAAGGGAAGAAGGAAAACACAAATGCCTCTTACTTAAAATACTTGGATAACTACCTGATCTTTTTTAAATGGCTTTGTAGTTGGGTATCTTTTCTATTTAATGTGTTTATTCTGTTTTACAATGCTCCTCATAAGCCATTTTCACTGCACTTTGCAATGGAAATGTGTGGTATAAATGTAATAATCCTAACAACAAAATATGTGCTGGAGTGTAGATGGCTGCCTGGAAGGGTACCTGCTCTTGGGCCCCTTCATCCCTGTAAAGACACTGCCTTGTGTGACCTGCCCTCAAGTAACTAGTACTACAGTATCTCTCTGCTAAAAAGAGGTGCAATCTGCACAATGGTGAGATGTACACCGGTGCAGTTGGACAAACGGTTAGAGTGGCAGGTGTATTTGCGATTGAATTCACACATTTCCCAGCAAGGCATTCTCCAGCAGCTTATCAGCATGGAACCTGGAAACCAGACTTATTACGCGAGGCGACGGCCGGCTCCACAGCTAGCCTCCCAAGTCCGCTGCCATTTTCTTTCTAGACTGTCCACCCGCCCACGAGTCACGACTCTTCGCGTGTTACTCCGTCCAAGACTTTCTTCTTTACTGACCGCTGCTTTCTCACATCACCTCCCACCCCGCGCCGTCCGCTTTCCTCGACACGAGCGAGTTCTGCCCAGGCTGACCGAGGCTTGGCTTTGCTGACCTCCAGCGAGGGCTCGTTGCCTATGGGAGAGAAGAGCCGCCGCCGCCGCCGGGACATCGCCTCGCCCGCCTTGCCACCTCGCCCCTCACGCGCTATTTATACGGGGTTTCCCCCCCCCCCCACCCTCCTCGCTCTTTTTTCCCCTTCGCTCTCTCTGGTCTCTCTGAGGTGACAGGAGGACGGCAAGTGCCCAGGAAAGCTCTAACACGGGGGCCGTCGCCACCGCCAACACCACCCAAGCGCACGGCGCCGCTTGAGGAAAGCAGCAAGAGACCAGCGGCGACAGGAACACATACAACCCCCCCCCCCACACACACACAAAGGCGGGACAGCCGAAGAGACCCTTCCAGCGGTGGTGCTTCCCGCGCCTCCCCACCCCCACCCCACCAAAAAAGAAGCAGCTCCTCGTCCTCTTCAGGAGCCGACTCGCTGGCTCGCGCGTTGCCCTCCTCTGGCCCACGGGGCGGCTCGCGCTCGCTTCGTTTTCCCCTCCCGGCGGGCGCGTGGCTGGCTGAAGGAGGCTCCGGTGGGTTGAAAGGGGGGCGGGGGGGGAGCGGCGCGCGCGCGCGCACGGGGAGGGAGCCTCCCGGAGAATGAGGAGCTCAGCCGGGAGCCCGGAGAGAGGAGCTCTGCTCGGAGCCGAAGCGCAGCCCAGGGAGCGGTAAGTTCGGACGCCCACCCTCCCGCGACCCACCGCCGCCCGCACGCCTCTCAGGGTTGGCGAAGACGACTCACGCCCTCCTCCTCTCGATAATTCCGTCTCCATCCCCCCTAGCCGTTTTTCTTCCCGGTTTTCTAGCTCGGCTGAACGGCGGGAGAAGGAGGGAATCTCCGAAACTGTAAATGTGTGTGTGTGTGTGTGTGTGTGTGTGTGTGTGTGTGTGTGTGTGTGTGTGTGTGTGTGTGTGTGTGTGTGTGTGTGTGTGTTCCTGTGCTTCTTCGAGCGCCTGGCGCGGCTCGGAAGCGCCCCTTGCTGGGGCGACGTCCCCGCCCCGCCGCCGCCCGCCCCCCCCCCCGGTCCGGTGGCCGCGGCTGTTGAGCTAAATCGTGTGCGAGGATGACCCTCCGGGTGGACGGGTCGAAGTTTCCGAAATGTAAGAGGCGCCTTTTGGAGTTGTTGTTGTTGTTGTTGTTGTTGCTGTTGCTGCTGCTGCTGGAGGCGCGTCGGGTCCGTCCTTTGGGGAGCGACGGGAGGGCGCGCGACTTGGACTGGGGTGGCAGGTGCTGTAGCCCTGGGCTACTGGGTGCTTTAGCCCTGGGCTACTGGGCGCTGTTGCCCCGGGCTCTCCTGATGGAGGGGATGCACCTTAGGCAACGGACAGGCGCTCCGCGCTCCCCGATGCTTTCGGTGCCCGAAGCGCCGGTGCAACCTACCAAGTGGGATGGCACGCTTCTTCCTCGAGGCTTTGCAGGTGGCGGAGGTTTTCCTGTTCTTGAGCGCTCCTCTGATCAAAGGGGTTCTCCTTGTCAGCTGCCTTTACTTCCTGCCAAACGTCCAGCCAGTGGGGTAAGGCAGCGGAGGCTTGCCTTTTAAGGGCAGAGGGAGCCTTGCGCTTTAGGTGTAGGGTGCCTTGGGCAGCATCTGAAGCCCGGCCTGCAGGTATATGTTGGAATGTTGGCTTGCCTGTTGGTTAGTTTGTGTGTATACGCTCACTTATGCTCCACAAGCCACGGTGGGCACCAGCTGCCACTCTTGGCTCTGCCAGCCATTCCTGGCTCCTGTGATTTGCCTTCTGCCCCCCCACCACCACCAAACAGTAATGGATGTTAGCATCTCTGAAGGTAGCTCTCCTTTGCTTTGTGTGTCAACACACGCACAGAGTTACTTAGAGTGCCACTATTTTGATTTGATAACCCAAATTGTAATGTGCTGAAGCTGAAATCTGCATGCAAAAGTCATTTTCTGGAAAGCTAGTTTCCCCCTGAATCTCACGGCAAACACACTCTCTGCACCCAAGGGATTCTTTTCAAATTTCATATGAAGTATAAAATCCATAACAATCCCCCCCCCAAAAAAAACACCCAGTTACTAGGCTCAGGAATGGATGAGCAGTGTGGAATGTATGCTGAGTGTCAATGAGGTTGTAAAAGCATATAAGATCTCCAGTGGCCTTAGAGGCAACACTAAGAACTTAAGTGTTAGTATGTTTTGGAGCTGAGTTGCTTAAATGAAAGCATTTTTCTAAGCAACAACAAAAGCAGCCCAGTTGTTTTTCCTGTGGTGGTATGATGGATGTATATCTTCCTGTCTTTGGTAAGTGTTCTTGAGAATTCAGTAGCAGTTGACTTTGAAACAAGGGAGAGTTTTTGGAAAGAGGGACCGATTTTAGCACCCACTTTTTGATGTCAAGTAAACTCTGGCTACTCTGAGTTGCATTCTTTTGGTTTAAAGCTTCCTCAATCTTAGCATTTATGCTAATTTACAAAAAGTCATTTTGAGGAAGTTAAATGACATGACATCTGTTTAGAGAATTGTTGTTTCTGATTTATTTATTTCCTATACAGTTCTTTAGCTGCATAAATCAATTGGCACACAAACCTACTATAAACTAAAATAGGTCTTTAACAATGAAGCAGCTCATTGTGTCCCTGTTTTAACATTATTTTCACTGTTTATTGCCATTTTCCCAAAAAATAACTTTGGTGCCTAGGGAAAAGGAAAGAAAAGGAGAAGAATTTGGTTGACGACTTTTGAAGAAATGACATAAAATAATAACAGTTAGTCAACTTACATCAGTATATTGGGATTTAAGGCCACTAGCGGTGTATTTGATTAATACAGTAGTTGCTGTGAAACTTAAAGGAATCTTCTTTCAATGAGATTTCTGGCCATTTTTTAAGACAAGAGAAATTAACAGTGATTTCTAATATGACTCCTGCACATGCCACCTATTTGTTGTAGCTGCTGTGTATTTTTCATTGCATTGTTACCTTAAGAAAAGGATACAAATGGATTCATTTCAGTTAATAGAGTATGGAAATAGCTATGATGAATGAATTGCTGTCCAATGCACAAAATCATCATTAACATGATCACCATATTAAAGGATTGATGCATTTAAATCTCCTTCAGCTAAAGTGTTGTTGTTTTTTTGTTCAAAAGATAACAGGGATAAAAATCGTCTTTTTAAAAACTTACCTCAAATCTTACAAGGTTCCGGGACAATATTTGTTGATTGATTGATTGGGTAGTTGGTTGATTACTGTTATTTCTCAAGTCATTTTTGCAAATAATGATCCTAAAAATTTTCAAGGCATGAAAAATGTCAAAAATGGTTTTACTATTGACCCCCTGCTGTGAGTTCTCACGGACAAGTGAGGGTTTGAACCCATGTCTCTTAAATCGTATTCTCACACTCTTATGTGCTGGGCTCTTATATTCTGTCCCTTTCCCCAAGAGTTCAAAGCAGCTTACATGATGTTCCCTCCTGTTCATTTTATCATCATGTGATGGCATTCAGGCTGACCCAAAATTTCATACAATACTTCAGTTTGAACATGACTCTGTTCAACACTCAGAGGGGTGATGTGACAAGTATGTAACTCACAGTTTGGTGTGCTTCTGGTGCTGTTCGGTTTGCTCTGTTTTCGGCAATCACATGTGTTTTAAGGAAGAATGATCTGTCTCAACCCATTTGCCAGCTACTGTTCCTTTCCAGTACAGTGCTAGAGTAGTGGTTTATTTGGTGTGATTGGGAGTTCTTCTGATAATCCCTTTCTGCAATCTATGTGGTTGCTTAATTCACACCCAAAGAGAACTGTGGATGGCGTTCTCTTTGGTGACAATCCTAAATGTATTTGTATTTTATGATGTTGTACACCACCCAGAGTGGCCTCGGGCCAGATGGTTTTGCAGTATTATAAATAAATAAATAAATAAATAAATAAATAAATAAATAAATAAATAAATAAATAAATGCAGTCATTTGTAACAGCAGAAAGGTGGCAGAGAAACCTTCTTCCTTTTCTCACAATTTTTTTATTCTCCTAAGTAATGCTATTTCAAGTGTACAGGAGTATCCATGAAAGGTTGCCGTATTGCTATACCACTGTGACACTTAATAAAGTAAACAATAAGAAAAAGAGGGAAGTTGCCACAGCTTATGGAATGTCAACCCCAACAAAAAGGCAGGGAAAATGGTCAGGGCAAGGGTTTCAGTAATAGAAAAGGGGAGAAATTGGAGCAATCTGAAGAGCTGTCTGGATCTTTGTCAAAGGGGAAGAAACCTCTCTTGTGAATGGAAGAATCACTCAAGTCAAGATCAGATAGATCACACTGAAGATAAAGAGTCTTTTTAATGTGACCCAGTTTGCTCCAAGTTCCTCCATTTAGTTACATCCTCAGTGACTACATTATACTATTAGCATGTTTCACAACATGTCTGCAGCCTGTGGGCAGTAGGTAACTTAGTGCTTACAAGGAAGTGGAATTGAGCTGTGGAAGTTATTTATATCTTTAGAATATATAATAATATATTGTTATTCCTTCAATCCATTCATAAAATGATTTATAAGGCAAGGCTATGCCTATTTACTTCAGTTATGATGATGTGTTGTGTGCCCTCCTGACTTACATATTCATATACTGTAACTGCAGTCTAAGAAGTAAGTCCTTTTAAAGTCAATTGAGGTTTTTCCAAATAATATATAGAATGGCAACAGCTTTACAGCAATTGTGTGCAGTAGTTTAAATAGTTTGCTTAGCTTTGTTTGCTTAATGTTTACATTTCATTTTTCTATTGAAATAATAACCAGAATTGAACAGGATATGAACATTTGGTTTGTAAATCTGAAAATAATCAATGTATCACAAAGCTCATAATATTTTAATAAACAAATGTATTTCTAGTGTCTTTTAGCATGCCACTGGAACTAGGCCATAAAGCATGTGATAAACATCTGGCTAAGACATGAAACATATTCTTAAACAACAATATAGTTCTAGGACAAATGTAACAGTATCCTTGTTCGGATGAGCTCAACTGATTAGCTGGATATTGTAATTTGCCATCCACACAACAACAGATTTTTGCATCTGTAGGCTGGCAATGAAACGGAGGGGTGTTCATTTCAAGTATTTCAGTGGCTGCTTAAAGACATCCATACAAAACTGAAGGATCAGACCATAAGTATCTCACAGTTGGAACTTTGCTAGGCATGGCATATTGTGCATTTGAACTGTACTGAGGCAGGGTGGAGTAAAGAACCTTTTAGAAATTGTACTGAACCCGAGTTATCTGTATGTCACTGCTGGAATGTATTTGTGGCCGTTATGCCCAATGCAGCTAAATCCTCAGTATGTGTATTTAGAATTACATCATGGTTTGTCAAGGGACAATAAATTATTGTGAGAAAGGAGGAGTGGATCATTTCCCCCCAAATGTGAATTAAATCCCATATCCCCCCAAACCACCACCACCACCACCACCACCACCACCACCACCACCACCACCACCTGATTGCTCAGAACGTAGACCGGAACTCTGCCAGCCCTCACATCCTCGCTCCTAGCTTTCCCTCTTGTCATCTTTTCCCTTATAGAAATAAAAATAGCAAGTTATTGTCATTGTACATGTATGTACAACGAAATTAGGTGCTGTTCGCAGTACCATACAATTTAAAAAAGCAAACAAAATAAAAGACTGCATCTGATCCCATTCTGCTTAATATAACCCTAAACCACAGCATTTAACCTGGATGCTGCTCTAGGATGTTCATTTTTGTCCCATTTATCCTGTATCTCCAGCCTAATGACAATAGTTCAAAAAAAAAAAAACACTGATGTCCAGGGTGTGATGGGTCTTTCAAGATTTTAGATATCTTCCTCAAAATACTTAAAAACAGGTGTGGTGGGAAATGCACCAAGGGTCTGTCTTTCTTTCCTTTGTCTTCCTGAGCATCATGCAGAGCCCTACTGACCATGGGAGATGCTCTTTCCCCAAAATATAGCCTTGGTCCTCCCTTTGATACTCTTGCAGAAGATTGGTTTTGCAAGGAATGCATTTGGGGACCATAGCAGGTTCCAGCAACAGGTGAAGAGGCAGTTAGATTTTTCTTATCTGCCTTTTGTTTTAATCTAAGGCAGGGAATTATCCCAGTGATAGTAATGCTCACTTCTTCTTTATAGATGGTTTTTACGAGCCCTTGAAATTTATTTCTAAGCACCAGCCTTGACTTGAAATGTGCTATATACTATGACCCAGTTAGATGTAATAAAGCTTCAGTGGGCCTTTCTCTCTTAAGCAGCCTCAGAAGAGAGAATTTTGCTTTTAACCTGAAACTCTTTCCAGGTACTTTTGATTTTGCCAATATTGTGGGCCTAGCTTGCAAATATAGGTCTAGAATTCTAAAGGACAAATGCAGTGTCCATTTCAGGGCATTTGCAGGAATAAATGACTCAGAGGTGAAGGGTTAAGCACCACTTTCTTTCCTGCCTATGTCAAATAAAAATCATGTGTTCCTGGGGTACTCAGTGGGGAAAAAATAAAGGTACTGTATTTGGGAACTTTATTGTATGATGCTGCATTGTAAGGTATAGTGTGGCCCTTAAAATAGCAAGAACCAAAGAGTAAGATCTTTGGGTCTAAGTGCCTGTGATACAAGGATGAATGAATAGAATTAGCTTCTTGGGAAGGAGGAGGGTAAACAAGCTACAACAGTCCTGATTAGAAAGATGTCTAGTAATTGAGGAGGAAGTATGTGACTAGTCTAGGAAGGAACTTGAGCCCCTTTGAAGATCATGTTTGCTGCCTGCAACCTCTGGATTTGATACAGTCAGTGGCGATACAGGTGGCATGGATGGTCCACAGGTGCCTTACCAGTTTAGAGTGACTTGCCTTGAGATGAATGAACCCTTCAGTTTTACATTTCTGCTGTATTAGTTAAAAACACAAATATATGCATGCTCATTGCTCGCATACAAACACTCAAACTCAAGTTATTTCAATTGAATTTTATTTTAATTGCAAAGGTTGAAATAACATTGTTTTTTAAAAATCCCAGTGAAACCAAATTTTCAGTTTGGACTACCTGTTATGTGACTTTTTAGATGGATTACCATATATGATTGCATTGACTGACTTCATAAGTACGCCTGTATTTTCCATGTTAGTTTACATCCCTCATTATGAATGTTTTCCTTTTGTTTGTTTGCTCTTCTTAGTTTTAACATTGCCTTTTATTGTTGTAAGATGCCTTTTCTAATTCCCTGTTTTTAAGCTTGAATACAGTGGGACCGCCATATCTACAGGGGATCTATGTTGGGATCCCCATGGATAGCGAAATCTGCAGATAAGAGCAAACACTCTTATCCAGGTTGATGATGGCGACAGGGATGCTGAGTTAAAAGCTTTCATCCCAACACCCCCAAATGCTAGTTAGTATGGCTTCGGTGGTGAGGAGGGTGGCTGGACTGTGTTGGCGCTTTTATTTTTTATTTTTTATTTCTCCTCACCGCCACCGCCATCCAGGCACACACACCCTCGCTGCTGGGCTCGGAGGAAGGAATAACTTGAATGGAAAGTTCAAAACTTGCGGTCTGCCACCCATGAACTGAGCAGAAAGTTGAAAGGCTGGCCGGCCAGGTGGTTCTTCTTAAGTCCACTCCCCACCCCACCAGAGGGCAGCCAGCAGTGGTGAGGAGGGTGGCTCAGACCTCTAATTGAATCCGCAGTTGGTGACTCAGCAGATGTGGGGTTGTACTGTATATCTGAAATGTTCTGGGTTGTACATTGTCTCTCAGGAGAAAGGTGGAGTAAAAATATTCTAAATAAATAAAATAATTTCCCCCTTCATTCTGCAGACTCTTTGGGGGAAGTGGACCTTGCTACAACTGTTTCTGCCCTCATTACATCTAACTCTACTGAGTTTACCTTTAAATATGAGTTTAACTTTAAAGAAGGTCACAGAGATTTAGTTCTGGTTGCTAATAGAGAATAGGTATTCAGAAATACCCCAGTATCTGCAGGGGATCTATTCCATAAAATACCACAAATGTCTGAAACTGCGGATAGTAGTGAACCCTGTATATATCATGTGAGGAAGGAGGACAAAAAGCATATAGTCATTGAAATTAACACAGGTTGTTTATGGTGAGCAATGCTTCTTTCCAGACTGACAAGCTAAAAAGTGTGGTAGTATAGTTGAGGTTACTCATTAATTTCTCCAAATGGTTTAAATGCCTTATTTTTTATTTGTTTCTTTATTACATTTGTCGGACAATGGGCACAATGTTTGCCCTCTTGTATGTTGTCTATAAGATGGAGGTAGAACACTAAAACAGCAAATACCAATCCAATAGATAGTGGGTTCTACAGTACACTGATTCTGTACTAGTTACATTGGTTGCAAGTGTATTTCAGTGCTTGTTATCACCTTGAGCTTTAAGTTACTTGGTTATAGGCTATTAAAAATAATTTATTAAGAAGAAAAGACAAATAGAAATCTTACCAAGGAAAATAGCTGTAGCATGTTCTGACTAACCAGGAATTTTAGCTATGAGACAGTTTCCATTACGTTTTGGGTTTTATTTTGTGATGCTATTTCATTGAAATACTTGTACATGTTAATATATTTGGTTTATGCTTTTTATCTTTATCTGTGTGATGCTATTTGCCAAATGTTGGAATAAAAAAATAATAACAGCACAAAATAGTTTTTAAAATAAATACATTCCCTTAATAATCTATTGAAAATTAGGGGTTTTCTAAGACAGAAAATATTTATATGAAAATCTAGAACCAACTGGGCTCAGAATAAGAGGCCGCTAGAAAGAAAGAATGGAACTGAGTGGATGACACATTTAAGTCCCCACTGCCCATAGCCCTTCGTGTCCAAAAAACCTCCTTGGGATGAGGGGGGACACCACAGGCATAGCTAGGGCTTCCAGAGCCCGGGGCAAAAGTCAGTTTTTGACCCCCCCCATCAACACACAGGAGAGTGAGTCCCCCCGCTACCACTCCCCCTCGGTCCACCCAAGCTGCCCAAAGGGTGTCCCCTCCTCCCGCGGCACGAGCCCGCCCCCACCACCTTGGACGCAGCAGGACGTGGCGGCAGTGCCCCCACTGGCAAGCAGGCCACCAGGCTTCGCCAGGCTGCCCCGCCAAGCCCACCTCCCTCCAGGCAGCTCCAAGCCTCAGTGGCGCCCTCTGCCTCCAGCTGCAGCAGCAGCACCGCTGGCTGGCATGCCCCTGCTCCCCGTCCATGGCCTGGCAAAGCAAAAGTGGTGACCCTGGTGCCCTCGGGACCATTCACATGCCACTGGATGGATGGGGCACCGAGCCGGGTTGGCGAGACTGAACGCAGCAGTGGTGAGGAGTGGTCTGGGCACGCCAGGCGCATCCACGCCTTTAATCAGGAGTAATCAGAGATGGCAGGGGCGGTGGTAGGGAACTGTACACAATTTGGTACCCCATAATTGCTATGCTCAGGGCACCCCACCCCCTTGCCCTCCCCACACCACGCCCCTGGGGAGCACAGGAGAAGGAAGGAGACAGTGGTAAATTCAAACAGAGCTTCACTTTACCGCAGCTTCCTTCTTTCTTCCTTACGATCCACGCCTACCAACTGGGGCTTTTTGACAGGTCAGGGTATGGAAAGGGGCGCCCCTCCGCCCCACACCCTGACCTGTCAAAAAGCCCCAGCTGGTATGCAGGGGGAGGGGTGAAAGGCAGAAGGGAGCAGGTATTTCCCCTCACTCCTCCGTTCTGCCCTTTGCCCCTCCCCCACCTCCCAGGTGGGAGTGTGTGTGGGGGATTTTTAGGGAACCCCCCTGAAATCTGGAAAGATTTGGGGTTAAGAGGACTTAGTTATGAAGTTCTAAAGGGAACACTTTGCTAATTAATTACGTAAGCCCCTTTAGAGCTTCTTTACTAAAATAACTTCAGGAAGGTACCCCTGGAACTTTGGAGTGCCATGGTAAATAAATTTTAATTGCATATTTTTAAAAATAATTTTGAGTGCATGTTTTTTTAAAAAAAATGTACTCAGAAATTTCTTACCTTGGGGCACTAAATAGCAGGGGTACCTTCAGAAAGCGATTTTAGGGAACATCCTGAAATTTGGAAACATTTGGGGTAAGGGAGCTGAGTTATGAAGCTCCAAAAAGGGGTGCCCCTAGAAAAAAAACCTTCTAATTGGAATAGTATGGGAAGCGGAGGCAGCACTATCGCTCACCTGATCAGTTTCCGATTCCAATTAGAAGTTTTTTTCCTAAGGGCAGCCCCTTTGGAGTTTCATAACTCAGCTCCCTGAACCACAAACTTTTCCAAATTTCATGGGGTAGGCAAATTAAAAAAAGCCTTCACCACCAAGGCCATAGCTAACAACCCATTCGTGATAGGTTTCAGCACCTTAGGCCATTGTTCACGTTAAGGCTATGGATACTATTGTCTCCCTAACGAGCCTATTCAGGCCATTGTTCATCTTACTATCCTAATTCAGACCAGGGTGACAAGAGGTCAAAGCTGACTGACTATAAGATGGAGGACTCGCACTAGCTGTATTCAGACTGATGAAGCTGTTTGGATGAGCAGCAAAACGTTTCAGTCTCTCAAGAAAAAGAAGTCCAGTAGCCATGACTCAACTTCCAGATAAACTCACCTGGATGACTGAGAATCTTCACAGACATGGGGTAGGCTAGAATCGTTTTCTGAAGGTACTCCTGTCATTTCCTCTAGAATAAATCATTTCATTCTAGAGGGGGAAATGGTGTTTCATTTTGTTTGTAATGAAACGCTGCTTCCCCATTTCATTTCATTTTGTTTCATTAGCTAACAAAATGATGAAAACCCATTTCAATTTTCATTAGGAGCCCCCTCCCATATATAAAATCCTATTTTGCTATGCACTAACATACTCCACCAGCAGCACGATCATATGCCTGATCAGAAGTAAGTTCCATTAAACTCAGTGGGACTTACTTGATGTGATGACTGTAGCCCTAAACTACTGCAGATCCAGAAAGCTGGTTTTTACACTGAAAAAAATACCTGAGATTATCCTGGTGGTAAATGCACCAAAAGCAATCACTATGGATACAAGTACTCGTCTTAGTTCATTTTGAGGGGGAAAAATATTGTAGCCAGGAGAAGTATGAAAACAAAAGCCTCATGTAAATTTGAACTAGGATTCCAGTATCAAAAAGCAGCAAAATTTCACAGTATCAGTGATACTGTTGTACAAGAAAATAGGGCAGTGGCGTAGGGAAATATGCAAAGTTAGTTACCTGGACTGAAAGAGATCAGAGCAGGGAACAGAGATGAGATAGCAGTAGAAGAATCATTGATTAGCCGAGGTAATCTTTTTATGTATGTGTGCTGAAAATGTGAGGCTGGCAGTTTTATGGAGCCCAACTATGATCTAATCTGTGCTCTGTGCATTAGATTATGCGAATCACTCCTTGTATGGTTGTGCCGAATAGTTTCTTTGATTTATAGAGCTTTTAAAATCCTTAAAACACACACACATCCTAATATTGTTTGCCTCTTTGCTTTCACTGTTTTTTTCTCAGTTCCTGTGATCTACTCTTGCTTTGTCACCATGTCTTCCCTTTCATTACAGCCTCCTTCTCCTTTACAGAGTGACCCTGAGATCACATCCAGTGAATGTAATGACATCAAAACATGGTGTAGCCAATGAGATTTGTCTACAGACTGAATTTATGCTGCAAAATAAAGATGAACTATAGTGAGTGCAATGTTTTTGGGGCTAGGTGATAATGAAAGGCAATGGCGAATGTAGTCAGAGCTCACACGGTTCTCTAAAATGATGCAGTTTATTGATGTTGATGGGAAATATTTGTGATAATTGGGGCTCTTTTGGTTGAGGCCTAAAATGTATTGAGTCAAGCAGGAGATGAACAAAATAAAAGCTCAAAAATAGTATTATTTTTTTTTTAAGGTGAGGAGACGTAACAGTCTTGATGTCTGTTCATTTTTCAAAGCCACATCTCTTTGGAAAGGAATATCTTTCTCTTAAAACCTTAGTGTAATTATATATTATTTTTGTGCAACAGTGCAACACCATATATACCAGTGATAGCAAAACGTTTAGAGACCGAGTGCCCAAACTGCAATTCAAAACCCACTTATTCTTTTACAAAGTGCTAATATGGCAATTTAACCTGAATGCAGTGGTACCCCAGGTTACAAATGCTTTGGGTTCTACCTTCAGGAAAGTGAGGATCAAAGAGCAGGCTTTTGAATTTTCCGCAGCCACAGCACACTTGCTGTGACTGCAGGAAATTCAAAAACCTGCTCTTCAATCGTCAATTACCTAAAGGGTAGCATCTCTGCTCTTCGATCCTTGCTTTCCTGAAGGGAAGCACGAGGTGCTTTTGGGATTTCTCCCCCTCACCTGGCTGTCTCAAAATGGCTTCATGCAGAGAGCCAGGTGAAGGGGGGCAGCACTTTGTGGCACCTTCATAGCCCCAGTTTTCTCTCCAGCCATGCTGTTGTTGGGATGTCCAGAGCGGCGTGGCTGGAGAGTAAACTGGGGCTACGAATGAGCCCACAAACCGCTGCCTCTCCTTCGCCCAGCTCTCTGAATGGAGCACAGTGGTGTGCTCCAAGTCAAGGGGTGAAGTGCCGTGGCTGTGAGGGGTTGATGTCCTATGCCCACAGAAAGGGCTCTGTGTGCCACCTTTGGCACCTGTGCCATAGATTCGCCAACACTAATATATACATATTTGTTCTGTCAACAAAATATAATGGCAGAGTCTATGGACTGGAATCTTGTTAATAGTTGAGCTAGAACAGATTTGGCTGAAATCCTGCTGTGCAGCTAGGCAATCAGAAGGCAAATGGTATAACAGTCAGTTTCTTCGAGCCAGCAGTTAAGGAGTCACAGCTGCAATTCTTCCGGGTGTGTGCCCACTGACTTGACATGTATTTAAGAATCCTATTGGTGACTCTTTATTTGTCAGCTGGAAGAAAGTAAATGTTTGTGCTGTTTGCCTTCTTCCTGCATTAAAAAAATACCATCAGGATTTTAGCCAGTGAATTACGGGGTTTCAAATGATGATTTGATTTACCATTCAGCAGTTGATATAGTGGCACTACCATGCTTGTGAGTTGTGAATTGGTTTTAGCCCAAGATTCTTGCAACCGGGGCTTTGACAATATATATGCATTTGTAGCATGTCTCAGTCTGCAAACAACATGTAAAACTGAAATAATGATACAAAATTTGCACTATAAATTCTTGGAAATTAGGAAGTCTTTAGTGGTTCTGAGTCAGACTTTTTAACAGCTCTATGTTCATCCCATCCCCCCCCCCCCCCGGAAGTGTAAGGTGAAAAGGTGAGGAAACTCACTTGGGTTCTCTGAGCTGGCAGCTGTGATGTTTACATGTGCTTGTTGGCTTGTTATGATACTTCAGAGTACAATTTGGAGGGACATTCTGGTAGAAAATAATAGCCTCTCTCATGTGGCAATGCGACATCATTCTGGGACCCTGTGTGGCTTGAAACAAATGGTTATGTTGATGCCACAAAGTATTTGGGAAGAGTATTGGTGACTTCATCCCCCTTTTCTCCAAGTAGTTAAAAACTTTAGAGCTAACAAATAAGGCTGCAGAACTGATTGTAGGGATTTCTCTAGAGCCTAGTCCATGTTTGTGCACTATTTAATTGTTAATTTACACAATTTACCTTATGTTCCAATTAAAAGACAGTTTACAATAAATTTATAATGACTTTCTTTATAGTAAATCTTACAATAAAACATCATCAATAAAATATCAATACAAAATAGTACCTGTTTCCAAATGAGTTCAGAGTATTATCCCCCTCCCCCCAATTTGGTTTGATAGGGACGAAGAACATGAACATTTTATAATTTATAGCAGTAGTATTTGGAATAAAATGCATCCTTACATTGTTTCCCCTCAAATTGATACTTAGTTCCTTGCTAGAAAATTAGATCAAATCTAAGAGACAGGGCTACTGTACAACCTTCCAGTAGTGTTCATTCATTACAATTGCCCTACTCCTTTGTCAAAGTCTGTGGAGGATCATTTCCAAGCACCACCACCCTCCATAGATACTGGAAAATGTAGATTATAGCTATACATAGCATGGTCTCTTGCTCCTCCTTGTGTCCAGTTGACGTAACTTAATCTTTAGCAATTGATTTTTCGAGGATTTCCCCCCTAATATTTTAAAATATTTTCAGACTGTGGATAAGTGAATCAACAGGTAATGATCCCGTGGAAAAGGGTGTCCTACGGGATACACCAGTTCCTCTAAGCCAGGGGTGTCCAAACCTTTTGCAAGGAGGGCCAGATTTGGTGAGGTGAAAATGTTTGGGGGCCAAACAATCAGCAGCATATGGCCCCTGGGCCAGACTTTGGACAACTCTCTATAACATGCAAGGAGGCGGGGAGGATGTTGCAGCAATGGAGCCGGGGGCAGGTAGGGTGGACAGGTGATTGGGGGCATGGATAGAGGCAGGGAGGGCAGGTAAACCATAAAACTGCAAGCTGATGTCTCCATCTGGTATGGGGAGGGGCCACCTGGTGGGGATTCGTGACAGACTGAGCTGGTGGGGAGAAGAGGTCACGGGCCACTCGAAATTTGAAAATGGGCCGCATTTGGCCCCCAGGTCTGACTTTGGACATGCCTGCTCTAAGCTAAGAATAAGAAGCTGCCTTTTCCCGTGTGAAGCCCTTGATCCATCCAGCCCAGCAGATGAGTTGTTGGTCATGTCAACACTGACTGGAAACACTGCCTCCAGGGTTTCAGGCAAGAGCTTTGTCAGGTCCTGGAACAATGGGATTATGATTCTAATTGAAGAAAACTTGTGCTTTGCCACAGAGCTATGGCTCCTCCTGATTTCCATAGAGACCAGTCCCCCCCCCCCTTTGTGGGCATACAGTCAGTAGTCCAGGGGTGTTAGGCTGACAAGGAATTTTGCCCATAACACTCCTCCTTGCTTCTTTTGGCTGAGGTACCATGTAAGATGATGGGAAGAGTTAGGCATGCATGGGATACCTGATGTGCTATAGCAGGGTGACAGACTAGGACAGTGTTGGCGAACCTATGGCATGGGTGCCAAAGGTGGAACTCGGAGCCCTTTTTGTGGGCACCTGACGTTGCCCCCGTCACAGCCACCTGTATTCAGTTTAAATTGCAGGATTGTCATTTGCAAAACATTAGTAGGTTTTGAATTGCAGTTTGGGCACTCAGTCTCTAAAAGGTTCGCCATCACTGGACTAGGATGTTGGAGGGCTGAGTTTGAGTCCTTTCTCAGCCATGAAAATTCACTGAGGTGCCATTGATAAAATCACTTCTTTTACATTTCCATTATAAGTCAGATGCAACTTGACATCAGATTAGATGCACACATGCACACATAATGAAGGATTTCCTCCATAGCACGGACATTTTTAGTGATAATGGTGAATGCACTGTTAATTCTGAAACAGAGGTTCTCAAGCTTGGGTACCATGATGGTCTTGGACTCCCAGAAGCCTCCATCACCAGCTGTGGTGGTGGCCAGGAGTTGTGGAAGTTGTAGTCCAAGAATATCTGGGACCCAATAAATACTGTTCTAGTGGGAAATTAATGTTTTTGAAAACATAAAAAAAGAGAAAGAAAAAATATTTGTTAGTGCAGGGCACAAAGTTAGGTCTGAGTCTTCTGGGAAAATGGGTTCTTTGAAAGTATTCTAGGAGTGAAGTTGGCTCTTAGATTTTGAGGAAATATGCTTTTCATATTTTGTGCATCACTTCCTCAATAACGTTTTATACTCACATCTGTAAGTTTCCAGTGTTAGAAATCTGTTCACAGTCTCAGGCTCTTCTCCTGTCCTGCCCTTGCATTCAGGCTTGCTCTGTAAAAACAATGAATCATCTGATGCATTAACTAAACTTGGAATGTCTGCCTAGGCACTGATTTTGTTTCATCACATTGCTATAATAATTGATTGGAATCTTGGCAACTCCAACCACTTTACCAGATGTATTTAGACTGGATGTTACTCAGCGTTGTTAGGAGCAACAGAAGGACACAGGATTACAATATTTGAATATACTTTTATTGTATTTAGTTACCACCACCACCACCCCACGCCTCCCTGTCTGTTGCCGAATTTTTTGCAAGGGTAGGCTGCTGGTTTGGAACTGATACCTGGAGCACAGGGGCTGTCAGGCAAATAGCCTCTATCTGCTGAAAAGTTGCAAAGCCAAAGTGGTCAGGTGGAGGGAATTCAGAACCCTGGAGAGGTCCAAGGTAAGAGACAATTTGTTCTGAGACAAGTTGGCTGTTGACTGAATGCTACGCAGTTGACACATTGTGAAATTAGAAATAGGCAAATACTTCCAATGTTCACAAGGGTAGGAAGAAAGAATCTGGTAATTCCCGGCATGCTGATATAACCTGAATATGTTCTAGAACAGATTATTCAGTCTGAAAATTTGGAAAAGAATGCTCTGATTATGAAGAGTTATCAGCATAGATTTCTTTAGAACAAGACAATTTGAAACAATGCAGGCTTTTCCTCATCTCATTTTCAAATAAGGTTATCAGAAGGGTATTTTGGGCCGAAATATAAGTATGAATTTTCTCAGTAAGCCAGAAAAATGTGGATTTGATTGTACTATTGTTAGGCGCACTTGCAGCTGACTGATGGTTTCTTTGCAAGGCATACTCATCAATAGCATCTTGTCAGTCTCACAGAAGTGGCATGCGGAGTGCCATAGGGTTTTTCTCCTGGCTTCACTGTTGTTTCATGTCTTTATTAATGACTTGGACAAAAGATTAGGGGAGATTATTATCACATTTTTGCTTGCACATACCACCATGTTAAGAAGTATAGATAGTATCCTTTCTGAGATGAAGGAAATATTTTTCCCCGAACATGTTTTGAAATAAAATATTGTGCAGTTCAGAAACATGATTTTTCAGTGTTTCCAGCTGGGCAGAGGATTTCATGCATATATGCAGTTCTGTTGTTGATAGTACATTCCCTCTAATGCTCCACATGGAAAGTACGAATGTAAATGCAAGCATTTACTAGCTTCTATGCTTCTTCACATTTGCTATGCGGAGGTTTAAAAGAAAGTTGGGTGCAAGCCTTCACAAAAAAAAAGGCCCTGAGAAGCTCCACAAACGTTAGTAGGGCCTGCAACGGAATAGTTCAGCAACGATTTAGACTAATGGCATGATAAGAATTAGAAAGGGACCCAGGCTCAGTTTCTGCAGCATTTAGACATGAATTTACTTACATCAGGTCTAGAAGTACATAAGTAAAACAGATTTTTTTATTTGCATACATTTGGTTTATAGCGTTTGAGCCCCGATGCAATAACACAGTTAGAATAAACACACTTGTGAATGTTTAATGAATTCTGCATCTGGAATAAATATATAAAGGACACTTACAATTTAAGAAAGTAAGGTAAGTGCTTTTTCCTGAGGTGAATATTGAAAAATGGAACAAGGTTGAATTCATTACTCTTTTTACTGCTCTCTGCTGGCTGGCTTTTTCTCTCCACTCATTTCTTTATGAGTAATATAATGAAGTGGTTGCATTATTGGAAAGCTTAGACAGCTCCTTATATGCATATTTATATTTGAAAGAAGAGAATGGCCTGGTTCTCAGTATGTATTTGGTCATTACATACAGTATGTATTCGAATCCTAATTACTCTTCGAAAAGCTCACAATGACAAGTATATCAAAGGAATATCTCCATAGATGTTGACTTTGATGAATTCTAAAATTTCCATGGGAATAGCTATTGTCATTTGCTATTTGTGATTGGTTATCTCACTGTTAATCATCTTGTTTTTTTCCATTTCATGAACTACTGAATAGTCCAGTGATTGAATCTTAAGCATTTTATTTTCTTACTGGTTACTGCAGAAAAATATAAGATTTTGTTTCTTTTCTTCTCAAGGTATACAATCTTGATTTGGTAAGTTATTGAAAGGAGTTCAGATGGGATTACAAAGATGGAGCCATTCAGTATGCATTAATTATCTTCTTCTTTTTCTTAGCATTTGTCCCACTTGGTGGTGGGGTTCACTATTCTTGTTTTGGCCTTCGACTAGGCATAGTCATGAGCTAGGTCCAGGTGAATCTGGGACAACTTCATTAATGCATTATGCTTTAATTATGTCTTCAGTAAAATGTGTGAAATGTGGATTATTAGGAAACTGTTAACTTGCAAAGTGTGATCTGTGAAAAATACATTGCCTCTGAAAAAAATGAATATACTTTCCCACCGTTTAAAGCACATTGGTAACAAACAACAGCTTTTAAGCTAACAGTTTTAACAAAATTTTACTAAAAGGTTTTATGGAACAAAGCAGGATGTTATGTGGTCCTTTTGCAAAGTTCAGAAATGAGGTTAGACAATGTCTTCATTAGACCACTAAAGTCTCCAAAACAAGACTCAGTAGAGAGCCTAGTGTATGAATAAAAAGCTAGAAATTCTCAATGCCATAAAGAGAAGAAAATTATAATATTTAGTCACATAATGTGCAATAACAAATACCATTTGCTGCAAGTTATTCTTCAAGGAAAAATAGATGGGAAGTGTGGCCTGGGACATAGAAGAGCATTCTGGCTTAAGAATTTAAGCCAAAGGTTCACAGTGGGCAAAGCGTCTCTATTTAGAATAGTTTTAGATTAAAAAGAAATAAAGTATGCTACTGATAGCCAACGTTCTACAAGGACATGGAACTTGAAGAAAGAAGTAGAGAGCCTGGTTTTTTTTTACATGTTAGTGGTTTAATAAAGGTGTCGACCATATTTGCTTTTGGATGATGAGTCTTACAATTGCTGGAATAAATAAAAAATAGCAATTTGAAAAGAGTTACGATTTTGTCAGGACTACAGTGAATTGGTAGAAGAAACATCAAAGTACTCCAATGACACAGGGTTGTTTACAGTTTGGGAAAAGCAGTGTTTCAAACATAAATATTTATATCAAGATCTATTTGTGTTTGCTTCTTAATGCCTACACTGTAGCCTTATTTGTAGCACATAGCCTACAGCAAGTATTCTTTTATTGAATTTATGTTATGGGGAAGTGAGGAGGGGGCTATTCATGGGGCAAGTGGTTCACAAGCAGATCAATAAGCAAATATGTCCATATTTCGTAAGCTTATTGTTTAACTCTCGAGATCACTTTAGATGCAATGCTGAAATGATCAGAGAACCGTGGAAGCACCAAAGGAAACAAACAGGTTCCTCCACCCTTTGTAGTTTCAAGCATGGATAGAGAAATCTTCCTGACCTCAAGAGTTGTTACAGTGACAAGCATAGCTGTCAAGGTTTCCCTGGCACTGGGCAGGATGGGAGGAGGGAGTTGTAATGTGTAATAGCACGTGCACACACAAAATTCAATACGCGTGCATGCACACATGCACCTGTACTGCCCCACCCCTCCCACCACCCAGGTCAAAGTGTATGTGGCCATGTAGAAGCTGTGCCGGGGGACAAGGAGGGTGATGACGAGAAGGAGGACATGGTGGAGGATCCGGGCAAGAGAAGACTGGGAAGGGGAGGCGAGGAGAAAATGAACCCTACTGACCAGTCTGCCGGCCTGCCCACCTGCATCCCAAACGCTTGGGCTGCCCGGATCCTGCACCTTTACTGGGAGCACGCCCGAGCCATTCCTCCCTGTAGGCTCCTTGGAGTGCGGCTTCCAGAGAGGATCATGGGAGTCATAGTCTCCTTCTTTCTCTCCAGTTGGGCTCCCAAGTCTCCCCTGTTGGCAGCCAGAGGAAGCTCGCCTCTGCTTCCACTGCCCAGGACATTTCCGGTAAAAGAAATGTTCCGGGAAGACGTTGGGACAAGGGTTAGAAAACAGGAATGACCCGCCCAAATTGTGACACTTGACAGGTCTGGTGACAAGTCAAAGGAAAGGGAAGCATAAGAGCCAGGTGACTGGGAATTCTGGTGTGGCTATCAAGATCAGCCAAAGATTGGAGAGAATGGTGCCAACACTCATTTTCCCTAGCAAATTTACTGTTATAGTAAATGCATGTAAAACTGTATTGGATATGTGCTGTAGCATAGTTTAGGCATCTGGCTGCAGAGTCAAAGACTGGGAGTTCGATTCCCCGCTATGCCTCCTTGACAGGGGCTGGACATGATGATCCATAGGGTCCCTTCCTGCTCTGCAGCTCTGATATATGGTTATGATGATGCCGTAGCTCATGTTCTTGTTTTTCTCCAATATTTCTGGAATGGAATGCATATATAATGCGTATGCTTCATGGAACAATAAAACAAGAAGGTTCGACTAGAATTTATAGTTAGTATGATGATTTATCCCATTTAGCACAGTGTTACACATTACTTGAAAACTTAATTGTGTTCTTATAATCTATGGGGGGAAAACACAACTCATTTCAGTCCATAGTTCTAGCAATTTTAATTTATTGGCAGGGGAGAAAGGCCTATCATTGTCTGACATTTTATATACTTTTTATGTCAGCTTCATGTGTTCAATGTTTACTAATTGCATCTGTTCCTTTATCCCAGTGGCCCCTTTAATCTCTAGTTTTCTAGATCATAGGGTTGTGATCACATTTGAAGGTGGCAGACTGGACATAAATACATTGTTGTAAATGCCTGTAACAAGATGTGGCTGCAATTTCTTTTTCCTTTGAGCACAATTCTCTTTGGTTGATGTGCAGGACTTTGAAGGTTATGGCTGCCCAGTGTCGGCAATTCACTAGGCTATTCATAAGTGCATCTGTTTACAAGGTTATTTGTTTGATAGTTATTAAAGCAAGCACAATATTCGGTTTTTGAATTACAAGGGACGAGTTTTGTGTCCTGGAAAACACAATTTCTTATGCATAGCAGCACAATGTATTTGACCAAATAAGGAAATAATTTCACTTGTTTCCATGCTTCACTGTAAAGGACAGCCTGAATAAAGCTATTCAGTAGTGATATAACCTGTAAGAAGATGTAAAGCCTTTAAGCAGACTTTTTGCTATGAGGTAATATTGCTGATTAAAATATATATATGCAATTATTATGACAGTTTAACTTAGGAGTAACTTTGAACACACAGGGAACTTCTGAAGCTAGGGATCTGCATTGCCTTTACTCCTTTAAAACACTGCAGTGTTCTAAATATCCCCAACCTAGCATGTTTGACACATAAGGAGATCTTCTGTGATTCTTTGTCTTCTATTGCATCCTGTTGACAGAACAACGACTCTTATTCTGATGTATGTCCTGCAGGGTTTGGGCAGTCACTTAATTTACTGCTCAATATGTGGGTCATGGGGATTGCCAAATAAGAGATTGTTGCATCATCTAATGAGAGAAAACCCAATTTGAATATACTATAGGCATAAAGACAGTTCCCTGAGGCATTGACTGTCCTTTACTCTGACAGAATATCTTGCCAAAAGCTGAAATACAAGCCTGAACCTGATGAAGGATTATTCATATCCTGTATGTAAAGGTACCGTTTTGTTCAAAGTAGTGCGATCAGAAGTCTCCCACTGGGTATGTTTATATGCAGGTGGCGATGTAGTCTGTACCACTGGAGGGAGACTCCCTATTTGCTGTGCTGTTTTCTGCGGAGAGTTCTTTCATTTATTTCTAATGGCTGTGGGCCAAGATCAGCCACATGCAAGAGGACTAAACTATTGTGGACCTGCAGAATATAAGGTTTACACCCATTTTCTAAAGATGTGTTTAACTGTACTGAAATTGCAGAGAAATGCAAACATAGCATTATACATAAACAAATAAAAGGGGGGGAGGATGTGCTAGATCTAGAAGGAGATTCTTCTAACTCTCTGTACAGAATATTTTCATATTTAGGAAATCAATACTGCAGACATGCTGCCACAAAGCTTCTTATTCAGCTGCTGCCAGTTCATGTTCTAAAAGTTGGAAGGAGGCAGGGGCACGGGATTGCTGAGGTGGCAAGCTTATTACTTGGCATTGAGCTCAATGAATACTACTGGAACGATCATGATAGTCTAGCCAATGCCATCCCCTACTCTTGCTCAGTGTTTGTCTCATACAATGTGCAACTCATGCATACAGCAACACATGCAAGTTTTCCCACAGGCTGATATTTACAGCAGAGGACATGTGACCTTTTGCAGGAGCAAGGGCTGGTATAAAACATCTCGATGCCTGATATAGTTCTGGTTTCTGTTCATGAATGTTAGTGAGATCTGTGCCATTGCTTTCAGTGGGTATAGGGCATATTCTTCAAAGATGGATGTAATGCTTTTACTAGATCGTAGCACATTTTTCAGGTTATTAATAAGACTGTGGCATAAAGTTTCCATTCCTTATGAAAAATTGTAATTGAACTGTACCCTAACTTTTCTGATACATCCTATAGGAGAGTTTGGACATGCAAGGTGCAGTTTTGTACAATTATAGTTCTGCAGAGGTTAAATAAGTTGCTCAGTATGCTTGAGCATTTCTGAGTGGGAAGGTGAACAAGCTTTTTACTTTCAGTTTAAGTTTTAAGAGATAACAGAACAGTAGACATTATTATCGCCTTGTTTTATTCACTTGCTCTTGCTACATTTTGGCATTTTCAGATACAGAATGTGAAAAAATAAATTATGTGAAATAACTTCAGTGGGCACAGAGAGCAATTTTGACTCCCCTGAGACCCAACAAAACTTGCCATCTCTCTAAAAATGATGGTTTTAATGTTTCCCCCAACCTATTCAAATGACCAGATATTCACCTCCAGTTGTGAGAAAAACCAAGATTTTTTGGGGGGTGGAGAAAAGCTCAAGGCCTTGGACTGTGTTTACTAGATTGCCCCTATAAATTTGGCAATTCCTCTTTACAGTATGCATGTCAGTGTTTTATTATTTTAAATTATATTTACTTCAGTGTCATTATGAAAAGTGCAGCGGGTCTGCATTTACAGATTGAGGCAAATTTTCATTGTACACGGTACGGGAGGGGTAGATACACATCCTGTAGACAGCCACATGGTTTCTTGGAGGATAGTGTTTGAGGATGTATTGACAAAAATCAGTGGGAGGCTGCCTGTGAAGCTGACAGATAGCCCATCCCAGTGGCACAAAGTATATGGAGACTTTGCCTGAGCCTATAGAACTAATGAATTTATTTTTAAAAAAATTGTGAACACTTCCACTGACATAAACATTGGAATGTGTTGCTGATGTTTCCTCACCCATAATTTTTTGGATTTCACTTCTAATGTTTAGGTTTGACTCTTGGGACAGCTCTTTGAACTGATAATGCTGAGAAACAAGTTTATTTACCACCACCACCAAGCTATCAAGTTGATTTTGACTAATGGTGACCCTTTCCAGGACTTTCTAGGCATGCAGTACTCAGAAGTCGATTATTTTAAATTTTAAATTTAAAAAGGATGTTGACAACTTCGAGCGGGTGCAGAGGAGGGCGACCAGGATGGTTGAGGGTCTGGAGGAAATGTCTTATGAGGAATGGCTTAGGGAACTGGGAATGTTTAGCCTCTCTAAAAGAAGACTGAGGGGGATATGATAGCTATGTTTAAATATTTGAAAGGATGTCATATTGAAGAGGGAACAGGCTTGTTTTCCATGGCTTCAGAGACTAGGACTCGGGGCAATGGTTTCAAACTACAGGAAAAGAGATTCCATTTGAACATTAGGAAGAACTTCATGACAGTTAGAGCTGTTCGGCAGTGGAATATGCTGCAACAAAGGGTGGTGGAGTCTCCTTCTTTGGAGGTTTTTAAGCAGAGGTTGGATGGCCATCTGTCAGAAATACTGTGATGAGGTTCCTGCATGGCAGGGGATTGGGCTAGATGGCCCTTGAGGTCTCTTCCAACTCTATGATTCTATGATTCTATGTTTTCCTCCTTCTGGAGATCCTAGAACAGTGATGGCGGACCTATGGCATGGGTGCCAAAGGTGGCACTCGGAGCACTTTTTGTGGGCACCCAACATCACCCCTTTACAGCCACCTGTATTCAGGTTAAATGGCTGTATTGGCATTTTGTTGAAAAAATATTGGGTTTTGAATCATAGTTTGGGCACTCGGTCTCTAAAAGGTTCACTATCACTGTCCTAGAACAATGTAACTTGCCGAAAACTCTTCTCCTACAAGACAGCGTATGAAATGGAACTCTTGACCTCTGGCTCTGCAGACAGGTATCTAGTTTTACTAAGGATAGTCAGCAATCTTTTTAAAAAAATCCTGAGTTGTTTAATAATATTTCTGTAACGCTCACATTTTGGTTTGTTTATTCAAATCACTATAATATAATTGTGGGTGACTACATTTGATGGATTAACAGCAGTTAGAAATGCTATTAGTTCTTATTCAGTTGCCCAAGTAACCACACAGAAGATGAGGAAAGGAACAATTTTGCCAAGATTAAGTTCAAAAAATTTACTTTATTTTGTAGCCATTTCTCTTCAAGATTCCAACAGGAAAATAAATAAATGAACAACATCTCACTATTGTTGTGGTTGTCAACAAGGTAAAGTTAGCATATCACTGATGCTTGTGACTGGGTGGGAAACATTGATCTTTTGCAGGCTGTATTTTTCAGTACTGGAAGTCAGGCTTTGTTGATTTTTAGACTTTCTTCTTTTCTATGGAAACTGTGTTGGTGTTTGTGGAATTCAATAGCTTCCCTGTGTAGTCTGACATAGTGATTGCTAGCGTTGTCCAGGACCTCTGAGTCCTGGAGGATTTCATGTCCAATTTGTTTCAAGGTATGTTCAGCTACTGCTGATTTTTCTGGTTGTTTTAGTCTGCAGCATCTTTCATGTTCTTTGATTCTGCTCTGCAGTGATCACTTCACACAATAGAACAGTTAATTACACCCATCATCCTTGAGGGATTGGCCCTCCCTTATTGCAGTGAAACTTGTTAATCCCTCCACATGACAATACAACTCCTATTCTCCTGAATAGGACAAGTTTCCCCTTTCCCACAACTTTAAAAACCTACAATCTCATTCATTCTATACCCCAGACCACAGAGAGAACTCCTAGCTCCCTGAGCTCCTACCCTCTGAAGATGCCGGCCACAGAGTCTGGCAAAACATCAAGAAGAAAAACTTCCAGAACACGGCCAAACAGCCTGAAAACCCCCAACCACATTTATTATTTTATTAATTTTTTAAAACTGAATTTGCTGAGCTAAGCAGGTCATCAGCAACCACCAAGAAAACTGATAATGTGCTCAAAAATAGAGGTCTGTTGTCTATCAATACAGCATATTCTGTAATTACATCATAGGAGAAGAAGATCTAGAAATGCCTACTAGGCCAGAGTATTTTAATACTGTCAGGGTTCTGTGCCTGTACCAGAAATGAACACTTTAAAAGAAACCACAGTTGTTCAGACAGACTGAAATAGAAGAGCACCAAAAAATAAGAGTGGCATAAAAGAGAAAGATAGATATAAATGCATAAAATAGTTTTATTTCTTCCAGAGGCACCAACTGGTCAAGTTCAAATGATGTTGCAGGATTATTTTGACACAAGAGAATAATACTATCAAAATCTGTAAATGTAGAAATTCAGGAACCAAGCAGGAAAATAAATAAATTGCCAAAACTGTTTATGTCCTGACTTACTTTGTGGTTGATACTGTGAAAAAGAGTGGTCTGTTTCCTAACTGAGTGGTTTTAATCATTTAAAGTAATTATTGGCTGTTTCTGTGCATATACTACACTGGTATTTGCATCATCATCATCATCATCATCATCATCACCATCATCATCATCATCATCATCATCAATTTTACCGTTAAACAAATCTCATACTTTATGCAAATGTTGCTTTTGGTTGTATATTAATCTTTCTAGGGCTGTGCAAACGTTTATGCCAAATCCTAAAATTTACCAGGCCAATTCAGACTGGTGTTGATAAGATCCAAATTATGGCATATCAGATCAGATCCAAATATAATCTTAAAATATTTAGATTAAGCTCTAATGGATATATAACATTGGACCTTGGGCTGGATTTAGGATGAAGTATAAAAAGAGTTACTCATTCTGGCAGTTTGAAGGAGCCATCACAATGCTTCCTGGTCATAATCATACTGACAACTTGTATCAGTTTCCGATACCACGTTTTTGAAATTGAATTAAAATCATGTTGGTTTTGTATCACAGTGTAGGCTCACTGTTGAAAATTCTTATTCTGGTTTTAAACTGTTTCTGGAAACTACATTTCTGATTTAAATCATTTGTGTTTCAAGGTTGTGTTTGCTGTTGATTTTAAATCAAATTTATTTTTGCTGTTAAATCAAGTTTGTGTATGTTGTTTTTTAATTGCTTATGTTATTGTTTGCCATTAGTTATGTGTTGTAAACAGCCCAGAGTGGCCATGCTGCCAGATGGGTGGCATAAAAGTAAAATAAAGAAAGAAAGAAAGAATCGCTGTCCAAAGAGGGAATGCCTGCTGTGTGCTTGGCACTCTAGGCCAGCTGACTAAATAATGGTGTTTTTTAGTAAAGCGATTTTAACCAGTATAATAAATAAATAAATAAATAAATAAATAAATAAATAAATAAATAAATGTAATATTGTTTAGAAGGTTTCAGATTTCCCTTGGACTGCTTGCATTTCTTTTGAATGAATCCCTTGTTGATACTATTTTTTTAAAAAAAGAAGTATTAAGTGGGATAGCGGCAAATTAATATTAAATATATTTTTAAAATTAATTTTATTTATGCAAAACTTGATTCAACAGCAGTTGTCAGTGTAACCTCAGCCTGAGTTAAAACTATCTGACTTTTTCAGGATTCTTCCCAGAATCCTGGGAAAAAATGCTCCTCCCACCCCCTTTGTCTCTTTGTAATCAATTATTTCTTTGTCATTTAAAAACCCTTTGCAATCAGCTTCTTCTTCTTCCAGAATAAACACATTTGAAGTTCATGGTTCTCATCATTGATTTAAATTTGTTCTTTGATTAATTTAAAATTAAATAAATAAATTAAATGATTACAATTAATTATCACTGGGTGAGGTGAAAATTCTGAAATAAAATTTTATGAACTAAAATGTTTTGTAATAATGATTGTTCAAATCTGAGTTGGAATATTAGAGGAAAATCTGAAGAATTTTCCTCTAATAAAATGTGATACAAGAGTTGAAATTGTAACTGGTTCATGGTTGACTCCATCTTCTATCCTTCTGAGGTTGGTAAAATAAGTAACCAGCTTGCTGGGAGTGGGGGGCAATGCATAGCCTGAATAATTAACTTGTAAATGGCCCAGAGAGTGCTTTAAGCACTGAGGGGCAGTATATAAGCTGAACTCATTGCTCTTTTGCTTTGATCTCCGTCTTCTGATCACCAACCTCACCAGAAGATAATACGAAAGGAAAAGGATGCATTCTGACATGTGATTAATTGGGAGAGATCTATGGTGGTCATGGAAGGTCTTAGTTAACTGAACAGATAAATTCAACTGTGAAAGTTGAATTTCCCAGGGACGATATCCCTGGGATTATCCAGTGCCACATCAGTGTTTGTCCCAGCTACAATAAACCTGCAGAATCCCAGGACTCTTCTGGTCACTCAGCTGCAGTAGCATATACAGTATTTAAAATTGGTAGACTACTAGATGGGAAATGAATGTAAAGGGGTTGAGGGTTTTGTTTAGGCTACAGCCACTCCACCTCTGCCCTCCAGATGTAGCCTGCTGTAATGACTTTTCATTACAGAGCTTTGTAATACAGATTGGATCCTAGATATCTCTTGTTCTTCCTACAATTGATCCATCACTAAAACAGAAGAGTCTTGAAAGTCTACTTTCATTGTCTTCATGGCTTGTTTGCTTAGATTAGGACAAGGGGGGGAACCATTGCAGCCAGTAGCCCAGGTGCTTTCCTTGTAATGCCCAGATTGGCATCTCATGCCACATATCTCCCTGCTGGTAATTACTTGAATAGTGGCTCCAGCATTGCATCCATGCTTTCATGTTTCCAGAATACATCTTTGTGGCCTAGCAGAGCAGGCATGAATGTAGTTCCTAGTTGGCACTCTTTGGGATAGCAGCACCATTTGCCTCTCTGACAGACAACAATGCCCAGAGATGCTATTATCAACTACCCCAGAAGTGCCACTCTTGGCTCTTGCATAATTGGTGGCAACCCTACTAGGAACAGTCTTGCTCTACCATAACAGAAGTTCTCTTTATAGTCCCAAACCCACCCCTGAAACCAGTAGGGTTGGGCCTTGAGCTTGTCTGAAGATGGGCTCCAGCTAAATCTATTTGTAAGCAGGAGATACTACAAATGGCAGGTAGAAGTCCATATGAGCTGTTGGTAAGAGCACACACTCTGTCTGCTTCTTCTTAGTGACATGGTTCAGTAGCTGCTTTTCTTCCCTTTGTATATGTACACCGAAACATAACAGAATGAAACTACAGCAAAAGAACCATTCTTTTTTTTTCCATTGTAGGGAGGCATGAACCAGAAGTGAGCGTAGTTTGAGACCAAATTTTCTTCGGAGGATGGAAGCTTACCTCTAAATATTAATTAAGCAGAAAGGGTGCTGCTAATGTAATAGAACAGGTGAGTGAATGAATACTTTTGCCATCTGTCCTACAGATCTGTTGATAACACATGGCCTGCAGGCTTTTAGAATGTATTTCTGAAAGCATTTATGCATTGTGAAGGTTTTTGGAAAGTTCCTTTAACCTCACTGTCTCAGCAAGTGGAATCAAAGTGACACAAAGAATTATCCAGGACTACTCAGGAGAATGCTCTCCTTGTCTAGTTTTTGTTTATGGTAAACTAGAATATTGTACCTTATGCCAAAATGTTAGACAGTGCTCCCCAACCTTTTTGTCCCCACGGACCGGTAAATGTTTGATGATTTTCCGTGGCCCGGGGCTGGGGGTGGGGAGGGGGGGAGATGGGAGGTGCAGGGGGGGGTCGGGCGGGGGGAAGGGGAGGGTGTGGGGGGGGGCAGGGGATGGGGGGAGGGAGGAGGGGAGGCGGGGGGGTGCGGGGGGGGCTTGGAGCGTGTGCCTTGCGGGGGGGGCCACGGGAGAGGCGGCGGCGGCGGCGCTCGCCGGCTGGGGGCATCGGGCGTGCCGCTCGCCCCCGCGCGCACGGGCGGGGTGGGGGGGAGCCTGGGGCTCCTGGGCGGGCGGGCCCCCGCCTCCTCCTCCTGTTGGCGGCCACAGCGGCCACGGCAGCCGCCCGGGTTCGGCCGCCACCGCCGCCCGCCTCCGGCTGCGGCCTTCGGGCGGGCGAGCGGGAGGGGGGAGGGGAGGAAGGCCGGTGGGGGGTGGCGTCCCCGTGCGCCCCTCGGAGAGGCCAGTGTCCTTTCCTCAGCCCTCCCCCGACACACACCTACACCCACACCCACACACCTGGCCACCTCTCAGGGAGGCGGTCAAAGCTCACCCCGCGCCGCGCGCGCCCTCCCCCGCCACCAAGACTTGCCCCCCCTCCCGCCGGGTCTCCGGGCCGAGAAGGGGGAGCCCGAGCGCCTCCCGCCGCCGCCGCCGCCTCTCTCACCTGCTGCTGGAACTTGTCCGCTCTCCCGGGGAGGCGGCGAGGCGGCCGCTGGGGACTGGTGGAACCCGCCCCGCCCCGAAGGGGCTGCAACGAGGGCGGTAGCGCCTCTTCCTCCTCCTCCTCCTCCCGCCGCCGCCGCCGGAGGAGCAGCAGCAGCAGCTGGGGCGATTGCGGCGGGGGGTCGCAGGGGCGGCGGCGACCGCGGGGGGGGGGGGGTCGCGGCGGCGGCGAAAACACCCAGGCCGGCCCGCGACGCCCCCCCGCCCTCCCCCAACACAGGCACGGTCCGGCAGCGGGGGGCTCCGCCCTGGAGCGCGGCCGCAGGGAGGGGCCAAAGGGCGCGCGCCGCAGGGAGGAGGAGGAGGAGGAGGGGCACCCACCTCCTCTTCTGACCGAGGGGGCCCCCATGCTGCGGCGGCGGTGCGCGCGCGTGGGGGGGCTCGCCAGCGCCTCCCGCGTGCGCCCCCTCCTCCCCGCCGGCCCCCGCGCGCCCGGCCCCCAGCTTCCTGCTGCTGGTGGTGGTGGTGGTGGTGGAGGGTGAGGAGGAGGAGGGAGGAGGAGGAGGATGCGCCGCCGCCACCGCCGCCGGCAGGCAGAGGAGGAAGGTAAAGGCAAAGGCGGCGGCGGCGGCTCCTCCTGCGCTCCTCCAGCCTTCCTCCTCCACCGGCCGCCCGTGGGAGAGAAGAGGAGGAGGAGGAGGGCGGCGGAGGAAAAGGGGAGGAGCCTCCCCGGCCTCCCCAGGCGGCCCGGTGCCGACCGGTCCACGGCCCGGCACCGGTCCGCGGCCCGGGGGTTGGGGACCACTGTGTTAGAACATTCTACCCAAACTCAAGCTACCATAGAAAATCCCTCGTGCATGTGTGTACCAGTGTTAAGAAATAATAAATTGGGCTTCATGTGGTGGATTTCTGCAAGGGCAAAAGTGCAGTCACAGCCAGAACATACAGTAGTAGATTATATATTAAAATATCACAGATGTTCACCCAGATATGTGGGGTTTCTTGCAAAGGTGAGGCAAGTGTATGTGACATTCACATAACAGCATTTTAATCCCTCTCTTTCTGTCTTTTCCTTTTACATTGCCCCACAACGTGTTTTGGGAGATATGTTTTATGTTCCCATAAAGTTTTGTTTGTTTTTAATCAGGAGATTATACCTTTTACCAGTGAAGATTACATCTCATATCAGTCATGGTGTTCTGTTTTTCAACAATTGAAGAGAAGAAAGACAACGGTATATTACCAGCATTTTCACTTTCTTACCATCTTTCTACAGCATTCCAAAGCACTAGCATTTCAACATTGTTGTCTGAAAATTGTACCTATAGTACTGATTCCATTGCGTCCTGTGGATCCTTATACAGCAATACCTTGGTTTAAGAGTGTTTTACAAGACAAGCAACATTTTCTTCTAAAAATTGCCTTGATTGTCAAGCAATGTCTGGATACACAAGAACTGGAGCAGATCACATGATCATAGGTGAGCCAATGATGTCTCTTTCTCCCCTCCCCCCCGCTGGCTTATGGGTGATTGTCTGGAATATTCAATCACAGACATGCCTCAAAAGCAGAGGGGGGAGTGAGGAAGGGAGGTCTCCTTTGGACCAGCCATGAAGATTTTCAAAGGAGAGTATAGTTTATGGATTTGTTTTATTTTTCTTTATATAATATTTATATTTTTATTTAAGTTGTTTTTAACATTCTTTCTTATTTTTCAAACCATTTCTAATCACGGGGCAACTAGTCAAGTGTGTATATGGCTAGAAATTGCACTTCATTATTATCACATTAAAAACACAAGAGTTAAATCCAGTTGTTAATCCCAAGCAGAGCAGATTCTGCAAACTAGGTACCTAAACCATGATGTGGACATGGATGTCTAGCCAATTTCTTTTGTAAATGTTGGCATTTTGTGTGCACACACAGTATGTGGTCTATGGGACCCCAGAATGAATCATCCGAATTTCCGTTATTTCCTGTGAGGAAATCTGCTTTGATACAAGAGTGCTTTGGTTTATAAGCATGTTTCCAGAATGGATTATGCTTGCAAACCAAGGTATTACTGTAGAAACCATTTCACTAGGTCTTTTAAGTCAGTGGTGATAAAACTTTGGCAGTCCAGATATTTTTGACCTTCAACACCTAGAATCTCCACCTTTATTATCACTAGTAAAGGACTGTGTGAGTTGAAGTTCAAAACATCTGTTGATCCAAAGAGTTGCCATCATTGCTTTAAGACTTTTAAAATTGGTTTGGCTGCTTTGGGTGTAAATATATGGATGGGAGACAATCTCAGGATGTATACAAGTGGAAAATTGATATTTATTTTCTGTTAAATCATGAAATGTATTCTGGCAGGTCTATTGTGCTAAATATATGTTCTGCAGTAAGTCTATAAATCCTAAACCTTGTATTTCTTTTACAGAAGGTTATTTAACATGTAATTTTGTTTTGCCTAGCTCCTGAAGAAGGCCTGCCAAAACTCATCTAGCCAGAGCTTTTTAAAATGATTTAATAGAGAATAAATGTCATTTTCTACCTTTATACATCCTGAGACTCTGTCTCCCATTCGTATATTGACTTCTGTGGATGTACCAGTTCCTTTTGCTTTGCTTTGGGGGTAAACCTACAGTGAACCTGAACAGGGGTCATACATCAACATTATTCATTCATCCATTGATCCATTCACACGTTCATTCAATTTATATGCATCTTTCTGTTTTCTCCAAGAAAAATTACAGTGGAACCTTGACTTACGTCATTAATCCGTTCCGGAGGTCTAGACATACGTCAAATATGCCTTAAGTCAAACAAACTTTTCCCATAGAAAGTAATGGGAAAGTGGATTAATCCGTTCCAGATGATGAAAAAGACCCCCGAAAACAGCAATTTAACACAAATTTGACTGGGATAGGAGATTCCTTCCGGGGATGTAAATGAAATGTCTCTTCATTGAGAGGAGGAGGCAGTGGGATTATAGTCCACAAGTTATGCACCTCCACTTTTTAATGTTCATAGCAACAATGTCTAACATTTAAGTTTTACTGATTTTTAACCTGACGTTCCAAGTTCTGAACAACTCTATGCTTACCTTTAGAGTCCCACAACTGTACAGCTCCCCAACTAAAATGCTTCCATTGTGGACCAGACTTCTCCAGCCAAATTTTTACAAGACTGAGCCGATTGTCTAACCAGAGAGGCCAGCCCCGAGCTCCTGGCCCTTCTTCTCCTCCGGCAGCAGTGGTGGCTTCGGTGAGGCCAAGGAGCAGCTCCAGGTTCTCGGAGCTGGCCTTGCCGAAGCCACCGCTGCTGGAAGAAAGCAGGAGCAGTTTGGAGGCGGCAGCTGTGATGCTGGGTCATGGCTGCCGCCAGATTCCGGTGCCTTGCGCCGGGGCTCCGAGATGTAAGTCAAAGCCTGCGACTCAAGTCAAACAGGCCCCTTTTTGCTGCAAGTCAAATATGCTGCAAGTCAAGCAGCATGCAAGTCAAGGTTCCACTGTACAATAAAACAATAAAATGAAGTGTAGCTAAAATACAGTGGAATGTAATATTGAAAAGCAAATGATTTTATAATAAACATGTAAAACTGCCACCGAAAAAGATGTACATTTTAAATCAATATTTAAAAAGCACCACAATATGTAGCATCCCATAAAAACAACTAGTCCAAATCAATTAAATCTTGGCTAAAAAAGGCAGGTCTGCCCATAGTAGAATAAGAGGGAGGGGCCAACATGGCAGTGGTGGCGATCCTTTGGCATCCCAGATGTTTTGGACCACAACTCCCAAGATTCCAAGCCTAGCTTGCCAGTGGCAAAGGACTGTGGGAGTTGTGGTTCAAAACATCTAGAGTGCCAGTGGTTCACTACCAGTGACCTGGGGGGTGCTGGGAAAGAGAAAAGACATTTTCCCCCTATAACCAAGCTGTGTACAGCTTTATAGATCATGATCTGCACTTCAGACTGGGTCTGGAAACAGATGGGGAATCAGTGGAGCTATTGTTATATAGGAGTTACATGCCCTCTGTAGCTAGTACCAATCAGCAATGTGATTGTAGCATTTTGAACTAACTGAGATTTCGGAACACATCCCAAAGGCATTTTTAAGGCTTCTGCTTTCACTTAACAGGCTTTAAAACTGATTTACTTTTATCTGTTTCTATTGAATTTTTGTAAGTTTGTTCTTTTCTTGTTGTCTGGTTTAACTGAGTAGAGTGTTCAAAATTTTGTTCTGTTTTGCTGTGTTTTTGAAACCATTTAAGCAAATAATCTGGTGTTCAAAAGGCAGTCTAACAGTCTCTGGAGGGGCACAGGTTCTTCTATCATGTATTGTGTGTCTACTATATCAGTTTTTTTCAGAACTGAGCTAAGACATGACTGAAGGGGAAGTTCAGAATCAAGTTATAATAGAATCAAATTCATAAGTATTAGACCCCTCCTTAAAGAATTAACTATAGCTAGTTATAGAGAGTATGGAGCTCTTATATAATTAATAAGCACTTCTGCACAAGACTTTTGTTAAATACAGTATAGTGGTATCCTTATAGGAGTTATTACATACATTAATTAATTTGATTATAGGAGACACAAGGAGAAAATTCTAGGAGTAATTAAAGAATTCCCTGTAACTCACTGGTCTAGTATTAATTATTTTCTCTCCTACAAAATGCAGGTACTTCATTATGAGTCTTTAAAATAGCTAAATGCTTGTCTTTAAGGTCTGATTAATCTTCTAGGGTTTTGGGGGGGATGTTACAGAGAGCACTAATCAGATCTTTATTTTTGAGGTAGTGTTTCTTTTTTATCGGTGAAAGTATAATCACCTATCTGAATTAGACAGTAATATGTTTTGAATTAAACTGACAGGCCAGTTCAGTAGAGAAAACTTTGGTTCCTGGCTGTTGGACATTGGCTTTGTATATCATAATTTTTCATATAGGGGTTGAAAATGTTTGCATATGATTTTGATATGTTTTTCATAGTAGCAAACATTGACAGTGCAAGTCTAGATAGGCCTGATCAGAAATAATCCCATTAAGTTGCATGAAACTTTATTTTAGATGAAAGAGGCTGAAATCCTGTATATACTTACCATGGAACATTTTGACTCATATTGAACTCAACACAAGGCTAATTGCACTGTTACCTGTACAACAGACCAGTGGGATTTTGCATGACTGTCCTTTTCTTTTTTCAATTGACATTTAAATTGAGTAGGTTAATTTCGAAATCATATAAACTAGTAGATAGACATTTATGAAAAAAATTCTAGGGATATGAGGAATGCCCTGAAGAAGCTGCTTTTATTCTAGCATAGTCAAAACATATACTAGGAATCAAGTGTTTATATTTTTATTTAAAATATTTTAACCCATTTTTCTCCCTGGAAAGGACCCAAGGCAGCTTACAGCATTGAAGGACAATATATATAATTGGAGGCAATGAGTATACAAGAGTTAGATACAATGTTTGGAGGTAAGAACAAGGTGTGTGAAGAGGCACCTTATAATTTACAAAATTAAAAGACAGTATTAAAGCTTAGAACAAGAAGTAAACAAATAAAAGGAAACAAAAGCCACTCTAATAGATGATATACAAAAAAATAAAAAACACAAATAGTACTACTAATCCAGCCCAAGCTGTAATGCATATCAACCACCGCATAATAGTTAGCTAGTCACTGAGGGAAGGCTTGATTGCTTGCAGATGGACAGCAAAAACAGGGCAAGAGTGAGAGTTATATGAACTCTAGATGCTTGGCCATTCCTTAAAACATATATAAAATTGATGGCCTTAGTCCTAGCCATGATCTATTTAATTAGGAATTTGGCGATTTTGCAGTGAATTTATTTTAAAACAAATGTAAATAAAATGACACACATAATTACTTAAAGATGCACAGCAAGATTTCACCCAGTGACTCCATTATCTTGTAGTCAATTCTCAAGTAAGACAATTGATTTAGAAAATGTTTAAAGCAAAAAAAAAGTTTTCACTGATAAAAATAAACTCAATACATTATCCTTTCCCTGGCATGGATTCCCTTCCTTTAACCTCTAACATTATAATGGCATAAAAAGGTAAAGTTCCCTCCCTGCCCCACATGCATGGTAGTTGTGTCCAACTCTAGGGGTGGTGCTCATCTCCGTATTCAAGCCAAAGAGCCAGTGTTGTGGAAGTCTGTGGCCACATGGCCGGCATGGCTACAAAGAAACACTGTTTTTATCTTCCCGCTTTTTATGGTGGTACCTATTTATCTACTTGCATTTTACATGCTTTCAAACTGCTAGGTTGGCAGGAGCTGGGGTTAACAGCAGGTGCTCAGTCCACTGCGTGGCACCCAGGATTTGAATCCCTGAGCTGCCGACTTTGCAGCTGACTGTTTTGGTGCCTTAGTCTGCAGAACCACCATGCCTCCTATAATGGCATATATGTTAGCAATAATTCTCTGTGCATCTCTGCATTTCTATTGTTTAGCAAAATTAATTTTTTACCACAAATTTGAAATTCATATTAATTTAGTGATTTATAATGGCATATATGGTAGCAATAAATCACTAAATATTTTAATCTGAAAATTAAAACCTAATGATAAATTTCAAATTTGTGGTAAAATTCCTTTTTGCTAAACAATAGAAATGCAGAGATGCACAGAGAAGAATAGCAATAATTTCATCAGAGTCCTTTGTCCATTTGAAGTCTCAGTAATTCATTCTGAAACATTGATAGGAGAAAGAATAAAAAGCAATACTGTACTTTATTTACAATTGCTTCCAATTATAGAATTGTATGTGCTGCTTTCATTACTGCACATATACTTGGAAACTAGAGATTTGGACAAACAGGTGTTCAGTGTCTCCCAGTCCCGTCTCTTCTAGTGGGCTCCCACTGACAGGCAGTGCCTGGAGGAGGTGCAGCAGGGCAGCAGGGTGCTGCCTGTGAATGGGCACCTGCCAGAGGAGGTGAATCAGCAGCTCATTCCAATCTTTATAAGCAATGAACTGAACAGATTGACAGCAAACAAACAACTGATCCCAACTGATGAAAGAGAGGGGAAAGAATCAGGGGTCATTTTGAGCTGAAAGTCTGGAATGAGTGATTGATTTGTGCTGGATGGATATAAGATCGTCTCAAGACCAGAACTTTGTGAAAACCACCCAGAGTAGTGATTTGTCCACTAAATGGGTGGGGTATAAGTTTAAACAAACATTCATCCCTGTTACAAAAACTATAGATGACATGCAAAGTTGGAAATAATACTAATCACCCCCATTCTGGCTCGTCTGCACTGGCTACCCGTTGCCTCCCGAATAAGGTTCAAGGTACTGGTTTTGATTTACAAAACCCTCCATGGCTTGGGACCAGAATATCTGACAGAGCGTATCATCCAAAGATCAACATTGGCCTGACCCACTAGAACACCCCAATCCTTTGCTCGTCAGATTGCCACTCCTCGGGAGGTGCGTAAAACGTCTACTAGGAACCGCGCCTTCTTAGTTGCTGGTCACACTTTGTGGAATCGTCTTCCGAGCAATATCAGGAACGCAGAATCCCTCCCAGCATTCAAGAAGCTAGTAAAAACTTGGCTTTTTACTGCTGCATTCGGTGACCTTGGGGGTTGATACACTCTTGAGCAGGGATCTGAGTTACTATGTCTGCCCATTTTATTATTATTTTTTTCTGCCATCTTACATTAGTGTTATTATTAGTTTTTTGTTTTTTATTTGTTAGTCTTGTACTATGGAACTTTTGTACTTGTTAGCCGCCTTGAGTTCCCTTGGGAAAATCTGGTGGGATATAAATAAATAAATAAATAAATAAATAAATAAATAAATAAATAAATAAATAAATAAATAAATAAATAAATCCTTTGTAATATTTAATTAAAATTGAAATATAATCTCTGTGACTCTCTCAATCTCATTTCTCATATCCTCTGTGTTTCTCTGTGTTTACACATGTTCATGTTGTATTAATTGCTGATGAGAATAGAAAAATAATGAGATTAAGTTAGATACTGTTCTTTCACCTTGAACTAGAATTGGAAAGAGCCGGAGGTAATAACTTCAATACTCTTTTGTCCACAGATATATGTGTATTTTCTGGGACATAATTTGTGCTTGGTATTCACAGTTTTCAAAACTATGTAGATTCATCTTTACCTGTTAGAGATTCTGGCTGTTAGATTAAGATGTTGATTAGCCTATTAAACAATGCAGTTCTAAGTATAATGTAAAACTAATGCAATCATAGATATTACAAGTGCTGAATCAAAATATAAGGGGGAAATATATAATCTCAATGTGATTTCTGTGGCATCAGGCGAAAAAATAGTTTAACTCCTCTATCGTGTTAAAAATAACTAATTTTCCTTGCACTAAACGATATAGTAATATAAATTTACTTTGAAACTGTGATAATGGTAAGCCAAGTGATGTTGACATCAGCCTGGTGGGGTTTGCAATTACTATACTATCAACTTCTACTGTTTAATTCTAATGCTGTAAGATAGCCTGCAGCTAAATAATATATTTCTGTTAGCAGCCATTTAGTACAATCATGAAATGCAAATACATTTACATAATAATTTATCTTTTGTAGAGGGTACTTATGGAGAATATAATTCGAAGTATAGAGAAGCAAAATGGCTTCAAATGGATGAAATGTTTGCATTACATGAATATTAGCATTCCAAAGACCTTTATATAAATACAACAAATACAAATAGTACTTTTGAACCTCTGTGCAGGCACATGGCTATTTAACAATGCATCATCAGAACGATCTGTATGACAAATGTAGGAATGTTTTTTCCAGACCCCTACATCTTACTCTCATAAGATGAAAATGAGGATAAGATCTTTGCATGTGTTACGGTTGTACAGCCAACCAAGCTAAACCTGCTGAAATTCCCACATTTCTACAGCTAAACAATGCGTGTTGCAGAAAAGAACTTTGAACTCTTCAGAGCATTAACTCTCATGTAATGCTAATGTATTTGACTACCTTACTACTTGAGCAGTGCTGGCAAATCTATGGCATGGGTGTCAAAGGTGGCACATGGAGCCATTTCTGTGGGCACGTGACATCGCCCCCTCACAGTCATGGCACTTTCCCCTCCCCTCGGAGCGCACCACAGTGCTCCATACATAGAGCTGTGTGAAGGGAAGGCAGTGGCTTGTGGACTCATTCGTAGTCCCAGTTTATTCTCCAGCCATGCCGCTCTGGGCATCCCGAAAGCGGTGTGGCTGGATAGTAAACTGGGGCTATGAAGGACCCCACAAACTGCTGCTCCTCTTCATCCAGCTTTCTGCACTGAGCCATTTTGAGACCATTGAAAAATGGCCAAATTACATTTTTACACTAAAAGCTCCCTGACTCCCCCAGCCACTTGACTAGTGGGTATGCTGGTTGGGGGATTTAAAATGCTCTCAAGTCAGTTCAGATTTACAGCTATTGTTTTTCTGAGTATTCTAGGTAGTGAATACACATTGCTGTGTTGAAGGCCCACTTTGGATATCCACAGGCCTTAAGTGCTGTCTTCAGGTGCTTGTCTTCCTTCTTGGGTTTTGTGGATGTGGGGATGCTCTTTGCTCTGTGGTTTAGGTTCCTGATGGCTCCTAATTTGTGTTGTAATGGATGGTGGGAGTCAAACAGTAAGTACTAATCTGTGTGGGTGGGGTTCCTGTAATTTACTCCCAGGCCACAGGAGTGTGCAGACACAGAAGAACAATGGACCGAGATCCTGGTCATTTCCTACATGGCTGGAGTGTCTGAGAATCTTAAAAGGATTTTTGGCAAACACCACATCCCTATTTATTTCAAACCCACAAACACACTAAGGTAGAGACTCATCCACCTAAAGGACCTGATACCAAAGCACAAAAGGAGCAATATAGTATATGCAGTCCAATGCAGTGAGGAGTGTGCAGACCTCTACATTGGAGAAACTAAACAGCCATTAAACAGAAGGATGGCCCAACATAGGAGGGGTAACAACTTAGGACCAGAAGCAGCAGTACACCTCCACTTGAAGGACAAAGGACACTCATTCAAAGATGAGAATGTACAACATATTAGACAGAGAAGATAGGTGGTTTGAGAGAGGGGTCAGGGAAGTCATTCATGTGAGCACTGAAAACCCCTCTCTCAGCAGAGGTGGTGGGCTCAGGCACAGTCCATCTCCCACTTATCAGGCTATGATTTCAACAGTACCCAGACAAATCACAAATACTTCTGGCCTTCACCACCAAGGCCACAGCTAACGACCCATACTTTATGGGTTTCAGCTCCTTAGGCCATTGTTCACCTTAAGGCTATTGAGACTGTTGTCTACCTAACAAGCCTATTGAGGCCATTGTTCATTTTTAGAGCTTATTTCAGACCAGGGTGACAAGAGGTCAAAGTGAGCTATAAAATGGAGGACTCGCAACTAGCTTTCTTCAGACTGACAAAGCTGTTTGGATGAGCAGCGAAACATTTCAGTCTCTCAAGAAAAAGAAGTCCAGTTGCCATGACTCAACTTCCAGATAAACTCACCTGGATGACTGAGAATCTTCACAGACATATTTAAATCAGGTTGTAACATAGTAGCACTAGCCCACATTTATAGCTGATTTTCCTCCATAAAAAGAAATGGTAGAATACTCCCTACTTTGATAATGGCTTAGTATTCACTAATGCTGCAAGTATATATCTCATTCCTGCCACTCTTTGGAATGCTAGAGGCTTATGCGCTTGTATTTTCTTAGGGAAAAGCTCATGTAGAAAAAAGGTCCATATTTTGAATGTAGATTTGGAGGGTGACCTGAATGTCATTGCTTGTAGTTTTATAATTTCAACTCCAACTTTGTTTATGGTTTTTTGCTTCAAATCAAAAATGGTTCCTTCCTTTGGGAATTAATTACACCCACTTCAAATCATGACATACACAGGAAAAAATGTAAGAGGTTACATGTGAAAATTTCAGCATCAATCTAGGCATTCAAATAATTGCAATTAATATATGAAAATTTGATTTTTAAATACTCATAATTGTACCCAGCTGCTTTCAAGTGCTCTTATTCTTCCTGCAGGGCAAGGGAAGATCAGTAGATGAATATTGTAACTGTCAGCTCACATCCGTTTGTCTGGTGGTGCTCTATTTTGCTTTGTACTTCGGTAATTGATAACATTAATAGCACTCTCTTAATTCCATGACGGATGCATGGGACTGATACACTATTTTGACCTTACTAGTCAGTGACATACAGTGAAACCATAGAATGCTGCAATGTTCCAGCAGTGCTACTACAATAAGCCACGAGAAGCTAGACTAGAAGTCTAGTGAATTGGCTGGGATATAGTTGTATTTAGTATTGCAGTCACCAGGAAGGGGATTTATTTTATACACCTAAACTCTCATTCTCATTAACAAAACTCTTAGGCATGTCCAGTGGTACTAGCAAGTGCACTTTTAAATAAAACTTGGTATAACTATTGGATACTGTCTTTTGAATAATTTATACATTACATTTGCATTACTATTTTTGTATATACCTTATAACATCTTAGAGCAGAACATTTTGTTATGTGAGTTTTTAGGAATTTTTATTTTTAGAAAATACAAATGCTGAGAGTTTAATGTGGAAGAGTAGATTGGAAATGCGAATGAAAACAATGAGTCCACAAAAGAAGACTTAGACGTTTTATTTTAGAAAATATAATTCATGCCTAAAAAAGAACAATAATATCAATTATACTAACATATAGTTTCATCCGTGCATGTCAGAACATTTGCTTCTGACACAGCAAATTCTTTAAGGGAGCACAATTACATGAGAAGCCCAGTGGAAAAGTTTACAAACTGCCTGTGAAAAAGTCAGTACTTACAGAGGTACACCCTTTCCTGTCCTGTTTAACTACCCCACATAGTTACTAGAGATGGGTATGAAACAAATTTTTAATTCATTTTGTTATTTGTTATTCATTTCGTTAGGGAACAAAATGAAAAACAAAGGGACACATCAAAGAAAAACAAAATGCAGGAGCTCCTCGCTGGCAATGGGGCCATTTTCAGAGCATCCTCCCAACCTGTCATCAGCTGGACCCCTTCGATAATGGCCCAGTCGGCACCAGGGAGACCCCATGGTGGCTACTGGACCATTTTAAAGGGGTACAGCCAATGACTAGTCAGCAGGACCTCTCTGGAAATGGTTGGGAGAGTGCAACTGGTGGATATGACTTCCACCCCCTTGATCCCTCAATTCCAGTGTGCCTTATGGGTCAGTCATCTCCCCTATGCTCTTTAATATCTATATGAGACCTCTGGGGGAACATTGTTAGGGAGTATGGGGTTTCGTGTCATCAGTATGCTGATGACACCCAGCTCCACATCTCCTTTTCTCCATCTGCAGTGGATGCCATTTCATACCTGGATTGCTGCCTGGACACCGTTCTGGAATGGATGAGAGTGAATAGACAGAAGACAAAGTCCTCTGGGTAGGAGTGCCTGCTGTTGGCGGGTTGGGAAACTCCCCTAGGTTTTTTTTGGGGGGGGGGTGACTCTTCCCACGTGGGATGAGATGCACAGTCTTGGCATAATTTTGGACCTGGAGCTCACTATGGAAGCCCAGTTAGCTTCTGTGGCCCATACCACTCATTACCATCTCGGGCGGATTGCTCAGCTGCGCACCTTCCTGAACCCTGGTGCTTTCACTCTGTTGTTCCAGGCACTGATATGATAGTCTTGAGATTAGACTACTGTAGTGCTCTCTACATGGGGCTGCCTTGGAAGTTAATGCAGAGTATTGGGCACTAAAATACTTCATCATATTAATCTGATGCTGGCCACACTGCACTGGCTGCTGATCTGTTACTGCATTGACTTCAAGGTTCTAATGTTGACATACAAAGCCCTAAAGGGTTTGGGACCTTGCTATCTGTCAGAATGACTCCTTCCTGAGTATGGCCCAGGCCACTCGTGCGTTCCGAACAGGTCTCCTGAGGGTGCCAACAACGAGGGAGGCCTGCAAGAGAGCAACAAGGAATTGGGCCTGCCTGGTGGTGACCCTTAAACTGCGGAATCAACTCCCCTTAGTGATATGCTAGGCCCCAAGTTGTTGACCTTCAAAAGACAATGGGAAACCTGATTATTCAAATCCTCTTTCCCTGGTTACTGATTGTTTTGCTGCTTCACTGTTTTTTACTTGTTCTTGTCTGCTCGTAGCCTATCTTATCTCTGATTTTTATGAATGATGTTTGACTTATAATTTTACTTGCATTATTTTTGTTTTTATTATGATTTTGTATTGCTACATATTGTAATAGTTATCCCATAAACCACCCAGAGTGGCTTTCTGTCAGAATGGGCGGTATATAAACTGAATAAATAAGTAAATAAAATGTAATTGAAATAATTACTTGCTACTTAAAAAAAAATTCATTCAGAAGTACAAAACAAGAAAAAGGCAATACGCGAACCATGCAAATATCAAAAGGAATTGCAAAACATATACAGTAAATCAGAGAAGTGAGTACACCCCCTCACATTTTGTAAACATTTTAGTATAATTTTTCATGTGACAACACTGAAGAAATGACACTTGGCTACAATGTAACGCAATGAGTATACGGCTTGGGACTTTTTCAGTAGCAGATTGGCTATCAAGATTCCTATCAAGATAATACAACAACTCATGAAGATAAGGGATTTGACAAGGGGGAAACAACCTGTGAAGATAAGGGACTTGTCAGGAAAAGGGAAAATTGGAAAAAAGAATTTATGGCTTAGGGAATTTATTGCATTAAAAATATTTTCTGTATTCTTATTATCTAAGGCCACTAGTTAATTGGTATGATATGGGAAACGGGAAATGGAAATGTGAAGACAAACTTGATATATAATTTTTAAAAGAATAGAGGCAGGTAGGTATAGGTAAGAACTTCTATGAATAAAGTGAAACATATAGACCAGGAGGCAGCTCTAATAGCCCATAAAGTATTAATTTGAATTAGTGATGATTGCTGAAATTAGGCATTCTTTAGAAGAATGGATAAATATACTGTGGATGATATATAGAACATATATATTTAGCCAAATCTATCCTAAATTGCTTACTACTGACGAGCTAAACAGCGACTTTGAATAGATTGTTGAGATTCTTTGTATTTAAAATAGATGTAAGTAAAGATAGATAGAAGAGGGATGAGATAGTAAGGAAACTAAGTATGAAAATATGCTCATTTAAGCTGGGAAGGGAGATATGAATTATATTGGGCTCAAATGTTGGGGAAAACTGTGATTGAAATGGTAACACGACGGAAGACAAGCAATATATTTGTTTTATGTAACTTAGTGTAGAAAATAAATAAAAAAAATGTTAAAAATGCATCATAATCTTTTATCTTCACATTTTAATGAATGAATGCTTTATCCCAAACATCTAAAGGCAACTGTTTAAATAGCTAGAAAATGGTGTGTATATAAAGAGATACATTTCAGAAATTCTTTTCTACAAATAATGAAAAAAAGATTTCACCACAGTTAAACAACAGCCGTGTTTCAAAAGTGGCTATTGGGAACTGTACAGTACTCCTACTGAAATACAGTTGCTTTCCCAGCTACCATGAGGATCATTCCACAGAATGATCCTGCCATGTGAAACATTGTGGCATGGGGTAGCAGGGAAAGGAAAACTTTTATATATTGCACCTTCCCAATTCAGTGAATAGATTACTTACTTCAGCATAGAGGCGTAAATACAACACAATGTTTGTGGCTTAGCTAACTATTGGAAATAGATATGAATTAAAAAAGAATATCAAAATGTGTTCAAAACTCATTTCATTCATATTCATATGAATTGATATCTCCAACAAATACAAGTTGATGAATATTAAGAAAATTTTGATTTGTTAATTTGGGCTATAAAATGCCCCCAAGGCACCTAGAGATCCAAATTGGTAGGAAAACATCCTCTGACTCTTTTCTACAAGCCCTCCAAGTTTGGTGAAGTTTGGTTTCCCCAAGCCAGTTGCTAAAAGGCACTTTCCTGGGGTGGGGGGAGGACTTTGTGGATGTGTAACTTGGATTTTTAAAACCCAAACTTTACTAGACCTGCCAGATTGTAGAGGCGAGTCAGGGGAAGCCTCCCTGTAGTTTTGGTGTCTCTTTGTACTGTGGAGGCCATTTTATAGGGTTTTAAGGTAAAAACCAAATTTACAAATCAATTCATTATTTATCAGATGAAGTCATAAATTCATTTGTTGTGATTCGCTGACCTTGATGATTTACAAATCAAAATGAATCACTCTGATTCATTCTCATTTGTAGTAACTATCCATAAGAATATGTTTTCATAACATTTGTACTGTGACAGTTATTTTAATTTTCTTTAAATTATTTATATCTTGCCTTTCTCCACAAAAGGACCAAAGCAGCTAAGACAATGTTTAGAAGTTGTTGCTTTGTCACGTGCTGTAAAGACACATCCAGGTTACTATAATCATGTTCTCAATATATGTTGGATATTTAAGGAATAGTTCACTACCTCCCTGAAGCTTAGCACTGGCTCTCCACAGGGCTGTTTGCTTAGTCCCTACCTGTATTCATTGTACAGTAGGACCCCCGTATCCACTGATTCATTATCCACTGATTCAGTTATCCACGGTTGGCACAGGAAAAATAAATAAATAATTCAGCAGCCGCAAAGCAAGCTACTGTCACAAAGAGCAGCTGTAAAGCAAGCTACTGTCATAAAACAGCATCCGTAAAGCAAGCTACTGTCACAAACAGCAGCTGTAAAGCAAGCTACTGTTGCAAAACAGCAGCTGTAAAGCAAGTTATTATCACAAAACAGCAGTTGTGGGGACATTTTTGCATTCTCTCTTGTCCACGGTTTTCATTATCCATGGGAAGGCTTGAAACCAATCCCCTTTGGATACTGGGTCCTACTGTACACATATGATTGTGTATCATATGTAATGAGTCTTAGTACAGGTAGAGACCAATCAGCATACAGTGGGTGAGATTCAAAAATTATCTTCATGGTGCCTAGGAAAAAAATTGCACCTAAATATTAGCAAGACAAAGGAGACTGCTAATATTCCTAGGTGTTTACCTTACTGAAGACCCCATCTGGAAAATCAACATAACCCAAGTGGCCGGGAAGGTCCAGCAGAGATTTCATTTCCTTAGGATCTTGTGAAAGGACAAAGTGGAACAATAATTGATGATCTCCTTTTACCGGTCCAAAATAGAAAGCATCCTCTCACATTGTATTACAGTTTGGTATGCTGGCTTGACAGACGCGGACAGAAAGACTCTACAGGGGGTGGTAAGCACAGCATAAAACATCACAGGCTGTCTCCTGAGTACACTAGACAACATCGCTAGGGATCGTTGCCTCCGGAGATTGAGGAAAATTCTTAGGGATGATTCACACCCTGGTCAGCACTTATTTACTCTCCTACCATCACATATAGGAGTATAGCCAGCCACACCAATGGGCTAAATAATAGTTGTCAGACTGTTGAATGGAAAATAATTTCAAGACAATTATAGTATGATATACTTGTGGGCCGGCGTGTGGTGTGACAAGTACACAGGGAATAATAAGACTGAGTGATTGCTTGTGGGACAGTGTTGGGGGTGGAGAGGGAGGCTCAGCCAATTTCATTGTACACATGTTGTACTTTGACAATAAAGGTACTGCATTATTATTATTATTATTATTATTATTATTATTATTATTATTATTATTATTATTATTATTATTATTTCCTACTGCTACTACTGCTACTACTACTATGCAGTGAGCTTCCATGGCTGAATGGAGACTGGAGACTTATGTGTCCTGAACCCTAACCCAACACTACCTCCACCATACCACCTTGTTTTCAACTTAACATATCCTCATTGTAATTTAAACTAACACAATGAATGTGGGACCTTCAATCATACATTTCCCATTGGTTACAAACAATCACTGAGGATGACCATCTTAATAAGGCTTCTTTTCTCCAATCCTTTATTTCATTATTAATAGGGCCCCAAAGGGAATTTTAAATTCTTATTTGAGCATTTCAGTTTACAGAGCCTGACAAAATCTGCTTACATTAATCAAAGCATGCAAGTGCAAGATTTGGCTGGTAATTTGATTGTACATATAATCTTGCATACAATAAGGTGCCTTTCTGCCACATAATATGCAATTCAATTATTCTATTTTCATGAATATAATGTGCATATACAGTGTTTTTGCAAGCTGTGGAAGTCACTACATCTATTTTAGGGGGGCACCATAATCATTTCAGTGCTCAGGGGCTCTAAAAGTCTTAATCTGTCCCTGGGCCCAGGAAATTAGAAAAGAGGAAGAAAACACAGGAAATGCAAAGTACCAGAGTGGGTCACAGGGAACCATATATCAAAAGTTCTACTCCTATAGAACCTTGATTATGATTTTAGATTAGTCTCAGAATCAGCCTGAAAAAAGAAACTGGCCTAAGAAGGCATATTGAACACATTATTCGTAGAAGTAGAAAAATATAGGCCAATTACATCTCCTTTTTTTTTTAAAAAAAATTAATCATTTCTTGTCACTCTCCTTCCCTAATAATTTACTGCAGCAAATAGGACTCTTCTTTCTCCTACCCCCCTAACTGCACATGCTTTCCCCACAGCTGGATATATAAATTATAAGCAGACATTTACAAATGATAAAGGCATTGAAACAAATGGGACCCCAGCATGACAATTCCAACAAGGCATTAGAATAATAAAAAGGCAAGAATAAAATGCAACTGTTTTCTAAAGATGCTTAAGGCACTTGGACGATAATAACTTTTTTGGCATTTTGGGAACATTCCTTTATTCTTTTGCCGTTGTAAAGGTACTATTATTACATTTTAAAAAATACAACAGTGATGGACTGACCCTCTGCCCATTTAAAACGAAGAAGGTTTAAAAGAACTGAGGAATTTCCTAAAAGAAACCCTGAGATATTTTCCCTAGGCAGCCAAAGCACAGATTTCCTTTAAACAACAAAAACTCTCTTTGAAATGAGAGCACAGCATCTCTAGAAGCAAGAAGAACAGAGAGGAGGAATCTTTTGTCCCCTTCCTAGGGTGTTAATTTTTTTTTATTTATTTATTTATTTATTTATTTATTTATTTATTTATTTAAGAGTATTTTTACCCCACCTTTCTCCTTGGAAAAGGAATCAAGGCGGCTTACAGTAATGAGGGATAATATACAGTCCAGTACAATTAAGACGTAGTCAAGTATTGAGAACAGGGAATTGAGGGACATCTTACAGCATTAATAGACAACATTACATTAAAGCTACAAGAGAACGCAAGCAGTTAAAAGGAGAGTAAAATTCCATGTAAAGTTACAAGAAAACACGAGCAGTTAAAAGCAGAGTAAGGTTCCATGTAAAGTTATGAGTGATGGAAACTAACATTGAAAACATAGTGTCTGTGTAATCACAAAAGATTATAAGTAGTTATAAATACAAAGTCTATGTGATCCTATTGATTCATATAATAGGTAGTCGGTAGCAACATGAGAGAGGGGGCTTCCGGTTGGAGCTGGTGCTGAGGAGCAGCATTTGTGCTGAGCTCCACTCCCTTCTAAAAAACCTTTTAACACCTCTTACTTTTAACCTTTTAAAACACCTTTTAACTTTTTTACCTTTAACCTTTTATAAAACTCTTAACTTTTAAACTTTTAACTTTTTATAAACTTTATAATTGATACTACTGGAGACAAACTTCTGGGAGCTGCTGCGGGAGAAACCGTGTTATGGCTAAGTACCTGTTTTATTTATCAAGTTTGAATTGAAACAGCGGGCAAGCAGTCTTTCTCCTTTTCTGTGTTTTCTCTTGAAGCCTTGAACTTGTTAAGGACTGGATTATCTACTTGGCTTAGTTATATACTCCTCCCAGAAAAGTAAAGATAAGAGCAAGATAACAACAGGTTGCTGGAGCTAACAATAAGCTTATTTTCGGCAGCTCATCCTAATAGTACCCAGCTGGGAGTGCTACTACTTCTCTTGAGAAAAGGAAATTCACAGTGAGTGCTACAAGTTATGTCACTGAGCTGAGAATTTTGCTGAGTTGGAAGTTTCTTGTTAACAACCTGACTTCAGATCTGTTTGGAAAGAAACTTTGCTGGCTGGGTGCTGTAAAGGAAATTTGTCTTCCCATGGAAGGAGCCAAGGCGTCCTTGGATATCACTCTACTTACCCCAGTGCTGCAATCAATTCAAAACAAACTGCTCCCTTCTATCACTCCATTCAGTGAACTTAAAGAAACAGAAGGCTATGGGGATCCATTGGCCTTATCCCAACAACTATTTAAAACACCAGATAACAGCATTTCATCTCATGGCGATACACTCAAGGCAACTACAGACCCTGAGGAGAAGGTGAGTGCTGTTAAGAAACCTCTGAAACAGGTCAAGATCACTGACTTTGTCAAATTGGGGGATTGCACTGTCCATAAGACTGACCTCACAGAGATGGACTCCTCACAGCCACTAGGTAGTCCTACAATTGATCTACCAAATAGTGCTGTAGTTGATCCTCAGACTCTGGACATTAGCTATCTGTCTAGCAATCTGGATGTTGATTTTGGTCGGCTGGGCTTTTTGGATTTTCACTCCTCTCCAGTCACCTTGCCTTATAGAAATGTCCCTCCGGTTAAGAGGCGGAGCCAGTGGAATCCAGCTAAAGGCTACTCCTTGATGGGAACTTCTGAGCCTAAGGACAGTCAGCTTGTGCAAGAGAGTGACAGTCTCAAGTGCGCCAATGATTCCAACAACAACACTCCTACAAAAGATGATTGCTGCATTCATAATCAGGCTCATCTAGCTCATCTAGCAGAAATCAGAGACTTTCTATTTGATATTAAAGAGCTCATGATCGTCTTAGTAGGCTACCTGACGAAGACTGAACAGCAGAGAAAAGAGGACAGTAGCACACAAAGGTCTAATAATGTCAACTACTATAATCTGACCCCAAATACAATAGACAGAATTGCTGGTCTTTCTCTGGAGGAACTTTTACTTTGCGTGGACCCAAAGAACATAGCACAGCAAAGCTTTATTCCTCCAAATGTCTCTAAGGCTCAAGAAGAGGCAGTCATCCAGACTCCCTCAGTTGCCATAGAAGTCCCCACTGAGCCCCCAACTGGAACGTCCACAATTTCAGCTGTTAAAAGGAGTAATAAAACTTCCAGTAAAGGTGCACCACCAAGCCATAAGACGGGGAAAAAGGAAAAGTAAGGGCAAGACTGGTAAAAGGAAGGTGGCTAGCCACCCTCAGAGCAAGGCAAGGAAAGGTATGAACTTTAGACCACTTTTCAAATTATTGGAGGAGGATAGACCCCATAATACCAGGAAAACTAGAGATGCTACCAGGAGTACTTTACAGCTGGGCATGGAGGCAAAAAGGCCAACAAAGAGGGAACCTGAACCTGAACCTGAACCTGAGACCTGTAAAGCGGCAAAATTGCCCCCAGATATGACCCTTCCACAGAAGCAGATTACCTCCAATTCAGATGGATCTGATATTTGCATGGCAGAGCTCCATCAAGTGAAGAGACATTTTCAACCAAAACTGAATGGGAGAATTGGAATGGAAGCAAGCAGCCAACAACTTGGCAATAGGATTTATCCAATTCCAGTCATAATTGGAAACAGGAAAGCATACATGAGGCTTGGGAGATGGAGAGCAAATGGGAGGAAAGCAATACACAAGAAAGCTGACACTAATCTCTGGACAAATGAGAGAAATACTCCTGTATTAAATGGGCACTCACAGATTTACTGGCATGGACAGACCCAGAGTGGGTTACTAGAAGGTGTAATTCACAATTGACATGGGGACAAAAATACTGTTCCATCTTATAGTAGCCATGGAGTGGATTGTGAACCTCTAGTTACTAAGGATGTAAGGGGAAGGAACATTGTGACCTCACAATCCACCGGCTCCCAAGGGAATTCAATTAAAATTATCTCCTGGAATATTGCAGGATGGGGATCCAAATTGGTAGATAATTCTTTTAGAGAGTATGTGGAGAAGTTTGATATTTTACTGTTTCAAGAGACTTGGTCCCAGCAAGATTTGGTATTGGATGGTTTTATGTCCCATGTTCTTAAGGCAATTCCAAGTGGGAAAGGGGGTCACTGTAAGGGGGGATTGTGTGTGATGACGTCTAACAAACTACAGGCTTGTGTAGTTACTATCGATCCCATTCCCAACATTGCTATTGCTGTAATATTGAAATTTAATCTCTGTGTTTTATTGTTAATCGACATTTATTTTCCACCTCAGCAATCCCATGAGTGCACTAAACGGGCTTGGGCTGCATTAGAAGATTATATTGTCAACCTGATTGTGCTTCATCCTTCAGCTTCGATCATCCTGATGGGTGATTGCAATGCAAGAATAGGTTGTAATGATGAAATCTTATTTTCACGTTATAACAGGTTACCACCCAAAACCAACACTTGTAATCCTCTGCCCTATAGATTGTCTAAGGATAAGGGTTGCAATTATGCTGGGTTATGTCTTATGCAAATGATTAATAACCTTGATTTGGCTCTCTTAAATGGAAGTGTGAAGGGAGATAGGCCGGGAGAATTTACTTTTATATCATCCAATGGTGCTTCAATAATAGATTATGCTCTAATCTCCCAGGACCTGGTAGGAGCAATATCAAACTTTAAGGTTGATGACCGTATAGATAGTGATCATTTACCACTGGTGCTGGAGGTTAATCTGGGAGAATCCGTTATCTCTGCTGGAGAAGATCTCACAATTCTCCCAGGAACTGAAATCAGAGCCTCTCGCATTAAATGGTCAGTCAGGCAGGGAGACACTATGAGTAAATTACTAAATACCAAGCCTTACATCCAGATGAGTCATCTAATTAGCACAGCTGATTCAGTTACAACTGTGCTAGAGACCTACCGAGAACTATTAAACTCTTTACAGTATCATTTAAAGCATGAGACAAATTACAATAGGATAAAGACTCGAAATAGCACTTATTCGAAACTCTGGTTCGATAGGGAATGTAGAGAGATGAAGCATGAGTTATTGAATAAATATAGATTTTACAAACAACAGGCCCTGGAAAGAATTCCACCTGAATGGTTCACACCTAAAAGGGAATACAAATCCCTGATTAAGAGGAAGAAGGCTGAAGCCCAGAAGGAATTATGGCAACAATTAATAGCTGCAACTAGATCTAAGGATCCCTCATGCTTCTGGAAAATTGTGACAAGGGGGTTGACCACCTACCCGGTTGTTAATGAGATATGTATCCCTGCAAAGGTCTGGGAAGCACATTTTAGGGGAATCTACTCACAGCATTCTGACTCTGCAACCAGAGTTCAAGAATTGCCCTTAGGTTTGGCAGAGTGGCCCCCTGTTTCCATGCAGGAAATCATCTCGCTGATTCACCAGCTGAAACCAGGCAAAGCCCCAGGCGCTGATTATATAATAGCTGATTTATTGCAGGATAATTTGGAGTGGTGGACCCCAGTTTTGGCCTCATTATTTACTTGGATTGACCGCACAGCGGTTATACCAGAGGACTGGGGGCTTGCTATTATAATGCCAATTTTCAAGAAAGGATGTAAACTAGACCCAAGAAACTACCGCCCAATAAGTCTACTAAGCATTATTAGCAAGCTATATGCAAGGCACCTGTTGGGGAAGCTTCAGGATTGGTTAAATGATGAAAATATTCTTGCTGAAGAACAAGCTGGGTTCAGATTTGGTAGGGCCACTATAGATCAGGCACTCATTCTACACAATCTAGCAAACAAATATTCTACTCCAAAAGGAGGTTCCTTGTATGTGGCATTCATAGATTTTAAATCAGCTTTCGATCTGATACCCAGAGAAAAATTGTGGGCCAAATTCGAGACCACAAATATTGACAAAAGACTTCTTCTGCTAATGAAGCGACTGCATGAAAATACCAGTCTTAGGGTTATTTACAATAAGGCAGGGGCACTATCTAACATAATTCCATCATTCAATGGGGTCAAGCAAGGCTGCATTTTAGCTCCAACATTGTTTAATTTTTACATTAATGATATTGTGAGCAATTTATCGAGTGCAGACTTTCATCCCCCTACACTAGGCTCACGCCCCCTTTCAATCCTGCTTTATGCAGATGATGCAGTCTTGATGTCAATCTCGTGTGTGGGATTACGGAGAATCTTGAAAGCCTTAGCCTCATACTGTACAAAAGAACAGCTGACCATTAATTATGATAAGACTAAGATCATGGTCATTAGCAGGAAACGTAAAAAACATAGATGGACAATAAATGGAAATAGTATAGAGCAAGTGTCCTGCTATAAATATCTAGGTATGATATTTCTTTCATCTGGCTTATGGTCCTCCCACGTGAACCATGTAGCATCTAATGCACAAACATGCAGCTCTGCACTATTGAGGTTCTTTTATACCAAGGGTGGTCAATACGTGCCATCAGCGATTCAAGTTTTTAAAGCTAAAATTATAGCCCAAATGCTTTACGGAGCCCAACTGTTTGCATACTCAAACGTGAAGCCTTTGGAGACGGTGCAGACAAAGTTTTTGAGAAGAATTCTTGTAACAGCTTTGTGTGTCCTCAATACGACACTCCGACCGGAGGCTGGATTAATCTCCATTAAAGCACGTGCCCTGATCCACATGTTCAGCTATTGGCTGAAAGTTATTTTTGCCCCATCTGGCTTGGCACCCCTAGTATTAGTGGATACATTCCAATCAACTTGGAAAAGGAATCTAACTGTTAACCTACTGCAGCTGGGTTTTTCCTTAGAGGCTATTTTGGCCATGGGTTTTGGCAATGCCAAGGCTGCAATTAAAAGGAGAATATGGAATGTAGAACTACAAGAACATCTAGCAGCCCATGATAAACTCAGCACAGTTAGGAATAGTTCCTTTAGAATGGCCAACTACCTATCTAATATAACCATTCCCAAGTTCAGGAGAAACTTCACCTTAGCTCGATTTAATGTTCTGCCCTCCAGATTGCTGGAAGGCAGATACCAGGGTCTGCCAGTGGATATACGTGTTTGCCCTTGTGACGAGGAGACTATTGAAACTATTGATCATGTCCTCTTGGAGTGTTCCCTTTATCGGGATATCCGGAGGACTCTTCTTCAGTCTATCTTGCAGCAAACTCAGTGGAGGCCAAGGGAGTTTTGTGTCCAACACCTGCTAGGAGATAAAAAGCCAGATGTGACTGAGGTGGTGGCCAAATTCTGTGCTGCAGCAATGAGGCATCGCTCATCCCTGCCCACTTCAGGTGGCGAGGTCAGATGATTGGCAATATCCATTGTGTATTTATCCTTACCTCTTCTCATGATGTGGGTTGGAGGTGGTCTAGAGCGGTGGTCCCCAACCCCCGGTCCGCGGACCGGTGCCGGTCCGTGGACCGGTCGGCACCGGGCCGCCTGGGGAGGCCGGGGAGGCTCCTCCCCTTTTCCTCCGCCGCCCTCCTCCTCCTCCTCTTCTCTCCCGCGGGCGGCCGGTGGAGGAGGAAGGCTGGAGGAGTGCAGGAGGAGCCGCCGCCGCCGCCTTTGCCTTTGCCTCCCTCCTCCCCTCCCGGCCCCGGCGCCCCGCGCGCGGCACCCGCCTGGCCGTGCCGGGAAGCGCCCTCGCGGCACCGACGAGCCGCCGCCGCCTCCTCCTGCTCCTGCTCCGGTTCCTCCTCCTCCTCCTCCTCCCGCCGCCGCCGCCGAAGGAGCAGCAGCATCAGCAGCGAGGGCAATTGCGGAGGGGTGGCGGCGGCGGCGGCGGGACGGGGGCGATTGCGGTGGCGGCGGGGGGCGATTGCGGGGGGTAGCGGCGGCGGCGGGACGGGGGCGATTGCGGCGGCGGCGGGGGGGCAATTGCGGGGGGGTGGCGGCGGCGGGACGGGGGCGATTGCGGCGGGGGCGGGGGGGGCGATTGCGGGGGGTAGCGGCGGCGGCGGGACGGGGGCAATAGCGGCGGCGGCGGGGGGTGATTGCGGGGGGGGGGGTAGCGGCGGCGGCGGGACGGGGGCAATTGCGGCGGCGGCAGGGGGGTGATTGCGGGGTGGTGGTGGCGGCGGGACGGGGGCGATTGCGGCGGGGGCGGGGGGGGCGATTGCGGGGGGTAGCGGCGGCGGCGGGACGGGGGCGATTGCGGCGGGGGCGGGGGGGGGGGCAATTGCGGCGGCGGCGGGGGGGCAATTGGGGGGGGGGTGGCGGCGGCGGGACGGGGGCGATTGCGGCGGGGGCGGGGGGGCGATTGCGGGGGGTAGCGGCGGCGGCGGGACGGGGGCGATTGCGGCGGCGGGGGGGGGGCGATTGCGGGGGTGGTGGCTGCTGCTGCTCCTCCGGCGGCGGCGGCGGGAGGAGGAGGAGGAGGAACCAGAGCAGGAGCAGGAGGAGGCGGCGGCGGCTCGTCGGTGCCGCGAGGACGCTTCCCGGCGCGGCCGGGCGGGTGCCGCGCGCGTGGGTCTCGCTGCTGGCGCCCCGCTTGCTTTCCCCGGCGGAGGAGGAGGCCCACGGCGGCGGCGGCGGCGGCGGCAGAAGGAGCAAGCGGGGCGCCAGCAGCGAGACCCGCGCGCGGCTCCCGGCCCCGGCGCCGGAGGAGGAGGTGGGGGCCCGCCTGCCCAGGAGCCCCGGGTTCCCCCCCCACCCCGCCGTGTGTGTGTGGGGGGGAGTGGCACGCCCGCCGCCCCAGGCCGGTGAGTGCCGCCGCCGCCGCCCTCGTGCCTCCCCCTCCTCCTTCCCTCCCATCCTTTGCTTTCACCCCCCCCCTTTTGCCTCCCCGCCGGACCCCCCTTTTGCATTCTCCCTCCCCCTCCCCACCCCCACCCCCACCCCCAGCTTCGGGCCACAGAAAAATTATCAAAAATTTCCCGGGCCGCGGGGACAAAAAGGTTGGGGAGCACTGGTCTAGAGCACGGCCATGGTCCCTGGCTGGAGACAATTCTAGTCCTATTGAGTTGATTACTCTGTTATTGGGCCTACTGGGCTTCGAAGATTTTACCTGTTCTGCCTTTTATACAAAGAGTATGCCATTGTATTATGCTTGTCTTGTGTGCATGCTTTTATTGTTTTTATACACTTTTATTTTGGTTTTATGTGGAATGTATCTTGTATTTTATCTGGTCAGTGACTGAAATAAAGAGTGAGAACAAGAACAAGTCATAGGTAGTCGATCATTCAGGGAAAGCTTGCCTGAAAAGAAAGGTCTTTTCCTGTTTCTGAAAAGATAAGAGAGATGAGGCAGTCCTGGCCTCTAGTGGGAGGGAGTTCCAGAGTCTGGGCACAGCAGCCGAGAAGGCCCTTTTATGTGTTCCCATGAGACATACCTGTGAGGGTGGTGGGATAGAGAGAAAGGCCTCTCGTGATGATCTTAACACCCCAGTTGGTTCATACAGTGAGATTCGATCTTAGAGATAGCTAGGACCCAGGTTGTATAGTGCTTTGTAGGTTAAGGTCAGCACTTTGAATTGTGCCCGATAGCTGATTGGCAGCCAGTGGAGCTGTTTTAATAGGGGTATAATGTAATCTCTGTACCCTGCCCCAGTCAGCAGTATAGCTACTGCATTTTGGACCGATTGAATTTTCCTGAGACTTTTCATCGGTAGCCCCACATAGAACGTATTACAGTAGTCTAGCCGGGACGTCATTAAGGCATTTTCATGGGCTCTGAATCTTCTAAAAGTAAAATGTGTTCATTCTGAGACTGGAAGAAATTGGCAGGTGGGGAAAAGGACTAGATAAATTATTTCAAGAATTCAGACTTTAATCTGTGCAAGAATCAAATTTAGATATGTTGGGAGCCCCTGAATATGCCTTACGGGTTTTGCCAATTTCTCTAATGAACACTAGAAGCCATATGGTCTAGGAACGCTATACTCCTTAAATATGTAAGTGGACCATGTTTCAAGTAGGCTAGTGTCTCATTTTGAAATGAAGTTCTTCTACATATCATGTGCTACTACTGCTTAGATATTTATATCTGCTCCCAAATTCCTCAAATTTAGCTTGCAACATTTCAATTACCATTACAGCGGTACCTCAGTTTATAAGTATTCTTGGTTTACAAGTATTTTGCAAAACGAGCAAGATTTTTAATAAAATGATTTAATAAAAAACAAGCAAATTTTTAAATTAAAAATAAAATTTTTAAATAAAATTTGCTTTGCTTTGCGAGCAATGTCTTGCAAAATGAGCTTGGGGAGGAAGAAGAGAGAACTCTGGCACCCTGGACAGATGCCCCTGGTCTTCACAGCTGGCAACCCCTCACCACCATAGCTGGGAACCCTTCCCTGTCACAAGCCTGGCAGCTTCCAGTGGCAGCTTCGGTGCCTGCAGTGGGTTCACGCAGGGCCTCCAGGCCTCTTCATGGGCCCAGCGGCTTCCATCTGTGGCTTCTGCTGCCTGTGGTGGGCCAGCACTGGTGTCTGAACCTAGTCGTGGGTTTTGGCTGCTGTAGCTGCTGGCTCACATATATTAAAGCAAATTTCTCCATAAGAAATAATGGAAACTGGGACCCTAGAATGAATCATCTAAGTTTCCATTATTTCCTATGGGGAAATTAGCTTTGTTATATGAGTATTTTGGTTTATGAGCATGCTTCTGGAATGGATTATGCTCATAAACCAAGGTACCACTGTACTATCCTGCAGTGCATGGTTTCCTCTGGTGTGCTTTTGTTACAACAAACAGCTGCTTATTTTGTATCTAACAGAAGCGTTTCTTTTCCACACCTCAAGCAAACAGAAAATCCTTTTGAGTTCTTATTAATGCTGGTAAACAAAAAGTAAGAAAAGATGTAACAACTAAACATTGAAATATACTAAGAGATTACTCAAAGAATTCCTGTACTCATGGCCCAAGAAATTTGATTGATCTCTGTTAATTTTAATATTTAAATAGCCAACGTCTCCTAAAACTCTGGTGAGGATTTTAAAAATTATGAATTTGTTATATATATTTTTCTTGCTCAGTGCAGAAACACAGAAATCATGGGTTACACTGAACTTATGTCTGCTGAAGGAATGAGTTAGAGAATGTAGGATAAAAATTTATACTTCAGGTTTTGCATTAGTTCTCAAACAGTTTCGTCTTTGTACCACTATTATTGGTGTATGTACTAGTGTCACTAAAGCATGAAATACATGTTCTTCAATATTGTGAAAATAATTACTGTACAAGGAGGATAAAGTAGTTTGAGGCGCCAAGCCACAGCCAGTTGCCATATAACTTGACATAATCCAGAGGGACACCAGGAAATAATGTGCATTACACAGTACCTGCTGTGGACAAGAAATTGTTTTGTACAAGGTCTTGTAGAACTGTCAATGACAGCTTGCTCTGACACAGAAATCTGAACAAACCGCTGTTGGTCATTCCTGCACATAGCTTATTTTAAATTGGCTTCGGAGTAAAGGTTAACCTTTCTTCAAAGTTTGGAAATAAATCTAAAACTGACGCAGAAACATCTTTCTCATGACCAGTGGGGATAGATAGTTTCACAGACAGACAACTGTTTTTTTTTAACCACAACTCTGACTCACAGATTTGCATAATATGCAAACACGGTCACCTCTCTTCCCTTTTGATTTCTCTTCCTGTTTTATGTTTAGCAGTAATCACACTATCAGAATCAGATATTTAGCATTAGTCCTTGTCTTTCAAAACTGATTGGAAACTATGGTTTAAAGACTTCTTGCTCATATGAAAAGGATTACATGTTGTGAGCCATGATTGGTTTTAAACCAAGAATAATTGACCCAGGAAAAAGGGAGTAAAAGAAAAGTTACCATATTTTTCCATGTATACTATGCTTCTTTTTTCTAAAATTATGACATAAAAATTAAGGGGTGTCATATACATGGAAGTAAGCCTTTCTTGGGGTGGTGGATGAGGGATGGGGTGGAGGAAAAACCCAAACTCACCTTGTTTCCCTCTGTGATTGTTTTTTTTTTTTTGCAGGATCAGGCTCCATCTTTCCTCCAGTTCTTCTCCACCCCCACCCCACCCCACCCCTGCTGTTTCCTTTCATTTCCCCATTCTAAACACTCCTCTCTGCTTTGGTGGGCTTGTTTTTTTTTTGCAGGATCAGGCCCCATCAGGCTTGAGCAGCCCATCAAGAAATTCGCTCCTGGAAAGAAAAAAAGTGACACCTTTTTAGTATGAGAAGGCATTTCTTAATGGGCTGCTCAAGCCCAATGTAGCCTGATCCTGAAAAAAGCAAACCCACCAAAGCAGAGAGGAGTGTTTAGAATAGGGAAATGAAAGCAATCAGCGTGGGGGTGGGGGGTGTGTGGAGAAAAAACTCAATGAAAGACAGCCTTATCCTGTAAAAATGAAAAAAACACCAGAGCAGAGAGGAGTGTTTACAATGAAACAGTAGGGATGGAGGGGAACTCAAGAAGTATTTATTAATTTTATTTATTTGGGGGTCTAAAAACTGGGGGGGGGCATCTATTAAATGGCATCATCTTATAGACAAAAAAATACAGTAATATTTATGATGGCTACTCTGAGGGTATAAAAGCTTGTCCCTTCTCTAATGTCCTTTTTGCTGGTATGCAAAACACATTTTTATTTAATGAAGCTTTTGGTTGTGATAAAAGGGAATTTTAATCTGATAGAATGCCCCCTAGCATTTCTAAACCTTCTATAAATTGTTTCAAGCTAATTGGCTCTATACTTTCAGTGCTACTTTCTTGAGTTTATTGTCGGCTGCCTTTCTGACTGACATTTGTTGTGGAGAAAGATGGGTTACTAATAGAGATGGGCACGACCATTACGTTTCAAGTTGTCGTGTGTCGGAGCCAGCCCGTTTCAGCTCCTTTCTATTTTTCGCGAAATTTTCCAAAAATGTGTCATTTTGTTTGTCGGTTTTTCGTCTATTAGTACTGGTTTTTTGGGGGGGCTCCTGGAGGCACCTCTCTGGGGTGGGTGCCTCCTCTGGCCCGCCATGAAGGGAAAGCGGGCTCCTGGAGGCACCTCTCTGGGGTGGGTGCCTCCTCTGCCCCGCTACAAAATGGCATGCATAGCCAATTGGATATGCATACCATTAAGTTGCAGTATCAGGCAGAGGCACCTCTCTTTCGGGTGCCTCTGTGACTCACTGCCTGCCGACATACGGTGCACTTGGGCTAGGGAACGAAGTGAGAGAGGACCCCTACGGGCGCCCTGTGACTCACTAAGAAGGGAAGTGTACTTGCTGTAGTGCAATGCGAGTACACATCTGGCTTACTGGTTGTTAGGGGTTAGCGCAAGGGCTAGGCTTAGGGTTACGGGTAAGGTTAGGGTGAGTTACTGGGGTACAACTCTGGGTGCCTCTCTGACCCACTAAGAAGGACACAGTGTACTGGCGTACGGGTTAGGGTTAGGGTTCGAGCTAGGGTTAGTGGCTTTTTATGCCCGACTGGCACATCCCAGAAGTCTCGGTCAAAACCTGGCCAAGTGGCCATGCAATTGGTGGAATGGCTCCAAAAATTTGCATGGTCCACTCCCATGGCCAGCCCATCATTGCGCAGGTGTAAAAAAATAAAAATAAAATAAAATAAAATAAAATCAATGGAGACATTTTGTTGCAAGAAAAACCCACTGCTGCTACTGAAAAAATCCAGGCAGTTTTAAAATAGCTGTTTTCGCATGTTTCTGTGGTGCTTTGGTGTGTTTTTGGACCACGCGATTTCAAAATAAATATTGCGGTCGCCCCATTTTGGATCCCCCGCCCGCACCGCATGGCATGGCGACTCGGCGAGATGACGAGGATGCCCCCCAGAGCAGCCCAGGACAGGAGGGGGGAGGCCGGGGACCCCCCCCGGAATCCACCCCTCTGGTAGGTGCCCTCACTCAGGCAGGCATATTTTCGCCTGCTTTTTTGGCCGGGAATCGGGTTTTTTTTAACTTTTTTTCTGTGCTGCGCCGCTTGGCGAGTTGGCGTGGCGACTCGACGAGGATGCGCACTTTGCGCAGCCCAGAAGAGGAGGGGGGAGGCCGGGGGACCCCCCCCCAGAAACCACCCCTCTGGTAGGTGCCCTCACTCAGGCAGGCATATTTTCGCCTGCTTTTTTGGCCGGGAATCGGTTTTTTTTTATTTTTTAAACTTTTTTCCTGTGCCGCTTGGCATCGCGCGATCGCTGCGATGCCAGGAACGACAACGACAAATCAGACCCAATTTTTCTTTAGTCGGTTCGAGTTCGAGTTCTGGCAGAGTAATTGTCGTTCTTCGGTCCGTTACGTAATGGAAATGAGAAACGGAAACGGAAAGGAGAATTTCGCCAAGTCGTGCCCATGTCTAGTTACTAATCTAAGAAAATAATCCACAACTCACCTCATCTGCATTAAAAGAGTTTTCCGTGCATTAGAATAATAACTGTAATGAAATGTCAAGATCATTTTTGCTATGTCATTCCTCCAACCTGCTATAAAGTGAGAGAGCAAAAAGAATATTCTGTTACGTGTATGACAGAAAACAATTCAGAGAATATTGTAATCACGCTGCCACAACTATAAATCATGTTTATGATCTTTGTAATATTGAAACTATGTTCTTGACAGGCTTAGGAACAAAACTACCTGTGATGAGAGAGAGAGAGAGAGAGAGAGAAGGGATACAATGGCACTTTCTATGCATGAAAATTAGTAGGGTTTGGCAGTATTGGGGTGCCCAGAGTTCTGGGATCCATCTTTGGACCACTGGGGCCATGAATCACCCACATATCATATATGGCCCATCCCATCATTAGACCTATTTGAGCATATGAGTGATCACAAGTAGACTTGGAAGAACATCCTTCAGTCAGCAACCCTGATCGTGGATAGTTTTCTAGGTGTATTAATAACATAAGAAAAGCCATGCTGAATCAGGCCAAGGGCCCGTCTAGTCCAGTTTCCTGTATCTCACAGTGACCCTGCCAAATGCCTCTAGGAGCACACAAGACTAGATATCTGTCTCCTGACACCACTCCTTTGCATCTGGCCTTTGAAGAACCCTGTTTTCAAGTCTGGAGATTACACATTTCCATCATGGCTTGTAACCTGTGATGGACTTTTCCTCCAGGAATCTGTCCAATCCCCTTTTGAAAGCATCCAGGCCAGATGCCATCACCGCATCCTGTGACAGGGAGTTCCACAGACTGACAATACTCTGGATAAAGAGGCATTTTCTGTCTATTTCTCCCAACCCTCAATTTGAGCGGATGCCCCCTAGTTCTGGTATTTTGTGAGAGGGAGAAGAGTGTTCCTCCATCCACCTTACTCATGCCCCGCGTAATTTTGTAAATCTCAGTCACATCCCCCCTCAGGTGCCTTTTTTTCAGACTAAAGAGCCCCAAATACTGTAGCCCTTCCTCATAAGGGAGGTGTCCCCAGCCCATTCAACTGATCGTGGCAAGAAAATTGCTTTTAATTAATTTTCAGCATTTTCGGCATTGGAACCCATGCAAGTGAAGGCATTAAGGACAGGGCTTATGTGCACTTTCCAGCCTTTCTCTTGTTAAAACATTCAAACATTCCTTCACATGCTTGATTTTTATTTATTTATTTATTTATTTATTTATTTATTTATTTATTTATTTATACGATTTATATGCCACCCACTACCCAAAGATCTCTGGACGGCTTACAATTAAAATGAACAGTTAAAACAGTTAAAACATTAAAAAGGCAATGGACAATTTAAAACAATAAAAACATTTAAAACAGAAAACACTAAAATTGCCACCAGGACCCACAATCTATGTTATGTCAGTTAAAAAACTTCAGAAACAGGAAGGTTTTTACCTGGCGTCGAAATGTCATCAGTGCTGGCGCCAGGCAGATGTCACTTGAGAGGGCATTCCATAAACCTGGGGGTAGCTGCTGAAAAGGCCCTAGACCTACAAGCCATCCCTTTTACCTCCTTGAGGGGTGGCTCAGGAGGGCTCCCTGGCTAGATCTTAATTGCCGGGTAGGTTCATGTGGAAGGAGACAATCCTTCAGGTATATAGGTCCTAAGCCATATAGGGCTTTATACTGTATGTCAGAACAAGCACTTTAAATTGGGCTCGGGCAACAACTAGTAACCAATGCAGGTTATGCAGAATTGGTGTGATGTGATCCCTGGCATCCCCACCACTCACCAGCCCGGTTGCACGATTCTGAATCAGTTGCAGTCGCCGAACCGTCTTCAAAGGCTGCCCCATGTAGAGTGCATTGCAGTAATCTATAGAAGATGTTACCAGTGCATGAGTAACTGTCATGAGGCTCCGGAATGAGAGAGAGAGAGAGAGAGAGAGAGAGAGAGAGAGAGAGAGAGAGAGAGAGAGAGAGAGAGAGAGAGAGAGAGAGAGAGAGGGAGGGAGGGAGGGAGGGAGGGAGGGAGGAGTTAAGGGGCAGAGAAGACAACCCATATGAAGAAATTACTTATCTTGAGAAACAGACAAATGGAAAAATTATTATTTTTAAAAGCAAAATCCAATTTAATAAAAGGCTTCAGAATAGGAAATTATGAACAAAATATATACCAGGTTCTTTTAAATCAAGGACAAGATGAAGAGAAAATTAAAACAAGTGTGCCTGTTTGCCTTCTTATCAGTCAATAATTAGCCAGTGGGACATTACTTCAGGAGACATTTTTATTCTAACAAAAACGCAGGAGGATTGCCAAAGAATGCTGCTTATTATATGCTCTGTAATGTTTGGCAAGATTATATTTTAAAAAGCATTCAAGAATAAATATTTGTATTTGAAGACAACAATCAATATCCCATGACAAAAAAACTAAAACAAAACAAAACAAAACAAAACACATTTCTATAGGGAAAATACTATATTTTGGGCTTCTTAGAGTGCCTCACTTTATAAAAGTCTCCTAGTACAATCATACAGACATTAGGAGATGGTGACCCCCTAAGAACCCTGTGGCCTATTTTTAGGAAATCTGAATACCAAAATGTACCAGGAGACTGGAAAAAAAACACAAGCACTTCCAAGGTTTACAAACACAGTTTCTAAGGAATAGAATGAAAATAAAGTGAATATAATTTTAAACTTCCATATTAGGAAATGTCAGTGGTGAGTTTTGTTTCTAGCTTGATCAGACGGGTGGAATAATGCCATCTCACACATAACCATAGATTTTAAAAATATTTACAGATGTGAGCTAGACAAATCTAGCCTTCACATGAAAGAAGAAAAACAACAACAACTGGCTGGATTGGAGCAATCAATATTTAATAAATCTATAAACGCATGGAAACATTCTAAGACCCTTTCAACAGTTTATGCCACACTTTTATACTCAAAATTCTGAAGAGATAGTTGGCTGGATAGCTCAGTGAGTTAGGTATCTATCTGCCTGCGGGACCAGAGGTTAGGTGTTTGATTCCTCACTTTGCCTGCTGGGAGTAGGAGAACCTTCATAGTCCCAGGGGTCCACCAGAATAAGGGAAAGTTAAACCGCTTCTGGAAAATTCTGAAAAAGTTGCCATGAGTCAAAATTGCCTTGATGGCACATGATTTTTATTCTGAAAGAGATGTGACAACAAGGAAAGCCTGCTGATATGTTGCCAGAAATTATCAACCTACTGAAGGGCACTTACAATAGTTTACACTTGAGATACAGTGTTTGGCATTACACACACGTCTCTTTGGAGTAATATCCCTGACATCTTCCAATACAGTTATATGGAAATTGGAGTAATGAATTTTCTCTTCTAATATAATTATTGTTTATCACTTACTGTAGTAGGTTAGTATTAACTATGGTTTATTGAAACAAACCAGTATCAAACTATGGTTTCTGATTTAAAAAAATACTTTCGGATGGAATCAAAAATCTTGTTGTAAAGTTCATATTGACCAAAATTATTGGTAGAGGCAAAACCCCAAATTCTAGTTAACTTAAGTGTCGATGTCCTGTTGCTGCAGCCTACGAAGGTATCACTCATAGTCTAGTTCTAATTTTGTTTGTTTTAATGGCTGCACGGCTCAAAACTCCTTTTTACTGCAAAACGGAACAAGGTACCACGAAGGAGCCGCTTCCACCAAAAAAGAAGGCAAAAGAAACATCTGCAGCAACAGGACATGGACACTAGGTACTGTGGTATCATTTTCCCTTCTATCGGGCCTTAATTGGATCTACCTAGTGGGACATTTTTAAATTCTTCCCCCCCCCCCCCCAAAGAAACTGTCCCCCCCCCCCGAGCTTGTTTTTTGTGGTTTTCCATCCATCTCCTGCTTCTAATTCGTTTCTGGCCAACCAGGAGCCTTGTGCTTCGAAAGAGCCAATAGAGATGACGGTTGTAAGCGGGGGGGGAGGTGCCCACACCATGCAGCTCTTTGTTTGGATCAGCCCGGACCATGCTGCTCTGCCTACCATGAAGAAAACCTGGCCTCCATCTTGCCAGATGAACCTTTAAGATCTCTCTCTTGGCAAATTACATCCTTTGCCATGTTTGGACTTTTATAACCGCTTTGAAAAAGAGGACTTGCGTTCTCGAAAGCTCAGCAAACTTTTTTTTTATTTTTCTACCAGCAGCCTATGAAGGTATCACTCATAGTCTAGTTCTAATTTTGTTTGTTTTAATGGCTGCACGGCTCAAAACTCCTTTTTACTGCAAAACGTTAAAAAAAGAGAGAACTGAATGTTTCTTCCTTACGGTTGCATCAACAAGGGAGTTATGACAGCTCAAGCCTTTTGGGCTTCCATGAGAGGCGCTCCATATACAGAAGGTGCCTCTCCCCAATTTTAATCAGTCCTTTCCCCCAGCATGACAATGCATCGTATTTCAACTGGGCCTTTCTATTTTTATAGAAACCTGTTTCTGCCAGGTTAGCTACATATGCTATGCCAAAATCTGTATCCAGATAACAACAGCAGCAGCAGCAGCAAAAACAAATTTGCTGTCAAGTAAGTTCTGGTTTATGGCTACCTTTTCCAGGGTTTTCCTTGTAGGGTACTCAGAAGTAATTTAACGCCTTCTGGGGTGCCCTAGGACTGGAGGTCTAGGTATGCCTTTTTTATTCCTATTCATCATTTTTCATGTCAGTTTGTGACTCCAGTACTGAATATAATTAATTATTCTTGAAAAGTATAATCATATTTCTTCTGAAAAACAAAATGTAAGTTTAGAGGCTTCAGAAATTTATAGTGTAAGAAGTGTTCACCAGACTTCTAGATTTCTTTATTTTTTTAGTTTTGGTTTTTGGAAAAAACTGGCATGTGAGAATCACCCCAAAGTTGTAACATTCATAACTGAATCAAATGTTTATTCATTTTAATAGAAATTTCATAGATTATATACATGCACCCTTTCCTTGACCACAATTACCTAAGGGCAGTCCACTAAGAGCTTGTGTGACAGATGGATTGTTATTATACCTAGTTTCAACCATTTCCACTGTTGAACTAAATTCTCTCTTGTCAGAATAGCAAAATGGGAGCAGGGAATCCTCAAATTAATATAGCTAGGTCCACATCTTCATTTATTGTAGACAGCTTGAGGCAAGTTGCTTACCATCTCAAAATGCTTGATGTTGATTTATGTATCTATTTCTATATCACTCCTAGTACATATAACCCTAATTTTCCCATTGCTTTATGTTGCAGAATGACCTATTTCCATTGTAAATGATCACTGACCTTCCTCCCTTCCATGCTTCAGCAAGAAAAAGAAGAAGCACAACTCCCTCCCTTGTATTAACCTATGTTGCTGTGTGTAAAATCTTTGTAAAGAAATAGAGTAGGATATTTATTGTTTTCCTTTTAAAAACATTTTTATTTATCTTCTACACTAAACAAAATAAAATAAATATGTTGCATATCTCTTGTCATGTTACAAATTCAATCACAATTCCCCCACAACATTTCAGCCCGATATAATTCATATATCCTTTCCCAACTTAAAAGAACATATTTATTTATTTATTTATTTATTTATTTATTTATTTATTTATTTATTTATTTATTTATTTATTTATTTAGCTTATATGCAGCTCGCTACCCAAAGGTCTCTGGGCAGCTTACAATTACAATTACAGTTAGTTTTCTTATCGTTCCATCCACATTCTACTTATCTTTACTTACATCTGTTTCCATCTAATACAAAAGAAATAGCCTGTCTAACCTTAACAGTGTATTCAATCTTGATATTTAATTCTTCAATTAGCTAAACAACTTAGGATATATTTTAGCTGACTATATATGTAATAAATGTCATCAACAGGGTATATTTTAAAGCTTCTATAACTCAAGTTATTACTTTATGGGCTATTATAAAAGAGCTATAACTTGGTCTACAGATTCCACTTTATGCATAGATGTTCTTATCTATACCTAAGTACCACAATTCTTTTAAGGATCTAACAGATTAACATTTATTGATATTTCAGGTTGGTCTTCACATTTCAGTTTTCCACTTCCCATATTGTGACAATCATTTAATAGCTTTAGACGAGCAAAATACAGAAAACAAACTTTTTATGTGATCGATTCACTAAACCAAAACTTCCCTTTCTGGATTTTCTCTTTTCCTGCCAGGTCTGTTATCTTCATAGATTGTTCTTTTATCTTGATAGTTAAAATTCCCAAGATCTTCTCTCCTCTGTATCCATATCAAATAAAGCAGATGCATTTATCTTCCTTCTCTCTGAATTCGGCCTATCCAAACATTTATCCTGCTTAGATCTTATTGTATTTGTCTGCAAGTTAAAATCAGCTCTCTGTTCTGGTTCTATTTCCTGATCAAGTCTAATTACAGTTCCTCCTATACAATTCTTGTTTATCAGTAAACTAAAATAAGCTCTCTGTTCTGCCACTATATCCTGATCTAGATTTAAAATCTCTCTATCTTCAGAAGATGGGTCCATCTGTGATGTATAAACAGATATTATTTTCTGTAATCCCTGTAGAAATGTGTTCTTATAACTCACATCAAAGTGTTAATATTACTTGTAATTGTAATTTCTGCCACTCTCTGCAATTTCCTGGATCACCTCTGGATTCTTTTTTAAAGATTGGTGTTACATTTGCTAGTTTGAGGGAAAGATTATATATTATGGCTAGGACATCAGCAGTTTCATCTTTAACTTACTTGAAAACTCATGGATGGATGCCATCTGGTCCTGGTGATTTGTTAGCATTTTGTTTAACAAGAAATGCAAGGACCTCTGCCCTGGTTATTTCAGTCTGGCTTAATTCTTTGGTTTCCCTCCCTGTTCTGTTTTGGGCATGTGTTCAAAACAGAGGCCCAATTGGAATGCATACCCAAAAGGAAAAAGGGCACCGCTAGGTCCAAGAGCATTCCAATGTGGCTTACAGGAGCTGTTCAGGAAGTGATCAAAAGCAAGAAAAGCTCATTTAGAAGATGGAAGGCTTGTCCAAATGAGGACAACAGGCAGAAACAAATTTTGGCAGAACAAATGCAAGGCAACAATCAGGAAAGCAAAGCAAGACTCTGAGGAGTGTATAGGTAAAAACATTCAAGGTAATAACAAGGAGTTCTTTAAGTACATTAGAAGTAAGAATCCAACTAGGAAGGCCATTGGACCATTAGATGACAATGAAAGGCAAGAGATTATTAAAGAGGAAACAGATTGCCAAGAGACTCAATGAATTCTTTGCTTCAGTATTGACTGAAGAAAACAGAGACCACATGCCCCAAACAAAGGCTATCTTCGCAGGGAGGTAAACCAAAGAATTAAGCCAGAAGAATTAAGACAGATAGAAATAACCATGTCTTATTAAACTAAATGCTAACAAATCATCAGGACCAGATGGCATCCATCCATGAGTTCACAAGGAGGTTAAAGTTGAAACTGCTGAGGTCCTAGTCAAAATATATAATATTTCCCTCAAATCATATGCTGTACCTGATGACTGTAAGGTAACAAATTCAAAAAAAGGATCCAGAAAATTACCGACCGGTCAGTTTGACATGTGTCCCAGGTAAAGTGATGGAAATCATTCTAAAAGATAAAATTAATAGGCATATAGAAGAGAAGGCACTGCTGAAGGAGACCAAACATGGCTTCTGCAAGAGCAAATCATGCCTCACTAATCTGTTGGAATTCTTTGAGAGTGTCAACAAACAGAGGATAAAGGAGATCCAGTTGACATTATTTATCTGGACTTTTGACAAGGTCCCACACCAAAGGCTCTTGAATAAACTTGCCAGTCATGCAATCAAGGGACAGGTCTTGTCCTGGATCAGCAACTGGCTAAGGGACAGGAAACAGAGGCTAGCACTAAATGGGCACTTCTCCAAGTGGAGGGAGGTAAAGAGTAGGTTCCCCCAAGGTTCAGTACCTGCTTTTTAACCTCTTCATAAATAATCTAGAAGTAGGAGTAAATGACAAGGTAGCCAAATTTGATGACAACACTAAATTATACAGGGCAGTAAAAATGAGAGAGATTGTGAGGAGCTCCAGAGAGATCTCTTGACCCTGGGGGAGTGGGCAAACCAGTGGTAAATGAGCTTCAACATTAGTAAGTGCAAAGTGATGCACAGTGGGGGGCACCAATTACATTTATAAACGAAGGTGTCAACCTAGTGTGCTGCAGCAGTGAAAAAAGCAAACTCAATGCTAGGGATCATTAGGAAGGGTATAGAAAATAACTCAGCAAGTGTCATTTTGCCTCTTTATAAATGTATGGTGAGGTTCCATCTGGAGTATTGTGTACAATTTTGGTCACCATACCTCCAGAAGGATATTATGGAAATGGAAGAAGTGCAGAGGAGGGCAACCAGAATGATTAGGGAACTGGAACACCTTCCTTACCATCTGAGGCTGCAACAGCTGGGCCTCTTTACTTTTGAACGACGAGGCCTAAGAGGTGACCTGATTGAAGTCCACATGCCCCGAACAGAGGCTGCACTGGCCTAAGAGGTGACCTGATTGAAGTTTATAAAATCATACACAGTGTGGACAAAGTAAATAAGGAAAAACATTAGAACTAGGGGCCACTCTGTGACACTTTTGGGTGCTAGATCTCAAACAAATAAGAGAAAGTATTTTTTCATCCAGAGGATCACTGGTCTGTGGAACTCCCTGCCAGAAGAAGTGATGACAGCTGTCAGTTTTGACAGCTTTAAGGAAGGATTAGACAAGTTCATGGAGAACAAGGGTATCAATGCCTATCATTATGGATGCCTAAGGACAACATCTGGGTTGGAGAGAGACGCACGAAATCTCTCAATGCCATTTGTGGGGAATCATAAGCAGGTGAAGACATCTGCTTGGGAATACCCTGAAGCAAATGGTGAGCCAATGTGTGAGACAGAATGCTAGATGGACTGTGGCCTGTTCCAGCAAGGCTGTTCTTATGTTCTTATGTTACAATGCTGTACCAGGCAGAAAAATTGTGGCACTTTTAATACAGCTGTGTGAAGAAAAGTTTGTTTTTAAGATGGTGTATGAAGTCCTGGTATGGTTCTGTTAAAATATGACAATACTGGAATCAGTCCAATCCACATTTATAACCAGAACACTAGGTTGCCAAGATCTACCTCCAAGGCCATAGCCAGATTTAAGACATGGTGCTAATCTGTAGGTACTTTGTCAAAGAAAGCAGTCATTTTGCTTTGGCTCAGGATCATATTTAAGATGACCTTGCCACTGATTTTATTGGTTTATAATGAAATGGGAAGGGACTTTGAGCAGCTAACATGTCTGAACTTATATCTAATTAAGGCTATTCTTCAACTTCCCTTCACAGGAGGAAATATGAAGCTGCCCAACAAAATATAATTAAAAGACTAGATGGCATCCAGTCTAGCTGCTGTTTCAATAGGATATATAAAGAATTTTCTTTTCCTAATGGAAAGGTTGCCCTCTATTTGTCTCTTATTAACTACCATGAGCAGAGAAACCTGACCCAGCTCCATGCAGTTGAAGGAGGTTCAGGGATGTTATATGGAAATAGATATTGCACAGCACGGTGTTCAAAGATGGAGGACATGATCTCTGACAGAATGGCCTCTGTATGCTGGCTTGAGGATTCAAAATCTGATACCCTTACCTACTTCTACTAGTACCCATTCTCTATGTACAGTTTTATTTTTGCTACCTGGCACAGACTATTATATGTCCTATAAACTGCCAGATTTGTTAAATGCGCTATGGAGAGACAAAATTAATTGCCTAATTCACATATCTTAATGTGCTAATTTTACTACCTTATCCCTCTTTGAAAATGAGTATTTGATTATTTTATTCCCTTGCTGCATACTGTATGTATGGTAGCTTCTACATTAGATGATTTTTTACTTATGAATAAAACTTGACTGTCTATTAAGCAGTAGTCAAATAAAAAAATGTCTTATGTTTTTTTCTAGTAATGCCTTCATGTCTTCATAGAAAACTAACTGAAGAAGGGACATAAAATATAGAGATAAATAAACATTTTCTTGAAAGCCCTTGAGCCATAGTTCAGCAAATGTTTTAAGAAATATAGTGTTGGTGGTTGAAGTGTCTTATTTAGAAAGGGATTCTGTAAAATGAGTGGCTCTACTGATTCTTCCCTTTATAGCAGAAAGCCAGAAATTTAGAGTTGTCAACCTAGATACATGTTTTAAAGTATTTTGAATTAAAAATACGCAAAGCAAAAACAAAAGTCAACCTACAATTGCAATAATCTACAGTTTATTCCCCCCCCCCCGGTACATTGTTTTTAACTGTTCAGTCTCCAAAATGAATATATGTGAAATACTGGCTGAAATCAAACATCATAATTTTACATTACATAAGGCTAATTACATTATATCAGCTGTGACAATTATGTTTTTGAAAGAAAACATTTAGTATCCCTGAGACTTCTTTCATCCCAGGGAAGCTGCTATGACCCACAGGATAGATAGAGAAGTATTTAATTTCTGAAAATCATCACTGGTGAGATGAGTTCACCATGGTATCAATATTCTGAAATTAATTTATTTTATTATTCATTTAAAATATTTCCATCCCATCTTTCTCTCTGAAAGGACCCAAAGTGGCTTTTCCTCTCTGTGCTGCAACACCCAACAACTTCCCCAGGATGAAAGGGGTCCCAAGTAAAATGTCCTTCCTTCCTTCCTTCCTTCCTTCCTTCCTTCCTTCCTTCCTTCCTTCCTTCCTTCCTTCCTTCCTTCCTTCAATCCTACCTGAAGTGTGTATCTGCACTGCCCAAATTCAAGAGCGATGACTATTTCCAGCATGAAGGAGACAGTATTTTTAAAATGACTAAATTGTCATTAATTCAACCTAGTCATTTGTGCACTCAAAGCAATTATCACATGAATGGGCAGATCTCATTTTTCCCCGGTTATGAAGTTTTAAAAGCTCAAGCTCTTTTCAACCTAGATATCAACAGGAACGATAGGCAAATTGGATACAAAGCAAGATGACATAAAATTCTCAATTATTTCTAGTTCCTTAGGGAGGGGATGCATACATTTAAAACTTTGTAACAAAATGAGTTTTTCTGGTTTTGTGTGCCACCTTATCTGCATTTAAATACAGCATGTGTGCTGGCATAAGTGAAATGACATTAACTGCAGCAGAGCATTATCCCTAGTTAGCAAGTCAGCACTTATGTCCCACGGCATTGCATGACTTGGTGCATTGATTAGGGGACAGAAAGGCAACTCATTAATTTACAACAATTCACTATCACCATTTACACCACTGTAGCTGTACCGCTGTAATTAATTAACCAACCTGCAATTGCCTGTCAGCAAAAATATCAGCCCTTGGTTTACGATTTTCTTCAAGTTTTATTGAGAAATAGTTTGAAAAGTTTTGAATTGCAACCAAAGCATTTTTTCTTCAAGGGAGAAATGCACAGCAATGCAAAAAATTAAATCTTTAAATGGCCATACGGTATCCTTATAAAAGGGTCACTGCATGTGAGAGCTTTTGCAACCACAGAAATGTCAGAGACATGCTGAGGCAGCATGAGAAGAGCAACATAAAATGTTTTGGTCATTGAAGAGCGATAAACATAGTGATCAATAATCAAGTGAATTATGAAAAGGTGTTAGTAACAATGGATTTATATTGGTAACAAAAGGGTATTCGAGGAAGTCGGTTTGCTTGGATAAATATCACCAATATTTAAGGTAAAATACTTACATTTGTTTCATACCACTTCAGAAGTCTTGATAATTCAGACAGGCAAATGCCAAACAGACACTGCAACAATTCTGTAGGACAGTGTTTTTCAACCTTTTTTGGGCAAAGGCACATTTGTTTCATGAAAAAAATCACGAGGCACACCACCATTAAAAAATGTTAAAAAATTTAACTCTGTGCCTATATCAGTCTCTAAAAGGTTCGCCATTGCTGGTGTAGGGAGAAGCAGGACAGAGGGGCCACAGATTGAGGCAGCCCGCTCTCTAGCACCCAGTTCCCACTTACCTGTCTTGTTTTTTTAAAGACATTTTGCCCTGCATGGACTTCTGTATCCAGAGGAGACCTGAGAAAGGGCACTGACTCTCCAGGAACACAAATAAGACCCAAAAGCCCATCTTGCTCTCCACACTGTGGCCAAGGCAGATGCCTTCAGCAAGTCCAGCGACAGGAGGGGAGGAGGATGAAGGAAGGCAGGAAGGAAAGAAGGCAGAAAGTGTTTTGCTTGTATACCGCCCATACCACTTCAAGGAGTCTCTGGGCGATTTGCAGTTTTAATTACAGTAGGCAGGCTGCTAGACATACACATATGCAGGCTAGAAATGAGCACATTTCTATGAAGAGGGGAAAGGGTGCGAATGGAAAGAGAGAGGTGGGGGGGAAAGAAAGAAAAGACAGAGAGAGAGAAGAGGGCGACCCAAGACAGAAAGAAAGGGGCAAGACAACAAGGAACCCATCGCGGGGCCCCTCAGAGATGGCTCTTCCCCCCCTGGACCCTAAAGGCCGGCCGGCCGGCCGTCCAGCCGTGCCAGTAGCCCCCCCGCCCGCCCGCCTCCTCAGCCCAGGCCCAGCAGAGGCCTCCTCCATCCCCTCCTCCTCGCAGCCCTGCCGCGGTGCTCATGGGGCAGCCGGGCGCCCCACCTCCCCTTCCCCTCACCTGGTGGTTTGTTCTGGGCTGGGGCTCCCGGGCCGGCTCGTGTTGGCGGGTGGGCTGTCGGGCGGCTCAGTCCATTGGTAGCTCCCAGGAAAGGGGTGGTGGTGGTCCAGGGTAAAAAAAGGAGGGGGGGAGGGGGAAGCGAGCGAGTCGCGGCAGCGGCGGCAGGCACAGGTCAAACACTAAGAGAATGAGTGGGGCCAGGTCCGGCCGGGGAGGAAGTGATGCCAGCGCCGCGGGCCTCGGGGGGGAGGAGCCAACCTGGCCCTTGGATGCTATTTATAGCGCCTCCCAGCTGTGGGCCGCCCACCGGCCCTGGGTTGAATTTCTTTAGAATTTTTCAATTTTTCCCACGGCACACCAGGCAACATCTCGTGGCACACTAGTGTGCCGCGGAACAGTGGTTGAAAAACGCTGCTGTAGGAAACGTAAAGGCTAAAAATCATTGCTTTTCAGCAGTTGAGCTTTTTCTATAGCTTTGAGGAATTTCATTCAATCCTCTGAATTACACAATCATGTAATCCTTAGTTAATGTGTGATCTGAATCAAATGTTTACTAACTATCAATTATATTAATGATTTTAGTACTTTAAAAGTTCCACTTAAAATGTTTGAAATGTGTGTGTTCTCATCCATATTTCTAGTGAAGTGAATTAGGTATTTGGTTTATTTTGTATTATTTGCAGGAGCTTTATACCATAAATAGTTAATACTATTTCCCCCCACTGTGCATTATTTCTTTAGACATTCTTACCAGATAGTAATCTGTCCTATTAATAGTTACATGTTACAAATTAACACTGACTGTCTTATCCTGGCTGTTTTACATGCTGTAATATAATCATTGTACCTCTGACTACATAGTATATCTTAAATCCAAATCATTCTGAGACTTTTTGATTCATTAGTATATTTTCATTTCTAAGCTCCGAGTCTCAACTAAGAAACTGCCTGGCATTTTTTCCATCTTGCCAAGGACTTTACATCTAAGAAATAACACCTGGCAAATCCATCTTTTGCCATGTTTTAACCTATTGATACCACTCTGATGAAGAGGGTTTCACCCTGGAAATAACAGCAATGTTTCTGTTAATTTTCTAGTAGCCTAAAGGTATTACTTAGTCCACTTTTTATTTGGTTTTTGTGATGGCTGCATGGCTCCTCAACTTGCTTTGTTTCATTTTTAAAAATTCATTTAAATCATGACCTTATTATGTGCTATTCAGAGAACTACTTCTAATGTGGAAAAAAAACACCCTGAAATTTGGGCCCAAAGGCAAGGTTTTATCTAGCTGAGGCACAAACCAAGAAGGTAGTTAAACTGCAAAGTTAGTTGTTTCGGGAAAGCTTGGGTTCTCTGGTTTCGACTAAACCTATCCAAACTGATGAACCAGTGATATTCCATGAACTTCCTGTTTCATTTATTGGTTCGTGTTCATCTGTACTCCGGAGGCTTGGGTTCATATCCTCATTCAGCCACATAAAAGGTATTTGGTGTATGTGGCAGCAGCAATGGTGAAGCAACTCTTTGGACATCTCATACATACCTTATTAGTGTTTAAAGCAACTGGATGAAACATAAAACACAATGTTATATTGTTTCTAATGCAGTTGGTTTGTGAGCCACCCAGAGAACGTCTGTTACAGATCAGCAATAAATGTTCAGGTTTGTGCTATCAAATTGCATCTGATTAACCACCATCCTAATAGAATTTTCAAGGCATGTCAGATCTTTAAGGAGGGGTTTCATCATTGTCTCCCCCTCCATGAGTTTTCATGGCTAAGTTGGGATTTGAACCCAAGTCTTCTGTCTAGTACACCAGAATAGCACTTTCTGAATAAACAATCAGCTTAACTAACTGGTTAACTGATTGTCAATTTAGTCTTCAAGAAAAATATTTGCTTGCAAGTCAGTATTTCATAGAACAACCAATTTCACAAAGTGTTTCTGGCAAATTCATACGTATGTTATTCCCTTTCAGCCTCGATCACAGCTTTTGTTTCTATCAAATACAAGTTTGGGATTCTCTCAGGCAAGGTGAAATTCTTAGCTTTTTTTTGCAGAGCATGAGCTTAGCGAGGCATATTGGAAGAGTTTTCTGAAACTGCTGCATGAGCCACAGGAGCTTGAAGGAGTTTGCACACTCAGCAGGGCAAGCATTAGCACTCCACAGCGCCTAGGCATAGAGCAAAAGCTTCATTACAACAGTGGCTTCAAGGCATTTGTACATGCTCTCTCTAACATCCTGCATTGACTGGGAAGAAGCAATTCTGCATATGACAGTTTTCAGAGAACAATAATCTTGGCTCTCTTGGAAAAAGAAGAGACCCCCATCCTCTTTTCTTTTTTTGAATGTTGTTTTCAGAATTAATGCAAGTGAGAAAGAGAGAGGAACAATGTAGGGATGTTAAGATGTATGTAGCACATCTTAATTCTCCTTTAAAATTGGGCACTTTGTTGGCAGGCTGCAGATAAAATGACAGTAAATATTACTAAGGAAGTACATAAGCTAAAACCTTGATATGGATCCTGTGCACAAAGCTACCAATGATTAAAATGGTGAAACTAAAAGAAGTCGTCGCCACCAGCATTCCCACCTGCATATTTTTATTGTATTGTTTCTGTTGTGACAAAGATTGCAGCATGAATTTAATTGTGTTGGCATGAAATACTTTGGTTGTTTAGTCAAATTAAATCCCCCAAGACCTTTAGACACCGCAGAAGAATATAATTCAGACGAATGAATAAACTTTCTGTTTTAATGTTGAGATAAATTCCAGGTGCTCTGAAGCTAAAAACAAAATATAGTTGGGTTCTCCTATAAAAAGCATTGTAGATATTGTAATAACTGCAGCATATTGTCTTAAATTTTAAAATTATATGGATATGTGATAATTACTTAGTTTTAAGTATTTCCAGCTCACTGCAAATGCTCTATTGTTTTTACAGAGGGTTGAGACAAAATATGTATTACTAGCTAATTAAATAACATATGGTGTTGATTAGTGTTTAGCTCTTTTAATAGAACTCAATTAAAGAAATGAGTGTAGTGTATTATAATTTGGTGAGACAGCTCTTGAGTTTTTTCCAGCATAAAATTACTGAGCAAAGACAAAAATAATTTGGGATTATCGATAGGTTAACAATGTCTAGTACTCACTAAAATTGAGAGCAGAATTAGTTTCAAAAGTGAAAATCCATCCTGGAGAATGTTAATGATCTGCTGTAAAATGCTGGGCAGAGGATGAGAAAGAAAAGTCGGTTCTGTTATATTGTATATACAGTACAGCGGAACCTTGACTTACATACTGCTTGACTTGCATCATATTTGACTTGCAGCAAGAAGGGGCCTGTTTGACTTGAGTCACAGGCTTTGACTTACATCTCGGAGCCCCGGTGCAAGTCACTGGAATCGGGCGGCAGCCATGACCCAGCATCGCGGCTGCCACCTCCAAACTGCTCCTGCTGCCTTCTTCCTCTCCTCCGGCAGCCGCAGCTTCGGCGAGACCAGCTCAGAGCACCTGGAGCTGGTCTTCAGCCTCACCGAAGCCGCCGCTGCTGCCGGAGGAGAAGAAGGGCCGGGAGCTCGGGGCTGGCCTCGCTGGTTAGACAGTCGGCTCAGTCTTGTAAAAAATCTGGCTGCAGAAGTCTGGTCCACAATGGAAGCGTTTTAGTTGGGGAGCTGTACAGTTGTGGGACTCTAATGGTAAGCATAGAGTTGTTCAGAACTTGGAACGTCAGGTTAAAAATCAGTAAAACTTAAATGTTAGACATCGTTGCTAGGAACATTAAAAAGTGAAGGCGTATAATTTGTGGACTATAATTCCACTGCCTCCTCCTCTCTTTGAAGAGACATTTCTTTTACATCCCCAGAAGGAATCTCCTATCCCAGTAAAATTTGTGTTAAATTGCTGTTTTCGGGGGTCTTTTTCATCATCTGGAACGGATTAATCCGCTTTCCCATTACTTTCTATGGGAAACATTCGTTTGCTTAAGTCATGTTTGACTTAAGTCTAGACCACTGGAACGGATTAATGACGTAAGTCAAGGTTCCACTGTACTGTAGTAAGCATCCATAGCATATTAATAATGATTCATGCCACATATTTGAAAGAAAATTTACCATGTAATGTATGTGCTATTGGATATAGATTTTCAACAAGAATTATACAGGACTTCCTTTTCTGTCTTTTAATGTATTTCAATGGTGCACTTTTTGCTGGATGGATAGCACAGTGGTTTAGGAATCTGGCAGTGGAGACAGAGGTTGGGAATTTGGTTCGTGGCACAGTGGTTAAATCTCTGTACTGCAGCTAAAACTGTGCTCACAGCCTGGGGTTCAGTTCCAGGTAGCAGGCTCATGGTTGACTCAGCCTTCCATCCTTCCAAGGTCAGTAAAATGAGTACCCAGCTTGCTCGGCGGGGGTGGGGGGCAATGTGTAGCCTGCACTCTGTAATTAAACTGTAAACCACCCAAAGTCTACTTGAAATGGTATGGGGCAGTATATAAGCAGAACACTTTGCTTTCCCCACTGTGTTTCCTGGGGAAAAGAGCCAGTCTGAGTAGTCTTGGGCAAGCTGCACAGTCCCAGGGCACCCAGAAGAAGAGAACAGTAAACCATTTCGGAGTATCTAGTACCTCAATAACCGTGGAAATGGTTGCCCATGTGTTGGAATTGGCTTTGTAGTATGCAATTGTTCTCATCATGCATATTTTAAATTTATTTGTGGTACTAAAACTAAACAATGAAATAGATATTTTGATGCTAAGTCATCAAATGTTGTCAGCACGGCACCACTGGTGCCGTGTATTCCCTTCTCTCACTCTCCGGCTGGCTCCCCCACTCACTAGTTGGCTGGTATTGCTTGACTCCTCATTGTGTGACTGTCCTAGCAGAATCACCTGACTCCGTCCTCCACCTCCTCAAGCATCTGCCCAATCAAAGGCTGTGCTGCAGAAATCCCTGCCCCACCTCCTTGTCTGAGTGGGTAGCTGCTGGAGGATGCAGAAGGGCAAGCAGGCGCCCCTGCTGGGGACGGTACAGTAAAACGACTATTGAAGAGGAAACAACATCAAGCTTCATTTTTGTAGGCCATTGGGACTGATTATCTCCTGTTATGAGATTGGCAGGCCAACATCTTTACTTCTGACTGATACTTCTAGAGGAGACAGCTTTGCAGGTATCTTGGTCCATTTTGGCTGAGAACTTCACCTAATTTTGAAAAGTCTTGGGCCTCAATTCTGTGGTCCCTTATCTATTGTGCTGTTGTTAAAAGCATTAGTGGAAGAGCAGTAAGCAGTCCTGGAAGTGAGAGGGATGTGAACAATTGGGTGAGCGGAATATTAGTGTTTTGTTTCTTACTTATACCTGTGCATTGAGTGGGACCTTCCTCTGTAGATACTAGCAATTAGAAAGATTAATATCCAACATGATGTGTATAAGTCCAGCTCCTGTTAAAGGCACAAAATCAGATGAAACTGGTCAATTTTCAGGCCAATTTATGTTCTTTTTTCTCACTGGTGGCAAAAATAATTCTAGTTTTGTTTCATGGCCCTTGTTCTTCCACTGCTGCTCTTAAGACTGCAAGCCCAAATGTTTAAAAAGCATTAAGGTCTATTGAACTCATTTAGATTAAGTTCTTAGTAAACATGTTAAGAAGCGTGCATTGTAAATGTGTCAGCTGATCCAAATAGTAACTATGCATATTCCATACATATGTTCGATAGTAAACATATTTACTTTCACAGGGAGAGACTCTTCTTTGGATATTAAAGTCTAAGAACATTTAGGATTTTAAATGTCACCACCACCAGCAACTTGGATTTGGGCAGAAAACACATTGGTAGGCAGTGGAATGCCTTTAAGACTGGTGATTTCTAAAAAGTGTTGCTGTCTGCTGTATAAAATCCATACACTGCATGAAGGGTAACAGCCAAGGGAAGTTCCACATACAGTTCATTGGAGTGATCTAGCCAGGAGGTTATTGTATTTGACAATCATACAGTTAAACATAAATGGCAGATGGCCATTCTTTGGGACAGTGAAAGAAATTTTAATTGCAAAGGGATTTGCTTTTAATATATGGAGGAGTCGCTGACAAATATGTTAAAAGCTCAAAACTCAAAGTCCTTTCTGAAATTTGCTAGGGAAAGTTACTTGGTTCTGATATATTTTTATTTTGTGTATTTCTCTTTGGTTCTTCTATGGGTATACGTAATATAACTTGTGCTTTTATTTTATTTATAGTTCGGCTACAACCTGTATTTTCTTGCTTTGAAAATATAAAGTAAATGTGTATAAATGAACAGGATAAGTAGAATGAGAAAGATTAGCAATTCTGACACAAGTTTATTGTTGAGCTAAAAATATTTACCATTATCTTTAATACAGACTTGGCGTAGCTAATGTCTGATAGAAGCATATGTTTCCTGTCAGAATAGGAATGACATGATTAGTTCAGGAGAAGAGTATAATTTATAATTCCCTTTATCCCCATCTTCAGTTTCCTTTTGAAGCTGTAGTGCTATCTGTGCTACTTATGTCAGAAATTATAGGCTCTTTTGGTTTTCCACAAAGGTCCATTTTCATTTTCATTTTAAAAAACATGCATACAGCTAATACAATCAGGCAGAGTTCATTGTACTGGTAAGCATCATTGAGCTGGAATTGAGTACAGGGCTTCAGGGATGGGAGGCCTGTGCTAAAAACTGTCAATTTAAGTAAATTTGAGGTTTCGGAGTCTGGTTTCATTTTCACTTCACACTTTCATTGCTGCCTCTCTTTCTGTATCTGGAAATGTATGCATGCTCTCTCACAGAATTGCTCTCTTCAGTGTGGTCCATGGTCCAAGTAGTGGTAGGAGCTTGCTGCAGAGTGATGGATTTAATTAAATGGCCACAATTGATACACTGAACACATTTTTTTAAAGCCTGGGCAAACTGAAATATCTTTACCTGGTACTGATTGGGTCATTAACTTGGCTGCACTCAAACTTCTCTGGGAATGCTATTCCATAACTTCCATAAACATTAAAGCTAGGGATGGGCATGAAATGGAAAAATGTTGTTTTCGTTACATTTCATTAAGTGTCCACCCCTGTTTCATTTTGTTTCATTTCTTACTATTTTTTAAAAAAAAATCATAAGAAACAAAATGAAACGGCTCCCCTGGGTCCTAGAGGCACCAGATTTGATGCCCGGGAACCATTTTTAAAGGGATCCTGCTGATCTGTTATTGGTTGGACCCTTTAAAACTGTCCCAGTTGGCACCAGGGTATCCCCCTGGTCCCGACTGGGCCAGGTTTAAAGGGATCCAGCCAATGACAGCTCAGCAGGAGCCATCTGAAAATGTTTGGGTGGGCAGTTCCAGGAGATCGCATTGCCCACCCAACCATTTTCAGAGGGCTCCTGCCGAGCTGTCAATGGCTGGACCTCAGTGCCGACTGGGCCAGTTTTAAAGGAGTCCAACCCATGACAGCTTGGCAGGAGCCCTCTGAAAATGGCCGGGTACAGACAGAACGAAAGTTTGTTTCAATGGAAAAAAATGACATTTTGTTTCATCTGTAACAAAATGCTGCTTCCTCATTTTGTTTTGTTTCATTTTGTTTCTTTACATAACAAAATGACAAAACAGCATTTCATTTTTCATTTTGTGCCCATCCCTAGACCCAAGTATCCCAGGCTGCAGCAGTCTACGTTACGTTTAACAGGATCACTCTCAGGTACTGTATAGCCCTGCATCGACATGCAAGAATTGTCCACGCTGCACCTCAGCCAAACCTGTTTAGCTCTATGCAGCCTGATCTCCTCTCTTTTTAAAGGGCAAGAAAAAAAGGCAATCTCCCTGCCTGTTTCCTCCTTTGTGCTGTCCTTAATCTACTTAATTGTCTTGCAAAATTGAAACTTTCTTTCCCTCTCTCTTGAGAAGGGGAAGGGAGACGAAGTCTTCCATTTCTTTAACATTATAAATGATGGTTCAGTCACATCAATTGCATATGTCAGAACTGAACCGAAATGGAACAATTCTATCCCAATGGAAAAAAGTAGCCTCTGACAGCCCCCCCCCCAAGTGTGGTTAAATACACTGGTTTGCAATGGCACATACATCTTGCATTCACCAGGAAAAGGAAAAATCCTGCCAGTCCTGAGATTGGATTTAAGTTATTGTTGCATTTATTTCAACTAATGCGACATGTTACAATACCTGTAAAAATAATTATGGTAAATGTTACAAAACTGCTATTGAGTACATTTAGATGAAAGCACAGAGATGTTAAACAAGCAGGCAGTAAAAACACAGAATTTCATATATTGTTTAATCAAGTTTTGCTGTAAAACATGATTTCTCATTTGGATAGTTTACAATTAGTGACTGTGGGCTAAATCCAGTTCTCAGGATTACCTGCAGTGGACTCAATGTATGAATAGGAGTTGTTTAGTCAACATTATGCAAGTTCTTTTGGTTCAGTAGGTTGAATCTAATTGAGATTAACTGTTATATGTTGGCTGATATATATTTTCTGTGCATTAATGTGAATGTGCCCAATTGTCAGTAGGTGTATATGGAGTTTTTTAATTCATCTCATGATAACTAAGACATATACATAGTTTATACAATATATTGGAAATGACTAAAAAGGTTAGAAAATGTTTGTACAGCTGGCCAGGTACAGATAAAGCATTGTTATGAGGGTTAACATATATGAAGTATTTTTTAATTTTAAATTCATACTGCTCTCTAGTGGGGAACGCTTTCAGTGCATAAAAATCATTGGTGTCAGAAAATATAAACTGACATTGGCATTCTGGTTTTCCTTCATTACTTCAGTCTGAGCCTTCTATCATCACCACCACCACCATTGTCACTTTTTCGGGGACATTTATTCCTTTCCAAACTCATTCTCTTAACAGAACATAGTTCTTCTTCCTTTGGCTGGAACTGGTGTGAACAGCATCCATGCAGTTTTATATGCTCCTTGAAAACAAGGAGTTTTCATTTCTGTGGATTTTTATCCAAGCATTTGCCAGGCATCTTCATTCCTTTCCCCCACTTCTTCTAACATCATGATTTCTCCCTAGACTCCTTTACATTGCAGGCTTCTTGGGAACAGAGGTGTACGTGTGTCAGATTTGCTAGAAGTAATAGCAAGAACAGAGTCATTTGGTAGAACGTTAATGATTCCACATTTGAATTCTACAAAAAAAAAAACTCTTCAGTGAATGCTGTCTGAACCAACTGAGTACAGTGGAACTTTGTATAACAAACAATTTGTATAACATAAAATCTGTACAACATAAAAAATTCCGGAGATAGGGGAAATTTGCTTAACATAATCTCCTATGGGTCGATTCTGTACAACATAAAAATGGGATTACTCTGTTTTCAATGCATTCCTATGGGAAATTTGTATAAAGGAAAATTTGCTTAACATAATTTCATTTGGAACGAATTAATTCCTTTATACAAGGTACCACTGTAATTAGTCTGGAACTCAGGTGTTTTATTGTCTTGCCACCTCCACTCAACTTTTAGCTTCACGCGTGTTCCATGAAAAAAGCACCTCCGGTGTAGGTACCTCTTCACAGCAGCAGATTCTTCAGGCCAGACGTTTCCATTACTTTTCAAGGTTCGGAGGTTTGGGTCTACTACTTTAAACATGTGATGGCAGATAATGTTTTGGTCTGTGTTTTTACACCTTCCAACATCTTTTTTGACATGTCAGGCAGTGAGTGAGCAACCCTTAGAAGCCTGACAATCATTGCCTCACCGAAACAGCTTTGCATCATGGGTTAGCACTGTTTCCAGGACCATTTCGTGGGGCTTGAGGGATGTCGATGCACCCTTCTGTTTCTAAGGCGAGTGGAAAAGTTTTAAAATATCAGCCTTGCGCTTCCCCAGTCCTCAGTTGGCTGAAATCCAGATAAGTTGCAACTAGAGCAGGACCACCAAATCGGAGAGTCAACATTGATGTAAATGCCATTGACCAAGTGGGTCTACTGTAATGTAATTTATTGTGGATTTCAGGTATTATGTAAAGCTAGCATGGTGTTAGAAGGAAAGGATCATTTAATTAGATTTTGGACTTTTCATGAGACCCAGATACTGTAAAACCACAACGTAAAGCACCTTTGTTCAGATGTAGAACGCTAGTATCCATCTTTGGGTATCATTTATATAGTAATTTCTCAGAGTTTGAAGTGTTTCATTAATATATATTTAGTTTATACTTCCAACCACTTTTCAAGATAAAGTACAAACACAGAAAACTGAGATCTACTGTATGAGAGCCTCTTTCTGCTGTTTTGACCCATGTCTGTAAAGTGAACATTTATGACCATTTCCAGTGGAAATATGCTACTTCTCAACTGAGGTTAAGCTGGCTTTCAGATGTATTGCTCACAGAAACTGAAGACAAAGTGAGAACCTTTCCTCTGAAAACGCACCACACTCCATGTGGAGATCATGATGATGGAGAGGGGAGATGATTGGTCTGCTGCTCATCTGTTAGGCCCCGGTCTCACTACTGTTGTCTGCGCATCTTAATATGATGCATACTTTTTGGGGGGCGGTCACATGACATTTGATGCACAGTTAGCACCCCAACGAAAGGGGAGTATTTTACTTCTCTGCGTCCGTCCCAACTTGCTTACTGCACATATTTCCCCTGTTTTTCGAGTTGATTTTCTCCGTCACGCTTACATATATTTTTTAAAAAGTATTTGCTGGTTGATTTGCTGGCTTTCTAGCACTACTCTTTTTCATCATGCAGATGTGTTATGTGTTTTCTATGGGCAAATTTACACGGATGAGCAATGTCAATAACTGCCATTGGGTGTCACTGCTGTTTATTGTTCCGGCATGCCAGTATGCCACCAATTCAATAGCATATGCGATTACCAAGGCACAAATACAGGAAGTGGTGGGAAAGGGGGTACAAATCCAATTGGTGCAAATTTTCTGGGGTTGCACCTCGTTTGAGGCATTAAAAAGTGTGCCTCAATAACAGAAATATTTTAACACAACCCCTAGCGGTGGTACAAAATGCTGCGGTTAAAGTGCACTTCCAGGGGCATGGTCGGCCGGGGTACCAAAATACTGCTCTTTGGAGTGAAGGCACGATTGTTTGCTGTGCAGTCTTTCACAGCAAAAAGAGCAGCAAAATTGTTGTGAGACTGGGGCCTTAGAAGGAACAGGCAAGAATGTCTGAAGTGGGTCCATGTGTCAGCCAGCTCTGCATCATGCACCAACTGGCAGCAGCTCTCCAGCATGTCTTACTGGATTCTTTCATCTCTGACCATGGTAGAGATTGAATCTGGAAACTTCTGCATGCAAAGCATGTGCGATTCCACCAAACTAGGGTTTATTTCACAGATCAGTATTAAATCGGTATTCTCGTTTTGTGGTTGGGATGAGACTGAGATAATTGTTTCCCTAAGGCTATATAAAGAATTTATGACTGAGCTCACACATAGGCCATGCTCTTATGTGTTTTGAATCAGAGGCAAAGGGCATAGTGTTCAAAGGAATTTATTTAACTTATGTACTTTTAAAATATTTAAACTACCCCATTATCCACAAGAATTCCTGGGTCAGGGTGTACAATACTTTAAAAGAACAAATCCACAATATGAAAAAAAATGCATTCTCAAACTAAGAAACAAGAAAGTCCCCAGTCAGAAAACAAACACAAGCAACCTTTTCTAAAAGGCACATTTGTTCTAAGTAATATCTTTTCTGTAGCTAACTTGCTTCAAAACCAGAACACAGTCTGAAGATGCTGTCTTGCCCATTAAATTGGAGAATTGTGTCAGGTTATTATGATGTCAGTTCATGTCACATTCTCATTATAATGCAGATTCACTTGAACTGGGTTGATTCAGTGCAAGAGACTACACTAATCTTTAAATGTTCTTAAATAGACCTTTGGATTCTGCCTGTCCAAAGATCTGCCACATATCTGGCTGCATTCTGTTTTTGTCCATAACAATCTTGTCTGGAGTTATTTTTTTCATTTTATTCTAAGTGGCATAGTGCTGCATCAGTTCTGCAGACATAAATATTGGTGTCTAGGTGATGCAGCACTAAAGTAGAGTGATTTATTTTAAAAAATGTTTTGCAGGGAATTTGGACAGCAGGCATGATTTCCCAGTAGGATAGCATCTCACACCACCTCAAACAAACACATCATCAAAATGCCAGCACAGGGAACATCCCTCTAGACAGAATACAGTGACCTGACGTTTGTACGTTTTCCCCATGCAAACAAAAATTTGATGCAGTCTGGAATTTTTGAAGTAACTCACATCATGCTAAACCTGGAGTAATTGTATGAGTATATTGCAGTGTAGTCACACCCTCAGTTAAAAAGATTTTAAAAGGTTTAAAATGTCTGGCTGAATGTTAACTTGTCTCTACTTTGATCAGTTTGGTAGAAGATGAACATTTTGGCCAATCCTTCAGAAAACATGCATGTTTTGTATAGACAGAATAGATGAGATTGTTACATTGCATTCCAGTTCATTCATAAATTTTCACAAAATCTGTGCAGTGTGCAGTTATCTTGTACTTTTAAGCAATGATTCACAGAAGCCGTGTTTATTTATACTGTACTTTTACTTTTATTTTTTATAATGTTTAAATGGTTTAAATTAACTTAGTTCATTGTTATTGCAATGTAATGACTTGTTTAATTTAGTTTCAACATTTTAACATTGTGATTGTAGCCATACTTTTTTAAAAAATCACTTTGTAAACCTCTTTGGGTCACTATTGGATGAAAAGAGGGATAAAAGACAAACAAATATTAATGTCTTTTTAAAAATACTTCCTTTATATATATTGAAACATATATTTTAAAATGCTATCTGTTCTGATAATTCTCAGTATTAGCACATGTTCTATCTGTACTTCACAAAGTATTTTATTCCGCTCAAGATGGGTAATAGCTCAATTTTACACAGTTTGTAACTGTGGTTACGTTGATGTGAAATGCTGTCCAGCTTGACCAAATTGTACAGCAGTTTGACAACAGAGCCATGACTGAAATTTCATGGCATAGAAATTTTTGTATCCAGCTTAATTTATCATGTTACTGAGCCTTGATACTTCTATTCCTTAGATCTTTATCCTGAAAATGAACAGACACTTTACTGTCCTTCATGTGTCAACACACTGCAATGCTTTCAGGAGTCTGGACTTGTTGCATAAATATTTGCCACTTATTGCTAGACATTAATTCATTTTGAATTTCCTTACTGGAATCTCAGCCTTTAACATATACTTAACATTTTGAAGCATTTCCCTAAAGCTAATGAGGTTCATGACTACAGAGCAATGGTGATGAGAAAAACCACTGAATATAATAAGATCTACTGTGAGAAAATTAAATAAAATGTAGAGTATTAACTGTGCGAATGCTGTGTCTGTATGCACAGAGGAGGGCTAAGGACCTTTAAGATATCCCTGTGTTTTTCAAATGAAATAAAGTGAAAGTTTTAGTAGGTCAAAGGATCATTTACATTTGTAAAATATAATTTGCTGAAGTGCATCTTCAAATGTTTTCAAATTCAATTAATTAATAACCTTTCAATTTTACAGTGGATTCATTATCAGAAAAGATTCATTATCAGAAAAGAAAAAAGAACTTTTGACTGCTTCACATAACCATAGTCCTCTACAGGTACTAGTGTACAGTGGAACCCCAACTTACAAGATTAATGCATTCCGAGAGAACGCTCGTAAATCGATAATCTCATAAGTCGGGGAGCGGTTTCCCATAGGAATGCATTGAAAAGTAATTAATCTGTTCCTTTGGATTACGAGCTGATTTCAATGCATTCTTATGCAGATATCAATGCATTCCTATGGTGCTTTAGATGACCTGCGGCTTTCCCTCTCCCCAATCGGAGGGGGAAGCCATGGGTCATTTAAAATGTCTTTAAGCAACCAAACCAAGTGCTCAGCTCAGTTGCTTAAGACATTTTTTTAAAAAAATGCCACTTCTCCCCTCCACCATCTGGCGCATAGAGGGAGAAGCAGCATTTTTTTTAAAAAAATTTCCTCTTCCGATGCAAGCATTAATGGCTGCCATCAGTGCTTGCATCAGAAGAGGCGAAAAATGAAAAAACCGTCACTTCTCCCTCTACGTGCTCTATGGTGGGGGTGGGGGGGGTGAGAAGCGGAAGGTTCTTTTTTTACCCCTTTTAAAAGAAACGCCTTTGAGGCCCTGATGGAAGCTGCCTCATTAAATGGAGTTAGCTTCCATCAGTGGCTCAAAGACCTTTGCATCAGTGCCCGCTTTCCCCCCAGTGGGGTAAAAAGAAGGTGTTGTTTCAAAGGTCTTTGAGCCACCAATCCAAGTGCTTGGGTCAGTTGCTCAAAGACCTTTAAAATGACCAAACCCTTCTCCACCCCCATCCACCATCGTTACTCGGGGGGAAACCCCATCTTGCTCGTAAGGCAGCTGGGGGGAGAGACAACTGAAGCCCACTCATAAGTCGGGATTCTCGGTTGTCAGGGTGGTCGTAAGTCAGGCTACCACTGTACTTGGTTTCACCTGCACTGTTCGAGGGGAGTGTATTCACCACCACCTTTGTCATTCTTTTCTACATGTAATGACCAAGGAGTCTAAAAAAGAGTTCTTAAATAGCAGGAACCTCCCCAGTTCAGATTCCTTTGGCCATTTTGTGTAGAAAACCACCATGGAGAAAAGGTATTGCACTCTAAAGATGAAAGTGAAACCAAATATATTAATGCAGGTGCCTGAACAATGCTAGCTGTGGCTGGGGATTTGCGTACAATATAAGGAATGGGGGTAACGGAATGAACTCTGTTACGTCATACTACAAATGGGATGTGCCTTGTTTAATGCTTTCCAAAATGCACTCTGCAGTGTGAGAGAGGGGGGTGCTAAGAAGTTGCCTGTGCGGTCCCCACCCACTTTCCAACCTAGGGGTGCTCCTCCTCCATCGCTGCCAGCACTGTGGAGCTTGGTGGGTGGGGGCGTGGAGCTTGGTGGGTGGAGCATTTGTAAGGACTTGGGAAATGAGCCATGGGATTTGCTATAGGCAAAAGGAGTCCGCGGGCTGTTCAAAGTTGGACAGCCAACAAAATGATCCCACAACTATGCATTCTCAAAGGCTTTCATGGCCAGGATCTGATGGTTGTTGTGGGTATTCTGGGTTGTTTCACCATATTCTTCTGGAGGTTTTTCTTCTTAAAGTTTTGCCAGTCTCTGTGGCTGGCATCTCCAGAGAGCAGGAGCACAGGGAGATATACTTCTCTTTGTGCTCTCAAACCATAGCTAAAGGATCACAGAGAGCACAGAGAGAATTCTAGGTCCCTGCGCTCCTGCCCTCCGAAGATGGTGGCATCTGGGATTGGCAAAATGTTAGCTCTTAAAACCCACAACAATCACATGACTGCTTGGTTTTTAATTGTTGGTATACATCTTAATTATTAATGTTTAATATGGGTATGGGCTGGATGGTTTTTTTATTTGCTCTAATTATTTATTGTTCTCTATTCTGTTTGTTAATTCCTTAGACTAGTGTCAGTATGGAATTTTCCCCAGTATGGAAATTAATGAATTACCTAAATAAATACTATATGATATACTTGGTTTTGTGTATTGGCTCTGGGTTCTGCCCTTGAGCTTTCTACAGGTTAAAATCCTTAAGGTATGGTTTGTACATCACTCATTTGTACCTCCTTTTTGCTTACTTTAGAAACTATGAAGAAACCCTGGAGTCCTAGTTCATCTCAAGACAATGCTCCCTGTGCTGCAGATTTCACTTGCTTGCATGAAAGAGAAAATGAGGCAGAATTAACACCTGATGACAGTGAGGAAAAGAAAGAGAGAGAGAAGAAACATGCCAGTTTTACTTTATGCAGTGTGTGCAACATTCAGCTGAACTCAGCTGCTCAGGCACAGATCCACTATAATGGAAAGTCACACCAGAAAAGACTGAAACAGCTAAGCAATGGGAATCTAAAAAATGAGCATGGTAAGCTTCTTGCAATCTTTTATCTTGAGAGAGCCATTATGCTTTATCAGATTTGCTTGTGAGGTTATATTGGTATGATTTTGAAATAATGCCTGAGTTCCTTTTGAGTCTATTGATGCCTTGCTCTGTTTGCACAATTTGGGTGTTCAATTATTTAGAGATCTAATGCAATGTCTGGTATTGAATTTAAACAATGCAGAGCTGTTATGGACAAAGGGTAAGTAATGAACCTGTTAGACAAAGAAATTATAGTTCAAATGATTACAATTAAATGTTTGTTCCGCTGTGCTGAGATGGCATTCAGCATTCTATGCCTTGCTTGGAAGCCACAGGCTTGATTAGAGCAGGATGTTACATGCTTTTTTCATGTATATGCTACAACAGTATACCCTCTGTGGGGCTTTCCTTGATGGGTGTTCAGAAGCTTCAGTTTAGCCCAAGAGCTGGAAAACAGTAGACATAAAGAAAAATTTGATTTATCAAAATCTGGAGGGGCAACTGAGTGACTTTGCTTTCCTTCCCCAAATAAAGCGATGGACACAGTTAGCTAGGGCTACCTTATTATTTAAACTTTTTAGAACCCACCACCTACAGAGGGATCTGATCAGAGTGCATAAACCTAAGGCAGACTCCTGGGGTACATCCTACCCCCCCAGCCCCCAACAGGCTGTTCCTAAACCCTTGGTCCGAGGTGTCGCCATGCCATCTCGCACCTGACTGGTTAAATTTGGGGGTCCCTCCCAAGGTGCCAGCCATCCAGTCATTCAACATAGCCAACCAGCAGCCAGGTCAGTGCCCTCAAGCACGCTTTGTTGTGGCAAGCTGGTTTGCAATAGCACCGGGTGTGCTTATTGAGAGTTTGCCATAACTGATCTCTCGTTCTACACTGCTGCCAATGTGACCTAGTTAAAAGCAACCCACCATCAGTGATCCTCAAAAACCCATGGGGTAGGCAAAAATGCATGCCGTTTTAGTAAGTCAGCCCTCAAATTCCTATCTGGCCCCAATAAGCAACCACATAAGATATACTGGGCCCAGGGCAGGTGGATGGGCTGCTGGTTGAGAAAGAGGGCATGCTGGGGACAGGCAGGCTTAATGAATAAACAAATAAATAAAATAATGAAACCCCAGGTGTAGTCTTGCCCCCAGCCTTGGCACATGTAAAGTGCCCATAGGCACTTTTAGTTGTCCTTCTCTCTCTCCCTCCGGGAAGCTCAGTCAGATTCCCTGCAGTGCAGGGATCCACGCTGCGGAGGTAAACATTCTGTGTGGTAAAACAGAAGCTTCGTTTAGCCAAGAAGCAGGAGGAAATCATTTTAACCCTCTACTCTGGAGCAGCCTGTAGGTATTCCGCTCTTGCAGTATGCATTTCATCACAACCAGTTTCAGCTCGTACTTTATGCAGTTCTCTGCCTTCAGCAAGAAAGACAAGGAAGCATTGCTGAAGTCCTGAACAAAAGGGAGGTGATCAATTGCTCAGACAAGTGAGCAGTTGTTATTGGCATTTAAGAGAGAGCTTGCTATGTTGTTGACTTCTTCGAAAAACAGTGCGGATCATTTGCAAAAACCTTTGTAGGAAATGACCAAGTTATTCCATCAGCTCTGGGTTTCAGACTGTTCCATTGTTCTGTTGAATTATAAAGGCCCACTTATGTGGTCTGTGAAGGCCTGTACTCCTGGATCTTAATCTTTACCCAGGTGACATCTGCATACCTGAACCAGTATGTCAGTGTCATCCCCAGGAAGGTGTTGAGTGCCTTCTTCTCCACTTATTCCATCTATACGTTGGCAACAATGGGTGACAATGGGGAACCATGACACAACCATTTTCCTGTTTGTAAAGGTCCCCTCTGTATGTGAAGTGTCACTAAGACATGGGGCCAGGAGCAGGCATATCTGGCCCAGGTTGAGGCTGCTTCTGTGGTGAAGATGCCGCCTTCTCTTCACCCCTTCACTGTTGTTAGAGCATTGGTGGTAGAAATGCTGGTGAAGAGGGATGTGACATCAAAGGATGCTATGGTTTCATTCATATCCAGTTTCAGCTCCCTGCCCTTGGAAGCAAACTCCTCTGAATTGTAAATATGATGGTCTGTGTCAAATCAACGAAGTTAAGGCAGTGGCCAGGTTTTTAGCAATGTTGTATGTTACCATGCTTATGCTGCTGAAGATGGGTCTGAGGGGGGCTCCTTCCTTGTGTATCTTGGGAAGTTCATACAGGCAGGGGCTGGCCTCTACAGGATACAAATGGTGGTAGGTCACCCTGTCAGTGGTGTTGTCCTTCTCCTAGTGTTTAAAGCATTCTGTCACTTTCTTTGTGTAGTTTCCGGTGGTGTCTCTTTTCAGTTTCTTGTATGTGTGTTGATTTTCAAAGGTGAGATTACTTTTTATGGTAATCTACAGTGTTGAGAATGACAGTGCATCATCTTCCTCAATCCACAGGCATTATGGTGATGGTCTTATCCCTACTGATGGATGTCAGAATACTTCCTTCCTGCTTAGTGAGGTTGGATAGTGGCATCTGAGCACTGGAAAGTGATGTGGAATTTTTTAGTTCAACTTCTACCACTGGTAGATTGTTGTGTATGACCTATTCTGTGACTGTAATTAAATCCACAACAGGGACCTGTTTGGGTGTGATGGCAAAATGTAGGCCTAAGGCCTCCATCTTTGAATAGATGGGTTTCCTGAGAGGTTGTTCACTCTTTGTCCTTCATGTATTCTGTTGTAGTCCCCCCCCCCAAGAATTTAAGGTAAATGACTCAATACTCACAAAATATAGAGATGCCTATCAGGAATACTACTCAGTTCCATGGGTCTCACAAGTGATCAAAGAAAAGATTGCTTTCTGTCTTCATATATGTGAGGTTAAACAACATCTTTGCCATTCTTCATTTCCCCTGAGTGTGGCACCAACAGCATTTCTGAGATGTAGGGCAAACCGTGGCAGTTTTATAGTGCTAGAAGGATGGTTGCATTTTGCACTTTCATTTCTTAAATTGTTCCAGAATGGCTAGCATTACTTGTAGGCCTGATCTGTCTTGTCTGACTGGCTTCAGGTATGCTATAAGTTATAGCTTATTTTCAGCTGCCCCAGAAGCCTTATTTGGTTTTCCATGTGGTTGTATTTTCCTTGTGTTGCAAGTATTTAGCAGAGCAGAAAGGAAACAGTCCATTTTTATTCTTTTATCAGTTATACAAACATTGCCCTTTTAGATGTTAATGAAATTGTTTTTTTAGGGGAACTCAGTGCATTTTTAAATTTTATTCCCTATGAACCATAGACGCAGCTCTTTTGTAAAGCTATTCCCTTCACTCTTCCCTTCCTGTAGTTGGACCCTCATTTATGTCTCCATATTGTTTCTGCTTCTCTTTCATAGCCATTGTTAGTGATGGTCAAATAATGAGAGATTTAAGCTAGACTTGAGCTTTATTAGCTTTAGGTTTATTTATTCCTCAGTACTGAGTAGGATTATTAGATGTTCTTATTTCCAGGCTGATGCTGGCCTCAAGACACTACTTGAGTCCAAGTATTGTGTATGGCAACAAGTCATTTTTGAGAAGCATCAATTTTTGGACCCCATAGTGGCTCTATTAACTAAACTTTATTGTTTTGATATTCGACAAGTTGTAAAACTCATGGAATAAAAGATTTAAAATATTGTTAAAGAGTTCCAATGGGACTGCTTGCTTTCCTGTTTAAAATGCTAAAATTAAGACTGTAGATTTGTTGGAGTAAATTGAGCATGGTAATGAACTATTTTATTTAATTAGCCTGCTGTGGGTGGTGATTATGTGGCTTGGGAATTTGCTGACTGATTTTTTTCATGGTTTAGCAACTGGAGCAGTTCCTGTTCCAGGACTCTGTTTTGAAACTTTAAAAGAAAATGCACAAAACCAAGCTCATATTCTGTGTCAATAAGCAAGGTTACTACATCTGTAGATTATGGGTGCAATATCACCTCAGAACAAGAAAGCAGACATCTAGCCACTTCCTGTTTTCATTTTGTATATATTTGGTTGTTCTTGGCAATTTCCAGGCCAGCACTCCGCCAAAGCTGCCTACCCAAAGTTGCATAATCTATTATGCCAATCAGAGCAGCGTTTATCTGCAAAATCACTCACATATCACTTTTAAAGCTCTCACTTCCTTGTTTTGTTTATTGTGTGCCATGATTCCCCCCATGCAAAAAGCTGTAGCTGTTGGATGCTTTGAAGAACACAAAAACACACCCTCTCCCTCTGCACAAGAAATGGTTGCATTTACTTTTATTGCTGGCTGGGGCCATCTTGGAGTGTCCCATGGAGGCCTGGGTGCCCAAAAAATGGACCCAAGACCACAATTTGTCAACCCTGCCTCATGCTCTACTCAGATATGCTCACTCCCATAACATTGGCAGTACTGTGCTGACTTCCGGTTCTGGCTACACAGCGGCGAGACAACTTGATAAGTGCTCCAGCATATCAAGTTGAATTCCTCCAGATAAAGAGACTGAAGGCGGAGCTGTTGGTGCCGGACATTAAAGCTGTAAATATTTGGTGTGTCGTGAGCAGAATGCTTCTTTCTCTTTCTATGCGAAGCTTCTCCTTGGTATCTGGAAAACGTTTCCTTCAAACAAGCACTAACCCACCCCCTTCTGAGCAAGCAGCTTTTAGCAAATAAGGTGTGAATGTTTTCAAAAGTCAAGCACAGAAGAAGTGGTAGTTCTCACATTATTTCATGAACCTGCCTTTCTGCCTATTGTTCTCTTCTTGTGGAAAAATATTTTATGTCCTTGCTGCTCTTTATATGTGGTGCATATTAGTCCTGTTCTGGCCACTCTGCACTGGTTTCCTATTTGCTACCGCATTGACTTCAAGGTTTTGGTATTAACATACAAAGCCCTAAACGGTTTGGGACCTCAGTATCTGACAGAATGGGTCCTCCCAAGAAGAACTGCCAGGATCACTTGTTCAAGCCAGGCTGGCTATCTGCAGGTTCCAACACCAAGGGATACCTAGAAAGTAACAACAAGGAAATGGGCCTTCTCGGTGGTCACACCCCACTTGATTCACCTGGTGCCCTCACTACAAGCCTTTAAGAAATTACTGAAAACCTGGCTTTATAGGTTGCCTTTCCCCAATGATTCTGTTCCAACCTCCTTATATAAATAGGACACTACTCTTCCTCTCCGCCTTATGATAATTTTCTATTAGCTCTTTATTTTTTATTTGTTTTTATTTTGAATTGCTAAATGATTTTGATTTAAAGTATTTGTGTTTATTTGTTGTTGTTGTTGTTATTATTATTATTATTATTATTATTATTATTAATGTCATGTTGGTTTTTATTGATTAGTCTGTTTATTTACCATTTTAAGTTGTTTAATGTGTTTTCTTGTATTTTGCTTATGTTTGTAAACTACCCAGAGTATTTTCTCGCTATATGGTTGTGGTAAATAAATAAATAAATAAATAAATAAATAAATAAATAAATAAATAAATAAATATGCCCATAGACTGCTGTGAGAAATATTTGCATGTGGTCATTGGAATGATAGCTATTGAAAAAGTTATCCGAAATTGTTATACGTTAATAGAGAGTTTTACAAAAATAGATATCATAGTATTTTAATATATTTTACATACATTTTAATTTTCTTCTGTTTTGATATCTGTGACTATTGGCGCGCGCACACACAAACACACACACACACACAGAGAGAGAGAGAGAGAGAGAGAGAGAGAGAGAGAGAGAGCTAAGTATTTCTAAAGCCATTCCAGAGGAATTATTCTTGAAGTGTCTGGTATGTTCTATGATATATAATATCAACATCCAGAGCTGGCATTTGAAGATTTATTGCTTGTAAGCTGAGTGTCTGGAGAAAGTTTTAAGCTTGTAAAATTGAATGGACATCACAGATTAAGTATGCAGAACTTTAAAAAGAAGTCTACACTGTGGTTACAGTTCTAAAGGCCTGTTAAGTAGCCCAGACTGATCCAATGTAAATAACATGGTCCTTTTCTCTAAAGCAGAGGCGTAGGTAGGGTTTTAAGCACTGGGGGACAAAGTCAGTTTTAGTGCCACCTCAAGGGACATTTTAAAAATGATGCACCCTGCCTTCTAGCCACGCTCTTCCCTGCCAAGCAGCTCTTAGGAAGAGAAGGTGAGGGCTTCTCTGCTTCCTCAAGATAGCCCCTTTTCAGCCTTATCCAGCCTCTCTGGGAAGCAGGATCTGGGGAAAAACAGTAAAGAAGCCAACCACACTTCTGCCAGGCACAGAGGGGGATGCTTCTTGCCCGCTGTCTCCCCTCCATCCACCCACCCACATCAGTCGAGGGAAATTTTCAGAAGAGCTACCTGTGCTCTCCCCTCCTGGGGAAAAGGGGCCCACCCACCGGCCCAGACCACCCAAAAGGGTGCTGAGGAGGTGCAAGCCTTCAGCGTCAGTCTGGCACTCCTGTGATGGCAAGTCCAGCAACGTGCGAGGATACCAGGGCAGGTGGAATTTTATGGATCCTCTTGATTTCATATGATTTTTGCATGGGATCCTTTCCAAATCACCATCAAATTATACATCTCATTAACGTCCATCAGCACAAGGCTCTGCATTTAATAAGGTAGACCACAACCTCCTTCTGCATACGATAGAACAACGTAGGATAGACAGTGCAACTACCAGATCAATTTGCAGCTGGCTGACCAATCACACCCAACATATGGTCCTCAATGGAATCACATCTACATGGAGGGAAGTGAGCAATGGGGTCCCTCAAGGTGCTCTCTTGGGCCTACTGCTCTTCAGCATCTCCATAAATTACCTTGACAAGGGGATTAAAGGAGACTTCATAAAATTGGCAGATGACATAAAGCTGGGGGGAGAGAAACCAATGCTTTGGAAGATAGACTTAACATTCAGAAGAATCTTGACAGTTGTGTACATTGGGGTCTGTCCAACAAGATGCAGTTCAATGGTGAGAAAAGTAAGACCCAGCACTTAGGCAGGAGGAACCAGATGCACATGTACAGGATAGGTGATACCTGAGTCAATAGTAGTGCCAGTGAGAGGGTTTTGGGTGTCCTGGATGGATGGACACCTAAGGATGAAGCAGCAGGTTCTGCAACTGCCAACAGAGTGAACATGGTCCTAGGCCAGGGATGGCGAACTTTTTTGACACCGAGTGCCCAAACTCGGTGATGGGGATGTTGGTGGTGCCGGGGGGTTGGGATTGGCGGCAGCGGGGGCGGGGATGAAGGCAGCAGGGCAACGGGGGTGGCGGGCTCAGGGTCAGTGGCAGCAGTGGCAGGGGGCGAGGGCGGCGATGGGGACGGCGACGGAAGTGGGCGGAGGAGGAGTCAGAGGCTGGGTCGGCAGGGGGCGGGGGTGAAGGTGGCGAATGGGACGGCGGCCGTAGGGTCGTCCTGGCACACAACATGCTCCTTGCCCCCCTACTTCCCCCTCCACAAATTCCTCATGACTGGAGGGGGAAGTGGGGGGGGGCAGGGAGCCTGTCACGTGCCAGGTGAAAGCTCTCCATGTGCCACCTTTGGCACACGTGCCATAGGTTCGCCATCCCTGTCCTAGGCTACATCAAGAGGGGGATAGCATCAAGATCACAGGAAGTGATGGTACCTCTTTATACTGGCCTAGTGAGGCCACATTTGGAATACAGTTTCCAGTTCTGGTCACCACAATACAAACAAGACACAGAGGCCCAAGAAGAAGTGCAGAGAAGAGCAACAAAGATGATAAGGGGACTGGAGACTAAATTATATGAAGAATGACTAAAGGAACTAGGCATGTTTAGCCTGAGACATTATCGCAGTCCTCCAATACTTGAAGGGTTGCCACCAGGAAGAGGGCATTGATTTATTATCCATTGCACCTGAGGGTATGACGGTGTGCAGTCTGTGAGCAGAGATGGGGCCAACAGTGGGAGAGTGGTTTGGGGGCAATCCTGGATAAGAATTTGTTAGATCCTTGAGGATCCATGGCTTGGATCTATGTTTTTGCACCACTGCGGAGCCACACACTGACGGACCCATGATTCCTGTGTGCAATCTGTGTGCAAAGATGGAGCCTATGAGGTGACAGTGGTTTTAGTATATTCCAATGTAAAAATCATAGGAAATCAAGTGGATCTGTACATTGGATCCATGGTTTTGCACCACTGTGGGGCCGTGCACTGATGGACCCCTGATTTCTGTATGCAGGGATAATAGGATGGGAAAGTGGTTTGGAGGTGATCCTGGATAAAAATCAGTTATATCCTTGAGGATCTATGCCTTGGATCCATGATTTTGCAACACTGCATAGCCATGCTCTGGGGGACCCATGTTTATTAATGTGCAGTGTTTGGACGTTAATGAGATGTATGGTTTGATTGTGATTTGGGAAGGATCCCATGCTAAAATCCATATGAAGTCAAGAGGATCCCTTATTGATTTCAAAGTTCCACCTTTTACCCAGACCAGGAAGTGAAGAAACCTTTGGACTCACTGAACAGAGTTGAGAACAGTCAGGAAGAGGAAGGCCAGAACTTAAGCTTCATATCAGGGAAGAGGACGGTAGTCCCTCATTACGGGACACTGCAAGATGACGGCTCCAACCACCAGCTTGCCCACACCTCTGCCAGCCTTCTGCTTTCTCCTCCCATTGCATCCCCCCCAGGCCCCTGCAGCTGTCGAATGTTCCCCTCCTTTCCACACTCCCTGTTCTACAACAGAACGAACAGTGTGCACCTGCCTCTGATGCCCAGGCACACTCGGCGCCCCAAGCAAGGCTTCCCTGCCTCCTGAAGCAGCCCAGCCAAGGGACATGGGATGCTTGTAGGCGGCAGGGAGCAGGGGGGAGAGAGAGAGAGAGAGAGAGAGAGAGAGAGAGAGAGAGAGAGAGAGAGAGAAGGGGAATGAAATAGCTGGTTCTGACTACCTCTGCAGGGGAAGGGATACCATTGATTCCCTTTGAAGAGCCTCAGCAGCCCAGCCCACTCTTACCTGGACTCTGCCTCCCTCCTGATGGGGTGCAATATCACGCCTCCTGCAAAGCAGCCTGGGAGCTCTAGCAATCACAACCCAGATTTGTTTGTGGCTTATAATGAAACTACTAAATAAACAAAATGAAACAAAACACTATATTTCTATTTTGTTCCCATCTGTATTCACAACTACACAAGTAAGATATGTTATTAAAAAAAGAGAAAGTGTCACAGATATCTGCATAAATATTCATGTACTGGTACATAGAGGCAAAAATTTAGGGGCAAAATACATATAGGTGCAAACTTACCATCATGTAAATAGAAATACAATGTATCCTATTATAACGGCAAACTCTGTCAACAGATCACCTGTGTGCTTCTTTAACCTGTTAGCCAAGTGGTAATTAGACAGGTCTTTGATCCCCAACGTTACGGTATGTGTGTGTCACATGCTGTCCAGTCATGCTGGACCTGTTGTGACCCTAACATGGTTTTCCAGTAAGTCAGGTTTTACCATTGCTGCCCCTCAGTGAATTTCTGTGGCTGAAGTGGAATTTCAACTCAGGTCTCCACTGTTTTCCACACTGCTATCCTCTTTCTGTAGCTTTATCTCGAAAGTAAGGAGTAAAAGTTAGAGTAAGGGTGGGGAAGCTGTGGCTCTCAGATATTTTTAAGACTCCCTGGGACTGATGGAAGCTGGAGGCCATTCACATGGGGAAGGCCACAGTCTTTCCTACTTTGAAATGTTGAGAAGACATTTTCCTGGCGCACAGATCCTTATGATGTAGGAAAGGACACATGCCCACTCTGTTTGTATCTTCCCTGAGAGTATCCATGAATTGTGTAATGCCCTTTCTTACAGTTCTGTTCTCCTTCCTAAGTACCCAATGAATGTATACAAGGAACTTAGACACTTACCTGCAAGGTGCCAGGGTGCCACACAAATGGAATACCAGCCCTGGAAAATCTTTGAATCGGGACTCTGTTCATATGGAAATTTGCATCATCATTTTGTGCCCTGCCCTGCAATCTCTCAAATTAAAACAAATCCCTTCTAATTCTCTACCTAGAATTTGGGGGCTAGAACTCTAATAATCTTTTGTCATTTCACCCAGTTGGCTGTTGCTACACGTGCTCGTGACCACATTGTGAAATTGATGTTGGCATGTGGGCCACCTGAAAATGTGAAAGGCTTGTGAGCTCCAGTGCTGCACAAAATGAAGCAGTGGAGGAAAAAAAAACTCGGACAACTGAGTTCCTTCTATAAATAACAGAAAATTGGCAGGATTGATGGGTGATGAAGGACTTTTGAAGGGCTTTCTTTCTGCTCTATGCTGTATGTTAGGAAAACTATCACTGTATGAATGAAAAGGGAGAAATCACTTGAAAAGCCTTTTGTGCTCTCTTTCTCTCTTTTCCTCTCTCTCAAGACTTGAGTATACATGCTATATGGCTTTAGAATGAAGTCACCGAGATCTCTTGAATTTTCTTCTAAGCCCTGCTTTCTTTCCAGGGGCTTGCCCAAGGGCTTGGCAGCAAATGTATGTCCTATATCCACTCCATAAAACCCAAAGCCTGGGTCCTGTCATTCCAGGTTCAAGTAAATCTCACAATATTTTGAAATAGCTATATGGATTTTTAATGGGCAGTTGGCTGGATTTTAAAGTCTCTTCCAAGAGAACTTTTGAAAGTGCAGTGATGTCTATTTATATCTTGAAAGGGTGAAATTACCTCAGTGGGATTGGAACCCTGGTTCCAAAGAGTCTCGACATTTCAGAACCATTAAGCAATTGTTCAGATATGAACTTCAGAAATAACTCTACTGAGACATTTCTAGTTTTGATGAATCAAAATCCTAAACACAGAGGTAAGCAAGCTCTTCCAGTTCTGTGCAGGACATTTTCTCCTGATAGTTGCTTTGGAAAGCTTAGTGTTGTCTATAATAAACTTTGATGAATATATTTATAGATAATGTGTTTACTCCAAGAACCAAACACTTCTTGCTGTACAACGAAGAAAGCCAGTTTTTCTTTGTGGTAACATACATTTTCACAAAATGAATCCAGACAAAAATAAACCCAGAAGTTGGTCTTGGTTCTGCTTTCAGATTTCTTCATTAAAAGTGAGCATCCCAGCAAGATAACATGTTCTGTATATTTTTAGTACTGATTAAAAGGCCTCCCTCTGCCCACATATTTTGAAATGCTAGATGGCTTCAGATGTTTGAAAATATAATTTTAAAACTAGCAATACTCACTGTTCAGTAGGGTTTTATGGGCATGACTTTGAACAATGGGGAGCAGACTAGGGTTGAAAGAAGAATCAAGAATCTTGACTTTCTAAAGATTCTGGTGAGATTAAATTCATTGTGCCTTGGCCCATATTTGGGAGTGCATATAGGAGAAATAAAATAATTAGAGAAACATGCACGCGTTGAAGTCAAAATGAATATAAGCAAAATATATGCAGATAAATGTGGAAAAGGATTATGGATATGGAAAAAAATATACATTAGGGGAAATATACAAAAACTGTATATGAATTCCCTTTAGAGAAAAGTCAGCATATTGGCCGCAATCATTTTTCAGTGAAGGAAAACACAAATCATATTGCAGCTTCTTACTGCTAACATATTATTCCTTGGATTTTCAGGCACATGACAATCTGGTGAGTTGGTGCACAGGACAGGAATGCACATGCCAAGGGTTTTTAGAACCTGGAGACAGGGAGATTGGGTGGGTGGGGGAAATGAAATCAAGTTGTGTGATAATGAGGATGATACTAACTCAATGCATATGCAGAATATAAGTCCAAAGTTCAAACATGACTGCTTCTCTTTGTTTCAGTAGGTAACAGTATGATATTACAAATTTGTAAATAATTTAATATTTACAAATTAAAATCAGTTCCAGCTTGAAAATCAGTGCTTACGATAATCAATCTGATGAATGATTAAATAGGAAGAGGATACAACTCGTTGGGATAGAAACTGAACAAGGGAGACTGATGCAGATCATGGACCAAAAATTATATTTGAACAGGTTATAAATTATATAGATGCCATGCTTTAGGAGAATTAGCCTTCTCAAATCTGGGGTCTAGATATGCTGGACCTTGCTATTCATAGCCAATAATAGTGTTGTGAGATTTTTGTTCCATCTAGAAAAACATGTCAAACTTGTTATTTGTTTTTATGTGCTGTTCAGTCATTTCCTACCCATGACAACCTTATTTTTAAAAAGCCCTGCTCAGAGCTTTTAAAACTCAAGGCAGTGGCTTTATTTTACTGGACTCATTGATTTCCTTGATTGGGGTAAGGAACTTCAAATTTGTGAAATGCTATTCTTTGTAATTCCTATTATTTTTTTTCTTTTTTCTTTTTGAAAACTGGCAATTTAATTAATGAATTATCTAACAAAGTAAGTTATTTCATCCTCCTATATCAATAACAGTAAATTAATCTCTCATGTCTAAGGGTTAACAATAGTAGATCACTAGCATTCTGGTGATGGTAATATAAGTTCAGACAGAATAGGTACACTTTGCCTCATTTTGTTAGTATTCTTTTAACGATGCTGATATTTTAATGTGTTTTTGGAGGTAGCTGATACATTTCTCAGAATCTGTGCAATATAGGATCCCTGCAACCTGCATAAGAAGTCTTTGTATGCAAGGCACCATTTCTGCCAGTGCTCCTTCAAGTGGAATAGATGCCCATTTTCAATCAGTGTGCTTGACTTGATAATTTTTTCCCCATAAGCCTCATTAGAAAGTCAACAATATTGATGGCAATTCCATCATTCTCTCTTTTTGCAAATAGGGTGTTACTAGCAAGCAGTTGGGTTGGAGGAAGATGGTGTAAGAAGGCTTTTGCTGTTTAGAAGCTGTTCTGCAGAAATTTTCTGTGTACAACATGAGGGCGTTCTGTATACTTTCATGTTTATTTTGTTTAGGGTTTTGATTAGAGGTGGGCTCAAATGTGAAAAATGAGAAATTGGGCTGGTTCATGGTTTGTGGCTACCCATGGACCATCTCCCAAACCCTGGAAAAACAAACCAGTTCATTTTCCATGTTTGTACTGGGGAGGGGGGGGGCAAACACCTCCACCTTCTCTGCCATCCACTGCTTCTGTTGCCTCCCTACTTGGTCCTGCCACCTTATCCTCTTCCTCCCCCCCACAGCCATCTTCACAGATGGCCCAGCTTCCCTGTCAGCTGATAGGCTGGCATATGTGCAGTGACAGCAGCTCTGGCTCCTGGGAGGCACATCAGGCCGCTCTCTCTGAAGATGGCAGTGGCTGAGGAGGAAGAGGAGGGATGCAAGACCAAGTAGGGAGGCAGTGGGGACAGTGAGAAAGAAGTGGGGGGATCTGTTTTGCTGAATGAAGCATCAAGTACAAAAAGTTCAGTGCTCCATTTTGGCAGATGGCTTGCACAAACCAAAAAAACAAACCGGCCCATTATGGCAAAGTTGTGGAGGGACCTTATTGATATGCAGTCTTCATTATGTTAGACTTCCCTGCTCCATCAAACACTCACATCCTTTCCCCCTTTTAGCTGTCAGCCACTGAGAGGGTGGACTGGAAAATACTTTCTGCACCTACTAGAAGATCTGGAAAACTGAACTTCCAATGGAAATTCATAAATGGCCACAACATTTATTGCTTCAAGAAAGTTCAGTTTCTACAGTTTAGATTATCTATCTATCTATCTATCTATCTATCTATCTATCTATCTATCTATCTATCTATCTATCTATCTATCTATCTATCTATCTATCTATCTATCCTGCCCCTGGTCTAAAGGCGACTCTGGGCAACTAACAATCATTTAAACATAAAATAATAAAGCAAAACACAACAAAATTAAAATTAGCACAAATAAACCATCTATCATCCAAATAAACCTCAGCCAAGTAACTGGTCTAAAGTCATTGGGTTAGCTTTATGTGTGAGTAGAGACTTGAATCTCTCAAGTCCTAGCCCACCAATCCACTATACTGCACTGGCTTCCCTCATATAAACTGATCAAGTTTTGTAAACATATTTTTATCCAGATGGAAAACAAATGGGGACAGAATGGGAGCTATTTATTTACCAGTACTCGTTTCTTGCAAAGCATGCTACATTTCCAATTGTAGTGGTTCCAACAGTGATAAACAAAACAGCTTGGTTCATAGCATTCTGCTGGGGTAAATGAAAGGAGAGATGGAAGAGGATCCTTTTCACCAAGATACCACACTGCATCCTGCTGTGCCAAGCCAGTTGGTGGCAAGGATTTATTATTGGCCTGTTTCCAGCTTTCTGCCTTGGTGGGGTGATGGTTTGATACAGACTAGGTAGATGACCAATTCGGGAGTTCTAAGCAATCTACTTAACCAGTAAACTCTAGGCTCTGTTTCTCCTTCCATGTGTGACTGCCTGTACATTTGTTTTGGCTGAATGTGAATCATTTGTATGACCCATTAGAAGATGACCATGATACAATATGATTTTTTCCCCTCAGCCCCTACTCCCCACCCCCAGGACTATTTCTTATATAAAAGGAATTATTTCATTCCATATATAACTGCTTAGAAAACATGAATTCCATTTTACACACAATTCACATAGCAACATTATTAATAGTTGTTTCCAGGTTGTTTGCAACCACCGTTACACATTCATATGTTTATCTGAGAAATAAGTCCAGTTAAAGTCAGCAGAGCTTTCTTCTGAGTAGACATGTGCAGAATTGCATTGTCAAAGAGCAAGATTTCAGAATACTTGATCGATGCCTGTTCACTATTTAAATTCTATTAAGAGGCAATTTAAAAGTTTAATCAAAGGTGTCAGTAATTGCTGATCATTTGTGCTCAGCGAATTGTATATTGAGACTTGAAATTGTCAATTGGCTCATGAATGAAATAAAGGAAATAAAGTTAGTCAAGGCTTTTCCCAGCTCTGTAAGCAAGTTTGCAAGTGGGATATTGATCTATTTACTTTTCTGTCTCTGCTTGGCCTTTCAGTTATTTATACATCACTTGAGACATTGTGCTTCTTTAATCACCTGAATAGAAGAAGTTGATTTTTTTCAGCTTTTTAATGTTTTGCTTTGGGAAAGGGGAAACAAATATATAGTTCATTGTTTGGGGGAAAATGCTAAATGACATAATATGGGGGGGGGAGTAAAGTGTTCTGCTTATATACCACCCCATAGTGCTTAAAGCACTCTCTGGCCAGTTTGAAATGTAATTATGCAAACTATATATTGCCCCTGCAATATCATTTTACTGACCTTGGAAGGATAGAAGGCTGATTACATGGGATTGTACCCCGAGCTGTGAGCATAGTTTTTTGGCTGTAGTATAGCGGTTTAACCACGATACTGGTACAGCGGTTAATAGTAGGGATGGCCACAAAATGGGAAAATGGTGTTTTGTTTCATTCTATTTCATCCCACGCATTTTATTTCGTTTCATTTCATACAAAATTTTACAAAAAATTCATATGAAACAAAACATTAAACAAAATACTTTGTTACCTTTTGTTTGGCCTGCCGGGACTGCTCTTGTTCTCTCCTCTCCAGTGGCGGGGGTAGCGGCAGCAAGACCTCCTGTTGGGCCCACTTGCCCTCTCATATTCGGCATTGGTGTTGGCGGCAAGGCCTCCCGCCGTGTCCACTCGTCCTTTCCTCTTCAGCTGTGGCTATGGTTCTTCGGCAGCACAGCGGCAAGGCCTCCCACCAGGCCCACTCACCCTCTACTTTTAGGCCACAGTGGTGGCAGTAGCACGGAGCAAGGCCTCCTGCTGGGCCTGCTTGCTTACTTGTTTTCGGCGGTGGTGGCAAGGCCTGCTGCTGGGCCCACTCACCCTCTTTTTTTCAGGGGTTGCAGTACTGTGGCAAGGCCTTCCGCCAGGCCTGCTTGCTCTTTCTTTATTGGCAGCCGCGGCAGCTCTTCAGTGGCAGCGATGGTGTGGCGGCAAGGGCTCCAGCCGGGCCTGCTTACCCTCTTGACTTCAGCAGTGGCAGTGGTGGCGGTGGCAGCAAGGCCTCCTGTTGGGCCTGCTCACCCTCTCTGGCTCTGGTGGCGGCTCTTCAGCGGCAGAGGCGACAGGGCCTCTGAGCCCAGAAGGTAAGGGAGCCGTAGCTGTTTTACAGATGAGATGAAATGGTTCATTTACAGGGCAACAACCACCATTTTGTTTCATCTGTAACGAAATGCTGCTTCATCATTTCATTTTGTTACGTTTCGTTACATAATGAAGTGACAAAGCAGCATTTTGTTTTTCGTTTCGTGCCCATCCCTAGTGAATAGCCATTTTCAAAAATGGGAATGTTACAATATTGCTCTTATGGATATAGCAGACACAGCCCGTTTTTAAAGATGCCTGTATGGCAAGTTTGAATGTATAGTTCTTATGCTTTAAAAAAAATTTCAGAATCTTTTATTTTTGTTGTGAACTCTACCAACATTTACATCCCTAATCTGGAATTTTGGGTTGTTTTTTTTCATATTTATTGGTGAGGTAGAACCTCCACTAACAGCATTTATCTAATACTGAAAGATTATGCTCTTGGCTTGGTGACTTCTCAAGTATATACAGTTTTACAGGAATACTAAATACATGTAGGAATAATTAATAGATGTTATTAATGTTTCAGTGGTCAAAGGTACCACCGTGGAAATATGCAACATGTGCTAAGGCTTAGTTGTACAAGGGAACGAGGGCTCACAGTGCTGAAGCCTTGGGATTTTCTGATCCGTAAGGACTATGAGATCACCCTCACCCTTCTCAGGTTTCCCTGTTAACTTTGAACTTAGCTGCTAGCTTCATACTAGTTGGAGGAAAACTGATTTTCTCAGGAACATTATATGTTAAAAGCTATTCCTCTTTTATAGCTCAGCATTTCAGGGTTATTTTGTCTTGAATGAACCAAAGAACATTGGCTTTATGTAAGATCTGCTCCTGGTAGAAAGACAGTTATAAGTCATTTATTGATATGGATCATTTGAGCTGCCTGCTTTGTCCTCCAGTGAATAACTTGGATTGCATGACCACACACATTTATAGTTTTCCCTCCACTTCTGTATGCCATCATACAGATTTCTGGTGATTAAAAAAGCAGTGGTTTCACTACTGTACAAAGCTGAGGCACCTTCCAGAAATCGCAGTCGGGTGTATGGATGTGGTTGACGGAGGAGGGCTGGCTGCTGGTGCTGGTGTGATCCGATCGAGATTGAGGAGGGAGGCTGGAGGCTTTAGGATTTAAGTTAGGCAGGCAGGGAGGGAATTGAATTTAGAAAATAATTTCTTTGATTCCCTGCAGCTTTGTCTGCTGAAGGGAATAGCAGTTTATTCTTTATTTCTTCTCTGGCAGTTTGTGAGGATTTTTTTTTCTGATATTGGATAAAGGGGGTGGTTCGACTGGGAGTGGGAGGTGTGGATTTATTTTAAATATATATTATATACTACCATTTATTTTCTATTTTCCCAACTTCTGTTTGCTTGCACACACACACATTTGGGGTGCAAGCCAAGAACAGAACCTCTATCCTAAGTGATATCCTAACTGCCCACTCGCCCGCCCGCCTGCGCCGCCCGCCCGCCCATGGCCCCCCGCCGCCACACCACCCACCCGCAGCTCTGGGAAGTCAAATCGCGCTAAATTGCGGTGGAAATGACAAACGACAAACGACAAACAAAACGACAAATTTTTGAAAATTTTCACGACAAATGGAAACGACCCAAAACGGACACGTTCCAACAAACGAAAACTCGAAACGTCATTTTTTCTGGTCGTGCCCATGTCTATTCACAACTAGTTTACGAGTTCATTCTTCAGGTGGCAGTCTAGAACTGTGCAACTGACAGAGTACAGTCTGGGTGATCATGGCTGGCCACTTGGCTGGGAAGAACATGGTGGATTTAAGCTCCCAGCCATTGGTTTGAATAGTCAGTGGTTCCAGTTTCATGAATTATACCAGCTAGGAACTCTGAATTTTTATCAAGAGTTTTTGAAATGAGATGAACAGATAGAAGAGATAAAAATCACAAAGGATAACAAGGACAAAAATTTAAGCTAACACTATACAGGTTAAGTATAATAAAGATATATTGCTAATTCTTTTCTCGTTTGTTGGCATTACCTCTGCTATCTTTCTTCCTGGTCTTTGCGTCTTACATGTATATGTTGAGAAATGAAACTGAAGCTGGTGCATTCTAGGCAATTACAGCTTTAATTTACTGCTTTAATTTAAGGCTGTGCCACTGCTTTTATGGGCTATAAAACACTGATGAAAAGATATTCCCATTGCCTTTCATATCAAAATCTAATAATTTAGTTTAGTATCAATCATATGTTTCCCATTCAGTACTAAGAAACTGTTATTCTATACCAGTGGTTCTCAGCCAATGTGATGTTCCTGAACTGCAACTCCCAGAAATCCCTTTCCGCACAGCAAGTCGTGGAGGCTTCTGGGAGTTGCAGTCCAGGAACATCTGGGGACCCACAGGTTGAGAACCACTGTTCTATACAGAAGAATAAGTACAGTATGGATAAAATATGTTTCATTGAACCGATGCCATGTTTTGAGTATTTTTACTAAAAATAAAATATGCTACCATGAATCCGATGTTTTCTTCTATTTCTTTTCTTTTTTTACTATTTAGGGAGGGGATAAAATTGTAGTAACCTACAATTTGGTGGTCCTATAACTTTAAAGGATATGGATGGTGCGTTTCTAATAGCAGAAAGGCTGGCAAGCAAAAGAGATTCTTAGGGCACATTAACTTGTTGCACTTTATCTTCTAACCTCAGATGAATTTCTTTGGGATTTGCAGTTATGTTATATTAAGTTACTTACCAGCTCAACTAAATTGAAACGAGAGACAAGTCTATCTGCTGTTTGACAGGTGGCACGCTTAACTGTTCTGTTATAGCGCTCTCATTTAAAAAGATCAAAACAAGTTTACAAGGCTGAAACTTGGTACTCTGTTGTCCTGACAATGAAATAATCCATCTGCAGTTGCCATCATGCCAACTAATCCAAGATGAAGTAAAATAAAGGATTTGTGCCATTTGTACAGTGTTTCAGAATGAGTTTGGGAAACAAAACAAAACAAAACCAAACCAAACCAAGCCACTAAATCTGAGTATATGTTATTTTTTTCCTCTTTCAATATTAGAACCTATATAATTATGTAACGAAATGAAAAAATGAAAACGAAAACGAAAAATTGCTGTTTCGTTAGCATTCATTACAGTTCAATGTATTTGCCGCAACGAAAACGAAACGCACGACAAAATTTCTGTTGTTTCGTTTTGTTTCGTTTCATTTTGGAGACAAAATTCGTTTTTCGTTTCGTTACGTAACGAAACAAAAAATGAAAACGAAAACAAAAAATTGCTCGTTTCGTGCCCATCTCTACAGGGTACTTCAAAGGCCAGATGCAGGGGAGTGGTATCAGGAGATAGATATTTAGTCTTGTGTGCTCCTAGAGGCATTTGGCAGGATCACTGTGAGATACAGGAAACTGGACTAGATGGGCCCTTGGCTTGATTCAGCATGGCTCTTCTTATGTTCTTATGTTATTAATACACCTAGAAACCTGTCCATGATAAAAAAAAAAACCTGTGTCATCAGGGTTGCTGACTGAAGGGTGTTCTTTCAAGTCTACTTGTGATCACTCATGTGCTCAAATAGGTAATGTTGGGATGGACCATATATGATCTATGGATGATTTATAGCCCCAGTGGTCCAAAGATGGGTCTCAGAATCCTGGGCACCCCAATACTGCCAAAAACTACTAATTTTCATGCTTGGAAAGTGTCATTGTATTCTCTGTCTGTCTGTCTGTCTGTCTGTCTCTCTCTGTGTGTTTTATCATTTGTCTCAACAGAAAGAGGGCACTTTTTAAAGCATCAAATTGGGGTCCAACCAAAAAAGTTCTGATAAGTGCACTGTGATCTTCAAGTAACTGAAAATTATTACTTGTGCAAGTCTAGATGATTTGAATGGTTCTCCTTTAAGTATGACTTAATCTGGTTAAGTATGACTTAACCACGTATCACAATCACATGAATATTGCTGCCTTGTGAACAATGTTGTTCTGTCTAATGCATTTTTTTCTTCCCCCTCCTCCTTATTTGCAAACACTTCCACATTATTTTCCCTCTGTTTTGAGCAGCTCTCCAGGGTAGTTGGTGTTTGATGTATTGGAGAGAAAAAATAGCTTGAAAATTCAACCTCAAGGTCTGTTAGTTACTTACTAGAAAATGGTCAATCAGTTTTGTATTTGTATAATCATATTTCCATCTGTAGATCAACTCAGGATGAAATAAAAGCTTGATACAATTGAATACTTTGCAAAATAATGTTTTCTGTTTTCTAAAAAAAACCTAGATATTCTGAAAAGCTCACTCACTTTGTTTTGAATTTCTATTCCCCATGAATATAGTAACAGTTTTATATTTATCTTTTTCTTTTAACAAAATGACTATCAGACATTGGTGGGTTGCCTGACTCAATCTTATATATAGATATATATTTGCTTGGGTTCCTGTCACTTTTCCACTCATATGAAGCAAGTTTCTCCTTAAGCAAGTTTCGTATATCTGTATATCTGTAAAACTGGGCTTGGGGGACCTCATTAGTTCTAGGAATTCCAGTAAATTCAATTCTACATTAATCCTTCCTCCCTTTCCCTTGAGTTTGGCTGATCCATTTGCTTTGTTACCTCCTTCTATTTGCTTTCCATTTTCTTCTTTTCACGTCTCAATTTCTCTCTTTCCATATTCCACTGAGAGCACTTCTGTGCTGGCACTTGATTCCATCTAAGGTCTGGCTGTTACACAGATGACTTTCTGCTTCTTTGATGTCAACCCAATGCTTATACTGATTCAATGTAATCTTTGTGTGTGCCTTTCCAGTTCTTTTGTCCATCCTGGCATGTGTTCTTGTTTTGTTGTTGTTGTTTGATGCACATTGTTTGTACTTAGGGTTTGTGTTTTGGTTTGCAATCTTCTAGACCTTGGTATGGATGTAACATTGACTGCGGTTCATGATGTCACCAGTGAGGCATGCCATGAGGATGGTCTGATCCTTCTTGCTTCTTGCCTCAATTTTTGGGTGGAGGAGACAGAGTATAACTATCAGTGACATATTTTGATTTCAAACATTGATGGGTGGTGTTGTCTCACTGCAGTCAACAGTTCTGCTGGAAATCAGCAATCAGACATCACCTATGTGAAAAGTGCTCAGAGCACCCTGTGGAAAAATTATCCTCTATGACAGATTGACAGGCTGACAGACTAATTGATCTGCAGATTAGTGATAACACATTTTGCCCCAAGGAACTCTTGCTTCCTGAATTTGGCTGATTAATTTCTATTTTTGCTATTCATTGTGGACCCCTCCCCCGCAAAAAAACATTAAGAATTTGTGCATTACTGGTTTTCTAACTCAATATTTATTTATTTTTATTTTAGTGTATTTTTATCCCACCTTTCTCCTTGGAAATGGACCATAACAATATGTTGTGGTTGTTCGGGGGAGAAGGTTAGGGTTAGGGTTAGGGTTAGGGTTAGTATATACAGAAAGGGATGGCATATACAGAAAGAGGACAGCTAAAAAGGGCAAGGAATTGCACAGAGAAGGATGATGGGGTGATGGTGGTCATGAAGCCATGTTGCAGTTGCTTCCCTGAAATGTGCACATTGCCTTTAGAACATCTTGGCATAAAAGGTGTCTTATGTGTGGTTTTGAAAAGAGGTAATTCCCAAAAATTATCTTCGCAGAAAATATAAAAAGAGCAAAACTGGAGTTTTTCCCATCCATCCAACAGAGTAGGATTCCTGAACTTTTTCGAACTGGAGAGTGTAACACTGAATATTGTTGAAACAAGACAAGATGGCTTGGGAAATTGGATCTCAAATGTGTTTATACCTAGGTATTTCTTAACATTTAAAGAACATATACTTGCCATATTATCTGTGAGTAAGTATTGTTGTAAGGAAGATTAATAAGTACAGAACTGTTTACCATTTCAAACAGTTGTGCATACTCTAAATAGTTGCAGAATGATTCATGGTGCATGGTGACCATTTGTATATGGAGCAATTCAGACCCCCCACCTGTCAATATGGGGCAAACCTGATTCAGAGGCAGGTGAAGGGTGTTTTGTGCAAGAGAAGTTATATCTAAAAAGATAGTTAAGGTTAAGATTTGCACTTGATCAAAAAGTCAGTTGCAGTTAAACTGGTTGTTATACCTACAAGTCTGAAGAAATGGAATCCGCACTGCAGTGAAGTCTCAGGGAAAGCCAAGTATGTGTTAGCAAAATCATCATAGTATTACAAGAGCAGATACAAAATTTACTCTATGATCCATTATATAGAAGCCAAGTTCCAGATTTTTGTCGCAAAATATTCCATATGAATATTTCATATCTTAATAGTTAAACTGGAATTGATTTGATGGCATTTAATTAACATTAACATCATTAATGATATGCATGGATGTGGAAGGGAATGAGAACATTTGGAAGCAGAATCACCGATCATTTGATGTTGCAAGTGCATTTTATGAGAGGAAGATTTTAGAAGCAAGTAAACACTTCTTTCCCTCCAATAATTAACGTTCTAAGAAGGCATGCAGATAAAGGTGTACATTTTACTAAGCTATTCTGTTGGGAAACTCAGGAATTAGCTGATACTGTTATTCATTGTGAAAATGCAAGATTCCCAGAGCATTTATTTACACAGTATTCATAGGGGAGGGAGGAATCAGTTGTAAGAGTCATATGGCACATACATTTTTACTGTAGTACTCAACAGGACAGTGCATATTACTGTTGGGTACAAAATGTGAAACTGGCTGGAAGGCATTACAGGAAAATTGTCCAATAATTCTAGCACAGGTTTCCAAAAGCATGTGACGCTGTAAACCTTTTCCACTCCACCATTTTCCCACTTACCACTATCAGCTGCTGTTTATTCTTTGGGAGAAGATTTTATAGGCAGCCATGTGCAACCTGTACATGTTTGCTTGTAAGTCAATAGCTTTAGGGAGGGGATCAATTCACATTAGGAATCTAACAGTGGAGGAGAATTGCCTTCTCCCAGCACCACTCCCTAATCTGGTTTGCATCTTACACATTTTTGCCTCTTGAAGAAAAGATACGAGCATTTTTTGATTTTGGGGATTTCCCTCCCCATGTGATACTTGGACAATGTTTACCTTTCTTATCGCCATTAGTAATATTTGAAGGGGAACAGAATATGAGCATGCCAGGTGCTGAACTCCCAGCATCATTTCTGAGCTGGCTCTGAAGCTTCTGACAAATTGTGTATTCAAAAGAACCATTGCCACTAAAAAGGCTATTGCAGACATGGAGATCTATCATTGTTCTAATCAAGAGTATATTAAGTGATGGGCGGGTAGCGAATAGAAACATGGCTCTGGAATCAGATTAGCTTTACTCATTCCTAGTGAGTCCTGGGTTGATTTGAAACAGGAACCCTCCAACCTATCATGTCTTGTATCTACCATATTCAAGAAAGGGAACTAGGAATGGGGAATTGGCATTTGAAGTATTGCCCTGCACCACGTGGAGCCTTTTGGCCCACTGCTGGGCTGCAACCTAAATTGTCCTCACAATCCAGGGTTCAATTGCAGGTAGCCAGCTCAAGGTTCACTCAGCCTTCAGTCCTTCCAAAGTTGGTAAAATAAGGACCTGCATACTTACTTGTAAACTGCCCATTGATCTCTTTAAGTGTTGTGAGGTGGTATACAAGCACCATACATTTCTTTTGCTTTTACCTTTCCATCTTAACAATGGTCTCTTGTACTGATGACCAAGAGACATTGACCCTGTTTGTACATCATGATAAAGAAATGTTCTGGAAAACCCGGATTTGTTTTGCTTTTGTTTTTCACAAGCAGTGCACTGCCAGTCATGCCCAGTTGCTGTGATACCAGCAGGAGCAAGTACTCTGCCTTGTTTCTGTGTCAACAAGATAAATAAATAAATCATTGTTTAGGATTCTTGTTACTTTAGATATTCAAACATGTCCTATTTGAGGTCTGCTTCTGAAGTAGCGTTGTAGGTAACTATTTTTGTGTCTGCTGTTGAAGGTGTGCAATCATAGGTAATGTCTACTTATGTGTTTCAGAAGTAGAAATCACAGTGGCACATTTCAAGCAAAGATTAGACTCAATGGATCAGAGCCTCAAGGTTATAGAACAGCAAAATACAATTTTATTCCCAAGCACTTTATCCCGAGTACAAATATGACACAGTTAATATTACTCAGAAATAACATTCAGCAGGGATAACACAATATATTTGGAAACTGCAGGATCTGACTGGGTAAATGAATTCCTTTTGTGTAGAACTGGAACATAGCCAACCCTTCTCCCTCCCACACTAGCAACATTTGAAAACATAAGAGGACTTTGTGCATTCCAAAACAGTTTGTTTGGAAGTCATGACATCACATTAACCCTTGACTTTGTACAGTAGAATGGGGTCATTAATCAGAAGTCGGGTGTCAGGTTTCTCTAGAGGCTGTAAAGACCAGCTTCCATATAATAGCTAGCTGCACAGCCAGTTGTGCTACCTGCACATAGAATGTTTACATTTCCTAATGCATTAAGGATCTTTTCTCCAAAAAATTTTGCTCTTGCAATATATGAAACTAATTTTATCTATCTAATTGGGCTCTATGATATTGAATATTAAAGTTTCATTAAACTGAAAGGGTGCTGTAGATACAAGGTGGTTGTAACCTGTTCTTTAAAGTTATTGAAGAGATAAGTGCCTGGATTTGTTATAAAGGTTTACTCTAGTTCAAATAAAATAATCTGCAACAGCACTGGAATTTGGCTTTTTCAATTTATGTTTACTTCAGCATTATTCTTTCTAATGCATTCATTACATCATACTGCTTTTACCTGGTTCTGCGGCCAAGGTCAACCTGACCTAAAGCTCCTCTAGCGAATTCCCAACAGGAACACACACTGGTGCTTCAGAAAAAAACCTACAAATGTACATCTAGGGCCAAGTTGAAATGTTTCTTTCTTTTTTTGAAAATTAGCCACCAGAAAGCAGTGACAATGGCATAATGCTGTGTTTAATTGCCAGTACAAATCACAGAGTTTATGGTACAACATTATTATTATAAGACAAATGAAAATTGTTTTAAGAGGTACCACTGTATATAAATGCATGAATAAAAAACAAACAAACAAACAAACAAACTGGTGGTAGAGGAGTATGTAAAATTAAAATATGCATAGTGCAAAAGTAAAACACTGCAGCTTTTTAATGTTTCCCTGTGGTAGAAATTCCCATAGAATTAATGCCTGCAAGTAGCTAATTGCATAATCTTGTGTCTCCAATTCTGGAGCACAGTGTGTTTTAATACTACTTTATCTAATTGCTGAAAGATGTACAACTAATGTCACTCTGTTCAGAAAATCACTAAATACTTCAAAGCTCTCTGGCAGATTACTCAGGACTGATCATTAGAAAAGGGAACTCTTTCAGCAGTGGTTCTATGTGGTTCTGCAGCCAGATAGTTTCTCACCCATATTAATTTGAAAATTAGCTTCCTTTGTTTTGTGATTGATCTTCAGGATATAAGCAGGTTCTTTTAAGTCTATTTTTTCAAAGACATGAAAGGTTATATAAACCATATCTCTTGATTTCAGCTCTAAAGTTTATTTGTAAAGTATGGTTTAGCTCTCAGATGAATTACATGTAACCACATAGTAATGACTAAAGAATTTTTATAAGGTAGATTGAAGGACTTTGGAGACTTGTGGCACAGTGACTAAACTGCAATTCTGTAATTAAGACTCTGCTCACAACTTGAGTTTGATCCCAATGGTCTCATGTAACTGCCTCAAGGTTGATTTAGCCTTCTATCCCTTCAAGATTATTAAACTGAGTACCCAACTTGTGGCGGGGGTGGGTGGGAGGGGGAATGTGTAGCCTGCCTAATTATATTTTAAACCGTAGGCTTGTAGTGTTATGACATAGAACATAAGAGGCATACTTTGCTTAGCTTAGCTATTGTTTGTCAGTGTATTTAAGAATATGTTCTTAATAATTATGTAGTGGCGAGTCAATTCTGATATATGGCACCCCTTTTCAAAGTTTTCCCAGTAGAGAATACTCAGAAGTGATTTACCATTCTCTTCCTCTGGGGACATTCCGGGACTATGCAGCTCACCCAAGGACACACAGGCTGTACTCACCGGAGGCACAATGGAGAATCCAACTCCCAGCCTCTGGTTCTACAGCCAGGTACCTAAACCACCGAGTTTTCCAACCAGCTAAAATATATTCTTAGCACTGAATATATTCCTGATTCAAGTGTACAAGATACATTTATTTGGAACTTTTTTTCAGCATTTCCTATCATAGGAATATAGGAATATCAGCATTTCCATATCTTCCTATGGAAGAATAATGTGTAGACGAGCCAAGAAAAGCTACTTTAAATGGATGGAATGTATAGATATTGAACATCTCAAAGGGCCAAACTATATATTATAGATAGCCCCTTAGAAGAGGGAATGCCTTCACTGCAGACATCTCAGTGGGAGCATTTTGCATATTTGCACCATCTGTTGCTTGCAAATTAATTGGATGGTGATGGGTCATCTGGAGTTAAGGAGCAACTTTATTTGTAGGTATGAGTGCTCAGTGAGCAAAGTTCACTCTGAATCAAATCTCTGGAAAACCAATATATTTCAACTTCCAATGCTATGTTGCTGATAATGTAGAGTTTACCATGGGGAATGTGAAAATACCATTTCTGATGGACCCTGCGCCAACCTGAGGCCATTTTCATGTGCAGAAGATAGCCCTGGTCTACTTCTTTTCAATGCCTAGATATATACTGTATATATTTGCTGGATAATTCCAATGTTTGTTTTCTTTCCCTTCTTAAATATACTAGATTGTGAACACACTTCCTTAATATTTCAGACAACTGGGAGTTTTTTTTTTGAAGCCTTTTAATGACAATGCTGACAGTTCCAGCCCTCTTATCATCTCTTGATACAGATCTCCTTTCCTTCAATGCTACGCACTTTTAATCAAGGCTTTGCTTTTGATGTGAAGCCACTACGTTAATTGATTAATGTGTTAGTTTGATTAATCCTGCTGATTCACACTGATTCATTATTAATATCCTCACTTATAGTAATTGTTCACTCTTAAATATGAAATCAACTGTTTTCTCCACGTTCCTGGATAAAGCCAAGCTGGCTGCTTTTATTTTTCCCCTGCTATACCTACAGCAGCTGTGTGAAATCCAGAAGTTCAGCAGGTGGGATTTTTGCAAATCTGTGTCTTCACACAGGAAAAAAATGGCATCTTTTGAGTATCTGCTTGAATTTCTGGGCCTGTTAAAGGCATAGAAACCTAGCCAGAAAATATGTGGCCATTATAGCTCTAAGTCTAAGGTGATGTATTTCAGCATAATTTTGTTAAAGCAGTTACATATGGTCCCTCCTGGAATTGTTTACTGAAATTTTTTTTACATGAAAGCAGTGCAGGTCTACCCCACCCTATCAATTATATGATACTGTGCATTTAGACCATTTTCTTCCATTACTGTACCTCAGATTTTGTCAAAATGTGCCACATGCCGCCCAATCCTTGATGCAAATTAATGACTGTGATGCTTTCGAAATGTATGTATGTGCTCACCTTGGAAATATATTCCATCAAAGTCTATATGAGTCACATTGTATACCAGAAGTATTGTATTATCCTCTCCAAAGTTTCAGCATCATGCCTTTTTTTTTGCCTGGTTGGATTTCCCCCCAGCAATGTTTTTTCCTACATTTCTAGCTAAGGGAACTAACTAGCAAAAAACGGACAATATAAATATACCCAAGCACGTCTTGAGGTACCATTTTCTAACACTATAAAAGGTACTCAGCCTCACCTCCACCGTTGACATGGTCACCTTGCCCCTGGACTTCACAAGGGTGAATTCCAGTGTAAGGTTTTCTTGTTCTGTGCCTTCAAGCTCAAAATGCTGTAAAGCTGTCTTGGTAAAAAGAACAAAATTGTTCTGAATGTGTTCAAGGAAGTCTGACTCTAATGTGCATCTCTTTCATGGGCTTTATTATGTATGTATGTATGTATGTATGTATGTATGTATGTATGTATGTATGTATGTATGTATGTATGTATAATATTTTTGCACCAACTTTCTTATTAAGAAGGACCCAACATGGGTTACTTACATTGAAAGACAATATTAAAAGGTAAAAAAAATACTAAAAAGGATCAAACAGATGCCATCCGTAAAAGGCAGTAAACAAAAGCAACACCAAAAATGCAGTCAAAAACAGTAAGCTTATGAAAACCTCAAATTCACAATCCCAGATAATTAGAATAATGTGAAAAGGTTCCATATTCATAGTAGTGCATCAAGAGCCACCACAAAGAGACAGATCCTGGACATGGGCTTCACATGTTGTATTCCTCTTGTCAAGCCACTGCTGAACAACAAATAAGCTCAGAAGCTCAGAAGCGTCTTACCTGGGCTACAGAAAGAAAGAAAAAAGAACTGGTCTGTTGCTCAGTGGTCCAAAGACCTCTTTTGTGATGAGAGCAACTTTTGCATCTCATTTGGGAACCAAGGACCCAGAGTCTGGAGGAAGAATGGAGAGGCACACAATGCACAATGCTTGAAGTCCAGTGTGAAGTTTCCACAATCTGTGCTGATTTGGGGAGCCATGTCATCTGCTGGTGTTGGTCCACTGTGCTCCATTAAGTCCAGGGTCAATGCAGCCATCTACCAGGAGATTTTGGAGCACTTCATGCTTCCTTCCAGAGACAAGCTTTATGGGGATGCTGAGTACATATGGATGCTTATATTTTTCAGAGGTCCGATATTGTTCTATTTCCAATCCTTGTGTTATTGATGTCATGTAATATTCTAATTTTCTGATTGTGAATTTGGGGTTTTGATATATGCTGTACGCCATAATCATCATGATTATACCAAAGTAAGGCTTGACATATCTCGCTTAGCATGTAATTACTCTATCTCATGTATTAGTTTCACCTTTTGTGTTGACTTAGTGAAATAAATGAACATTTGCACAATATTCTATTTTTTTTGAGTTTCACTTGTATATCTGAGCCAACTACTGCATGAGTTCAAACTTGTTATTGCATATGTCTGAGAAATTCTAAAAACCATATGCAAATATTGGGGGGGGGGGGAGAGAGAAGGATTTATTAATTAAATAACTGCATTGTAAAATACATTTCTTTCTTCTCAGCCACATAACGAATTTCATTTCTGAGTGTTTTGAATTCTTTGGCCTCGATTGGGACTCTGTATTCATAACAAATTCATTCCGATATTTAGCCCAAATCTTTTTAATACATCAAAGTATATAAAATTACCACTTGCCTTACAACCCTAGCTATATTCCCTCTCTCCCTTCGCCTCAGCCATTCTTTCTTCTATTTTTATACCTAAAAGCATTGCCTTATAGCTTTTCCTTTCCTTTTCTTCAACAATGAGCAAATGCCTTTAAAATGTCTGCATAAGATAACTTGCCTAAAATGGGGAGGGCAAAAGCCTTGTTTCATCTTAGACCAATTCCAAGACAGCTGTTTTTCCAGAAAGGATTAAATAATGCTCAGTGTCCGATGAGGTCACTTCATTGTTGCTAATACCATTGAGCCTGCAGTCTTTTAGTTCTGGATTATGAATAAGAAGGGAATTCAGTGCAATTTCCAGAAGAGCAAGTGTGAATGCGTGATCCCACAGGTGTATCTGGAAAAGCAGAACTCGACCGTATGTTCTTTGCCATCTTGTTGCTTCCAATTTATTGTGATCCTGCAAATTAACTCTGCCAGTATACAGTTTCTTCCCACTCTTATGACATTGGCCAAGGTTTGAATTTCATGAAATAAATTTTCTGTAGATGTTGTGTTGGGTGTATGGGGGAGGAGAAGAAGTAATGTTTCAAAACAACTGGTACTATATCACTAATGGAGAAGAAATCACATTTTGGAATTACTGGGGCAGGGGGGAATGTCTAGGTTCACTTTTCCACATTAAACCCGGAATAGCCTCCTTACCCCACCCCAGTGACAGTTCCTCTGGAAGTGCAGCTCCTGCCTGTCTCTAACTCATACCAGATGTAGCCCTTGGAGTTGAAAAAGTTGTCTCCACCATGTGTAAGTAATGGCATATAAACTACATATAGCTGACACATCTAACATCTGATGACCACACGTGTCGGTTTAAATTTGTTTACAAGTGGCAGGTGTCTGTTGGGTATGACTATTAACTATGTGTAGCAGAGAAACTTTAGGATATTGTCTATGTCAAGGTCTTTTCAGTATACCTGAAAGTCTCCAGATTTGGGTTCTTTCATTCTGGATTTCCCATTTTGGGGTTTGTTGCCAGGCCCAATTAAACCCTATAGAATCTTCAAAATTAATCCAAAACCATCTGTGACAAGGCAACAGACAATCATTCACTTCAGAAGTGGACAACAGGTACAGTTCATCAGGGGAAAAAATCATTCAGAGACTTAAGAAAGCATTAAGAATACCTTAAAGTTAGCATTTATTATCACATTGCCATCCTAATCATCACTCTCTGAACCGTAGAGGCAATTCAGATCAACGTGATAAGTAAATCATCATCATCATCATCATCATCATCTTCTTCTTCTTCTTCTTCTTCTTCTTCTTCTTCTTCTTCTTCTTCTTCTTCTTCTTCTTCTTCTTCTTCTTCACTCAGAGGCTAACTCATCACATCATAAATGTAATGACTTACAAAACAAAAGGAACTGCCTTTTCCTCTTCCTTATTTGGGTTAATTTGAAAGTCCTGTCCCTAAGGACTATTTTTGTGAAGCAGCAGCATTTGATCTACATTTTATTCTGTGAAGCAGCAGTATTTGCTCACATTTCATTCTCTCTGTGTGTTTCTCAATCACTGGTTAGTCCTGAAATTAAAAATTGCAATAGTTAGTAACAATTCATCCATGTGATTCATATGGTATGAGTCCATTTTCAAAATTTCAGTGTGACATAGAAGCAGTGTACTGTATTCCATTATTTATTGTAAGGAAGCAATTTCCCGTTTGATTCAGAACTAGTGCTCCATATGGTGCTAAAGTGACTAAGATGATTCTGTGATTGTTACAGCTTCAAGCATAGCTCAGCACATTATTATGCAGTATCAGTACATATATGCATGAATTAGACATCATGTACTGTAGCATGGCAAGATCTCAGGTACGCTGGAATTTTTTGTTACCTAATTTCACCCTTATGTTGTAGCTAACACAAGAAAGAACTTGACCTGGTGTTACATGATGATAGCTAAACCTTTTGTATTCTTGAAAGCTTTCACGGCTGGGATCTGATAGTTGTGAGTTTTTCAGTCTGCTTGGCTGTGTTCTGGAAGTTTTTCTCCCTGACATTTCACCAGACTCTTTGGCTGGCATCTTCAGAAGGCAAGGGGCTGAGGGAGAAGGAATTTCTCTCTGAGAGCAGAGCACAGAGAGAAACTCTTTGTTCCCTAAGCTCTTTGCCCTCTGAAGATGCCAGCCACAGAGTCTGGCGAAACATCAGGAAGAAAAACTTCCAGAACATGGCCAAACAGCCCGAAATACTCACAACAACTATTAGATAAACCTTTTCTTTGTTTCTCTTCTCTAAGGCACTCATTTTTAATTCAGTATTTGTATGCATGGCCCAGATCTCTGAAATTACATTTTAAAATGAACTCATTGGGTTACTTGTAAGTTCTTAGCAACCAGGCTGCTGTTATTGTTACCATTGCTCCAACTGTATCATGCAAGTGTAGAGTTACATTTGCATGGAAGCCGGAATAGTTTCTTCTAAAAGGAACATTGCGCTAGCTGAAATCCTATTGCCCAATTACACAAACAGCACAACATTTGGTAGCAATTTGCCATAGGTGATCTCTGTTCTACACTGAATCACCTGACCCAGCCTGGAACAAATAATGTTTAATGTCAACGTATCTTCATAGGCATTATGTGTGGCATACTGAGACATGCTTCTCAGTTTGCAACCAACAATCCATGTATTGATTTTTTAAATTTATGGCAGTTAACAGATTGCATAATAGCACAGCAGTATTTCAGCTTCTACGTTTAAAAAAAAGGAAACACTGTTAGAATCTATTCAAATCCAGCATGTCCTATGCGGCATTGATTCCTATGCATTTCAGTGAGTATTTGGTGCAAGTGACTCTTGTTGGCTTGCATCCCAAGTAGCTTCTTCGCCCAAGAAATTATTTATTCTGATTATGTATTCAGCCATTTAATTCTCTTCCTATTTGTTTGGGATTTGACTCCATGCTTCCTGTAATGCTTTTCATTTCTGATAATGACAGATTTGTGGTGAGTTCTGTTAGAAAGATTTAAGCTTTTTCTTCCTCTTCACTGCTTCCTATTCTAGCAATCACTAATATGTTAGAACGAAGCCAAAGTCCTGATTTTAACTGCTAATTCCAGTTAGTGTGAACTCATTTTAAATCAGTTGATTCATGGTAAAAATCAAATGATGATGATGATGATGATGATGATGATGATGATGATGATGATGATGATGAAATCAATACTTGTGCACTTACATAAATTCTTTTGACTTATTTGGTCTACAATGGTTGGAACAAGCAACTAAGATTGGACCAGAGTTATATCTAGCCAAATCATATTAAAAGACTGAAAAATATCTGCACTGATTTCAGCTTTGTTTAATTGAAGAAAATGTCACACCCTCCTCCTCTCTTCTCCCTCCCTGCCTGGTTTATCTCTTAGAATCATAGAACCATGGAACCATAGAGTTGGAAGAGACCTCAAGAGCCATCTAGTCCAAACCCCTGCCATGCAGGAGCCCCCATCACAGTGCCCCTGACATATGGCCTCTGCTTAAAAACCTCCAAAGAAGGAGACTCCACCACCCTCTGTGGCAGCATATTCCACTGCCAAACAGCTCTAACTGTCATGAAGTTCTTCTTAATGTTTAAATTGAACCTCTTTTCCTGTAGTTTGAGACTATTGCCCCATGTTCTAGTCTCTGAATCCATGGAAAACAAACCAGTGCCTTCTTCAATGTGACATCCTTTCAAATATTTAGGGTAAACATGGCTATCATATCCCTTCTCAGTCTTCTTTTTGTAAGGCTAAACATTCCTAGCTCCCTAAGCTGCTGTTCCTCCTCCTCCGTCCCACTCCTGCCAACTTGGAATGGCAGACGTATGTTGCCTGGCAGGCTCCTAAGATAGTGGCAGAGGAGCAAGAAGTTATGAGCTGGGCCATGAGGGAGGGAGGAGAGGGACTCCTGCCACCCTGCTGCCACCAAGGTCGTGGACAGATTCCCCTGCCCTGCATGGCTGGCAATCCCTCAGTGCCACAGCTGGCAGCACTTCGCCATAGCCGCAGTCCTGGTGGCCTCTAGCCTAAGCCACAGCCATGGTCCCAGCCTCTGGCCTAAACCATAGCCATGGTCCCAGCCTCCAGCCCTCATTATGGGCCCAGCGGTGCCCAGTAGTGGCCTTCATCTTACATGATGGGCCCACACCCAGCCTCTGACCCTCGCCATGGGTCCTGGGTGCTGTGGCCACTGGCTGCCAGCCAAAGCAATTTTCCCCTTAGGAAATAACAGAAACTGGGCCCCCAGAATGAATAATCTAACCTTCCATTATTTTCTAAGGGGAAATTTGCTTTGATATATGAGTTTTGGGGTTTGCAAACATGTTTTCAGAATGGATTATGCTCATAAACGAAAGTACTATTGTATGCTAAAATGTGAACGTCAGTATTTAAAGTTCCTGAACAACAAACTCACGAGCTGCATTTACATACAATGCCTATGTAGTGTTGCTGCCATCCCGAGATTCAGTGTAACTGACAGGAATCTATTGAGTTATTTCTACAAATTCAAGAAATGTTTGTCAAGAGATAAAATGCAAGGTAGGTTCCAGATGGAGAGAGTGAACAATGTTTCAAATAATGGAACTGAAGGAGGATTTTTAAGGACTGGAAAGAAATGGAGGCTCATTTACTTTTTGCCCCTGACACACAATTAGGCTTAGGATTAGCATAACTAGTGTAACTGAAAGTTATATTTAGTGACAGATGAACAGCACTGTAATAAAAACATGGCTTTTTAAAATCTACCTTCGGCGGCAGGGGAATCATAGTTGAATTGAGGGGCTGTCAACTACTTTTGATTTGTTGGGTGAATGATGTGTTAAATATCAAGTTGTGGGTTGTTTTATTGACTTCTCCCAGTAGAAGGATAAATCAATTAGACTTTATGGCACTTACAGTCATTTGGTTTCAGTAGATATCTGTTGGGAGATAAGAGTAAGTAGATTGTAGAAGGACTGAGTGGATTTAAAACACTTTGATCTGACTGTGTTTCTATTACAGTTCCATATTGTGCCCTAAGCACATCCGATCTCGCCTGATTTCGGAAGCTAAGCAGGGTCGGCCCTGGTTAGTACTTGGATGGGAGACCACCAGGGAATACCAGGTGCTGTAGGCGCCTGGAGTAGGAACTGGCAAGCCACTCCAGTATTCCTGCCAAGAAAACTCCATGGACATGTGGTCACGAAGAGTCGGTTATGACTTTAACAACACAACACACACAGTGGCATCACTAGAGAGTGGTGGATCTCCCCCCCCCTTGCTGGGTGGCTGAGACATGGGGGGGCAGGAGAGGGCACAAAAACTGACTTTTCCCCCGGGTGCTCCAAACTCTAGCTACGCCTCTGGTTCCATAGGGAACTGGCTAATTGCAATTTACACTTTGCCTACTCAAGTATTTCACTCTGCTGAGCTCCTCAGAGACAAGATACAGTATTCTGTAGCTGGGATTCACTATTAGCCCAATATTCTTCTATTGATCCCCTTGCTTGTCATGGAGGCAACCACTTACCACTGTTTCAGTACAGAAATGAAAGAGGTACCCAGATGAGTCAGATTAATCTAAAAATGCTTTTTCTGTCCACTCTACTCCCAAATTCCCTTGAAATGTCATGCATTTGGAAATGTGTATTAATATGTCAAGGGTTTGTTTATGCTGCTGGTGCTATTGTATAAAACTGCATGTGTTTCACTGGTTTGATTATTTTCATTAGCAAAGCAAAGCAAAGTGTTCTGCTCATATACCGCCCCATACCACTACAAGTAGTCTCTGGGCGGTTTACCATTCATTAGTTCTGAATTGGTGGATACTGAATTAAGTGCCACCAGGAATAGTCTGTGCTGTTTGTTGGTAATGCTTCCTTTGCTGAACTTTTAGGTTATTTTAATGGACTTTTGGTGTGTGTTTATGTGAAGCAGACTCCCTACTTCAAGCTAGTTGCCTAATTTTTAAATGATACACTATATCTATTTTGTATTTATAAAAAAAAATCACTCTGGAGACTGTAGTTCTAGAGCAGGGGTCCTCAACCTAAGGCCCCAGGGCCGGATGCAGCCACCCAAGGTCCTGAATCCGGCCCCCAGGACCAATTGCAACCCCCCCACCTACCCACTGCTTTGTGAGCAAGCCAGGCTCTGCAGCTGCTTCTATTGCTGAGGCAGTTCAAAGCTACCGCCCAGATAATCAGCATGCTGACTAGTGGGGCATTCAAAGTGGGAGGGCTACAGCAAGGTCCCCCCACCCACCGCCCAGATGGTTGGGGTGCCGGGTGCAGCCGAGTGGGACAATTTAAAACAGGAGGACTGCAGCAAGGTCTCCCACTCCCTCCATGGCCCTGAGGCCCCACCCCTGCTCCTCCTCCACCCTGCCCACCTGCCTGTGGTACGGCCCCCAGTGGTGTCTGGGGCATGGTGGACCGGCCCACTGTTTGAAAACTTTGAGGACCCCTGTTCTAGAGGAATAAAGCAGAGGAATTATTTATCTGTTCTGTGCATGTGTTTCTAGGGGCAAATACTACAGGACATAGTGGAGGTCCAAATTTCTGAGTAAATGCACATGGCATTGTAATATTTATTTATTTATTTATTTATTTATTTATTTATTTATTTATTTATTTATTTATTTATTTATTTAAGAGTATTTTTACCCCACCTTTCTCTTTGGAAAAGGATCTAATATGATCATATTGTGTTGATCATATTGTGTTGTGAAACAGCATGATAATGGAATAACCTACTCATTCTGATATTGTTTTTAATACTAAATGCATATTTTGCAACTTACAGTATCTTTTCTTAAAACAAGAAAGGAAGGAAGAATTCTAAAATTTATTTCTGTTGCATTTCAACCCCTCCTCAAACTTACCTATAACTTACTGTGAATATCTACTGATAAACTGGGTTTATGTGGCTCAAAAATAGACCATTTTAAAATATTGGTAACATCCTGAAACAGTTATGTGTATTCAAGCATGCTATGCAGAATAAAATGAACATTAACACACTGTGTCTGGATTTAAATGGGACTAGAATGCTATATTTAATTAAACACCCACTTAGTCTTAAATAAGTAAATTCAACAAAAATAAAGCGTAGGAAAATCTTAAAATAGGACACATTTGTATTTTGCTTTTATACTTACTTATCTTCCTATTTTCTCTCCCCTAGTTTCTAGGTGTCTTATGAAGAGTTAAAAACAAGAGGAGACATTAATTGCAGGAAAAAGTTTTTGAGGATTGGCTTAATCTCTAATTATGTTGACAACAGTAAACACGCTGTTTGAGGGTTCATTGTCAGTAGTATGCGGATAACAACCCACTCTGCCTCTTCTTACCACCCAAACCTAAGGAAGCTACTTTGGCTTTAGACCAGTGTTTGTTATAAATACAGTAGTGGACTGGAAAAGGGTGAACAAATTAAAACTTAATCCAGACAATATCGAGGTGCTTCTGGTCAGTTGAAGTTGAGATCAATGAATTGGAATGCAGCTCGTACTGGATGGCATTACTCTCTCATTGAAAAGAAGAAGTGCACAGTTTAAGGGTGCTCCTGGAGTCATCCTTGAGCCTGGATGCCCAGGTCTCGGCAGTGGCCAGGAGTGCATTTCCACAATTAAAACTAAAGGGTCAACTACACCCATTTCTTGAGAGATCTGATCTGGCCACCATGACACATGTCCTAGTTACTTCCCGGCTGAATTGCTATAATGCATTCTATGTGGGACTCCCCAGACAAAATGTCAGGGAACTTCAGCAAGTCCAAAATGCAGTGGCCAAGGGTGAGCCTGTTGGTGAAGGGGTGTACTGTTGTTGATGTTTTGTCTTTTTTGTAATTTGTATTGTGTGTTTTTTGTATTCTGTATAAAAAGAATTAAAATATAATTAAAAAAAAAACAAAATGCAGTGGCCAGATTGCTGATTGGGGCTGGTTGCAGGGATCACAGAACACTATTGTTACAGCATCTCCACTAGCAGCCATTCTGCTTCTGGACACAATTCAAAGTGTTGGCTTTAACCTATAAAGCCTGGAACTTCAGAAACAAATCATGCAGGCTGAGAACATCTGCCTGAAAAGCACATACTCTGCTACTAACGAAATGACTGTTCCACTCCTCAGTTTATCTGGTGCTCAACGTGTTCCCTTCTGAGTGCTTCCTAGTTAGACAGGTCCAACTGCATTCTTGCCCCGCTTCCTAATTGCATGGGTTAACCTGTATCTATGTATGTAAAACAGAGACAAGAGAGGACAAGAAAGGAGAAACAATGGGTAGAAACAAGCAGCTACTGCAGTTTTCTGTACCTTACGATTGGCTGCTGTGGCACCTGCCCCATCAACTTTAATGGATGCCAGATTCTGCTGAACTATGGTTCATTCCCAAGGCTAAGGCAACCAGCTCTGCCTGGAAATTTACTTTTCAGAAAAATGAATTAAACCGCATGCTGAGCCCATCCATAACTGTAAGAAGATGCTTTGGGACTCAGAGAATTGTCCTATCACTGCTCAACTATAGCTTTAATATCTCATTTTATTCCTTCTTCCAGACAGTAAATTTCAAACCTCTACAAGAGGGCAATAGTTTTGCAAAACTGCAAAAGATGAAGATGAAAAGTGCATGTCACCCAAATAACATCCATCACTTATATTTTTCTGCATGAAAGGTTTCAGAATATTCTAACCACCTTTCTGTTTCAAGCACTTATATTGTTAAATAGATTTATCTGCACAGAGTGTTTTTGCTTACCTGTGTTTGTTGTATAAAGCAGTGAAAGACAAAATTGAACTCACTGATTAATTGCTGTAGTTGCTTAAGAAACTAAATCAAGCCCTGGAAACGAGTTCATTGCACCCCTGGGAACAATTTGTATATGACTCATGGTAAAAATGTGAAGAAAGCAGCATATTGTGTCGTCACAAGGCTGCTAGAGAAGAGACAAGGTTTGTAAGCAGAGAATACTAACACACACCCTTTTTGTTTTTAATATTTTAATCACCTCAACTTTCAGGGACGGGGAACCACCAGGAAAACAGTTACATCTTTTAGTTTTGGTGTTATCCATTCTAACACTGTAACCAAGATACTGTTTTTTACAGTACAGTAATTAGAAATTGTTTTGTTAGTAGATACAAAAAAGATTATCTTATACAAAATAATGAGATGAACTCTGATTAGTGGCATTGGAGGGGGAATTACAGTTTTACCATTTGGCAAGGGCTTTACAACGTAACATTTCTGCTGATGCTAGTCCAACTTTACTTTGCTAGCACTTGATTAATTTCTGTGGGAGGGTGTGTTTTTGTTTTTTGTTTTTTGAAGTACAAATACTACTCTCCTTAGAAATTCAAAAAGAAGCAATGGAATGATACCAGTAAGCATGTATTATTTTTTCCAGATTTTTTTTAATTATGCTGTGTTATCTTATGTATAAAGCTGTGCCAAAAGAATACAGTATAAACAAACTAGCATGATCAAACCATCCTTCAAAATATTTGCCTCACTGATGGCGTATAGAACCATCCTATATAACTTAAGCTGTTGTGCAGCATATTTGCACAAGAGCCTCTCAGTGCTTTCAGATATATCCCAATGGTTGAAATTTTACCCTGGGACTCGGAAAATTTGCATTCCAGTCTCACGGAGCCATTAAATGTATTGGGTGACTTTGACTTAGGGCCTTTTTACACGACCCCTAAGATCCGCTGGCCACTTAAATTCGGACCAGAGATCTTAGGGGTTCGTCGCTCTTCGGGCGTTCCCACCCCCCTCCGCACTTCCTGGTTGCTGGATGCATGAGGGGAGGGAGAAAAAGAGAAAGAAAAGCATGCCGCTCACCTCATTCTGCCCCTCCTCTCCATAAAAGTAGCTCTTAAAGGGGCGGGAGCCAAAAAGCAGCAAACAGAAGCGAGGAGAGCCCCGCACTCACTATCGTTGCACCGTATTATGTATTGGGTCCAGACACACAGCATGCTACGAAAGATTCCTTTATTCCACACACGAGCTGCATGGCAAACACTCACATTCCATAAATACCCATAGCTCCGCCCCCCAGTTCACCCCACGAGGCATTTCCTCATTACCAGGTCCACCTGGCTTCACTGCTATAAGCCATGCTCTTAAAATAACACAATCTCTATACATTACACCCCTCCCCCCTAAAATAACATTGTACCCTGTTACAGTCATAGTCTTGCAAGTAACGGGGGGGTGCCTGTATTCGCTGAGATCATCTCAGGCTGTTGTCCTCCATCTGTCCGTCCGGCTCCAATGACTCCACTTTTCCTGCCCTTGATGTCTCAGCACGTTCCTCAGCATTTCTATCCTCTTGTTGTGACATTGTCGATGGTTCTGTCATGGTCTGAGGCGCGCTACTTACTCTATTAGGTGCAGTACCCACTGATATATCATCCTCCAATTCCTCTAATGCCTCCCCTGTGGCTACTGCCCTCCCAGACCACCTCTGTCGCAACTGACCCACGTGACGTTGCCGCGCCTGGCTATCTGTTGTGGCTACTCGATAGGATAGTGGTCCTGTCACTCTATCCACCCTTGCTGGTATCCATTTAGGGCCCCCATTGTGATTACGAGCATAACCCAAATTCCCCGGACGGAATACCCGCACATTCCCCCCTACTTGCTGTGAATCTCCTACTGACAAATCTGGGTGTAACCTATCCCGGACTGTAACTAGCCTTCTCTTCATCAACAACTCCTCTGGCCTACGTCCCGTTGTAGACTGGGGTGTAGCATGCTGTTGCAATGCCTTATTTCTCATACATTTATAACCAGCACAACTCTGCACCATTCCATTTGCCTTAAGGGGTGTCACCATAGATGTTTTCCATCGAGCATGTGGTACTGCCTCTAGGCCCCCCTGAGGTCCCTCAAACACTGATGCATGCTCCTTACATACAGCTGTTATGTCCACATTATTATTCTGTTGAATACCAGAAATATGAATACCCAATGGTTCAAACCACTCCAACCCCAGCAGGCTTGGCAAGTTCCCTTTTGCCACTACCACTCTTAAGGGCCCCCTAAAGTTCTTGTAGGCTACTTGCAAGGTACTCATTCCTATCACTGGAACTTGATTCCCCTGAAAATCTTTAAGTAACACATTACATGGCGCAAGTTTGTCCCTCCACCCCTTAGGACACAGTTGCTGGAGTCTCTGCTCTGCGATAACTGATAATGCAGAGCCCGTATCCACCTCCATATCACACGGTCCCCCATAAATTCTTACAGTCACTCTAATCTTCGATTGAATTGCTGACTGTAAAGTCATCACAAAGCTTCCTCCGGAGTTGTTTAACACTTCAGCCGAGTGTGAGGTAATAGTATAACACTCGCCCCGCTGGTCCAACCTCCCTTTGTCTGCTCCAGCTGCTCGACTCTCCCTTCTGGGTGTCTCCCATTCTAGTGTAGTCCGGCAGACACGGGCCAGGTGTCCCAGCTGGGAACATCTATGGCATCTGGCCTTCTGAAAAGGGCAGGCTTTTCTCTGATGAGACCCCCCACACCCGGCACAAGCGTTCCCTGGTGGGGACCTTACTCTTTGAGTCCTCTGATGACTGACTTGCATTACTCCTTCTCCCTCTTCTTTCATGCGCAGGTGCTGCTGGTTATCACTCTCCAATTCCCAGGGAGGTGCGGCACTTACAGTCTCTCTCTGTCGGATTTCTCTTGTAAATTTCTGTGACTCTTCTAAGGCCCAGACTTCTTCATATGCAGTTTTAAAATCCAATGCTCTTCTTGCCAGCAAACTCCGTTGTGTTCTTTCACATTTCAGACCACAAACCAGTCTATCTCGCAAAGCCTCCTCAAGGTCTGTAAAGTTACAATGCCTTGCAGCTTGTCGGAGGGCTATGACATACTCAGTTACTGACTCCTCCGGCTGTTGATTCCTCTTATAGAATGCATGCCGACAAGCAATCTCTGATGGCCGAGGCGCAAAATGCTCTCGTAGCTTGTCTTTAATGATTTCAAATGTTACATTTTTCAATGGCGTCGGTGCACACAGTGCCCTCACTATTTCAAAGGCATGCAGTCCCGCCGAACTAAGGAACGTGGCCTTGACTGCCTCCGCTTCTGTTATCTCATTAGCAACAAGATAAAACTCAAACCTTGATAAATAGGTTTCCCAGTCTGTCAGAGCCGGGTCGAAAGGCTCTAATTGTCCTTTTGCAGCCATTCCTAAACGCTCTTCTTCTCCCACGGCAGTTTGCAGGCGAGAAAAAAAATCCCCCTCGTCGCCAGTATTATGTATTGGGTCCAGACACACAGCATGCTACGAAAGATTCCTTTATTCCACACACGAGCTGCATGGCAAACACTCACATTCCATAAATACCCATAGCTCCGCCCCCCAGTTCACCCCACGAGGCATTTCCTCATTACCAGGTCCACCTGGCTTCACTGCTGTAAGCCATGCTCTTAAAATAACACAATCTCTATACATTACACACCGCATCAAAGATTTTTCAGCTCCAGAGAGAAGGTACAAGAAAAGTGCGCTGGGTCGCGCTAAAGTGGGCGGGGTCGCACTTAATTGTCTGCAAACTCCGGAGCTGGTGGGGAAACATTTTTAAGCTCCGGAGCTTGCAGCCATTTGCAGCGGAGCTTAGGGGTCGTGTATAAACACCCTTAGTCACTGTCTCAAAGCCAGACTAATTCCGCAGAGTTAGGTCATCATCATCATCATCATCATCATCATCATCATCATCATCATCATCATCATCATCATCATCATCATCATATAAATTTTATTGCATGGTTCACAGGGCCATTGCAAAATGCATCAAGTAAAAACAGTACAATAAAAATATCAATAAAATAACAATACAAATAGATAAAAACGGGCCTGAGGGTACAGAAACCTCAATATCAATTTGACTATTAGAAGTAGTTAAAGCAACTTTCATTTTAATAAGTAAGGAACAGAACCTTGCCATTTGAAACATAACAAATTTATCTCTATCACAGAGTAAGATTTTGAGCTTTTCTTCGTCAGATCTACCAGGATATTTTTCTAAAATGAATTTCAAAAGTCTTTCACGATGGGTTGTAATTAGTGGGCAATAAAGCACAACATGTACCAAGTTTTCAACAGATTTTTTTTATCACAAGAGCAGACTCTCTTATGGTATGGGGATTGTGTATAATGGCAAGTGGTAGCATATCAAGACAAGCCCAAATAAATGCTTTACTATGTTCAAAGTTTGTTAAATCAGCAAAATAAGATGGACAATTTAGAGGCTTAGGTGTAATGTTCTTATTAAAAAAGGCTGTTTTTAGAGTGCCAAGCAAACCTGTATCTGTTTGAACACAGAGGTCAGATAATCTTTGCTTTATTAAACGTTTAACTGCTGTCAATCCAAGGTGTCTCACATGCTCTTGGGAAGAACCAAGTTTGGCTACTAGATTCAGTACAAAAAATTTCCACGATCCACAGTTCATCTCCCCATAGGATGATGTTAAAAATTCAGAGCTGGTAATAAACAAGATTTTCAGCCAATAATTAATTATTGAGTTAGATGAAGTGCTGAAGAAGTAAGACATTTATGTGACTGCCAGAGGAAATGTGTGTGTGTGGGGGGGAATATGAATAACAGTAATAAACAGATAATGGAACCAAATTATGAACTCAGGTTTTAATGGGCACACAATCAGCTTAACCAATCAACCAGAAAAGGTGTTCTGCCCGCTTATATCTGCTTATAAGGGTGTCAAATACATTCCCTTCTTGTGGTTTTCACTTTGCTGGCAGCCTCTTCCCAAGGTACCACATCATAAGCCACAGTATAACTAAAATGTGACCTTTTTATGTTTTTAAATAATACCTTCTGCAAAATAGCATTGCCAAATGGATTGGTAGCTGGAGACTGATGCTTCAATTAGATATTCTTATATATAGAAATAGGAAAGTGGAATGCACCCAGTATTAAAAGGTTTTAAAAAATAATTTATAGATTACTTTAGTCTCTGGTTCTGAGAGGGCTGTACTTGGTCCCATTACCCACAATGCAAAAGGAACTGTTACATCCACATTAGTTCAAATATGAATGGGAGACAGAGTCTCAGGATGTGTAAAAATAGAAAAGACCTTTATTCTCTCTCAAATCATTTTAAAGAGCTCAGTCTGAAGTGTTTCAGCGGAGGCCTTCAGGAGCGAGCTTTTTTCTTCTATGGTCTATAAGAGCTCCAGACTTGATTTAGAATGAAGACACTGGTGAAAGGAACATTTTGTTGTTGTTGTTTTTTAAAAACCTAGTGAATTTTACATTTAAAAAAAAATGTTCTGGATGTGAAAGGCCCCAGAAATATTTAAAACAGCCATTTCCCACAATCCATGTAGAGGGGACTCTTAAAGACAACTTTTTAGAAATTGGAGGTACATTAGGGTTGTTGTTGTTGTTGAGTCATTACATCGTGCCTGACTGTTCGTGACCTCATGAACCAGAGCACATCAGGCCCTTCTGTCTTCCACTGCCTCCTGGAGATTGGTCAAAAATCCATGTTGGTTGCATCCATGACGCCGTTCAACCATCTCATTCTCTGTCACCCTCTTTTCCTTTTGCCTTGTCTTTCCCAACATCAAGGACTTTCCCAAGGACTCCTCTCTCCTCATGAGGTGGCCAAAGTGCTGGAGCCTCAGCTTCAAAATTCTTGGACAGAACTTTCAGGGTTGATTTCTTTCAAGATGGATATGTTTACCATCTGGGTACCTTTAGCCAAATGGTATTCTCCCTAATATTACTTATAAATTAGTATTTCATTCTGAATACACCTGATGTTGCATCATGTCAGGATGCAAAGCAGAACAGGCCTGTTTAGCTGTTGGATGGGAGGCAGTACCAGGGATCTTGCTGAAAGTCTGCAGACTCATTGTCTATCCAACGTTTAATAATGGGCTGTTTGGATCAATGGTATCTCCAGTCTCTATCTATACAAGGCAGTTTCTCCCCAGGAATAAGATTGGAGCCCTTTAGGTTTTCAGGGTTTAAAATATATAGAGGAGATGGGGAAATGTTCTCTGTTCATAATCCCTCCAGAGCAATACTTGTCACGTTGATGTGGAAAGTCTAGCATAAACAGGTTAGTTCTTTGCCTGCGAGACTATGTTTGTTCATGTTTTTGAAATGCAAAACCTGTGTCTTTTAATGCAATGAGAATAATAACACAATGAAAATATGTGTGCTAGATAAAAATTCTGGAAGTTGAAGCATGTGCTTCTCTTTTATAAAATAGATGTGTTCCCTTAACCTTAAGGGATGTATCATTATCACAAGCTTGATTTCACTTAGAATCTCATTTTCTAAGTTTGTTCTGTACCACTTCCAACTGAGATCATATTTTTAAGACCATAAAAAAGTCTGTGTATTCTGATGTTTAAAACACAGTGAACATAGTTTACAAGCAATTTTCCAATCATTAAATGATATTTTTTTCATAAATACAGTGGTACCTTATATAAAGGAATTAATTCATTCCAAATGAAATTATGTTAAGCAAATTTTCCTTTATACATATTTCCTTTTTTTTTTTAATTGAATAATTTTATTGGGTTTTTAAGGAGGGAACAAAGGGAAGGGGTATGGGAAAAAGGGGGTACAGTTTTTCTTAAAAAATTTACATTGAATATGTCAAACAAAGTAAAAGTAGTGATTTAACATATTAATAGATTGCCAAATATTATCACAGTACTAATAGGTTTGTTACTTCTTGCCATCTTTTCCGAGAGATCTCATCGTAGTCTCCCTTTAAATAGCCGGAGAGTCTGTCGATTTCGATGCATTCTCTTATCTTTTCGTAGAGATTCTTCTCTGTTGGCACGTTAGGTTGTTTCCAGAATTTCGCATACAGTATCCTTGCAGCAACAATGACATGGTGAAGTACATATCTCTGATCATATGAAATATTTATGTCTACTATATTTAATAAGAAAAGTTCTGGACTAAGCTCTATCTTAATTTTCAAATATCTTTCTAAAAATAGTTTTACCATTTTCCAATATGCCTTTGCCTCTTTACATGTCCACCACATATGGTAAAAGGTACCACAATCATATTTACATTTCCAACATTTAGGTGAGCAATTGTACATCTTAGATAATCGGTGTGGTGAGAGATGCCATCTATAGAACATCTTATAGCAATTTTCCTTAAAAGAAATAGATTTAAAGATTTTGACTGTATTCCACAGAGAGTCCCATTTATTTAGATGAATAGAGTAACCGAAGTTTTCTGCCCATCTTATCATAGTATCTTTGACCAGTGTATCAACCATTTTCTCATTTAACAAAATACTATAAAATTTACTAAGAAGCTTGGAGTCGCCAGAGGATAGTATTTTGTCAAGTGACGTATCAATAGTCGTAAATCCCCCCTCTTTAGTAAGATCTTTAAAGTGTGAGTATATTTGTTGATACTTCCACCAGTCTAAATTATAGCCTTCTGATACTAATTTCCCTAGTGGTTTCAATGAAAGGTCAGGTCTATAAGTTAAAACTTTTGGGATTTCACTTGTAGGGGAGCTAATAACCGCTCCCGGCGGAGATAGCCACAATGGTGCTTTGAAGTAGAATTGTTTTTAAATCGATAACCATATTTTAACTAAGGCATTCCTTATCCAGTGCTTTTTAAAGAGGGTAGGTATATTACCCTTATACCACATATAATGATGCCAACCCTAGTCTAGGCCATAACCCTCAAGCTGCAATATTTTATTTGTCATCAAAATCCAGTCTTTAATCCAGGTCATGGCAGCAGCCTTGTAATATAACACTAGATTGGGCAGGGCAAAACCACCAGTTTTGGTTCTATCCTGTAAATAAACATTTTTAATCCTTGCTTTTTTCTTTTGCCATATAAATATACGTATACTTTTTTCCAGGTCTGTAATGATCTTAAAATTAGGTAATATAGGTAAAGATTGAAATAAAAAAGCAGTTTAGGTAGAACATTCATTTTAACTGCTGCAATTCTGCCCATTAAAGATAGCTGGAGTCTTGACCAAATTTCCAAGTCAGCTTTGATTGTTTTTATAGCATTAACATAGTTATCTTTATATAAAGAGTTACAGCGGTTAGATACAGTGATACCCAGGTATTTTACCTTACTAGCATGTTGAAAACCCGATTGGTTTACCAGTTTTTCAATCATGGATGAAGTCATATTTTTGGTAAGCAACAATGTTTTTTCTCTGTTTACCTTTAATCCAGAGATTTTAGAGTAGGCCTCCAAAGTCTTTAGGAGTTCTAGAGAGGAAGTCTGAGGATTCTCCATAATTACCAACAAATCGTCTGCAAAGGCTTGTACCTTATAAACTTCTCCTTTGCTTTGTAGGCCTTGAATACCTGGAGTATTTCTTATAACATGAAGAAGCACCTCCAAAGTTAATATAAACAAGAGGGGAGAGAGAGGGCATCCTTGCCTGGTGCCTTTATGTATGTTGACTTTATCTGTAAGGTGGCCATTGACGACAAACCTGGTATTTTGGGTGGAGTAAATTTGTTCAATTGCTCGCAGCATTCTATGGCCACACTGTAGGTAATCTAACTGAGATTTGAGTAAAGACCAGGATACGTTGTCAAAAGCTTTCTCAGCATCAATAAATGCAAAAGCTACTTGCTTCTCAGGGTGGCATTCATAATATTCCAACACATTGAGGAAAGTTCTAATGTTGGATTGAAGATGCCTTTTCGGAAGAAAGCCAGTCTGATCGTGTGATATCAGAGAGGGTAGAATCGTTCGCCATCTATTAGCCAAAATGGTTGCAAAAATTTTGTAATCCACATTTAGGAGAGCAATAGGCCTGTAGTTCTGTATCAAGTCTTTAGATTTCCCTTCTTTAGGAATCAGTGTTGTATATGATAATTTCCATGAGTCTGGTATATCTTCACCTTCCAAGATGGATGAAAAAATATTTTTCATATTTCCAGAGACTATCTCAGAGAATTTTTTGTAAAATTGTGCCGGTATTGAGTCAGGTCCAGGAGCCCTGTTCATTTTTTGATGATTGATAGCCTCTGTTATTTCCATCATTGTAATAGGAGCATTCGTTTGAGCTCTCTGTTCTTCAGTAAGTTTGGGAAAATTGGCTTGTTCGAGGTAATGAAAGATGGCATATTTGTCGATCGTCTCCGGTTTGAATAAATTCTGATAATATGCCTCTATGATTTTTTGGATTTGTAACTGCTCTGTCTGATTTTCCCCAGTTTTGTCTTTGAGTGCTAAAATAAGTTTTTGAGATTGTACCTTTTTTAACCTGTAGGCTAACCATCTGCCTGGTTTATTTGCGTTTTCCACAAAATTCAACTTAGCCAATTTGATTTTGTGGGCTATATCTGCAGTCAGGATCAAATTTAATTCATGCCTACAGGAAGCCAAATCTTTGTTCAGCTGCTCATTGCGGGGATCGTGGATTAGGTCCTTTTCAAGCTTTTTCATCGCATTGAGAATGGATTCAGATTGCTTTTTCCTCTCTTTGTTCCGTTTTGCCATATATTGGATGACAAACCCTCTGAAATAGGGCTTTGAGGCATCCCACACCGTTTTCAGCGGTGTACCCTTGTTCAGGTTCATTTCAAAATATAAGTTCAAGTCTTTGGCTGCCTCCAAAATAAATTCTTTATCAGTCCACAGAGCTGAGTTGATTTTCCAGTGTCTGGGTTTACCCGAAGATTTCAGTGTCCACAAAATAGCATTATGATCAGATATTGTTCGAGGTAAGGTTTCTATATCCCTTGTATTAAGTAAAAGATCGGATGTGGCCCAGCACATATCAATACGGGAGAAAGAGGCGTATTGTTTTGAATGAAAGGTGAAACCATCTTTTAGTGGGTTTTTCCTTCTCCAAATATCTTGAAGTTCTAGAATATCAGACATGTCCAGGAACGATTTTGGCAGTATGGAAGACGAGGTCTTGAGTTTTTTCCCTTTTGGTATTTTCCTGTCTACAGATGGAATATGTACAGCATTGAAATCTCCCAATATTATTAACTGGTGGTTTTCATATTGCAGCAGTTTCTGAGCCAGTTCTTCAAATAAGGTTTGTCTTCCATGATTGTCATTGGGAGCGTATATACCAACAATAATTGTTTCTTTGGATTGGATGTTTGCCTGGACAAGGATCCATCTGCCTGATTCATCTTTTTCCAGAAGGGTTGGGGAGAGCTCTGGTTTGATATATAGTGCCACCCCATTTTGCTTCTTTGTTCGATGTAGAAAATAAGTTCCCCAATCTATTTTGGATTAAATATTGTTTATGCTTTCTCAATATATGAGTTTCCTGTAAGCAGATAATTGAACATTGTTGTTTTTGGAGAAGATTAAAAGTCTTTCGACGCTTCTGTGGGGTGTTCAATCCATTAATATTCCATGTTAGGATTTTCTGAGCCATCTTGTTTTATTTCCAGCGATATTTCTTCCCTGATTTTGGCCTGAGGTGATGTTTCGGCCTGGCACCTCCCACTGTGCCACCAGAATCTTGATCCGGCTTTGAGGTCTCTTGTTTAGGGGTCTGGTTGTCTTGGCTGTCATCTTTGGTAGTGGTTTGAGTATCGGTAGTATCCTCACCTTCGGAAGGGGTGGGAAAGTAGCCAACTTCCCTGCATTTTTTTCAGCGAAGGTTCTAGCTTTCTTGTGGGATTCGATTTTCTGTAATTTCCCTTCCCATTGGAAAGACAAACCTTGGGGATAGATCCACTTGTATCTTATATCATGCTTGAGCAGAAGTTTGGTAAGAAATGTATATTCTTTTCGCAGTTGACGGACTTCCCATGGGACATCTTTCAGTATTGTCACTTTGGATTTATTGATTTCCACCTCTTTGTCTCGAATAACCTTGAGGATGCAGTCTCGGGTATATCTTCTGACAAGTTTGACTATTACCTCCGGAGGGAGTTTGTTTCTCCTGGTAAAGGCTATAGGTTGACGGTAGATCACGTCTATCTCACGAAGGAATTCATCAACAGGTGCCTCGAGTAAGGTGGCCAGGCCTTCTCCAACTATAGTATAGAGGTTTTCGTCTTTATCTGCAGTGAGATTTTGGATCCTTAAAATTTTGGAGGAGGCTTCAATTTCTTGCGTGAGAACCAGTCTGTTGGTTGATTCCATTGTGGCTTCAATTTCTCCTAAACGGAAGTCGGTAACGGTCATATTTTCTTCCAGCACTTGTAAACGTCCACAAAAGGCTTCCATATTGGAATCTACCTTCGTAAAACCCTCTTTCATTTCGGCTCTTAGTTCAGAAAACCCGATGCTCTGGTCTGATACCAGCTTGGCCTGCGTTATATTTAAACGGTTTAACATATCTAGAATTTGGCTAGATTGACTTGATTGTTGGGACATGGTTGCTGGATAAGAGGGATGAGTCGGAGGGATAGAGCCAGACTTTTTTTCTATAAATGGAGTTTTGCTCATTGCTGGGAGTTTGCAATACCAAATTCTGCTTGCCGGAAAAGTCCAGGTTGCAGCGTGGTGTATTTACTATACTGTGGGGATGAGAAGATCAATTTGCCTCTTCTCAAAAATATTGCAGAGTCTCAGAGGGATTAATAAGAGCTTGTTATAATCATATTAAGTTGACATGCTGCTTTCAAGAAATATATATGTAGTTGCATAGATAAAAAGATCCAGTAGATGGCGTGTTGTACCCACTTTAAGCCAACAGAGTCCGAGAACCATATCAGAAGTGAAACGGAAATTTTAGGGTTAATCTGCCTTTAACGGAGAAAGTGAAACTGCAGCCCTTCCGAGAGGCAGATATAGCAAACAGGCGAAGAAGTAATTAAAGAAAAGCATATTCTCTTTAGGTGAGTTTTGCTTGATTTTTATATTTTGGAAAGGGCTATCTGGTGAGAAGAAAGCCACTCACATGATTGTGGAAGGTTTGAGGCAGCTTTGTCTTCCGTCCGGATCTCCCAGGGTCTCAGCCGCACGAGAATTTCCAGGGGTTTCTACCCCTCACGGGGAGGGGGAACCGCACCTGAGTAGCCTCGGTTCGATTCTGGGATATCTTCTGCTCCCAGCGGGTGGTCTTGGAGTGAAAACACCCTCTAGAGACCTGGGGTACAAAGACGCTTGCCGGGCTGCTTTCAGCTAACGTCTCTGCTGCTCGCCGCCATTTTCCTTCCTCCTCCCTTTATACATATTTCCCAAATAAATGCATTGAAAACAGAGTAATCCCCTAATTGTGACCATTTTATGTTGTATGGATTTGCCCCATAGACAATTCTGTTAAGCAAATTTCCCCTATCTCTGGAATTTTTTATGTTGTACAGATTTTATGTTATACAAACCATTTGTTATACGAGGGTCCACTGTACATTTTGTCTGGTACAATTGTGCTATATAAATGATAATTATATAGCACTTTGCACCTTTAATTTTTTATTAATTTTTAAAAATCCTCAACTCCCCTTCATGTTTTGAGGCTTCTTTAGACTCCCTTTTGCCCTGGGGAACCTTTGAGAGACATGGAACAGGAGGAGAAATCCTTTAAAATTGCAAAATCACTTGGGGATCTGAAAACACGATTTTTCAAGTTTTAAAGCCTTCTGCCTTCTCTGTCCCATGACTCCCAAAGGTTTCTTTTGAGCAAGTTTGGTTCCACAGGGCCTCGGGACCTGAAGTGGGGCAATAGGTAGTTTTAAATTTAATTGTAACGACACAACACACACACACACACACACACACACACACACACACACACACACACACACACACACACACACAAAGATTCGGGGCACCATCTGGATTTCAGCCACTCTCAGTATGTTGAGTGTGTGTGTGTTAATGAACTGCATCACAAACTTTGAAAATGCAATGATTTCCCTAGGAAACTGAATTGTGATTCACAGACAGGGTTTGAAATTATCATTTTAGTAAGTTATGACTGAAATGCAAATCTCATAAACTTGTCAATATTGCTCTTAGATGCCTCTTTTCATTTAGCAGTGTGACTCTGCAAATTTAAACTAGAAGCTTGAATAAGCTGGAAATGCACACACAGCTAAATAATATAAAGAATCAAGCTTAGAGTGCACCCAGAACTTGCATCCTAAGGAATGCAAGGCAACAGTTCAGTGAGTGTGCCTAGACCGAGCTTTAGGTCAATGGCTCTTTAAAGCTTTGGGTGTCATAGCTCCCTTGGAGGATGCAATAAATGCTATGGATCTCCTCCCCAGAAAAAATGCTCACAAACTCGCTGTTGTGTTTTTGTATAATTTTATGCTAAATAAAGGGAGAGAGAGAGAGAGAGAGAGAGAGAGAGAGAGAGAGAGAGAGAGAGAGAGAGAGAGATGGCAGGCATGAAGAAACAAAGGTCAATGGTACTTGTGCCAAATTCATAGTCACCTAGAAATCTTTCCATGGGTATCCTAGGGCAGTGCTCCCCAACCTTTTTATCCCCGCGGACCGGTAAATTTTTGATAATTTTTCCGTGGCCCGAAGCTGGGGGGGAAGGGGGGGAGATAAAGGAATGCGAAAGGGGGGTCGGGCGGGGAGGCAAAAGAGGGTGTGTGTGTGAAAGCAAAGGATGGGAGGGAAGGAGGAGGGGGAGGCAAGGGTGCAAGGAGGAAGGCTTGGCGCGTGTGCCTTGCGAAGGAAGCCACGAGAGCGGCGGCGGCGGCGGCACTCACCGGCTGGGGGCGTCGGGCGTACCACTCCCCCCCACACACACACATACGGGCAGGGTGGGGAGGAACCCGGGGCTCCTGGGCAGGTGGGCCCCCGCCTCCTCCTCCTGTCAGCAGCCACAGCAGCCGCTCAAGTTCAACCACGGCTCCACGGCCAGCGGCGAAGGCGCCCCGCAGCCACCACCACCACCCGCTTCGATGGGGCGCCTCTGCACCGCCACCAGCAGCAGCACCATCAGCGGCTCAACGATCCCGGTGGTGCCCTCGGGCCAGAGCCGCCGCCACATTGCCTCGCCTCCGGCTGCAGCCTTCAGGCAGGCGAGCGGGAGGGAGGAAGGGAGGGAGGCCGGTGGAAAGGTGACGTCTTTACGCCGGCCAGCCGGCCGGCCAGCACACACACACTCCAATTCGGGGGGGGGGCTCGGGGAGCCCGGCCTCTCTCTCTCTCTCTCTCTCTGTGTGTGTGTGTGTGGGGGGGCAAAGGACGAGAGCAGCCGCTCCTTCCTTCCTTCTCCCTCTCCCAACAGAGCGGTGGCGGTGGCGGCAGCAATGTTCCGGCTCCTGGCCCCCCACCCCAACCTCTCCTCTCCTCTCCTCTCCTCCAGCAGGGCCTGGCGAGGGCTCCGGCCCGGCTTCCCTCATCCCTCCCCCGCCTGCCCGCCCGCCCGCCAACCGCCCCGGAGGAAAACAAAAACCTCACCTCCTCCTCACGACTGCCAGCCGAGCCGCACACATGTCCCAAGGCCTCTCCGCAACGTCCTCCGCTGCTGTGGCCGCCGCCGCCGAGGCCCGCTCGCTTTCCCCGGCGGAGGAGGAGGCCCACGGCGGCGGCGGCGGCAGGAGCAGGAGCAAGCGCAGCGCCAGCAGCGAGACCCGCGCGTGGCTCCCGGCCCCGGCGCCCCACGCGCGGCAGACACCCGCCCGCCCTGGGAAGCGCCCTCGCGGCACCGATGTCCACGAAGAGCCGCCGCCGCCTGCTCCTGCTCCGGTTCCTCCTCCTCCTCCTCCTCCTCCTCCTCCCGTCGCCGCCGCCGGAGGAGCAGCAGCAGCAGCAGCGGTTGCGGCGGCTGCAGCCGCCATCTTTAAACACTAAGAGGAGTCTTTGGGGGGAAGCGATGGGGAGGGGAGGGGGGAAGGCCGGGCTGCCACAATAACAATCCTCAAGCTCCCGGGTGCGGGGCAGCCTGGGAGTCGGAGTCTCTCTCTGGGCGCCTTTGCCTTGAGAGGAGTAAAGTGGCAGCCGTAGATTTCCTTGGGTGGCCCGGCGGCCCGGTGCTGATTGATCCACGGACCGGCACCGGTCCGCGGCCCGGGGGTTGGGGAACACTGTCCTAGGGGGTGAATTGACTGACTACGGATTAGGAACCTTTGCTTTAGATAAATGATTAATCTAGTGATGCCCTGACTCCATAATACTAGATTAGCAAGAGTGTGATCATGACTATTGAATATCATGAACAGATACACAAATAAAGGTCAAGCACTGAAATTTCATATTTGGTTGAAGGAACTAGGGGAAATGTATTTTATTGCAACATGCTTCCCTAGCATTCAACATGCTTTTGAATATGTAAGATGAAAGGAGTGGATCTCTTGTGATCATAAATTACACCAGGAACTCCTCTGTGTTGCAGCAGAACAGCTCTTTAAATACAATGAAAAAAGCAGCGGATTGACAGAATATAGATGGATTGGTTGATATAATTTCAGGCTGCCTGAATTATCTTTCTGTGACAAACTCTCTTGCAAAAGCTTTCAAGGGAAACTGATTCTTTGTCTACAACACTCAAGTTTATCTGCAGCATAGCTGATTCTGCTTTGTCTCTTACTATGTTCTGGGATTCCTTGGACAAAACTGAATGTTTACTCACCAGTCCAAAGCTATATATCCATTGTATGCTAGTGACATATTCAGGTTTGGCACTTCTCTGTGGAATCTAAACTGCTTTGTTTTTAAAAACAAGCAAGCAGCGGAAAAGCTCAGGAGACTTTCTTACATTCATGTTTTTGTAATAATCTTCATGCCACGGGAGACGTAAGAAGATTTGTACTGCCAGTTTTCTTTTCATCAGCAGTGACTGCAATGCTTTCAGGTAAGTTAATGGGTAGATGGTGATAAAGGAGAAGTGTGGGAATCATGAAATCTTTGACATTCCACGTTAATGTTTGTTTTTCAAAAGTGATTTCATTTCTTGAGCATTGACCACAACTATGCAACAGTTTAAGAGTAGAGTTAATCTGCATTTTTGACACAATACTATACTTGGTTAATTTAGGCAAAATTATATTAAAATTCTCAGTATTCCTCTATCAAGGATTGTTTGTTAGCATAATTTCAGTCTTTACATCAGAATTCAACTGCACTAAATCACTTCTTTGTGTTGAGAATTTGCTTTGTATGCATAGACCTTTTACAGCATGCCTAACCTCTTGTACCTGTTGTACTTCAGTTTTTCTTAGCATATTTGGGGGCATAAGCAGTCTGTTGAAAGTAAAAACTTAAAAGAACCCATTCAGAACAGCTTGAGAAATAAACTGCTTGTTGCTATGTAGACATATTATTTAAGATATGTAAGATCTCTTACATTTTGCCACACAAAAATTATTTAAGATTTGTTTCCCTTTTGAGAATAAAAACAGCTTGCTGACATGTATCTTTAATGTATCTTTTGGTTTTGTCTCTTTTCTATAGCTTTGTTGTTTGCCATGCAGTGTTGTGTAATAGTTGAGTTTTTAGCACTATTTCAAGGTTAAATTTGGTTAAAAACAACAGCAACATGGTTGCACAAGCCATATTTATGTTATCTGCTTGGTTTTGGCTAATTCCGGCTGAAATAATTCAAGTTCTATATATATGTGTACCCCATACCTGGTAGATGTTCAGTGTTTTGGGAAACTTCAGCTCATCTAAATGGGACTTTATCCTGAAAAAAATCATTAAGAAAGGTGTCAGGTGCACCTCAAGAAGCATTAACTGTACTGTATGTTGTTTTGAAAACTGGACGTATCAAGAACATAGACAAACATTGATGAATATGACTACTGCTCCCTGTTTTAGAAAGAGAATTGTTGTGGGGAATATATTTTTCAGCAATCAAATATCTTCTCACAGACTTCCTTCAGACTGATAACAGCATGACTAGCAAAATAATTGCATTATTTCCTTATTTTTCCTTATGGTATTCATTAGCAGGAACACACTGCTAAGTCTACCTTGGTCTGCACAACCTTAGATGCTTTCTTTCCTCTTTACTGACCTTTGAAACTGCAGAACTGGGGGAAAAACTGTTTAGGCTTTGCCATCAAGAGAAGGAACGATCACCAGGTGGTTGCAGCAATCCTATCCCCGCAGGAGCACTGGAGTAACTCTGACCCCAAATGAGTATCCATTGCCAATAACAATTTATTGCTTTGTTATTGGCAACTGGATCTTCTCCCAAAGGGAAGCCCAGAGTAGAGTAGCAACAGGTGTCTGCTTGGTCTGGTGGATTCCTTTCCTCTCTGTTGTGGCTTAGGATAAGTCAATGTCTAGATTCTAAATATGCTGCATGCATAGCTGAAAAACTGCAATCCTATATAATTCACAGGGTGCTGATCTGATTTTATTGGGATATCAATGTAGCAAAATGAGTCATGGCTTTCCTAAGTCTCATCTACAGTACTATTGTAAGTGTTTATCTGAGAGATACTTTAGGCCAGTGGTTGGGACCCCAGATCCTCTTGGACTGCAATTCTTAGAAATCCTGACCAGCACAGCTTGTAGAAAAGGCAATCAATACTGTGAAAAACAGTCTGGAACCCATTTTTAAAACTGAAAAACTAATTTCAAAAGTCAATATTCTTTAAAGGTAGGTCAACAACAACAAAACAGCTTTAAACTATTTTTTCAGATCAAGGTAGTAAACAGCAACAACAATATAGTATTTTCTTTTCACCAGACACTGTTGAGGGATGAAGGAAGTTTGACTTCCTGTGGGAGGAAGTTTCACAGTCAAAGTCCTGCTGTTGAGAAAGTCCTGTCTCGTATATTCGAAAACCAGCCAGGTAACTCGACTGAAGATCTCAAATTCAAGGAAGGCATAGATGTAAGAAGATGGCTTCTTGGATATTATGTTGTGTGGGCTTAGTTCAGTGGTTCTCAACCTGTGGGTCCCCAGATGTTCCTATACTGCAACTCCCAGAAGTCTTCATCACTAGCTGAGCTGGCCAGGATTTCTTGGAATTGCAGTCCAGGAACATCTGGGAACCCACAGGTTGAGGAACAATTGTTGTTGTTGTTGTTCAGTCGTTCAGTCGTGTCTGATTCTTCGTGACCCCATGGACCAGAGCTCGCCAGGCCTTCCTATCCTCCACTGCCTCCTGGAGTTTTGTCAAATTCATATTGGTTGCATTGATGACACCATCCAACCATCTCATTCTCTGCCATCCTCTTTTCCTTTTGCCTTCAATCTTTCCCAACATCAGGGACTTTTCCAAGGAGTCCTCTCTTCTCATGAGGTGGCCAAAGTACTGGAGCCTCAGCTTCAAAATCTGTCCTTCCAGTGAACATTCAGGATTGATTTCTTTCAGGATGGATAGGTTTGATCTCCTTGCAGTCCAGGGGACTCTCAAGACTCTCCTCCAGCACCACAGCTCAAAAGCATCAATTCTGCGGCGATCAGCCTTCTTTATAGTCCAGCTTTCACTTCCATACATCACTACTGGAAAAACCATAGCTTTGACTATCCTGACCTTAGTTGGCAAAGTGATGTCTCTGCTATTTAGGATGCTATCTAGGTTTGCCATTGCTTTCCTCCCAAGAAGCAGGCGTCTTTTTATTTCGTTGCTGCAGTCGCCATCTGCAATGATCAAGGAGCCCAATACTGTAAACAATAGAGAAACAATACTGTACCTTAAAACTGACCTTGGAAGTAAACGAAACATACCTCAATACTGCGATTCTCCTTTGAATCCAGGAATCAAACCCCCCCTTTTGTTGTCAGGGAATACCATTTTTATTTTATTTTTTAAAAAGAGGTACTTTGTGTGTTCCCCTCCCCAATGAAGAGGGGCTTACATAGTACTAGAGAGTGAAACACCTTACTCCCATCTTTCTTTTCGCCAACACTGTTCCCATCTCTCTACTGTAGAAACGATTGATTCCTACTCTTTTGTCTTCTGTTCTTCAGCTATTTACTGTTTATTGTTCTTATTCATATTTACTGCTGAATTTACTCTGCGGTTTTTGCTGAGGGATTTTGTCAGACACACCAGATATACACCATGTACCTTCAATCGGAAATCTGGAAAGAATGGACATATGGGGTCATCAATGCCTATTCCCTGGTCATGTTCTTTTTCTCCCTTCCTTCTGTTCTGAATTATATATAGCCTCCTTTTCAACTTTTTTCTTGTCAGGGTTAGGTTACAGAAGGACCTTAATTCTAAACATTATCAGATCAGAACATGGATATGCTAGTTTAATTTGCACAGAAGACTGGATCAAGCTACTTTCCCCCAAGCAGCTGTTTTTAGCTGAACAATGGCATGGAGAATAAGGAGTTTTTAATTATGTGCCAGTGAGAATTAAAAAAAAGACAAAAACACCTGCTGTTCTAGTTTGAAACAATTGCCACAAGTTCCTTAAGTTTGAATGTTTGCTGAAAGTAAGATGCCAACGTGCCATTATTTAAACTAGAGACACTTTATCTAGGCTTCTTGTTGAACACAGAGACTAATAGCAGTCTCTGTAATAGTCTTTCATGCTACTATGCTGCTGATTATGAATATAAATTGCATTATGCAAGAACTCACTAAAATTTAATCCATATGTAGCATATCCTGTAGAAAATGAATTTGTTTTGAAGATAATATTCAGCTGGTTATTATTTTCTTTGGTTAAGCTTTCTATGTATCACTCCGATAGGGATAAAAACATATTTTTTTCTGGAAATACATTAGTGAAATGCCATCCCATTTAAACAGATGCTAGTTATTATGACGTACTGCTTTAGAAATATTCATAATTTTAACAATTATGTCTAGTAACCTTTCCAATTAAGTTTGTTCATCTAAAAATGGCATTTTAACTAATAGTCTTTTGCAGATATGATCTGCTGACAGGAACACAGTGAAATGAGGGGATGGTTAAATTGCATTTTTATTTAATCCATTCACTTTTAATGCTGCCTTTTAAATGTCTGAAATGAAAAACTGCCTGGGAAATGTGTAAACTGATTTTATGTTTAAATCGAAATAGTAGTTTATTAACTCAAGAGTGTTTATATGATGTGTTCAATTTTTTTGTTTTATTAAAATAACTTTGTTTATCTAGTTGCATCATAGAACTCCTACATTGAACAGGGAGTTGGACTCTATAACAATATATTTATAATTATAAATGAGAAAGATAGAATTACTAGTAGAACATGCAGAGTACCATTAAATACCTTATAATGCCTCGATTGGATTAGTTTGTCAAGATTAGTTTAGGAGTTTTGTTTAATTGTTTTATAGAACCGTAACTATTTTAAAAATCCAGCAAACATATTATTTAATAGGGCATTTACCTCACACTGCACTGCATAACATTATTTAGCCTGGGTCCCCTAGTTAAGTATTTTGAATTCTAGCATATTTTTCATAACTTTGGTGTCAGCATCTAACGTCAGACAAACAAACCAGAATTATCTTGTGTATGAAATGATAGTATCTAAATGCCTAGCAGCTGTCTTTCAAGCATGGGACTAGATAAAGCAACCAAGCTGTAAATCTGTGCAAACTGCCTGAAAGTCTATATGATGCAAACCGGTTACTTCAGGACTTGAACTAATGTGAGGGTGAATAAAAATAACCCAGCAGCAAATCTTTTTCTAATTTTAACAACCAGTGATGGGGAACTCTTAACAGATGGATCATTATGAGGTATGAGTCACCCATTATGAACCCACATTTTGACCAAAGATAGGGTGGGCGGGTTCAGTTTATCATTCTCTATGAAGTAAGAATTTTAATCTCTGTGTCCAAAGCAGAAGACCTAAATGCAAAAATACATTCATTGATGATTACTGCTGGAAGGCCATGAATGCAACCAGGCCAAGCACATATCATATACTGTGTCCTACCACTCCTTCTTGGACATAAATTGACATAAAAAAGGAGGGCTCTAAACAGAACCAATGCATTCAGCTGTAGGCCTTTCTTCCTATTTTGTCGTGGTCCCCACCCTCCTGTTTCAAAAGTAATTTCCCTCTAATGCCACCAATTTCCCACTTGATATCAGTGTATGTGTTGGAACCATGTACCCAAGCAAGTGGCTGTACTCAGGCCATCCAGTCCACCCTGTGCTGATGGAGGAACCCATAGCTAAAGCAGTAGGTAAATGTAGTTGGTTAGTTTCAACATCTGTAGAAGTATTCAGTTGATGCTGCGTGGCATGTGGATACGCTCCTTTTCAGACCACCTCTAGTCATTACCATGCTGTGGTGACAAATTAGGGTTACCGCAATGGTCAGTTGATAGCTCAGAGAGTTGGAAAGACAGGGTTTCTGTGTTTGCTTCCTAGCTGCACCAACCTGTGCAGGTGTGGGCAAGCAGTACAGTGTCAGATAGTCTCTATGCCAGTGTTCCCTCAGAAGGCACACACCTCTGCCCTCTTCTGAGCAGGGATTTTCCTCCCCTGTGTACCCACAGCAATGATTTTTGTTCTGGTTATGACAGAACCCACATGGAGAGTGAGTTGCACACATAAGGGACAGAGCCATGCCCAGTGAGGTTGAAAATTAGAGGGGAGGTTTACTTGGTTAATAACCGTAAATAAAGATTCATTCGTTCATTCATTCATTCATTCAGAGGGGAGGTTGATCAATACCTAAAACCCTCTTGAAAGGGGTAACTATAAATTGGAATCAGCAAGGCGTATTTTATTCTTACATCATCATCATGATTTTTGTAGTCCTATTACTTCTGGAAGTGGGATCTGTCTAGTCTGATAAAAGCTCAATGAAGTTTGACACACAAATTTGCATTTAAATACTGCTACAGTACTTATAGGCTTTTAATGGGTTTGTTCTTTTGTCCACTTCTAACTCCCTTGATTACCTTAATAGCTACTAATTCCAATATATCCTGCTGCAGTGTTTCTTAGCAACAAAGATTTTTTTTAAAAGTAGGTGCCTAATATAGAGACACTAGAAAGATTTGTTGCAATTGGTGTAGTCTATATTCAGGGCTTCTTTAATGTAGTGTACAAAACCATATCTCCATATGCTTTTAAATATTATTGTATTCATTCTTTTGTAAACTGTTGGCCATATGAAAGTGAAACAACTGCTCTTTCTTCCACATCCTAGCCCATCAGCTATTCAAACTATAGAACACATGGACATATTCCTTCTAGTTTGGACCCTGGAAGCGAGATGATATAGACTTTCTCTAAAACAAATCAGGGAGAGAGTGCAGAGCACCACCCTGGAAATTAATGGACAAAATGGACCACAAATTCTGCATGGATGAGCTGCTCAAGAATGCTCAATCAGACCTGAACAAAATGAATAACTAAAGAAAGCAGAAGAAAATATAAAATTGCCAAAGTTTGTAATAACCTGCATGCTACTCTTGATCTCTCAGAAGTAGCTAAGGCTCCATTCAATCCTACGCACACTAATTTGGCATCAAGCCCAACTGAACATAATTTGAGGGGCATTTCTGACACGGTGTTTATGGAAAATTCTTTGCCGTTCCTTCTGAGTGTGTCCTAAAAGTGCTACAACAGGTGTTGTGATCACAGCCCTCAGTGTCCCTAGAGAACATATACTGTTCAGTATTCTTTATTTCCTCCCCAGTTTTCATTTGCACATTGAATATGCTCTGGAGTTAGTTTCTCTGCATAATTAAAAAGTGATTGTTCAGGTTCAGGTGGCATGATGTGGGCTGGGAAAGGTTGGATTTTTGTACTAATATACAGTATATATCTGACATTTAATACATATATTGGTAGTCTATTACCATTTAGCTTCAGTGGATGAACTCTTTGGATCTGAAAATATAAGATACTCCCCTTTGGCTCTCTCCACACCATTCATAACAGTACACATGCTCATAGTGTTTCCCTTTACTATACTTACTACTCTCCTCACCCCAGCTAAGAAGCTGGAAACTTTGGAGCCATTCCTCATGCAGAAGAGTTTGCTGTAGTTCAGTGCTTCCCAGACTTGGTTTCCCAGAGGTTCTTCGATTACAGCTTCCAGAAATCCTGGCCAGCACAGCTAGTGGCGAAGACTTCTGAGGGTTTTAATACAAGAACATCTGGGGGCACCCAAGGTTGGGAAACACTGAACTAGACCAGGCAGACTTGTCTACATGAGGAAAACCTCCAATGTTTCCATTGCTCTGTGTATGGAGATATGCAGGGCAAGGGTGTAACTGACACTGGCAGACTGCTGCTAATTAACACAGTGCTAGTTGCATTTATGGACATCTGCCTAGAGGAGCATCCAGCACCTCATTAATGATCAGCAATTTGCTGCTGTGACTTATGCAATTTCTCCTAAGCCAGGACAAATCGCCAGTACTGTATGATTCTGACTAAGATTCCAGATGAATTTGACAGTTTGTTTTTTGATTCATTGCATAAACATTCTATAATTTCACTTAAAACAAGTTTTTTTATTTACAACTCTATGTATAAATGTGATGCTTGCTTTAATGATGATTGATAGAGAATGAGAGGTTTATTATATATTAGTCAACTAAATAAGCAGGTGTAGAAATATACCTAAAGCAGGCAAAATTTATAATAATCTGCCTGCTCCTCATGAGCCTCCCACTTGAAAACCTGTTCAGATGTTCCTGTGTTACAGTAGCTGTTGTGAGGACAGCTGGAGTGGATTTAGGCATCACAGCTGCTCAACCACTGCCTGGCAAAAAATTAAAAATTATTATGATTCAATCTATACCCTCTCTTTTTGTTCAACACAGTCATTTCTACGTGTCATATTATCTTATCAAAATCCTTGAGATCGTTGTAAGCAACTTTCCACTACATTGATCATGGATCTTTTGCCATGACTAGCTTTCAGAAATTAATACCAGCTTTCTGCTTAGTAAAATGAAGATTTAAGAGACTGAATAGGCTAGCTTAATATTGTACTTTGTTATTTTCACTTTTTGCACTAGATGAAGATGGAGATAAGTAACGATAAATATAATGATGGAAAAGAAAGATGTAAATTTGGAATATTCCAAACACTTGGGCCAAAATATTGGGAAAATATTTGTACAGTGATCCCCCGCGCTTTCACGGTTCATATACTGCGGTCCCACTATATCGCGGGACCTCAGTATATGAAAAAGGCCCCCTAGGTTAAGGGGGAAAAGTCCTGTTTCAAGCCTCCCATACTTACCCTTAGGACTGGAGCTGCCCCGAACAGGCCTGTGAGGGCCTTCTGGAGGCCTCAAAAGGGCCTCCCTGTGAACCGGAAGTGACTTCTGGATCGCTGAAAATCATTTCTGAGGCCTCCAAGAGCCTTTCTAGGCCTGTCGGGGGCCTCAGAAATGTTTTCCGGTTTACCTGAAGTCACTTCTGGTTGGCAGGGAGGCCCAGGAAGGCTCTCGCAGGCCCATTCGGTGTAGGGCCAGGCTTGGGGTAAGTACAAGAGCACCCAGCTAGCCCCCCCCCCCAGGCCTGACTTGACCTGCATCCACATATCATGGATTTTCAATTATCGCGGGTCAGATCAGGTCCCTAACCCCCGTGATAGGCAGGGGATCACTCTATTTGAACTCTGTAACATGGCAACACACAAACAATGTCTTTGTTTTAATCTGTTATGTTTAGAAAATGCAATAAAATATTTTTTAAAAAGAAATTAATACCAGCTTTCTATGCTATATTATACCGGTAATGCTGTATCAAAATAGCAATTCTCCACTGTAAACATTCTACTGTATGTCCTTATACAGAAAACCCAGATGAAAAACAAGTTTGCTGACTTGTTTGTGCAGAAATCTGAAAACTGCACCCCTAACCGGTAAAAGGATTAAGTTTTTTTTCCAAAAGGTTTTCATAAGCAAGGATTAACATAGTATCATTATACCCTTGAGCCATTTTCCAAATCACTATAAGCTGTCATTTGAAAGTTGAAAACAACCTAAATAAGCAAGATAAGGCTGAGGATCCAGTACCTCAAACTTTTCCAAACTGTGGGAATATAAGAGCTTGTCCAATTGCAGCATATCAAAGAGATTATTTAAATACCATAAACTGGATCGGAAAAAGTGTTTTTTAAAAATATTTTAATGGAAACTAGCTCTGAGGGAACAGCTGATACTGAAGGGAAAGACCATGAAGCTCAGTGTATCCAACATATTTTCTTAAAATAAATAACAGTGGTTTGGCTGCAGTGCTATGCTTAGTGGGGAAAGTGCCCCTGAGCTGAGTCCCACTGACTTAGTTCTTGGTAGACATACAGTGATTTGGGCTGGTGTACAGCCAACTGCACTTTCTTTAGTTTTGTCATCCAGGACTGACTCTTAACTCTTAAGTGTTGTCACACCTATCCAGAGTTTAGAAATTTACTTTTTTAAAGGAAAAGTTATTTCTTATTCATTACTGAATCTTCCTTGCTACTAATACTACTAGATACCTGAAGGACCGCCTCCTTCCATACGAACCTACCCGGCAATTAAGATCGAGCCAGGGGGGCCTTTTGAAAGAGCCATCCCTCAAGGAGGTGAGAGGGATGGCTTGTAGACAAAGGGCCTTCTCGGCAGCTGCTCCCAAGTTATGGAATGCCCTCCCTATTGAGATCCGCCTGGCGCCAACACTGATTACATTTCAGCGCCAGGTAAAAACCTTCCTGTTCCAGAAGGTTTTTAATTGATACAATATAGATTGTGGGTCCGCTGATGACAATTTTAGGATGATGATTTTAAAGAAGGTTTTTATTACTGTTTGGTGATTTATTGATATTTTATTTATAACTATTTTAAATTGTTTTAATTCTTTGATTGTAAGCCGCCCAGAGACCTTTGGGTAGTGGGCGGCATATAAGTTGAATAAATAAATAATAAGAAAGTTACTTAGGTTACTAAATAACTTATACTGCATAGTTAAGGTGGGAAAGAAAATAGAATAATATTTGCAAAATAACATATCCACAAAATGTTTTCCTCAAAGCATGCCATACCCGAGATGCAATATGAAAAAGTAATGAGGAAGTATTATTCATTACAGAAGTGTAGGGGGAATAAAGAAATCAGAACGAGCAACGCAGCCTCTGGATGTAGGAACACGACCTTCTTCAGGAGTTGTGTATCTGAGCAAAAATAAATCATTTATAAACAAAAATTTGAAGACAACCATAACTATCTATAATGCTTATTTTGGTATTCATACATACTGTGTTGTATCACTGAATGGGTTGTTAGCTATGGCCTTGGTGGTGAAGGCTTTTTGATTTGTCCAGATAAACTCACCTGGATGACTGAGAATCTTCACAGACACACTGTACATCTTAAATTGTAAAGCAGTACAGAGGTTTCTGTGTTACATTCTTTTAAAATGTGATATTTTTTAAAAATGGAACTGGCTTTGAACTTCTAATGCAGGCATAGCTGCCTTTTCTGAGGAAAAAAGTAACCTCCCCCATGACACTTAAAGCAACTGTGGTATTGTAAATAAACAGTGAAAAATCTCTGTTACAGCAATATGTAGATTTGCTGAAGGATGAGTTTGATCGTGGGTGAAGTTTTTTAAAATAACAAAACTTATTATTTTCTTTCTGTCACATCGTATCTGTATCTATGCTTCTGTATTTGAAACAAATATATTTTTATTTCTTTAGAGTGTGCATGGCCTTATATGTCAAAGTCATTCAGAAACAGCTTATGAGAATACCAGAGTTGTGTCTGCCTAGAGGAAAAACCATCATATTTGGACTATGTCTTTGGTTAGTAGACAGCTCTGTTGACCAGCATTTTTAAATATGTATGTGTCATATCGTTTTAGAATGCGATGGTTAGGTTTTCTGCAGAGCTGGAAGAGATAGACCTAATAGCTGAGTGACAAGTTGCATGCCAAAGCTGAAGTTACATTATGAAGTCATACTGGCCCATAGTTGGCTTGTAGTAGCTCTTGTTTGCCTCCTTTTCTTGTAACTCTTTATCAGCTATCATTTTTGCCTTGGGGAGTGGACAGAATAGGAACAATTTTAAAAATCCCAGACTGAGATAACTATTCACTCTTTTCTTGTGCTTCTACTATGTCCTTTGCGAGACCTGGTGAAATCCTTTATGAAACCAGGACAGTCAAGTTATATGATTAAAGCACTACAGGTGATGTTTTATGGTTATGGATACTGGAAGCTGCTCTATACAGATTTGTAGTTTTGGCCCATCTAGTACAGAGTTGTCAGTTCTGATTGTCAGAGGCTGTCTGGGCTTTGGGGATTTTTATGGTTCTAGGAGAACATTCTAGCAACCCCATTGCCTCCTATGAAAATACCAACCAGGCCTGACACTACTTAGCTTCTAATATCAGATAAAATTGTCTTCTTCAGGCTAGTATTAAGGGGGAAATTGACTGCTAATCTTCCCTATCCTTCCTGCTCTTAAACACCCTTATCATGGGACCAAAGACTGGAATATTCTGATTCTATCTAAGTATCCTCATGAAATGAGGATTGCTAGATGTTCTAATACTCCAGTGCCCTTTTCTATTAATCACAGAGCGAAAATATTGTATGTTTTGTTCATGCATTAGCCCCAAAATAATTATAGCCATGCACATATAGATAGAAAATAATGAAGGCTGAGTCTATATGGGAAAAAATAGGAAAGGAATTAACACTACAAGTCTGATTTGGGGCTCTTCGGTGCCTATCACGTTGATGAAAATGCATACATGTACAAAGTATAAGATCTTATTTGACAGTGAGAAGTCAAGAAGATCAGCTAGAAAAGAGATCATATATCACTTGCAGAAGGCCTAAACATTCAAATGGAATGTTTGTGCTTTTCATTGGTACGTTGGAACAGCCATGTTCATACGTGTATGCCATATACAATTAGAATATTGTGGAAATGTTCATTTATTTCAGTAAGTCAACTCAAAAGGTGAAATTAATATATGAGATAGACTCATTACACGCTAAGTGAAATATGCCAAGCCTTACTTTTGTATAATTTGTGATGATTATGGCATACAGTTTATGAAAACCCCAAATTCACAATCTCAGAAAATTAGAATATTACATGACATCAATAACACAAGGATTAGAAATAGAACAATATCGGACCTCTGAAAAGTATAAGAATGCATATATTACTCAGCATCCCCATAAAGCTTGTCTGTGGAAGGAAGCATGAAGTACTCCAAAATCTCCTGGTAGATGGCTGCATTGACCCTGGACTTAATGAAGCACAGTGGACCAATACCAGCAGATGACATGGTTCCCCAAATCAACACAGACTGTGGAAACTTCACACTGTACTTCAAGCATTGTGCACTGTGTGCCTCTCCATTCTTCCTGCAGACTCTGGGTCCTTGGTTCCCAAATGAGATGCAAAAGTTGCTCTCATCAGGAAAGAGGCCTTTGGACCACAGAGCAACAGACCAGTTCTTTTTTTCTGTACCCCAGGTAAGATGCTTCTGATGTTATTTGTTGTTCAGGAGCGGTTTGATGAGAGGAATACGATATTTGAAGCCAATGTCCAGGATCTGTCTCTGTGTGGTGGCTCTTGATGTACTGCTGTGAATGTGGAACCTTTTCACATTATTCTAATTTTCTGAGATTATGAATTTGGGTTTTTCATAAGCTGTATGCCATAATCATCACAATTATACCAAAGTAAGGCTTGACACATCTCGCTTTGCATGTAATGAGTCTGTCTCATATATTAGTTTCACCTTTTGAGGAGACGTACTGAAATAAATGAACATTTGTACATTATTCTAATTTTTCGAGTTTCACCTGTAGGTGTACCAAGCTTCGTGCTTGATCACTTGGGCCCTTTTTTGTATGAATAGATATCATATATATATATATATATATATATGCATGTTAGGGTGGATTCGAATCCACCCTAACATGCATACCTATACCCGTGAAAATCTACGAAAACAAATATATATATATATATATATATATATATATATATATATATATATATATATATATATATATATATATATATATATATATATATATATATATATATATATATATATATATATATATATATATATATATATATATATATATATATATGCATGTTAGGGTGGATTCGGGTTTCTTCCCGTGTAGAAATCTGGTTGTTTTGGCGACGTTTCGACGAGGTCTCACTCGTCATCTTCAGGCTGGTGTTCTGGCTTCTTTCTTCTTGAAGCAAAGCGTGATCTCAGTTGAAGTCCTTCTATAAATACTGCTGGGGGTGTGTGGTTTGCTTGCTCTGTTGCTGATTGTAGGTTCGTTTGTTCTTTTGTGATCTGCTGTGTGGCTGAGGCGATCGTTAAGGGCTTAACTGCTGGTGGGTTAGATGGCTGTTTAGAGACATCATGTGTGGGTGAGGTGCTGGATGTATGTCTATTAGCCTTTTGTTTCTTAACGACCTTGGTGATGGGTGTTCTGGCAGCATCCTGGGCTTTGGTGGAGTGGGGTCCTGTGTCTTGTGAATTCATTTTGGTCTGGCTGCGTGTCTGTGGTCTCCCAATGTTTTTTTTGGCGTGTGTAAGTGTGCTCCATGTGGTGGCTGGAGTGGGGAGTAGCGGTAGATGGTGCAGTCGTGGTTTGTTATTGGATGGTGGTTTCGTTTCATCTGTGGGAAGGGTCTGGGTTTGTGTTTGGTGTGGATGGAAGGTGGTGGCATCTTGTGTCCTTTTGGACCTGGTGTCAGTCTTTGTGACAGAGGCTCGTCTGTTGACCAGGGCTAGTTTCCAGATGTCAGGCAAGCGGGAGGTGTCATCACGTTTATTCATGTTGTTTGGGTGTTTCTCTATTTCAATGGCTTCCATGATTATTCGACTGTTGAAGTGTTCAGTTTTGGAGATGAGTTTGGTTCTTTTAAAATCAATTTCATGACCTGTTGTTTTTATGTGCTGGAAGAGAGAGGAAGATTTTTCTTCTTTTTTGACTGCGTTCTTGTGTTCTGCGATGCGTGCGCTTATTCTCCTGTTTGTCTGTCCGATGTATGTGGCAGGGCAGACTTTGCATGGTATTTCGTAGACTTGGTTTTCTAGCTCAATCTTGTCTTTGGGGTTTCTTAAAATGTTGGCTATTTTTTGTTCGGTGCAAAAGGCTGTCTTGATATTGTGTTTGTGGAGAATTTTGCTTATTTTGTCTGTGGTGCCTTTGATGTAAGGGAGGAGGGCAGTGCCGTTGTTCTCTTCTGTTTCTTGGTTCTTGGGGGGTGTTTCTTTTTGGATTAGTTTGGTGATGGTGTTTTTTTGGAATCTGTTCGCAATTAAAGCATTCGAGAGAGTGTGTAATTCAGTTTTTAGGTGGTCTTTGTCAGCGAGGCGTTTGGTTCTGGAGATGAGGGTTTTTGCTACGGAGTTGATCTGTGCAGGGTGGTGGTGTGATTGTGCATTTAAGTAGCGGTTTGTATGTGTTTTTTTTCCGGTAGATGGTATGTCCTAAGGAGCCGTCGGGTTTTTTGTAGATTAGGACGTCCAGGAAGGGAAGTTGGTTGTTGGCTTCTATTTCCATAGTGAATTGTATTTTGGGGTGTAGGCTGTTGAGATGTGTGAGGAAGTTGTTCAGTTTGTCTTTCCCGTGTGGCCAGATAACAAAGGTGTCGTCAACATATCTGAGCCAGAGTTTGGGTTTATGTTCGGACTTCTGTAACGCGTTGGTTTCAAAGTGTTCCATATATAGGTTTGCGATGACCGGTGAGAGGGGTGATCCCATGGGTGCTCCTTCTATCTGTTTGTATCTTTGTCCATTGTGGATGAAGTATGTGTTGGTTAGGCAGTGGTTGGTCAGATCTAGGATGTGCTTGGGGGGGTTGTATTTGTTGTGGATAGCTGTCAAGGCTTCTTGAATGGGCACTTGTGTGAAGAGCGAAACAACATCGAAGCTCACGAGTAGGTCATTGGGTTGTAGGTCTTGTTTCTTTATAATTTCTATGAAGTGGAACGAGTTTTGTACGTATGAAGAGATGGATTCTGCATAGGGCTGGAGTTGTTTGGCAAGAAATTTGGCGAGGGTTTTGTAGGGGTGAGCCTATGGAGCTGACTATGGGTCTGAGAGGTGTTCCTTCTTTGTGAATCTTGGGGAGGCCGTAGAACTTGGGGCATCTGGATGATTTCTCTCTGGGGATGATGCTTGGCTTGATTTCTTCACTTAAGGGTGAGGCTTTTATTTTGGCTTTGGTGGTTTTTTCCAGGTAGGTGGTGGGGTCTGTGTTCAAAGGTATGTAAGCAGGGTCTTGTAGTAGGTTGGATAGTTTGGCTTGGTAGTCAGATGTGTTCATCACCACTGTGGCATTGCCTTTGTCTGCTGGGAGAATGATTATGTTGTTGTCTTTCCTCAGGTTGGTGAGGGCTTTTTGTTCTTCTTTGTGTAAATTGCTTCTGGGTGGTTTGCTGGAGCAGAGGATATTGGTGACTTCGAGTCTGATTTTGTTGGCTTCATCTGGGTTGATTTTGGTTAGGCTGGCTTCCACTCCGCATATGATGTTTTCAGTGGGGATGTGTCTGGGGGCGACTGCAAAGTTGAATCCTTTGGACAGGACTTTGGTCTCTGCGATGGTGAGTGTCCTGTCTGATATGTTGTGAACTGTTTGTTTCATGGGCTGCTGTGGGGGGTTGGGCTTCTGGCGTTTTTCCAGTTTGTGGAGTTTGTTGGTGTGTATGTCTGTCTTGTGGGAGGTCTCTGTTTCAGCTCTCCAGGCGGCGAGTTGCTTGGATTTGTTCCAGAGTGTTGGGTGGATTTTGTTGCTGAGTTTGAGGTGGAGAGTGAGTAGGTCTCTGTTGGTTTGATCTAGTACGTATCTTTTCTTGTGTAGTTCGTTTCTGATTAGGGCTAGTTCTGTTCTTTTCAGGATCCTGCCATTTATTTAGCACTGCACTTGGCATCTTATGAAAATGCTGCACAGCCAACACAAAAGAATGTGTAGAAAGAGATTATGTTTAAAGCAAATTGTGTGGCCTAAAACAAGTGGTTTCCTCTTTCAGGGCAGCATTGTCTCAGCCAACATTCCTTGTTCTGTCCACAGCACTCAGGATTTCCTTCAGTCATAAGCACTGATTGATTCTCTTTTCTTTGTTTCTTTGTTTCTTTCTTCCCCTCCCCTTTGGTGAAATAGTCGCTCCGTGGGTGGACCCTCTGCCCACGGAGCGTGTTTGCCCGCCTGCACGGGGGGCGGGACAGGCAGGACGCCAGCAGGCGTCCAGAGGGGAGGGGGAGGAGTGCCCTTTAAAAGGGGCTGCTCCGACACCCTTCCATCGACAGTTAACAGGAGCGTTCCCCGCCCGCCCACCCCTTTAAGGACTAGTGTGAGTGTTACTGGTCGCCTTCGGGGGCCGGATAGGAATTTTTGACCCGCACTCCAGATTGGCTGAGGAGAGCGGGGATTTTTCACCTATCCCACACTGGTACCTGGGCATTAGGAAAGCTACATTGGAAGTTGGTCACACTGGCGGCTAAAGCAGATGGAGGGCAGCGGTGAGTAGTTTAAACATCTGTCACCAAGTACCCTTTAGCCCAGGCACTGCCAATCGAGAGGTCACAGTGCCGGGGTTGGGGTACAAGGAGACGCCTCCCTGCGCTGGGGATAACCCTGCTTTATTACAAGGAGTTGCAGGGATGGTAAGTAGCGGACCGGCCTGGGTGGTGTCGTCAGCTGACCGCGCCACCTGGGGGTCAAAACTCGCCCAATGCTGCCCAGTTGGAGGGGTCAGATACGACCCCGGGGTTCCAACCAGGATTGCTGAAGCCAGGCCCCTCCTTGTTGTTGTTGTGGTTGTTGAAAGTTGTGTCAATAAAGTGTGGCCCAGTTTCACCCCATCTTACTGCCTGGTCTCGTTATTCCATGTGGGTGGGCAATGTCCATTGAGTACACAACAGGACCTACCGTTACTGTTGGTGCATAATACAACATAGTATTTATTGCTTTCTCCCTCAGCTTCTTGCCTTCTGAAAACAGCTACGCTTCTGAGTCCCAGATCTTTCACCAAAGTTGTCTGTTCCTTTTCCTTCCTGGCTCCCTTCTTAACAACAATGACTAACAATTTTCTTTTTATGTTTGGAATCCTTTTTCTCATCAGAAACAGACGCTATGCTTGCCCCCAGGGCTTCTCTCTTGGTTCTGCTGCCATTTGGTCAAAGAGTACAGGACTTGGGCTTGCACTGAAGTTATTAAACTTCTGGATTTGACAGGGAATTCTCAGTGCAGCAGACCACATCATGTTAGATCTTTACTAGCTGGTTCTTCATCACCTTAGTCGTTAACTGGTTCTAGGCAATGTGGAAGGAGACAAGCACTGTGATGCTAATAATGCTTAAGCTGAAGTCCCGCTGAAGAGTGTGTGACCTTCACATACACAGGATTATAAATTTGGTCTGTGTTAGGAGCAGGTCTTGTCTCACCCTACTTCATCTACTTTGCACTAAGAAATAGCCTTATGGCACATCTATGGAGTCAATCAGGTTATTTCAGAAAAAGCATTTTACAGGAATTTCTTTTATGATTGGTTGGATGTTGAACAGAGCATGTTGAATGGAAAAAGCAGAACCACAAAACCACACCAAAGTGTATTTTAAAGAAGAGCTTTTCAGCCATATCCTGGTAACAATTTCTTTATTAAGTTATGCTGTTTGAAATCAACAGCTGTGCAATTCTGAGGGTGTTAACTTCTCCACCGGAGGGAGCCCATATTCCGTGAAAGCATGCTGAGAATTCCATTGCGGACAGCATGAGCTATCTTCTGCGCTTAAAGCACAATGTGTATTTAGATCAGAAAAGTGTTTGTTCAGCTCATAATCATAAACAGGTTCTCAAAAAACTGTTTTAAAATTAAAGACACAAATATACAAAATACAAAATTAATACAGTATTTAATATTGCAGTTGGTTTCAGAGAAAAATGGTTCCAAATAACAACAGCATTGTTAAAACCCTTAACAGTCAAATAGGCAAGTGTGTAATATATTCATTCATTCATTCATTCATTCATTATTATCCTACCTTTCTCCCAAATATGGGACCTAAATGGTTAAAAGGAATCAAATGCACTGAAAGCACAATAACTAACAACAAAGTAAAATGAAAAAACATTTGAACATAATAATATGATCAAAACTGATAATAGACAAATATTTTAAAACGCTTATAAAATTTAAAGTTATGAATAATGCATAATAAATAAAAGGCAGATTAACTGGGGTTTGTAAACATATCTCATGGGTTCCATTTTGGTAGCATATTAAAACAGCATTTCCTTGCAGCCATGCCGGCCACATAGCCAAGGACTTGCACAACACTGGCTCTTCTGCTTGAAAACAGAGATGAGCAACGCCCCTAGAGTTGGACACGACTAGCATGCATGTGCGGGGGGAACCTTTATCTTCTAACCTTTAGCTAAAACAACCACAGTAAATGCTTTGCCCACTAGCGGAAGGTTTTGAAAGAAGGGCTTTGCCCCTATTTGAAAATGCCTTTTAAAAAGATTTATTGTTGACAATATTTGAACTAATGAGTATGTTGTTTAGCAGATATGTTTCACAAAGTAATAGCATCAAAACAGTTGAGATATCTTGTAATAGATTACCAGCAAAATTTGTGTTTATAGATAGCAGTGATGCTGCTGTTTTTTCTAATTTAACTGAAATTGCTGCTGACTCCTCACTATAGCAGTATTTTTGACACTGTGTAATATTGCTGCAAGGTGATAATCCACAAATTGCTGTGCAAACATCTAAGAATGTTTCTGATAAAATTCTGTAGGGCATCATCTTGTAACAATTAATTGAGACATCACAAGGGGTTAAATCTAGTCAATCTTGCCTCCCCATCATTTTTTTTGTTTTGTTCTTGTCTTTGTGGATCATTCAATGTGTCATTTGCCTTTCCCCCACCTTTGCAAGCTGTGTACTCAAAGCAATTTGTGATAACCTGACTAGAAAGCTAAATTCAGCTCCAAGAGTTCATGCTGATGTTATTCAACGGGAGAGACCTGGGAGAGGACAGGTAATGCCATAATTTAGATGACATGATGAAATGAGACCTGGTATCATAAATCCTTTGGTTGGCGAAGAAATGCAAACATTTCCTCTTTTAATATAAATGAAAAAGTGTAGGGTCATATTGAAATGACAAATGCCTTTTACTACAATTTAATCTGAGCAGAAATTTAGGAAACTTGTTTACCAAAAGTAAAAAAGAGAGAGAGATAAGTTAACAGGAAATTTGTTTGCCACACTGTGTTGTCAGGACTTTGTGCATATTTCTGAAGGCTGGCATTGGCTCTGACATGTAGTTTTGATTTCAAATGTTTCAACCAGGTTAGAAGCAAAACATGTTCAGCCCTATATTTATCTTGCTTGAATATTTGGATAGTAAATTTTATTATCATGGAAGCATTTTAAGTTCCATTTTTTAATTGGACCTCCATTAAGAATTTTTTTTTTTTTTGGAATTTGCAGGGAACTTGAATGCCCTTTCTTTATGGTGGTCAAACTATGAGCAAAAATATTGTTTATTATAATATTGTGATTCCCAGTGTGGTGTAGTGGATAGAGTGATGATGGACTAGGACTCAAGAGAACAAGTTTCAAATCCCCACCTGGCCATGGAAACACATTGGTGGAAATGGAACTGGTAAAACCACTCCTTAAATATCTCACTTACCCTGAAATCTCTATTAGGGTTGGTATAAGTCAGTTCTGAAATGACTGTACAGAATACACATATGTGTGTGTAAGCATGATTTTTTTACCTGTAGCTTTTCGGTATCTCTCCAGACCCACCCACCCCCATTTTTATTTTCCAGCTATGTACTCAGCATAATAATAGGAACATTAATTTATTTTTCAAAATAAACTGAAGATTTATTTATTTATTTATTTATTTATTTATTTATTTATTTATTTATTTATATCCCGCTGGATTTTCCTAAAAGGAACTCAAGGCAGTTAACAGATATAAAAATCCCATCATGCAACAACAAAATTAATCCGTTCTAAGGATAAATATAAACAGACCAAACAATAGCCCTGGGGGGGGGGAAGCTAACAACGATAAGAAAATGATACTAATAATAATACTAATGTAAGATGGCGAAGAAAAGCGGGCGAACATAAAAACTCAAATCACTGTACAAGAATAGATCATCCCCCATGGTCACCGAATGCAGCCGCAAAGAGCCAAGTTTTTACTAGCTTTTTGAACGCTTAGAGCAGGCATGTCCAAACTTCAGCCCTCCAGATGCTTTGGACCACAACTCCCACAGTCCTTTGCCATTGGAAATACAGGCTTGGAATTCTGGGAGTTGTGGTCCAAAACATCAGGAGGGCCGAAGCTTGGACCTGCCTGGCTTAGAGGGATTCCGCGGTCCTAATATTACTCAGAAGACGGTTCCACAAAGTGGGGCCAGCCACTGAGAAGGCGCGGTTCCTGGTGGTAGTTTTGCACGCCTCCCGAGGGATGGCAATCCGAAGGGCATAGGACTGGAATGTTCTAGTGGGTTGGGCCATAATAAGATTTATTATTGATTTCAAAATGATCCATATGAGTGAATATTATTTTTTAAATATTTGGAGATTATTTAAGTACAGAAGCATGTGTTTTCCTGGAGGCACCCTGGGAGACTGGAACTTGTTCAAGACTGCACAGGCTGGCTGTTCACGGGTGGGGAACCAAATTCCCAAGCTCTCCTTCTGTGGCCAGACGCTAAACATAGAGCTATTCAACCAATTGTGCTTCCTTTTTGATCCCAACGGTCAGCTCCAGATTCCAAACCAGACCACAGCACAGAGCGATAACACATGAAACCTTTTTTTTTTACGGTGCTGTATTTTTAAATTAATAATTGCCTATCAAAACTACAGCTTGCTTTAGAAATCTGAAGTGTTGTAGTCTTGTATGAAATGGAAATGACTGGGGAAATGAAGATCTATGAAGTAGCTATAATAACACTCATGACTCACCAGCATGCAGTAGGTCCCTCTCAATACACATACTAGGGCAGTGGTGGCGAACCTTTAGCACTCCAGATGTTTTGGACCACAACTCACAGAATTCCAAGCCTAGATTGCCAATGACAAAGAACTGTGGGAGTTGTGGTCCAAAACATCCGGAGTGCCAAAGGTTCACCACCACTGTACTATGTCCTGGGATTGTTCTTTATGACGGAGCGCGACTGCTACAATCAAAGACTTAAAGTAGTGTAGGCACTTTTGATGCTAACAGCAAAGGCAATGCAAAAACAAACCATTCTAAAGGCTACACAACTCAGAATGGAATTAGAAATGAAAAATTAAATTAGGCAGCCATCCACAGGATGCATTTAAGTGACTAACACTGCACAATTTTTTAAGATTTGAAATCCTTCAAGAAGCTAGCCTGTTATTTACACTCTGCCTGTTTTATGTGCCAAACAATTGCTATGGCTCTGGTGTCCTCATGATTAAAGAAAGCAAAAGTATAAGAACAATTGATTTAAGGATTTTCTTTCTTTGAAATGCAGAGGTATACAACATATAGAAGTGATTTATACAAAGTTATTGACATCATTATGTATTCAGTTAAAATTGTCCCTGTTTAGTAGGAACTAACAAAGTGTTTTTTGAAATGTGCAGGAAAAAAAGATGTAGGCTTTGAAACAGATGCTCTGTTTATTTGAAATAAATTCACACTGATATGGGGACTGTGAATGCTGAATTGCTGACTTGGAACTTGCTCACTGGGGATTTTCCTGTGCAGAAGATATTGCAAAGAACTAGAATTGCTCAAAAGCACAGCATGAGTATAAGCTGGTACTCTCATATCAAGGGGGTTGCTAGTTAAAAACATCTGAGCATGGGAAAAATGAATGGTTCTCACAATGAAAGGTAATAATTATTCGCTATCATATTGTGCTTAGGTTGTTAATAAGGGTTTTTTTGGAATCAAGAGTGAGGAATGAAGTTATCAAGTTTATACCTCATTTGGAATATTTCACAAACATATTGTGAATTGCTCCAAAATTATCCAACCTGGCTGGATGCACTGGATGCAGTAAAATAGCAATTAGGTTTTTCAGCCCAACTTATGTTTGTTCCACTAAGGTCAGTGCAGCTTACATCCAAGTAAATGTTGGAGTTTCTTGGCTGGGGTGACTATCAATCTGTTTAGCACTAACCAATCTTTTCCTCCTTGCCTCTGAATTCAACTGGCTGTCTGCTAAATGCTCCCCTTACTCCTTTTGTTTGTTGGAGTCAGTCTGTTGTAAGCAGTGATTCTGTTGAGAGAGAGCTTTTTCTGAAAGCAGTCATGGTTGTCAGCTTTGCTGTTTGGACTGTTCAGAACTATAAGTAAAGAAGATGGGGGGTTTTGTGTTGCAAAGGTCTCATTGTGTGTTATTGAGACTGTAAGTGCCAGTTAATGAGAAAATGGTGTGAACTAAATTGAGGGATTTGGAGCTATTCTGTTCTGTAAATCCCTGTGTTTCTGCTGCACAGCAAGAAGAATATGACCAGAAATTAAAAACTCTTGAACAGTAGATGTGTATAGGGTTGTGATAAGGGTAGGTAAATGTAAAGAAAGTATATTAGGTCAAATCTGCTTCTTTATTAAACTGAGATTGTATGAATAGCCTGTGACTACCAGGAAAGAAAGGGATTTGAGATTATGGTGGATGGTTTCATGAAAATATCAGCACAGTAGGATTGAGCTAGACGTAAGCAAACAAAGGAGAACCACTGAAATTGGTGTGGTTTAAAACAATGAAGTTTCACTTTAAATTTAAATTGTTCATAATGGCATAAGCTCTCATGGTCTACAGCACACTTCGTCAGATGAATTAAATGTTTTATCACTTGACAGGCTGTTACGCATATGTTTGGGTAGGTGGGATTAGAGGTCATGAAAAACCAAAAAGTATAAAGTGCTTACACCTGAATGAATGATGATTTCATGGTAGTGAAGAGGACAAAGTGTGTATAATGGTTCATTAGAAAATATCCCAACTTTGAGAGGAATCAGGGGTTTTAGGTTTCCTGCTGCATGAAACTATACTCAGCAAAGTCTTGATATGTGGGAAAACAAGCCTGTATCTCTCTTCCTTTTGAAAATAACTTCTTATATTGTAAACATCTGACTCTTTGAAAGCAAAGTTTAGTAGTGATAACATACGGTGTTACCACAAACATGAAGGACTACATTTTTAAAATTTCCAGCAAATACTTTCAATGAGAACTGTAAATTGCTGTCAGGCCGCCCATGCTGGTGCATAGAGCCATGTCAGAGTAGCAGTAAATGAAAAAAAATGCAAATAAACTCAGTAAGGAGGAAAGAAGATGAAATGTCATCACATTTACCAGAAGCCAAAGACGAATCTGTATTAAACAACATCAGAGACTTTAAAAGGAATATATTTTCCACTGCCTAATCTTTGTTGCACGAAACCATTAAACAATAAATGATGAAGTTCTAGCACAGAAGCCATTTTATGCGATCAGATCGTTGACATAACTCTACTCATATGGATTATGAAGGCTTCCTTATCTATTTACAGTATAATCTGCTGGTGATACATGGCATGTTCTGTTGTCATTTCTCTAATATGGTATATGAGATAAAGGACCCCGTTATTCATCTCCAGATAGCCATCGCCAAGGCTTCTGAAGTGATCTTTTAATGAAGGCAATTTTGAATAGTGAATTCTGTATCAAATGTTTGCAAGCAGTTGTAAAAACCCAATTATGGCTGAAAAGAATACAGCTACTACATACATATCATGTTTTTTTTATATATTTCATGTTATTCTTTGCCCTCCCACATGAAAACAAGAGGCAAGATAAGGTATTGGGTTTTAACTGGGCCACACTTTATTCTCATAAAACATAATACCAGAACCATAACACTAAGAGGGGCCTGGCTTCATGCATATCATTGGTTGGACCCCCTCCAACCAGGCAGCTTATGGCGAGTTGCTACCCCCTGGTGGCACAGTCCACTAGATAGCATCTCCCCGGGCCAGTAAATTCATGTACCACCCCTCGGGTCCTGGATCCTCGCTACTGGTTGCTCCAGGCCCATGAGTGCAAATGGCTGTGTCAAAAGAGGTATACCTGACATATACCTGAATTCCCCATGCATAACTCATGGGGAATGCCATCGTTCACCAGAGAGCCTTCCAGGTGCAACAAATGACAGATAATCTGGAATTCTCCAGAACCCTTTTTTTGGGACCAATCCAAGTGGTGACACTCGCAAATTAGGTTCCAGTGGCCTACTGTACAGGCCAAGAACTCTACCCTTGGTGACCTCCTTACCATTTTTTCTCCCTCACTATACCCTCCTTCCCGGTTAAGGATTTCAGATTCTTAGTCATCACTGGTCCCCTCTGGCCCTCAAATGGGATCCTAAAACCCGACCTAAAACCCTCCAACAAAAAACTTGCAGCCTCCCTGTTGGGGTACAGCTGTAACCACTCCTCCAACTCCTTATCCTAATTGGTCTGGGCCCCTTTTGCAGGTGGTCCTGCCTCAGTCCCTGATTTCTTATTGTTACCTGGGTCCCTGACCCTACATGGCTGTGGCCTTGCCCTACTGCATGCTGTGCTCTGCACACTGAACATTCATTCCTGAATCGGCACGGCTTGTGACTGCAATATCCCTTCCCATTGAAATCCCAGCAGACCAACTGGGGTTGAACTGACTGGCCCGCCTCAGCGCGGGCAGGAGCATTTGCTATCCAACCTATGGATCATATGACTGCTGTCATACCGATCTCCCATGGCTGGCTTAGTTGGGGTCATTATTTGTAGCCAAAGCGATTGCAGCAACTCGTCCCACTGGAGGAAAGGGTCCGTTTTTGCTGTCTTGCGGAAATTTTCCTCATAGAGCAACCAAGTGTGCCCTGTAAAATCCACATATGCCCTATAGATGAGGTCCATGTACTTCACGACTGTCCTCTCCAGGGTTGGGCCTGCATCACCAGTGAGTGACATGTATGTCATGTAAGCTGGCAGCCAATTGGCCCACAAATGCTCTGACTTCCTATGAAGCCTGCGTTCCCTGTCCTGTGGGTCCTCTTTGTCCAATTCCTTGGTGTCCAATTCCTGGCTTAACAGACTAAACAGGTCCACATAGTCATCCCTCCACATTTTTTCCGCATGACCTGTGCCAGGTGCTGTCCAAGAGGGGCTGCACACTCAATTCCACCCCCTTGGGAAGGCCAGGTAAGCCTCAATGCCCTTCGAGCCCTGAATGTTGTGTCCAGTGGCACCAATGGCCTCACTCCACCTGCACCCCTGGCCATGCCGACCACTGGTTTCTACCCTTTATAATCCTTCCTTCCTTCCTTCCTTCCTTCCTTCCTTCCTTCCTTCCTTCCTTCCTTCCTTCCTTCCTTTCTTTCTTTTAAAATGACCCAAAGCACCAATAATACCCCTGGCCTAGTGACCACCACCACCTTCTCTGCAATACAACCCCTCCAGCAAGTCCCTCTAGGACATGGCACCACAGGGAGCCCTTCGTAGGGGGTGCCCTACTCAACACCTCCCTCCCCAGCCAGGCCTCTTAAGGCTCACTGCAGGAGAGCGCCGATGCGCTCCCCCAATCCGCTGCTGATGATCACTCAGTGTCTGCTGGTGCCGCATGCACCCACTCGCTCTCACTGCTTTTGCTGGCTGCACCAACGTACTCTGATGCACAGCCACTAATGGGCAAGGAGAATGACCTCTACCCAGCCCCTGTGGGTGACCTTCGCTGCAAATTTGCCTTGCTGAGGTGCACAAAATGGCTCCACCTATCCAAATGACAAACAAAATGGTGGGCGCCACATGCAGCCTCAATCTGTCTTGGAGCACCTCTCCCAAGGAATGCCTGAAATGGCATGAGGCTTCACTTGTATATAACAGGACTCCTCCCTCCTCCCCTTACAGGATGTGATCCTCACATCCAGTCTCTGTTATTCGTGCCAGAAGGCAAACAAGCCCCGTACGCTGGAGGAGCCCAACAATGGAGCCACCCTTATATGCCTACTCAGGCAGAGCATGGAAATACTATCTTAGAATTAAAGGAGTCATAATTCTTATATGTTTCAAAACTGGATGTATATACTAGAGAGTCCAGCCTTAGCCCTCTAAATGCATTTGTACTCTAGTATCCGGAAACCTTAGTTCACGCAATCAAAACTCAATGGTATTTCTCAGTTTTTCTGGATGTTGTATTCTAGGACCACCAGGCATATTGACATTGGGAACTGTTGTTCTATAAAAAGCCATTTGGCCACTTCCTGCTACAGTGACCCCCCGCCGATTGCGGGGGTTAGCGACCCACCCCACCCACAATGCACAAAAATCCGCGATATGCGAAAGTGGGTGGGGGGGCGGGGGTGAATCCGTGCCGTGGTGGCGGCGGCAGGGAGATCTTACCTCCCGCCACCGCCGCCCGCCCGCGCGGCCCCAAGGCTTCTCGGGGGTGCGTGGGAGGGCCGCGCGGAACGATCGGATCGCTCGCCGCGGGCACCCACGCACCCCGGAGGCTTCTCGGAGGTGCGTGGGAGGCGGCACGGAGCAACCCAGCCCCCCCCACGGTTCCAGTACTGCGGTCCCGCGATGTAGTGGGACCGCAATACCGGAACCGCGAAATGGCAGGGGGTCACTGTACTATAAGCAGCTCTGACTGAAATTGTAACCTTGTTTGGAACCTGGCTTGCAGCCTCTCTTTCCTATCAAAGGTGGCCACTGAGGTTATAATGATCAATTTGTCCAGTACCTAAATTAGTTGAATAGGATTATCCCAAAAATTTGAAAACAAAACTTTTAAAAAGAAACAACACTGGCTACAGGCTTCCATGTGTCAAGCTGGAAAAGTAAAACAACAACCTAGCAGTTTCTATGTAAGATGAAATGGGAGTGACTTGTATAGTCCCCTTCTAGAGGTCTCCATAGACCAAAAAGAAGGTCCAGTCTATTTCTGAAGACAGTCAAAATACTACATTTTCAATCCAGCCCTTTTTTGGCCATCCCTCAGATGGTTGCAAATTTGCCTTTTTAAATGCAACAGAAAATGAAATGGAAATGGAAGCACCAGCAACAACAAAGCCTGTGTTGGAACCAGGAGTGGCTATTCCCTATTAGTCAACCTGTGCAGGCCTGCTCTTCAGCTGCCAAATTCAGGCTGCGACATTTTAAATTAAGTTCGTTTGGGCTAGCACATGGGTTCAATGTGCATTTCTAGTTTGAATGAAAGAGAAAATGAAAGAAACAGAGAAAACAGGCAAAGCCTGTACTGGGGCAAGTTAGAGCTTGTTTTCTTTTACGTCCACATAGTGACCACTGCATAGAATGTGCAGTGACCTGTGCAGGGGATCTTACCTTCTTTGCAGAGGTGGTGGTGGCCATCTTCAGAAGTAGGAGGCCAGGTTTCCCTTCCAGGACCCAAAGGCCTGCTGCCTCTACCACTCACCTGCCACACAGCTGATAGGTGGCCCTGCAGAGAAGCCTTGGGGCTGCGCAGGTGGGTAGCGGGGGGCGATTGCATCGCCCCCCGCCTGCACTGCCCGAGGCTTGTTCGGCGCTGCCCCGCAATCTCCATTGAAATGTATTGGCTCAATGCATTTCAATGGAGAATTTTTCCCCATTGGAATGCATTGAGCCAATGTATTCCAATGAGGAAAATTTTCTCCATTGAAATGCATTGAACCAATGCATTTCAATGGAGATGGCCCCGCACGAGAAGTCTCGGGGCAGTGCGGGTGGGCGGCAGCGGGAGGCCAGATCCCGCAATGCCGCCAGCGTGTGCTGCCCCAAGAGTTCTTGGACCAGTGCGTGCTGCCAGTGGCAGGGGCAGGGGCATCTGATTGCCCCACACCGCCAGGCCCCACCTGACCCGCATCCGCATATCACGGATTTTCAGTCATCGCTGGTCTGGTGGGTCCCTAACGCCCGCGACAGTTTTTTTTTTACTGCATTTAGGATATTTTGAGATATGCTGGCCTTCTTTGGAACTACAGAGGAAATTATTTTGCAGAAAATATTGAGGGGCAGACTGTAGACCAGGCAGTGTGGTGTCTTTCTGCTTTAGTCACAACAGTTACCTGTGTGTGTGTGTGTGTGTGTGTGTGTGTGTGTGTGTGTGTGTGTGTGTTGTGTTGTGTTGTGTTGTGTTGTGTTTTGTTGTTACAGTCATGACCGACTCTTTGTGACCCCATGTTCATGGAGTTTCCTTGGCAGGAGTACTGGAGTGGTTTGCCAGTTCCTACTCCAGGCGCCTACAGCGCCTGGTATTCCCTGGTGGTCTCCTATCCAAGTACTAACCAGGGCCAACTCTGTTTAGCTTCCGAAATCAGGCGAGATCGAATGTGCTTAGGGTACCCAGGCAGCTCACAAGTTACCTATGCCAAGTGAAATTGAAGTCAAGTATGTTCAGAATCCTTGGGTTGGTATCTATCTAGACTATAGCAACTCTTTAGTGTAAACTTTGTGGAATAGTTCTGACTCGAGAAAACCACAAGAAGAAGAAAGTTTAAGTCCATTTAAAATATATCTGATTTAATTAGAATATACAGAGCAGAGCAGAGCAAAGTAAAAGCAAAGTGTTCTGCTTATAGACAGCCCCATAGTGCTTAAAGCACTTTCTGGGCGGTTTACAATTTAATTATGCAGGCTCATTTTACTGGCCTTGGAAGGATGAAAGGCTGAGTGAACCTTGAGTCTGCTACCTAGGATTGAGCCCCAGGTTGTGAGCACAGTGTTAGCTGCACAGCAGTTTAACCACTGAGCCATGAGGCACATAGGGCAGTGTATATATGGAGAAAAGGCTCATTTATTAGTTTGAAAGCTGCTGAAATGAAACTGAGCTACGCAAATCAATTCGAAAGATTTAATAGACAAGAAAAGCCAAGGAAGTTTCCTCAGAATTCTCTAAATTTCTCGATCAAAGCTATGAGTTACATAGGAAGAAAAGCAGAACGGCGTATAATTCTCAGAGCTTAAACTGAAGAAAAGGAGAAGCTTTTGAAGTTCAGTAACCTTAAGGGATTGTTATTTCCCAAGTTTCTGCGAGTAAATGAAAGATTCACCTTTTCCGATTGCTGTGCATTTGCCCAGGGCAAGACTTTTGTTTTGGAAAAGAAACATGTTTTATATGTAATTTATATGTGATATATTTCTGGAAATAAAAGTAAAATACATAAGGCCTGTTATCATGGCAAGCCTGCTGCTGGTTTCTACTTTGTCACCGGCTACTTGGCTTTCTAGAAGGAGCTCAGAAAATCTTGTACTGCTGCATACAGGTCAGTACCAATAAGTAATATTACTGCTATTTTCCCCATTTTAAAAAAAGAAATAAAACCTATCTCAGTTTGCTGAATACATATTTCTAAAAAGAGTCCAACATTGGACATAAATGTCATACTTATTAAGCCAACAATACTGATCACTTTTCTGTTTCCTTGATAATATAAGTTGAGGGACAATGCAGTTGTATTAGGAATGAGGAAAATTTTGTTCATGGTGCTTTTCAAAGTTTCGTTGTGCCAGGATTCTTTGCTAACACTTCTTCCTGCCCTAGTGAGATTTTTTTTTTATCTTCTTGTATCCAATTTTGGCTTTTAAAGACGTAACTAGTAAATTCTGCAGAGCTCAATGACCTTTCCAGGGGATCCTTAACAGGAACTATGCCATTTCGCACAATAGTAGTAATAATTCTATGCAGACTGATGTTTCTTTCTGGGCCAATAATGGAGGTGTATGAAGTGAGGTGTTGCTTCCATGGGAAAGGGAGACACAATTGATGTTCCCATGTCATCCATTATCTTCAAGGAAAGTCAGTGGCAAGTCATAGCTCAATCAAAGAACATCTGGAGTACAATATTTTGTCCACAACATCCCTTGCTCTATAACTTTGCTGGTTGCAAATTGCAATTATGAAAAGACGGGGAATTGTTCAAAAACAGGTTTGTGAAAGGGCAACAGAAGTAGTCAAATACTCTAACTCAAATGGCCAACCCATCTCAAAAGGAGGGCATACTTGCCCTCTCAAAGATCTTTGTCCATCTGGGGCAGCCTCTGAAACTGCCTGTGCCACCAATTTATTTATTTATTTATTTATTTATTTATTTATTTATTTATTTATTTATTTATTTATTTTAGAGTATTTTTACTCTGCCTTTCTCCTTGGAAAAGGACCCAAGGTGGCTTACAGTAATGAGGGATAATATACATTCCAGTACAATTAAGACATGTTCAATATACAGTGGTACCTTGTATAAAGGAATTAATTCGTTCCAAATGAAATTCTGTTAAGCAAATTTTCCTTTATACAAATTCCCCATTGGAATGCATTGAAAACAGAGTGACCATTTTTATGTTGTACGGATTTGCCCCATAGACAGTTTTGTTACGCAAATTTCCCCTATCTCTGGAATTGTTTATTTTATACAGATTTTATGTTAGACAAACTGTTTGTTATACGAGGGTCCACTGTAGCTGGGTTGGAGTTGGCTCTGAACCTTGGGTCTTTATTTCAGTTTCTTTGCACAGATGGCTTTGTCCATCCTCGCTCTCCTGAAACTTTGGGTGAGTCTTTGTCACAATGCCAAGAACAGAATATGGCAGAATGCTCTAAAGACAATCCAATAAAAACGAGGAACAAGAGCTCCTTCTCTTGTTTGCTCAGCTCTCTTCCTCCCTGCTCTCCTGGTTATTTTAACATATTTTTATTAACATTTTTGTAATAAAAAAGAGGACAAAGACCCAAAATGGAACCAACTGAAAAAAATCCGACAAGTCTTCCGTAGCAATGTATACAAATTAAACATTAAACTAAATACTGCATCCAGTTCTAAGCAAGTTTACCTTTATCAAGGTCATTAATCTAAATATTACAGATGTTACCAAATGAATTATATAGTACACCTTCATATCTCACTGACACCCAAATACCGTTGATATTCCATGAGATGCCTCAGTGGGCTATTGCTTTATGGATATATGGATTAAAGATGAGAAATTCTTAAGGTTATGTGATTATTGTGTAGGTAAAAGTCTGCCTAAAGATATAACATGTTTCGATATACTGTTTGAGGTTGTTGGGTTAAAAGTCCTGTTGAGCTGCATATTCAAGGAAGGGGAGCATGTAATCAACAAGTTAGGTTCTCTTGGATATATGTTCACCTCCAGTAATTTGTTGGAGATTTTGCCCTTGATGAAAAATGGTCCCATGCTTTCTGAAACCATCGGTGTTCTGTAGAAGGGCACTGGAGCTTTCCATTTAGTAGCAATTACTAGTTTAGGAGCATCTAATAAAGTAACAATTAACTCTCTAGTATGCTGTAATAATGCTTTCCCATGCCAGCTTCCAGTGTCAGGGGGATCCCATGACCTGTGATGTATTTGATATAAGGAAGTATGGTGGGTCAGGTTTTTTTTATAATGTGACACTGCCACCAGCAATGTGCTTAGGAGACTGGCTCACCACATTTCTTTCCCTTGTAGATTTTGGAATGTTTTAACCCAACCATACAAGCTTTTTGTATATGGTTATTGGTGCCTACAAGTGTTTCTGGATCAGTTTCTGGTGTTTTGAATATTGTTTGAAGGTTGCACTTTTTGACTGCATGCCTCAACTGCAGGTAAGAATACCACTGTATCTTTTCTCCTAGTTTACTCTCTAGAATTTTTTTGAGGGAAGAGTCCTTCACTGTTCTCAAATTATGCCCTCCATACCTTGGCTAGTGCTATATTGGGATCAGGTGGGAACCATTTCTGGAACCATAAAGGTGAGTGTCTAGAGGTCTTAGGGGGAAGCCTGTTTTGATACATGTCCTACTGCTGAGTCATTGCGTATACCCTTTGGATTTTGATTGTGTATACCCGTTGGATCACACCCAATCTGTTTCTGTACAGTCATGGGTGAGATCATTGGGTATAGTGGTTTTAAATAGTCCACTGCTTTTTCTTTTCTGAATGCTTTGATGGTGTTTGTGAGTCAAGCGGCTTTTTGGTACATGATGACATCTGGATACTCAACCCCCCTCCCCAGTGTATTACTTCTCTTCCTCTCTGGCAGCTGCCCCCCTCCCCCCCTTTTTTTGCATCTGCTCCTTTTCTATATTCCTCTAGGTGAGAAAACTCCCTGATGTTCCCACTGTGCACCTTTCAGATTTAATTCCATATCCCTCCTCCAAAAGGAATGTGGATTCAGAGAAATGCCCTGGATGAGGCATCTACCCATGGCAGGAACCCACTATGGCTCAGAGGGACATTCAAGCAGAGCTCTTCTGTGAGCAGAAGCCCACCCATTCTGAGTTGCCTCAGCGGACAAATAAAAAACTCTTGGCAAGAGGGGAAAAAAAGGGGGGATTTTTGTTCTTCTTGGTTTTTCATTGCGAGCAAAAGGCTGCTTTGCTAACCTATCCAGTGCTGTTACAAAACAGACAATGCACTTGCTGTAATTTGCACATTTCACTCCCTTGTCGGAACATGTTTCCAGCTCATAATGGAACCTTGTGGCTGCTGCTGTACATTAGGAATTAGAGATGGGCACAACTCAAAAAAATGGTGTTTCGTTTGTCGTTTGGTCGTTTAGGGGTCTGTTTCGGTTCGTTTTCATTTTCGTGACTTTTTGCAAAAAAAAATCGTTTTCGTTAGGTAATGAAACAAAAAATGAAAACGAAAATGAAAAATTGCTGTTTCGTTAGCATTCTTTTTAGTTCAATGCATCTGCTGCAACGAAAACAAAAAACACAGCAAAATTGGTCGTTTCGTTTTCATTTTCGTTTTGTTTTTTAAAAAAATTTGTTTTGTTTTCATTGCGTAACGAAATGAAAAAACGAAAATGAAAACGAAAAATCGCTCGTTTCATGCCCATCTCTATTAGGAATGCTTCATTAAAAATGTATTCATCTTTCAATGGCTTCTAACTGCACTATGTTTGCCTTAGTAATAATTTACTACTGAATAGACAGAGAGTGTTCTAATTAGAGCTTGAAAAAGTTACATTTTTGAAGTAAAATTTGCAGAAATCACCAATCACCATAAATTCTGATGAATAAATACTGCACTGAGTTTACTGTGGCATATTCCATATTTGTCTTTCTTTGTATTGAAGTAGGGGTGTGCTTCATGTTTGGAGAATAATTTGAAATGAAGCAAGGATATTTTTCAGTTTCCAAACTGATCCACAGTGAAGCAAGGAACTGCAAAGTAGCATATGAACTGAACTTGGGTGTCCAAAACACTAAATTGCTTTATTATTATTTTACCCAAAGCAGCAAATTGCTTTGGTGGTTTAAAGGTTACAAAAGCTAATATTTTTAATATTCCTAAATAGATTGATGGCTCAAGTACAAATGAAAAGTCCAAGCTATCTTGAAAACTACAACCACAGTTCTCTTGGGAGGAAATTACACACTCCTTTGATTGGCAACCATTTTGCAACAAAAGCAAGTTACAGAGAATAGAGACAGGTTCTCATTTACATTGCATTAAATTTGAGGTAGCAAGGTGAGTACTGTACATTGTACACTATTTTCTTCTTTTTTCTTAGGCAGCTTCAGATCTCAATTAAATCACATGAATAGCTAAGCATGTTCAATTTATGAGGGATTTGATTGGGATAGGTCACAGTAGTGTCATGAATGGGATCTACGTTCTCACTTCTGCTCCGTTCTCCACATTTCTTTATTCCTGCTGCTGAACTTTATTTTTGACATCACTTTGCCCTCCCATTCCCCCTTTCATTCCCATGTTCCAAAAAGTGTAGCAAACATGACATACAAGGTAGAAATCAGCCACTGCCTATTGAGGCTGCAAAACTAATGGCGAATGTATTCCTTTTCCCTTCAACAAAGTTTTTCTTTTTTGTTGAATAAATCTGAGTAAATTTTGCTTTTAGAAATCTATTAAGCATCAAATAATGGTGACAAATTACAATTAAATGATAAGAAATATCAGTTTTCTGTTACAAAAGATACTTTGGGTAATGTTCCTTGCTGTGGGTAATAGAAAGATGTAAAAATAATAATTTGAAGATTTATCTAAGCCATTTTTCCTGGACTTTATTTGCCTTTCTTTCATGCAATACATTTTTGCAGGTTTTCTTCATTTTGAATCCCATGTTTTCTCAAGTTGCCTGAAGCATGACATGTAGTCAAACATTCTGTCTTTGCAAATAGAATCTGTTCCTCCAGAGCATTGTTTCTATTCAAAACCTATCTAAGAAAGGGATGGAATATTCTCGATGCTGTAAAGAGCTCTCAAGTGGGAAGAACAGCTATGAAGAAGCTTCTCCAATTTATCTTAACTAACAGCTCAAGATAGAGTGTTGAAATACAGAAGATTCCTGTGTTTCTTTCTTTTACTAACAAACTAAAAAGTCACAACAACTTATTTCTAGCAAATCTTAAACTGTCAGAATGCAGCTGACCAAACCTAGGAACTGAACTAGGGACTTAAGAACATCACTGGGGTGGAGAATGAGTATGGAAGATGAGCTGCTACTTTCTAGGTGCTGCTGACATGGTGTTGTAGGTATACAAGAAATCCTCATTAAATGAAGAATTTAAATTTGTCCATTCAGTTCAGTCTAGCCAACAATACATTTTGACAAGTATGTTCAAGCCCAACAAGATTCCTTCTCTTGAGACACGAGAAGGGCAAAGAACACTAATCCTTCTCCTTCTTCTCCTTGGCCTAAAATGAATGTTGTTTCTCATTGAGAAACTACTATGAGTAGTTTCCAAAGCACAAGTCTTAGAACAATAATTAAGATGTGCTTGCTGTTTGCAATACCAAAGTAATCTGGGTGTCAGATGGCAGAATATCTGCAGATCTAACACACTGATTCAAGGCATATGGAGTTCACACAACTGAAATAGCATGAAAATGAACTCTTCCAGTACTTTCACTATAAGGACTTCATTTAAGAATGAAAAATAGTCCAGTACTTTCACTGGTATGAGCATTTCACTTGCTTCCCTTTTGCTACATTTACTTGTTAGCTTTAAATTGTCTCTCTCTCTGTGTTGTTATTTTTGTTAAATTTAAATTATGTTAAATTGTGGTTTTCCTAAGGGCCTTTGTTGGGTGCCCAATTACTTTTGGAGTTCAATAAGATAGCATGGATCTGACTGCTTTATTTACTTGTCAGCTTGTTCATCCCGAAACTGTCATTAAGTTAAAATAAGATTAGTCAATGTTGATTAAACAAGTAGACTCTATTTGGCCTCTTTAAAATGTGGGTGTCTTAATTTAGTCTTGGTAAATAGAGGAAGAGTTAAGTCTCTGATCTTTAATTGAGAAACAAATTGATTAAGTACTGGAATAGACCCATCCCAGGTGGGACAAAATTGATGTAGAGGAATCAAATGCTTAATGCTGAGCTACAGTAGATCAAATATTGGAGCTCAGCCAATCAGAAGAGGCACAGGGCAACACTGAAGAAGAGAGGAAGTTCTGGAATGTTGCTACACAACAAATAGGAATGTGTGAAGAGACCGCATTGGAAGTGGATCAAGTGTATTTTTACATCTTTCCTGGGTAGTTATTATACACTAATGGAAAGAGAGCATTAACAGGAACAGAGCTATCCAGGAGAGACATACTGTACACTAATGATAAGACATTAACTACTGGACCGTATCCAGCATAAAGAGAGCAACTCTGTCACAGCAGTGGACAGGTCAGATGCTTAGCACCTGGCTTTTTTCTGCTCCATATAAAAGAGCATGCTTAATAGACCTTTAATATGAATTAACTCAGTTTTCTTCCGCCTGAAGTATCACTATGAAACAAGGGCAGTCTCTGTGTTGTACTGTGGTTTGTCCCCATTTTTATTGGGTTTCATCACTTGAGTATAATATATTTCTCCTTTGTTTTAGCTATGCCATCATAGAACACATTGTTAACTGAATAAATAGTGTGTGTTTGTTTGTATCACACTTTTACGACACTTTTTTTTCCTGACAGTGATGGTCAGGGCAGCTCAGAAATCCTTTTAAAAAGGAATTAAAAATAGCATACAAAATTCAATTAAAACAAATAAACAAGGAAATATTGAAATAATTGTTTAAAAACAAATTAAGAAATATCTGTTCACTTATGCTCTTGCTTTTAAACCATGTTTGTGAGTACTGCAAATGAGTTGGAGGGGTCGAAGGAATCACACTGAACCAATTATAAGAGGGGGAGAATAAAGAAAAGAGGATGATGACCAACTACGGCATTGGTGGCCAAACGTTGGCCCTCCAGGTGTTTTGGACCCCAACTCCCACAATCCTTTGTCATTGGCAATATAGGCTTGGAATTCTGGGAGTTGTTGTCCAAAACATCTGGAGGGCCAAAGTTTTGCCACCACTGAACTAGGGGGAAAAGGAATAATAGGGGTGGATGGAGGGGTTAGGAAATAGCAATGCACAGATGGAGAACAACTTCCACTCATTTCCACTGAATATCCCAAAGTTGGGCATTTGAAAGACAACTGCGGGATAAGGCTTAGGAGAGAAACTACGGAGTCCGAATATGACTCAGATTTCATTGAATTTTGTGCAACAAAGTAAACTGGAGATAGTCAAGAGATTTAAAACACAGCCATAACTCAGATAATGGGATGACTAGGGACAGAGAAGAGTTTTTAGGTCTACTGAGTCTGTTTTCCCAAGAGTATTCTCCAGTGCTTCCTTCCATGCCTCATTATGATTAACAGGGAAATTTAGCCTCATCCCGACGTGAGGGCAAAAAAATGGCTCAGAAGTAGTCTGGTGGCTACCAACACTTCTGCTCTTAAGCTAATATGTTGCATATTAGCTTTGAGATTTCATAGAGGATTACAATACCTTGCATCCATGTATAATGAAGACCAGAAAATAATCCTATTCATAGAGACAATACATCAAAACGAAACAGCCAATTTTCAAGCTCTAAAGAAAATTGATTTCTTTACTACTGATCTTTCATAATAGTATTTGCTCTGTTTTTGTTATATAAATTACTGTGTATTTTTCACGAACACCTTTACTTTTTGGCTATGAGTTACATTACATTACCCATGGGTGCCTTTATTTTCTGCATTTTCCCCTCTAGTACTTTCTTTAAGATATTTTATGCAACTATTCCAATATATCTAATACAGTACACAATTAATCTTCAATGGTTTATTGTTCTCCTCATACTTTAATGTGTATGTTAGTGTCAGTAAAGGAATTATTTGCTGTCATTTAAAGTTTATACAGTATATACTAGATATATATTTGATAGAGCCATTCCCTCATCCCTCTCAAAGGAAAATTCATTTGCATTTGGTGATGAAGTACATACTGTACAGCCAATTGTATAATGGATTTATTTCACCAAATGTCTTGACTTACTAAACGTGGGTTTACATGATCAACCACTATGTTTATTGCTGGAATAGGGCAAGGAGGCTCTTTATTATGTTGACCAGTTAAACAAAGATGATCTTGTTGAACATTGCTTGAGATTCTGTGCATAGCAATTGGAAGAAGAATGCAGGAATATTATGAATTAATAAAATTAATGGAGTCTTAAGTCCACCAGTGACTGATTTCCTTAGTCTGCCCATCTTCAGAACACATATATCCACATATTTCAGGACATCATTTAAGTAAGTTCATTTCAGTTCTTTCCTTTGTCTTCATATAGATCCTAGCTACAGCAAGATTAGAACTGGGTGGATTCATAAAAAATGTAGTACTTGAGCTGTGTGTGTGTGTGTGTGTGTGTGTGTGTGTGTGATGTGCGCTCAATTCAGAACCAATTTTTAGATATCGTAATAGGGCTTTTAAGGTAACTTAGATATTTAAGGATAAGGAGTGTCCAAGAGTTTATCTTTATTTATTTATTTAGAATATTTTTACCCCACCTTTCTCCTTGGAAAAGGACCCAAGGTGGATTACAATAATAAGGGAAGAATGTTCAAGCCCAGAACATTTAAGACATATTCAAGTTAAGATCAGGAAATTAAAAGAGGCATCTTAGAACATTAAAAGATAACATTTAAGCTACAAAGAGCATAGAAAAAGAAAAAAAATCCATTATGAGGGGTGGAAAATAACATGGAAAACACCGGTGTTCTTATGAAATTCGCAAATGCAATCATGCATGATAATCCATATAAAGTTACATAGTCAGTAGGACCTCATTCAGGGAAACCATGCCTGAAAAGGAAGGTCTTTGCCTGCTTCCAGAAAGACAGCAGAGACGGGGCAGTCCTAGCCTCGGCGGGAGGGAGTTCCAAACTCTGGGAGCAGCAACAGAGAAGTCCATTTCATGTGTTCTTCTGAGATGCAACTTTGAAGGTGGTGGGATGGAGAGAAAGGCTCTCCTGATGACCTTAGCACCCGAGCTGGTTCATATTGCAATATTTGATCTTTGAGGTAGCTTGGACCAAAGCCATTTTGGGCTTTGTAGGTTAAGGTCAGCACTTTGAATTGTGCCTAATAGCTGATTGGCAGCTAGTGGAGCTGCTTTAGTAGGGGTGTAATGTGATCTCTGTAACTCACCCCAGTCAGCAATATGGCAACTGCATTTTGGACCCATTGAAGTTTCTTGAGACTTTCCACCAGTAGCCCCACATAGAGCACATTACAGTAATCTAGCCGTGATCTCACTAGGGCATGTGTCACAGTGGTTTCTCAAGAAACAGGCGTAACTGCCATACTAGTTTTAATTGTACAAATTGTGACCTGGACATCTAGGTTCAAGGATAAGTCCAGGAGCACCCCCACATTATGCACCTCTTTTTTCAATGGGGGGGGGGGATAATCCCATCCAGTACAGGTTGAATCCCTACCCCTTGATCTCCTTTTTGACTGACCAGAAGCATCTCTGTCTTGTCTGGGTTTACTTTCAGTTTGTTGTTCCTCATCCAGTTCATTACCCAAGCTAAGCACTGATCTAAAGTTGACACAGCTTGCTTGGAATCCAGAGTTGACAAGAGGTAGAGTTGAGTGTCATCAGCATGCTAGTGAAACTTAACCCCCAAACTCCGGATAATTTCTCCCAGTGGTTTCATATCAATATTAAATAACATATGAGACAGAACAGAACCCCAAGGAAGCCCACAGATCAGTGGCCGTGGTGTTGAATATGAGTCCCCTAACACCACTTTCTGTATTCTTTCCGGCAGGAAGGACTGAAACCACTGTAAGACAGTGCCCCCAAGTCCCATTTCAGAGAGACAAGTCAGGAGGATGCTGTGGTCAATAGTGTCAAAAGCAGCTGAAAGGTCCAGTAAAACCAAAAGGGACACAGATCCCTTATCCATTTCCCTGTGTAGGTCATGGCAACTGGACTTCTTTTCTTGTGGGACTGAAACATTGTGCTACTCATCCAAGTAGCTTCTTCAGTCAGAGGAAAGTTGATAGGAGACCTCCAATTTATAGTTTACCTTGGTAAACTACCCTGCCCTGGTCTGAATAGACTTGTTAGGTGGACAATGGCCTGGTAAGTGTGAAAGTCACACCTATGCAGCCTTTTCCACTGCCTATTAAATATTAAGTACTGGACCTTCCTGTTGAAAGTGTGAAGTTGTTCTGATTTGTCTGAGGATTGACAAAAGGGCAGCATGATAAATGCCTAATTACTTCTTCCAGCACAAGAGTAATAGAAGTAAACAAACCCCTTCAAAAAGTTTCTATGAAAACCTGCAAGTTCAGATCTTGAATTTTTGTTGGTCCACCTCCAGGCTTGGCTTAATGATTAGAGTTACTCACAGAGTTTCTAGAGTGGTGTGAACTTATTTTCTTTTTCTGTTTTATTTTTCAAGTCCAAAATCCCTCCACCAACATTCTGAGAATCATAGTTGATGATTACTTTTCCCAAGCTCCAAATCTATACATAGAAGAAAACTGAAATGTATGGTTAGCAACATTGCTGAAAGAGACAAAGGAACGTATTTTAAAATGGTCTTGATAAAATAAAATTGGGCCAAAACAGAGACAGACACAACCTTCTATGTTTAGACAACAAATGAAACAAAATTAAATGTACACTAGGGTTAAGATGGGGAAGTCCTGTTTGGACAGTAATTGATGTAAAATAATTCTTTCTTTTGTAGTTGATTACCAACTAAATTTTTTGTGAGTTTTGTGTAGCTACAGAAAGGCTGACACAAGTACATGCTTCATTAATTGGGCCATATTTTATGACTCACAAGCAGTAATAACTCTACAACAAATAGAGCTGAGCTGCATGGAAATTATGAGGCAAGGTAGAAAAAATGGGTTGCTTTTGTCAAGTGAAAGGAAGAATGTGAGGAGTTATACCACCCAACCACTCAATCTCCCCTCACACACACAATATCTGCTGCTGCACCAGGACAAAATGTGAGTCACAAAAGGCACTTTTAAGTGAGTCATGAACTGATTTAGAGGTTGTTCCTTTCCCATTTTGGTGCAATTAAATGGAGGATTTCACTTCCACTTATACCTCCCCCAGAAGCCTCTGGATACTGTAACTGATTTAAAAATGGCCCCCCAGAGTTGCACAACTGCCTCTTGCAGCCATACAATTTCCATCATAATTTTAAACATAAAGAATGCTTCAAAAATGTAAGCAAACACTATGTGGGGTTGTGGACTCTTCTTCCATGGGTAGTTTCAAAGCAACGGTGCAACAGCCATCTGTTGTAGGTGAGCTGGCTCTTGAATTCCTGAGCAAAGGGTTGCACTAGCTTACCTATACATTTCCTGCCAATTCTGTAATTCTAGGATCACAATACCTGGCCATCTGTAGGCATGCAGAGATAGCTCATGCGGTGAGATGGGAAATTTCCTTGCTGAAATGAATTGAAACAGCTTAAAAGCCCTTGAACAGGACTTGCACTTCAGATCAATTTCAGAGTATATTTTCAGGAGATGTGCCTGGCAGTCTTCGATCTGTCACTCCATTCTTCTTCCATTTCCTTTTCCACCAGTGAATCACATTGTAATTCCATAAGCTGCATACTTAGCATTGTATTTCTCTGTTAGCCAATTCCTTGCAGATGCAGTTTAGGTCCCTTTGGAATATCTGAAGTATGCTCATGCTAGTAATGTTTACTAACTATCATGACCAGCCATAAGGTCTGAAGGATGCTGGCAATTGATATCCCCCACCCAAAAGTAATTTCCAAGCTCTGGTTCTGAATGTCTTTAATATGTATGTGTATAGATGCACTTACTCTTTTCATTGTATTTTAGCAAAATTATATTATGCTTTTAAACAATCTGGTTAGTATTTGTGATTTTTATCCCTGAATTTCTCAAAAATTCATAGGTTGTGCCTGTAGCATGGATTATACATCTGTTTATCTATTTGTTATATATACGTTTTGCCATTATCTGTATATTTTTAAATAACACATAAAAGCTTGCCAAACCACACAACTGAAATGTACTTAGGCTAACAGTTAAATTAGTGTATGTGTGTAACAGTAAGGGTGCTTGGCACTCCTGTGGTTTATTTCCACCCCCCTGTCATCCAAGCAGTTAAAAACCTTTATTTAAATCACATAATGCTGCCTTAAAGCAGATAAATATACATTGAATTGTAATTACTGTAAGAAAAATGATAGGGTAAAATATAGGAAATGTGTTTAGTCTATAATCCTGAGAATATGGCTCAGGAGCCCTCTCTTTTCATTCTGTACTTCCCACAACCCAACAGAAGCTAATTGTGTGTGTGTGTGTGTGTGTGTGTGTGTGTGTGTGTGTGTGTGTGTGTGTGTGTGTGTGTGTGTGTGTGTGTGTGTGTGTGTGTGTGTGTGTGTGTGTGTACAGTATTCCAGCTATCTTAAGATCAATAGATGGAAACCATTTCCTCTAGCAATTTTCCTTGAACTCTGAAATTAATCCAGTTCAAACGGAAACATTCAAGGATGCTTCTATAATGCAAGAGGACTTTTATACAACATCTGGATTTTGGAAAGTCCTGAATGTAATGCCATTTTTACAGTTGCTTATTAACCAACAGGAGTACAACTCTGTCCTTTTAGGCAACAGGGCCTTGGTCCATGACTGTAATGGTCATTATGACAAACAGGATCCTGCACCGGCTCAGGCTCAGACTATCCCTAACCAGCCCATTCCTGTTTGCTTCCTTACTGAGGGTGAATGGTCAGGATGCTTCCTATGTTCTCCTCTTATAGTGGATGTGCATGAGCGAGAGAGAACAGGGTCGAGGAGAGAGTCTGCACACCAGTGCCCTGGTACTACCTGTCAAGCCGTCTATACTAATCAGGATGGCCACAAGCCACCCTGCTGTATGGATAAATATGTACATATTTATAAGACAAAGTCTTCTCTCCACTATACACATCTTAATTGGTTAATCTATGCTTGTGTGTATTTTTCATCCATTGACAGGTCTTTGAAAGTGCAGCATCATTAGAGAAGAACTAAGGATACAATCAGGTGTCCACTTGATGACGCTAGAAAGGATGAGTTTAAAGGATGATCTTTCTCAATGCAGCCTGTCCATCTGCTATAGAATTGTTCCACCTGGTCCTCAAAGCAGAAGCTCCTTTAAAGTAGTTGTGTACATGTTATGATGTGGATCAGGGTTGGGCTGGAGCACACTTCTCCCTTTGTTGTGTTATCACCAAGGAATAGATCACACTGGACCACTCCTCAAGTGGCCAAGATTGCAATCTGTTTCCTATTGTGTTCATATTTCATACCTTCAGCTGCCTGCTGGCTTAGATGACTGAAGCCTGCTATTTTCTCACTGACCTCACTAGTCTCAGTAATCAGTCTCTCTCTCTCTCTCTCTCTCTCTCTCTCTCTCTCTCTCTCTCTCTCTCTCTTTCTCTTTCTCTCTTTCCCTGTAATTGGAGGGTCCATATAGAATTTGGGAGGCAAGCATTCTCTTTCTCTTCCAGACACCTGTGTCTCTTTCTCACATATGTACTGTTGACATCTCTTAACAACCACAAAGCATTGCCATGATGGACCCTTTTCATTTCTCTTATGGTTCACAGTCTATTCCATCATATCAGACAAAACATGTTTGCCTTTTAGGTGCTACAGGACACATTGTTTTTGCTGTAACTGGCTAAAAGAGACTGTGGTGTTTACCTGTGTGATGAATAATGTACGAGAGGTGTCTGAAGTGATTGGTGGGTTTATAGACCTATGAGAGAGTCTGGGGAGTGGCCTGAGAGGATTTAAGTCACCGCTCAGTCCTGTTTGAGTTAGATAGGGCTAAAGGACATATAGGGTTAGATAGGGACCTACAGAAAGACCTACGCTTGCAGACAGAGAATCTGACAGAGTCTGAGAGAATCAGATAGGTTCTGTCAGTGTCTAAGAGAAAGACAGAAAGGGCTAAAGAAGTTATAGGATTTTTAGAATGTCTGTGAAGAAAACTAAGTGTTTAGAGTTTGTAATCTAGGGAGCTAGGTGTGCATGTAATCAGCTTTATTAGTGATCAAACTTGAGTGGGTTTGAGCTATATTCTATTTTATGTGTATACTTCAACATGTTATCATTAATTATTTTGATTCAACTTTGCAACCAATAAACTTCTTGTACTTTTATTTAACTTAGAAACAGTCTGAAGGCTTTAATTTAGTAGCTAAGATAGTTGGTGGCAGTGACAGGAAAATCAGAAGCTGTGTTTGTCAATAACCTGTGAAAGGGTCGGGGGCAAGCATGTTAATGCTACAGAGACATCCCAGGAAGTGTACACAAGTTCTCTTGGCTTACTCCAGATATTGTAAAAAGGGGTGAGGGGCGAAAAGAAACAAGTCAAGAGTAGAGATGGGCACAACCAGGAAAAAATGACATTTCGAGTGTCGGAGCCAGCCCGTTTCGGCTCGTTTCCGTTTGTCGCGAAATTTTTCAAAAATTTGTCGTTTCGTTTGTCATTTTTTCATCTGTCGTTAGTACTGGTTTGGGGGGGTAGCGGGCTCCTGGAGACACCTCTCTGGGGTGGGTGCCTCCTCTGGCCCGCTACAAAGGGAAAGCGGGCTCCTGGAGGCACCTAGGGTGGGTGCCTCCTCTGGCCCGCTATGAAGGGAAAGCGGGCTCCTGCAGCACCTCTCTGGGGTGGGTGCCTCCTCTGGCCCACTATGAAGGGAAAGCGGGCTCCTGCAGGCACCTCTCTGGGATGGGTGCCTCCTCTGGCCCGCTACAAAATGGTACGCATAGCCAATTGGATATGCATACCAAGTTGCAGTGGCAGGCAGAGGCACCTCTCTTTCTTTTGGGTGCCTCTACTGTGACTCACTAAGCATACTGGCATACTGGTGTACGGTGCACGTGGGCTGGGGCTGGGGAACAAAGTGAGAGAGGACCCCTATGGGTGCCCTCTGGCTCACTAAGAAGGGAAGTGTACTTGCGTGTAGTGCAATGCGAGTACACAGATCTGGCTTAGGGTTAGGGTTAGCGCAAGGGCTAGGGTTAGGGTTACGGGTAAGGTTAGGGTGAGTTAGTGGGGTGCACCTCTGGGTGCCTCTCTGACCCACTAAGAAGGACAGTGTACTGGCGTATGGGTTAGGGTTAGGGTTAGGGTTCGGGCTAGGGTTAGTGGACTTTTTATGCCCGACTGGCACATCCCAGAAGTCTCGGTCAAAACCTGGCCAAGTGGCCATGCAATTGGTGGAATGGCTCCAAAAATTTGCATGGTCCACTCCCATGGCCAGCCCATCATTGCGCAGGTGTAAAAAAATAAAAATAAAATAAAAATAAAATAAAATCAATGGAGACGTTTTGTTGCAAGAAAAACCCACTGCTGCTACTGTAAAAATTCAGGCAGTTTTAAAATAGCTATTTTCACATGTTTCTGTGGTGCTTTGGTGTGTTTTTGGACTACGATTTCAAAATAAATATTGCAGTCGCCCCATTTTGGATCCCCCGCCTGCACCGCATGGCATGGCGAGTTGGCGAGATGACGAGGATGCCCCCTACCAGAGCAGCCCAGGACAGGAGAGGGGGGGAGGCCGGGGACCCCCCCCCCAGAAACCACCCCTCTGGTAGGTGCCCTCACTCAGGCAGGCATATTTTTGCCTGCTTTTTTGGCCGGGAATTGGGGTTTTTTATTTTTAAAACTTTTTTTCTGTGCCGCTTGGCATCGCGCGATCGCTGCGATGCCAGGAACAACGACAAATCAGACCCAATTTTTCTTTTATCGGTTCGAGTTTGAGTTCTGGCGGAGTAATTGTCGTTACCGTTTCTATTACGTAATGGAAACGAGGAACGGAAACAGAAATGAGAATTTTGCCAAGTCGTGCCCATGGCTAGTCAAGAGTATTATCCTTCCTCTGTCTATTTTAATGACTTCCTAGTTCAGAATGTTGGTTCTTTCTGAAAATATTTTTCCTTAACACCTTACTTGCTTACAGATAGCCTTTAGACATAATAATCCATGTGCTTATCTGCCTGGCTTTTATCCCATCCTTCCTCCAAGGGACTCAGCATGGTTCCTCCCTTCCAATAGCCTCATAACATGAGTTAAGCAACGAGGACTAGTTTTAAGATTGCTCAGTAAGATTTCTGCCAGAGTAGGAATTTTAGCTCAAACTAAAAACTCAAACTTTTAACTAATTTAAGCATACCACATTCAAGCCATATGATGGGGTTGATTTTGATGTATGTTTATAAAAGCATATACAGTGGAACCTTGACTTACATGCTTCTTGACGTACAGCATATTTGACTTGCAGCAAGTAGGGGCCTGTTTGACTTGAGTCACAGGCTTTGACTTACAGCGCAGAGCCCTGGCGTAAGGCACCGGAATCTGGTGGCAGCAACGACCCAGCATCGCAGCTGCCATCTCCAAACTGCTCCTGCCTTCTTCTGGCAGTGATGGCTTTGGTGAGGCCAGCTCCGAGCACCTGGAGCTGGTCGTCGGCCTCACCAAAGCCGCCACTGCCGCTGGAGGAGAAGAAGGGCCGGGAGCTCGGGGCTGGCCTCACTGGTTAGACAGTCGGCTCAGTCTTGTAAAAAATCTGGCTGCAGAAGTCTGGTCCACAATGGAAGCATTTTAGTTGGGGAGCTGTACAGTTGTAGGACTCTAATGGTAAGCATAGAGTTATTCAGAACTTGGAACATCAGGTTAAAACCAGTAAAACTTAAATGTTAGACATTGTTGCTATGAACATTAAAAAGTGGAGGCGTATAATTGATGGACGATAATTCCACTGCCTCCTCCTCTCTTTGAAGAGGCATTTCATTTACATCCCTGGAAGGAATCTCCTATCTCAGACAAATTTGTGTTAAATTGCTGTTTTCGGGGGTCTTTTTCATCATCTGGAACGGATTAATCCACTTTCCCATTACTTTCTATGGGGAAAGTTTGTTTGACTTAAGTCATGTTTGACTTATGTCTAGACCTCTGGAACGGATTAATGACGTAAGTCAAGGTTCCACTGTATGGGATAATGCCTCATTCTTGGGAAAGATTCCAGTAATTAGTCTTGGATGTCTCATTCAGATCCATTTCTTAGTTTCACGAAGCTGGTTTACTCACTATCGTTTCCCTGGCAGCTGGAACAATGCTTTAAGACAGAACAGTGAGGATATTTATAGTGTAGCTTCTTATAATGGCTAGAGTGGATATTTAGCCAGATGAATGAATGAATGAATGAATTACTACTTTATAATTCCCACTGAACATTTTAAGTATGTGCCTTCAAGCATTGTGGGCTGGACAGGGGGAAGTCTTTAATTTACAAAAATTGCAAGCAATGGTAAAATCAACCTGGTGCTGGAACTTTTGGAAATTATTTATTTTTATTTTTATTTAGAGTATTTTTTACCCCACCTTTTTCCTTGGAAAGGGACCAAGGTGGCTTACCGTAATGAGGGACAATATACAGTCCAGTACAATTAAGATATATTCAAGTTTGAGAACAGGGAACTGAGGGACATTAAAGCTACAACAGAATGCAAGCAGTTAGAGTAAAAATTCCATATAAAAGTTATGAGGGATGGAAACTAACATTAAAAACATAGTGTCAATGAAATCACACAAGGTTATAAGTGATTATAAACACAAAATATATGTGATCATGTATGGTAGAGTCATATAAAAGACACACAACAGGTAGTCCATCATTTAGGGAAAGCTTGCCTGAAGAGAAAGATCTTTGCCTGTTTCTGGAAAGACAGCAGGCATGGGGCAGTCCTGGCCTCTAGTGGGAGTGATTTCCAGAGTCTGGGCACAGCTGCCGAGAAGGCCCTTTCATGGGTTCCCACAAGATGTACCTGTGAGGGTGGTGGGATGGGGAGAAAGGCCTTTCCTGGTGACCTTAACATCAGAGCCAGTTCATACTGTGAGATTTGATCTTTGAGGTAGCTAAGACCCAGGTCATACAGTGCTTTGAAGGTTAAGGTTAGCACTTTGAATTGTGCCTGATAGCTGATTGGTACCCAGTGGAACTGCTTTAATGGGGGTGTAATGTGATCTCTGTACCCCGCCCCAGTCAGTAATCTGGCTGCAGCATTTTGGACCTGTTGAAGTTTCCTGAGACTTTTCATCAGTAGTCCTGATTGAATTAAAATTAAAGTAAAATTAAATTAAAGAGTTCACTGTTTTAAGTCTTGGTTCATGCCTTGGATCCTTTTGGGGAGAAAGGTGGAATAGAAACATTTTAAATCAATATATAATAAATCATACCAAAGCAATTGCATTTTTCATATTGCATTACATAGGAAGTCATATCTGTGTGGAGAATATGTCTAACAGGCATTATCTCTGTCTCTTACTTTCGATTGCAATTAATTTGAATTTGAGATAGCTATTTTGCTAACTCGTTAAAACATAATTTGGTAATTCATGGAACACATTAAAGGAAGATGCAACCACTTTCACTTTGTTCTTGCAAACTGTCAAAATGATTACATGGCAATTCAAAGCACTGATTTTTTTCTGTCTGTTCTTTAAAATATGAATATGAATGATGTTCTGATTTATGGTGACCCTTTTCAGGGTTTTCTAGGTAAAGATCACTCAGAAGACATTAACCATTGTTTTCTTCTGGGGAAATCCTGGGAATGTAGAATTTTTCCAAGGCCACACATGCTGGCTCTTCTGGGATGCAGAATGGGGAACTGAATTCCTAACTTCTGGTTTCAGAGCCAAATGCCTAACTCATTGAGCTATCTCACAATATTCTATTCTTTAATATATTTCAGCATTCTCTACCCATTTATACTCACCACATATAGAACTGGGGTATGCTAGTCCCTCCTTACACTTTGAAAAAAGGTTGAGAAACAAAGTACAAAATAAATAAAAATAAATGGCAGGTCTTGTTAGCTATATTTTTTAAAAAAAACACTCAGATAATCTTTAAGAATTGCACATGCAAAAGTATATTATGGTCTAGTAGTGTTTTTTAATGAGTTCTCAAATCAAACCAAATTTAATTGAAAGGAACCTTCTGACTGCTCTTAACCAATCCATTCACTCAAATCAAATGGAATCTATCACAGTTAATTTGTATTTGTGACCGTTCTTTTAACAACTCACTAAAATAAAATTTTGGATTGCAAGAGACACAGTGGCAAATTACTGATGATGAAAGGCTTCCTTTGGGGATTTTTTGGGTGCACACGACATCATTGCACTGTTGTCTGCACCCCCATATCACCTTTAATCAGTGCAATTTGCCTTTAATTCATTGTGATTTACTGATGAGGAGGAGGACAGGAGGATATTTAGTAAACCAACTTCATGACACTAAGAAATGGATCTGAATGAGACATTCAAGACTAAATACTGAGAATGGTGCATTGTAGCACTGTAGCATTTATGCCATTCATGGAGCTGAGCAACAGGATTTCTGCCTTTGTTTCTGATTTTTGTGTATCCATATGAGCCATCTCCCTTTTTCTGATTGCCCAGTTTTACAAACATGCCGTTTAATGTAAAGGTTATGTTCTGGTGAGTCCACATTGATCATAGTTATATTTCTTGGCTAGTCTGCCTTTCTACTGCTTTCAAATATGATCTGTGTCTTGTTCATTTCCACTGCAATGGCTGTGGAGAAAAGTTCCACAAGAACTTAGTTGATTGACCAGACCACAGCATTCAGGGAAAATTTCAATGCATTGCAAGAATTCCTAGCAGTTCGTTAAGATTAACAATGTGAGATTTGCAGAAATTCAAGATCAATTAAGATTGGGCTTTACTGAGGTCAGAATGAACTTAACTTTTTAAGAGCAGAGCAGACTGAATGACTCTTATATTTGCTGTTCAGGATTAACACATCTTCAAGGCAACAGTGTTTTCATCCTGAACAATGAGGAGAATGAATGCATTTTTTACATACTTCAAGTAGATATTTTTAACCTGTATTTTCACCATATAATAAAAAAATTCAGAATGTGAATTGAGTCCTTCAATACTGATTGTACTGCTTACAACTAATCATAGTTACAAGGCATCAGCATCTGGATGGCCACATGCTACCTTGTTGGTAGAATTGTCTCTGTGTATACAATTTTTTTTTGAAACTTTAGCTGTTGTAGATTTCCACTGCCCACCTTATACGGAACTTAAAAGAAGGGGTGTGGGGAGTAGGAAGACTTTCTATAGATCCTGTAACTCATTGTACCAGGTAACAATCACAATAGAAACATTTCCTTTGCATTGTTGAACAATTTCCAAATTGCAGTTCAGATAAATGTGTTTAGGTCTTTGTGTAATACGTTATTGAGTCACCATTGAAGGGTTAACCAGTACATTTTTCACTGTGATCGACCCAATTTCCCTTTATACTACAGACCAATATTTTACATCAAGGTCCACAAAGATGGAAGTACATATTGCTATCACCGCATCCTATTCACAATTAGAGTAGACCCCAAAATCAGTGGGATGTACAGAAATTGTGATATTCCCTTTAGGAGTTGTTTCACGAGCCTATTCTGGGTAGGAATAGAAATTGGATTTAGATCCATGTACTGTACTGTCATCTAATTTTGAGTGAACTTCATTTATAACCATGTTACAAAGGAAAATCACTGAACAAAGACATTTAAAATAATTTAAAATTAATGTAGATCAAATAAAAAGGACAGTTCCCCTATTAAAACTTATTTATCAGTAGACAGTTGTTTATTAAAAGTCTTCTTTTTAAGAAAAGTCTTTGCTTACAAGAGAAGGACGGTGGGAAGGGAGTCACTCTGGTTACTCATGGAGGAGATGGCCACAACCTGTGAGCTGCCACTAGAATCATCCTCTCTCATCTGGAAGTTGAGTCATGGCAACTGGACTTCTTTTCTTGAGAGAATGAAATGTTTCACTGCTCATTCAAACAGCTTTGTCAGTCTGAAGAAAGCTAGTTGCGAGTCCTCCATTTTATAGTTCACTTTGACCTTATGTCACCCTGGTCTGAAATAGGCTCATAGACTCACAACTAGCTTTCCTCAGACTGACAAAGCTGTTTGCATGAACAGCGAAACATTTCAATATCTCAAGAAAAGAAGTCCAGTTGTTATAACTCAACTTCCAGATGAACTCACCTGGATGACTGAGAATCTTCACAGAAATATCCTCTCTCATGTCGTCCCCCCCTCCCAAGATAATATGTCTGTTCTTCATTAGCCACACAGGCTAGAAAGTTGAAGCTTTCCTCTGTATGGAATGTCAGTCATAGATTTTGAGTTCTCATCACTGGTTTGTTATTTTCTTAATGTACAGTACAGTACTTTATTTATATCCTACCATACTTCTGTTAAAGAAACACAAGGCAGCACACAATTAAAAAACACATGTATAAAATCTCAATAAATCAATATATTTTCATTAGAACAATGTTTCATTTTCTACTCATATTTTTTGCCTAATACATCCTCTGTGGGCTCATTTTATGGGTTTTTTTTGTCTAGCTGTTATGAAAATTAGTATGACAGATTGATACGGGTTAGTCCCTGCTTGCTGCCTACTGCTGGTTTCAGTTTATTCATGGGACTGTGAACCAGCCCTCCAATTTTTGTAAATACAGTAACCCCCCACCTACTCCGGGGGGTTAGGGACCTGACCCAGCCCGCGATAATTGAAAATCTGCAATATTTGCATTCTGGGTTGGGTTGGGACCGGGGGGGGGCTGTCTGGGGCCCCTTATACTTACCTGAGGCCTGGTGCTACCCCTAACGGGCCTCCGATGGCCTTCTTGGGCCTGTTGGAGGCCTCAGAAGTGCTTTGCAGGGATCCAGAAGTCACTTCTGGTTCACCAGAAAGCACTTGTGGGGCGTCCAACAGGCCCAGGAAGGCCATTGGAGGCCTGTTTGGGGAAGCACCAGTCCTGGGGGTAAGCACAGGAGGCCTGAAACAGGCTCATCTAGCTTACTCTAGGGGGTCTTGCCTTTCATATAGTGCGGTCCTGCGATATACCAGAGCCATAGTATATGAACCGCAAAAGGGCATGGGAACACTGTACGAAATCAAGTAGTTATTGAGACCCATCTACAGAATTACAAGGCTTGTTATTATTATTTATAATTTATTTGATTTTTATACCACCAGTGGTTACTCTGGGCAGTTATCAAGAGTAATAAAAGCATAAGAAAAACACTACTTAATCAGTGGTAACGTAAAATAAATAACAAGTTAATTTAAGTAATAAAACAACTAAGACATTTAGAAATATATAGTCCATTATTAAAAACATTAAGAAAGCCAGTCATTGGATAAATGGATCATGTGCTCAGGTCTTAGTTTGACGTATTCTGGAAGATCTTGTAAAACAATAATGGTTTAAGGAACTTTTTAAAGGACATCAGGAAGCAATTTTCATATGTAAATCATTCAAAGGTTAGATGCAACTGCAGAGAAGATCTGTTTTCTTATTCTCTCTTTTTGGGCCTCTCTCGGGTTCTGCGACCTCAGCCGGCCATCCTGCGAAGCATGTGTAGGATGGACAGTCCCTGTTGGGAGTAGACATTCTTCCATGTACTGAGGCCCCCAACTGTATTGGGCTTTTTAGGTCAGTACCATCACCTTGCTCACTGTTTTTGGTTGCTTCAGCTGTATATATAGGACACTTTCTTATGAACCAAACTGCTGCTTCTGGAGATCACACTTGTACAAAAGTATACAGTGGTACCCCGACTTAAGAGCAGCTCGACTTAAGAGCAATTTGACTTAAGAGCGGAAAACTGTTGGCATTTTAACTGCCGCTTTACAAATTTTAGATATGGTCTGCTCGACTTACAGTTTTTTAAGCTTATTTTTTAATTTTTTAGATAGGTACCCCGACATAAGAGTAGTTCGACTTAAGAGTATGCATTCGGAACGGATTAAATTCGTAAGTCAAGGTACCACTGTATATTTCCAAACCACACCAATACAAACTGTGTTACTACCAAATTGCATACACCACTTCATTTCTAGGGGAAAAGGGGCTTTAAGCGAGAAAATATAAATAATAAAAACCAGTAGAAATACAGAGTTGGTGAATGGTTATAAAATCTGATTTTGTGAAGAGGCAAATGTGTTTTGCTTATTCAAACACAGTAAACATTTTTGACATATTTTTAGAATCTCATTCATAGAAAGGGAAAGGGCTTTGATTTTCTAGTGAACACTTTCATTCCTTAAGCTCTTGATGCACAAAGCAGCAACTAATAAACTTACTTACATTAAAAAGAAAAAAGAAAGAAAAACTCAAAACTGCAGAGGCAATTACTTTACTGGGCCTCTCATGTTCCAAAAGATACCGAAAAGAAATTGTTTTTGCGAAATAGCCTATAATTCATGGAACTATTTCTACATTACAGAAAAAAAAGAAAAATTCACATTTGAATATGTTTACTCATGCATGACTCCAGGGGACTTGATGAAATTTATTTATTATTCAAGGGAAATTTGAATTTATGCCTCCAGGGCAAGTAACACAATGCTATGTCAACTTGCTGTACTGCTATATTTGGGAACTTGAAAAAAACTGTCCACTAATTCCAGATTCAGTCTATCACGTCCTATTCTTTATGAAATGATGTCTACATTGAGGCGTATGTATGAAGAGAGCAGAGGTTACTCAAAGAAACCAAATGCAGGGTTATTTTATGGCATAAAAATAAACTGTTGACTGGATGAAACCTTGTGGTTCCTATTACGTTTTCAGTTCATCTCAGTGGTGAATTGTTGATTAAGGCTGAAGTGAACTTTTAACCCTTTTGCAAATGTAAGTCTATGCACATATTTCTGGAAATAATAATATGTGTATACAGAAGTGGCATACAGAAGAAAGAGAGCTGAGCTTAAACTGTGCACTGGCCAAAAGCCAGAGGGATATTTCCGGTTCAGTAAAAACACACGGCTCAGTGGCAATGCATCAGGCATCAAATCCCACCAAAGAAGCAGGGAGGAAGAATCATGTACTTCTTCAGAATCCTATTGAACCCCCCACCACCACCCATCCCACAGTTTTAGGAGTTGTGTTTAAAAAATGACAGGAATTTTAAATATCTCAGCCACTATTAAGATTGTGTACACCCTTGCACATGTTGCCAATTTTATGTATGCACATTTCATCCAAGCCTATACTGGAGCCGACTGAGCACTCTGTACCCGAGATGTGAAAAATCAGAGTTTATAAGACAATCAAATGAAGTTTCAGATGAAAGACTGATTGGAATTTTGTTAAGTCTTTTTAAATTTTAATTAAATCTAATTAACTTTCTTCATTTCTTTCATTGAATGAGTTCACTTGACATTGAAGATTATATAGTACTGCTAGGTGAAGCATATCTTCTATATTTAAACTTGAGAGGTTTCAAAGAGAGATATCATGATATAATAGAAAATAGATTGATGATATTCATGGTGATCGCATTTTATGATTCTTAGTCATTGTTTCAACATAATACTGTGTGAACCAAATCAAAATGTTAATCTATATAATTTAGATCCATTGAATCAATGGGATTTATGGACGCATTGACTTAGTAAATCCTATATATTCTTGGATCCAATCTAATCAGGTTTAACCTATACATTCCTTTGTGGCTGGTGCAAGGGAGACCTCCCTTTCTCTCTCTTTCCTCTGCTTTTGAGGCTTGCCTGAGTTGAAACATTCTAAACAATCACCCACAATTCAGCAGAGAGAGAGAAAGAGAGAGAGAGAGAGAGAGAGAGAGAGAGAGAGAGAGAGAGAGAGAGAGAGAGAGAGAGAGAGAGAGAGAGAGAGAGAGAGAGAGAGAGAGAGAGAGTTGGCTCATTTATGATTTTGTGACCTGCTCCAATGTTCATATTGCAAGACATTGCTTGTTGATCAAGGCAAAATTGGTCAGAAATGGTTGCTTGTCTTGCAAAACAGAGTTGTAAACCAAGGTATTGCTGTATGATGATCCTCATGACTCTAGAGAACTCATGATGCTTAATATCTATGCACTACTGCTCCAATTACTTACACATTTCTTTTCACTGTACTTTGAACAGTGGGGTGACTTACACTTGCCGAAATCCACTAGACCCATTGAATCAGTGGGGATTTGGTGATGCAACTGCTCCATGAGCAACTGACTACTGAATTTTAGTCATAGTGTTATCCCATGAACTTCCCATGTTTCAGCTTCATTGGGTGACAGTAGGTTCTAATAGTAAAAGAGGAAAAACAAAACAATATAGAATTTGGGTAGTTATTTGAGAAAACAAGTGAACATTTCTTGTAACGTAATGTCTCTCGTCCATTTTTTATTATACACAATGAAATGAAACATGAATGTTGTGTACACCTATAACAACAAGACAAGCAAAAATACAGCAGATATTTATTATTTCATATAGCCATTTGGGGTAGTATTTCTGGGTTTATATATAATATGTGGTCCTTTGTTATCCAAGAGATCTGGATAATGTGCTGGATTTTATGGAGAGTGCAGTTGATATGCCTCACAGTAGTTCTTTGGAAAATAGCCTTCTCTTCCCTTCTAAGACCACAGCTTTGTAGTTATTGTACAGCTTCTATGTACCTCTGATATAATTGGAATTTTTTACCGAATCAATTTCCAGGGTGTATGGGAATACAAGCATGCATCTCCATAATAGTGTTTCTTGCTATGTTCTATCAAGTTGCTTCTAGCATACAGCAATCCTAGCATGGTTTGTAGGGTATGTGAGATATTCAAGGAGTAGGTTGCCGTTGCTCCCCCACCAGGGATTTGAACCTAGATCTCTTAAATCCTAATCTGTTACTCCTAGTCTTTTACATTATATCATATTGGTATATCCAGCATTATATACAGATTTTATTTTCATTAGATCTAACAGCCATTCCCTGAATGTGTTACGTGTCTATGTCATGCATTAAACCTAATATGCTCTCTGAATCTGGCTAGCCTTGTGACTGCAAACCTTGCCTCTTCTCTCCAGACAACCCCAAAGGCTTTTGAGTGCTTTGCATGATTTATTAGAAGATGTCAGTAACTTAAACATTTATTTTGCCTCTGTTCCTTTGAAGTTGCTGAAAGTCCTCTAGTTTGGTGCATCAAGAAGAGAGTAAACCACTTACTGTAAATTTCCGTCCCTGTAGTATGAAAGTGTGTCAGTGAGAATGATGGCAAATCAAGTTCTGTATGGAAGAGGTGTAATTGAATCTTCCAAACAAATGGCTGCATTTGTGCCCGTGTGCCATGATTCCTCGCCTCTGCTATTTTATATAGTGAACGCATAATTTGAATAGGCCACTCTGCTCACAGGAAAAATGATCAGTTGACATTTGTCATATCCCAGAAGATGTTTCTGCATTTGCAGTAATGGGATCTTGAATATCACTTTCACTTGGAACCCACAGTGTTTGCTCTGGTGTTACGCCACTGACAAGATAAATGATTGCTAAATCCAGCCCTGCCATAATGTGTCTCTTCTCATATTATTGGCACTCTCATTTGTCCTCTCTCCTTCACTGACTTTTATGTCAACAGAATCCAAAGTTTCCTGTGCATTCAGCTAGGAGCTTGAGTACATGCATGGCCACTTGATCGGTTCTCACTCCAAGTTACTTTTGCAGTTGTAACAGGCAGTCAGAGGAAGAGGAACCATGAGATACAACAAGTGTCAAATGGGGAAAGGTTAAGACATTTTTGAGAAGGCCAGAAATGTGACCTTTGCTGTGTCAGCTTATAAACAGCAGAGGAGACAATCGACTTATTTCTCAACAACATGTTGCTTGTACAGCCAGTGTGGTTTAGTAGATAAAGTGGCATACTATGATTCAGGAGGCTTGGGTTTAAATCCCAGCTTGCCCATGGACACTCACTGCAAGGTGGCATTGGTAAAACCAATGGATTATCCCAAGCCATGAGTGACAGAACATAAAACAGAGGTGCTAATGGAGTTCTTAAGATTGAATGTACAGCCCATTTTGTTGTAGTACATTGTTGTGCATTACAATCAAGACCACCCTTTCACCTGAGGCATTGGTTTTCTATGTGCAGTCTTCTGAAGAAATGATCCCTTCCAGCATTTTAAAGAGGCATGGTATACTGTGAAATAAAAACACATTTATGACCCCATCTGATGAGTGTGAAAATTACTAGCAAGCTTTAAGTGCTCCTTTTTGGAATTTAGTGCATAGATAATTTTTATACTATTTTATTGTATTGTAATGTCAAGTGCAACATTCATAAGAGTGAGGACAGTTTTTGAGATTTCTTCCATGCTATCTTGTGCCAAAATCTGATTGGCTGCAGCAGAATTGCACGTTTCTGCCTCAAGCCATCTAGAATGTTTGGACCAAGTCCCCTTGTTTGGGGGACACAGAGAAGGTAAAAATGGCATTGCAGTAGTTGCTTAGGAAACTACTGTCCAGGTTTTTTTTTGAAGTACAGTGTACAAATATGGTCCTTTGGTGAGAAGCTATTTACAAAAGGTCTTCTCTCATCTGCCATAAATAAATGACGTGCCAACTGAACATTTAGTTTTTTTTACTGATGTCTTGCTGTGCCCACAAGAACATGTGTTGAACTCTTAGCATTTACATACAGATAGGCATAGAAACAGCTTACTCTGTACTAAGAATCCTTCTGACAGTATGATAGCAGCAGACCTATTAGAGGATTTGACATTAATTCTCAGAAATGTGCCATGGAATGTGTTAGCTGTTGCCTCAATCTTCCCACCCTTACATTTCATTTCTGGGTGGATATTATTTTAAGTTTAATGGCATGCTGTAAGAATATGTCATGATCATATAAATTGTATTCATATATTGTGATCTCACCAGTGGATATGTTGTACTAATACTTTAGGAGGTCAAATAAGGCTTCACTGTAATCTATCTTTTGGGTAGACTGAACTCATCATGACTAGCATGAATGGTATCTGAGCAGAAATGAATATTGTTGTGCTACTAGGCTACAGCCCTGTCCGCCATTACCTGAGACTAAGTTCCATTAAATAAACATGCATTGTAAAAGAGTAGATGTGCTGGTTTACCTGAAAGGCCAACTTCCTTCCTGTTCCTATTAGGCATAGTATTGTGTATACTACTCTGGGCTGACTCTTGCATTTCTTTGAATGCCAAATATAGATGTATTTTTCTATGATTTTTACAAATCTAGATAACTGCTCTGAGTACTAGCTTTAGACTGCACTCATGACAAAGATAATTAGCAATACTGGCAAACATTTTTATGGGAAGTTTGTAGAACTTACTTTTGTTACATTTGTCTTTACACTTGTTTCCATGGCTGAAACATGTAACTATATTAAAACATACAACCAAACCCTAAACATTTTGTTGTCACAAAAATAAAGAGAATTGAAATATAAGTACTATCCTTGCTAAAATATATCTATCTATCATAATGAGCTTAGAAGCCAATTGTTACATTTCAGTGAGTTTATTATTTCTTAGCTACAGTTATAAAAAACAATCATACATAAAAGATGATTCACGATCAGAATGACAGGTGATTTACTTGGTGGATATTATTCTAGGCTGAAAGATAATGCAAATTTATATATATATAAGAATGTTTTTTCTCATTTACATACTTCTATTCTTCAGTAACTGAAGAGCTTTAATGCTTGAGAAATTGCTTAGACTATTAACTTTATTTTATGAATTATCAAGCCCTGAAGATCAAAATGGCCTTATTATTCTGTCACATGCTATGTTGTATGCATCCAAAGTGTAGTTCTTGCACAACAGAGGTCATTGTGGAAATGAGTGTTTTAATCAGTGTGTGAGCAAAGGCTAGTGTTGACATAACCGAGTGACAATAATTAATGGATATATGATTCTGAATATATTTGACAAAAATACTGCATTTTGTATTAAAACTCTGCTGATATTTCTAAGTTGCCATCACTGGATTTTATGTACAGTATTTGCCTTTATGTTCCATACTAAAATATGCTAAGAAAATACGTATTTTGTTTTTTTCCAAGCCCGTTAAATGAATGACAGGAAGTGAAAAAGAGGATATCAGGAAAATAGTTTATTATTATTTTCAAACAACAAAATGATTTAGTGACATAATCTCACAAGGTCTTTTAGAACCGGCTGCTCAATAATCCATAAGAAATAGAAAATGCTAAGAGTTTTTCCCCCCTTTAGATTAATGAAGAGAGACATTACAAGACCTTGTAGCTGATAAGTCTGTAATGCACAGGTAGAAATAAGAATATTTCCCTCATTTTTTTCATATGTTGATTGTGGTACTTGTTTCAGTTTCAATGGGGGGGAAATGTACTTACCTGACAGAAACTAGTTGTAGTATCCATAATTCCAATTACAGAGAAAATGAGAAAAAGTGGGCTCCACCGAGGACACACACAATGTGTCCTCAGTGCACCACCTCCCATTGTCACCCATACTGCCTGCCACCTGAAAATCAATGGCTGACTGTCATGTGAACGACCAAACCAGAGAGGGCAGGACACTGTCCATTAGGATATGCAAATTGTTGGCCTGTGCCCTGAAGTCACGGTCAGTTGGGCAAAAAGTGGCATTTCAGAATCTGAAAAGCAGACCCCACACTTGAGGGAAAATGTTAGGAAGAAAAAGATTGTTCCTTGGGAACAGACTGGGTAGTTTCATCTGTTAAAAATCAAACTGTTAGAAGATGTATTGCTTACTTACATAAGTACATTCATATAGTAGCCAAAAAGACTGTTAGGATTTTATACCAATGTAATGCAAACAATGTCCTGCTAATTTCATAAGAACAGACCCCAGAAAAATAGACTCTAAATATTAATTTTCCTGGCTTACAAAACTTGAACATATTTCAGGATGAAATTCCCTTTCCTCAAAGCATATAAAGATGTTAGCAGCTGTACATGAATGTGCTGAAGTTGATTAGCTTAACCTTTACTATATTTCTCTTCAGATTTTAAAATGTGATGATTATTAATACCAGTGCTATCATTATTTGCTTACTTCAGGAACCCTTGAAAAGGTTCTGTGCATCATTTTAAAAGGGAGACAGGAACTGTTTCTGAGACCATGCTATTGACCTAAAATATTCATAAAATGGTATTGTTTGTTTATTTATATTTATATGCCACCTTTCCCCTGAGATATGAACCCGAGGTAGCTCACAGAAATTTATAATTCTTCTTTTAATGCTCTTCTATGAACTCAGTTGTTAGCAATGAATTCTGGACAAAATTTCTCGGGTGATAAATTGGAAAGCCCTAGATTTTTAGACCTGAACCAGCCCTTTACATCTTTTCTACATTGCAGTGAAGTATGTGTGACAGGAGAAAGAGCAGAAAGTAATGAAAATGATCAAGGTTTATTACTGACTGGGATATTCTATAACGAGGACATATTATATAGTTATAATAATACAGTAGTTGTGGTTGGTGACAGTTTTCCATGTTATTTTCTTTGCAGAAGCCAATGAGAAACACTATGGTTTTCAGGTTTTGATAACTTTTACATTGCAACTGTCATTCAGTGATGTTGCAGTTTTGCCTCTCACTTCTGCTACATTTTGAAAGCTTGACGCCTCTATTTGTACCTTTTATCCGAATGGGCTGTATATAATGGCAGTTATGTAATGGAATTCTGCACCCTCCTCTTAGAGCAGACTAGCTTTGACAGAATATGTTTGATCATGAACATTTCCTGGGGGACATGGTGGTGGTGGTGGGGACATTATGGGGAGATTTAGGAGTAGAGATGGGCACGACTTAGCGGTATTCCCGTTTCCGTTTCCGTTACTCGGTTCCGTTACTCTACGGAAACGGTAACGGGAATTACTCCACCAGACTTCGAGCTCGAACCGACGAACGAACAATTTTGGTCTGATTTGTCGTGCTCGTTCCTTGCATCGCGCGATTGCGCGATGCCACGCGGCACAGAAAAAAGTTTTTAAAAGTTAAAAAAACCCGGTTCCCGGCCAAAAAGCAGGCGGAAAAATGCCTGCCGTGCCTCAGGGCACCTACCAGAGGGGTTGTTTCTGGAGGTCCCCGGCCTCCCCCCTCATCCCCCGTCCTGGGCTGCTCTGGTGGGACTCGCCGCAGGCTCGCAGCCAGCAAAAAGCCCAGTCTCGCCGCGCGGCCGCCCGCAATTAAAGCGCAAGCAAGCGGCACGGACGGCACAGGAAAAAAACTTTTAAACTCTCCCCCCACCCATTCCCGGGCCAAAAAAGCAGGCGGAAAAATGCCTGCTTGACTAAGGGCGCAGGGCACCTACCGGAGGGGTGGTTTCTGGAGGGGGGGGTCCCGCCTCCCCCCCGTCCTGGGCAGCCGGACTCGAGTTGCCATTTCGCCATGCCATGCGTGCGGCGGGCGGGGGATCCAAAATGGGGCAGCAAACGCAATATTGTTTTTGAAATCGTGGTCCAAAAACACACAAGCACAACAGAAACACGCGAAAATTTATAAACTGCCAGATTTTTCACAGTAGCAGTGGGTTTTTTCTTGCAACAAAATGTCTCTCCTCTCCTCCTCTGTCCTCCATTGATTTTATTTATTTTTTATTTTTTTTACACCTGCGCAATGATGGGCTGGCCGAGTGGCCAGCCATGTGGGAGTGGACAACCATGCAAATTTTTGGAGCCATCCCACCAGTCGCATGGCCACTTGGCCATGGAGACTTCTGGGATGTGCCAAAAAGCCCCCTAAAACCTGCCCTAGCCCTAACCCTAACCCTTGACTCCGTACCCATACGTCACAGACTGTCTTCTTAGTGGGTCAGAGAGGCACCCAGAGGTGCAACCCACTAGCCCACCGTAACCTTACCCGTCACTAGCCTAACCCTAGCCCTTGCACTAAGCCACCTTAAAGCCAGATCTACTTGCTTGCATTGCACTACACGCAGCAAGTACAATTCCCTTCTGTGTGAGACATGGTGGTGCGAGAGCCTTGTGCAGGGCGGGCATGACGCTATCACTCTCACTGGTCTCACTGTCTGCACATTCTGTTATGCAATATCCATATGGCTATTGCATAGCATTTTGCAGCAGCAGCAGGTGAGGAGGGGAGACCCCCATGTAGAGGGGTCTCTTGGAGCCTGCTTCCCCTTCCAAGTGGGTGAGGAATGGATAGGAGGCACCCACGGGTGCCTCCAGGAGCCCACTTTCCCTTTATAGCGGGCCAGAGGAGGCACCCACCCCACAGAGGTGCCTCCAGGAGCCCGCTCCCCCCCCAAAACCAGTACTAATGACAACGAAAAAACGAACCGACTAATTTTCGCAAATTTTCACGAAAACCGGAAACGAGCCGAAACGGGACCGGCCCGACTAACGACAACTCGAAAAAAAATTTTTTCAAGTCGTGCCCATCTCTATTTAGGAGTAACAATTTGCAGTATGCAGATCTGTCTCTTTAAGTGACACACAGAATTCTATCTTCACTCCTAAGGGGTTTCGGAACTGGCTAAACATTGGCTTATACAGTTTTATTTTTGAATGTTTGCTTTGTTTATTTATATAAATCAGGATAGGCAATTTCTTCATGATGGGGAACATTTTTTTTGGTTGGACAACTGTTCAAGAACTGCATGCTGACATAAGAAAATGTATGTAGTTTAAAATTTAATAAAAAAACATTAAAAAAAGAACTGCATGCTGAAATGGGGTGTGACCTAATGGGAAGTGTTTGTGTTTGGTGGGATATTATATATTTGATGGGCATGATCCTGTTGGTTATTTACACCAGTATGAATGCAGTGGAGCAAACTGCAGTGGTGAATTGCCGCAGTGAATAACCATGGTTGCCCAAGTGCTAGTGGCATCACCTGGTGCACAATGAGGAATACTAGTGGCAACTTGTTAACTAGTGGCAATTCACTACTGTGACCTATGCTATTATGCTTATGAAACCAACTTGACATAAATAACCAACAACACTCTGGAAAAGAGTGGAGTGATGATATTGTGCTGGCATTGCAAATCATCATTCTATAAGGCAATCCTAAAAATAAAGGCAACCCAAACATTATAACTTTGAAACTCAACACAGAAGGTGTAGACATCATAATGTTGGTCTGTGCCATGACTGGAGATGTGTGGTCAAATAGTTTTAAAGTTGTGATGTTTAACATTTAGATGTGATGTATTGCCCCATTCCCCTATGCAGACACTGGCAAGTATTTTTGTCAACAGATTTAAAACAGATCAAATAAATTGAAAAGATCAGTCAGGAATCAAGATGGTGTATGGGGTACCCTCTTATGCTCACTACCATTTACACTTGTTGAAAAGCAGGCTTGACAGCTGCTTTGTGCTTGGGTGAGAAGTGGTTCATTGATGGAAAAAGGAATGAACTTCTGAGATTCCCCCTGGCTTTGTGTCACTTTTTGAATGGTAATAAACCCAGTGTCCTGTAGACCAGCCATTCTCAACTAGAGCCTCCTCTTTAACAAGGATACAACTGAAACATATATCTTTCAAATGTGCCAGAGCCCCCCAGAGGGCCATATGCCCCCAGCTGAGAAAGGCTGCTGTAGATCATCTTGACTACTGCCACTGGTGTGTCAACATTCAAAATTCCCCTTTGTTATGCAAAGCTTTGGGACCCTTTTTCCTTTGGTCATAATAAAGACAAAGGTTTTCCTTGCACATGCATGCTAGTCTTGTCCAGCTCTAGGGGCAGTGTTCATCTCCATATTCAAGCCGAGGAGCCAGTGTTGTGCAAGTCCATGGTCACGTGGCCAGCATGACTGCAAGGAAACACTGTTTTACCATCCTGCTTTTTACGGCAGTACCTATTTATCTACTTGCATTTTACATGCTTTCAAACTGCTAGGTTGGCAGGATCTGGGGTTATCAGTGGGAGCTCGCTCTGCTGCATGGCACGCAGGATTCTAACCGCCGAGCTGCTGACTTTGCAGCCAACAATTTTCGGAAGCCTTAGTCCACCGAGCCACCTCACTCATATATTGCATTTCCTGGTGTTCTGTATTACAAATACAGAAACACAACATCCTACATTCATAAACCAGAGGTTTTCTGAATAATTGAATTATATATAGTATCTCTGTGTATGTGATAGTGAGAGAAGGAGAGGGAGAGGGGGAAAGAGTGGGTTTATAGTTCCACAAGGCACTGAGATTTAATCAAGGATTCAATTAATTATAAAATAGTTTAAATCAACTTTGGGAACTATCTACTTTATACTTTCCTGTGGTACAAGCAACAGCATGAGCAACTACTGTCTGTTTCAACATAATAGAAGATTTCCTGTTTAGATAACAAAGGCTTACAATTAGATTTTAATAATAAATGCTACCCTTGGTGTTTGGTTTTTGGTTTTTAAAAACTACTATAAGGCATGAACAGAAGTATAGCAGAAATGGCTGTAATTAGAATTAATTATAAGTAATTAAAAGTTTTCTTCCCGTAAGCACTGGGTAAAAGTTTGACAAAGAACAAACAGGAGATTTAATAGAATTAATTTTTTTTAAAATAGAAAATTACTGCAATGAGGAGAGGCTACAAGGGGGACATGCCGACTTCAAATAAGGACAAGAACAATAAGAACAACAAGTCTTGACATCACAAGAGGCCAGTGGTCTGTATATTGCCAATATATACAGTGTCTAAAAAAATAGCCAAAGTTTTTTCTGTGAGTCTGGATGTAATTAATTCTCAGGCACTTTCAGATGACTTTATATTTAATTACAATTGGTTAAAAATTTAAAATGTGAAAAACTTCATTCTCTTCTGTTCCCCTCTCTCTTTGTCATTCATGTGCATACAAAGACACAAAAGGTGAAGAAAAAGAAGTCAGAAGAGAACCTTTTGTCTGACATAGAACATGACATTTGATCAGCTTTCTGTATTCTAAGACATCATATATGATCCAGTTTCAGAAGTGAGCTAGCTATGTCTGGACTCTGCAACCCTTCTGGCCTTTAGACAACCAAAATAATCTAGATTGATAAAATGTATTCTAAAACAGTAACTTCCTAGTTTTATTTTTACTTTTCTTTTGAGCAAAGCCTTGCTAGCATGTGAAATGAGTGCAATTGTATGATAGTTGGAACATTCTTTGGCATTACCCTTCTTTGGGATTGGGCTGTAGACCGATCTTTTCCAGTCCTCTAGCCGCTGCTGAATTTTCCAAATTTGCTGGCATATTGTGTGTAGCACCTTTACAGCATCTTCTTTTAAGATTTTAAATAGTTCAACTGGAATGCCATCATCTCCACTAGCGTAGTTTGCAATGCTTTCTAAGGCCTACTTGACCTCACTTCCCAGGATGTCTGGCTCCATATCAGCAACTACACTATCTTGGTTACCAGGGACATCCAGATCTTTCTGATATGATTCCTCTGTGTATTCTTGCCATCTCTTCTTGATGTCTTCTGCTTCTGTTGAGTCCCTACCATTTTTTTCCTTTATCATGTCCATCTTTGCACAAAATGCCCCTTTAATATCTCCAATTTTCTTGAATAGATCTCTGGTTTTTCCTTTATTCCTCTATTTCTTTGCGCTGTTTCTTCAATAAGGCTGTCCTGTCTCTCCTTGCTATTCTTTGGAAGTCTGCATTCAATTTTCTGTATCTTTCCCTTTCTCCCTTGCATTTTGCATCCGTTCTCTCCTCCGCTATTTGTAGGGCCTCATTGGACAGCCACTTTGCTTTCTTTTCATTGCTGCCTCCTATACAATGTTACAAGCCTCCATCCATAATTCTTCAGGTGTTCCATCCACCAAATCTAGTTCCTTAAATCTATTCTTCACCTCCACTGTATATTCATAAGGAATTTGACTTAGATTGTACCTGACTGGCCCAGTAGTCTTCCCTAGTTTCTTCAGTTTAAGTTTGAATTTTGCTATAAGAAGCTGATGATCTGAGCCACAGTGAATACCAGGTCTCATTTTTGCTGACTATATAGAGCTCCTCCATCTTTGGCTGCAGAGAACATAATCAATCTGATTCCGGTATTGTCCATCTGGTGATATCCATGTGTAGAGTTACCTTTTGTGTTGTTGGAAAAGAGTGTTTGCAATGACCAGCTTGTTGTCTTGACAAAACTGAATTAGTCTTTGCCCTGCTTCATTTGGAACTCCAAGGCGAAATTTGCCAGTTATTCCTTTTATCACTTGACTCCCTACTTTAGCATTCCAATCTCCTATGATGAGAAGAACATCTTTCTTTAGTGTCACTTCTAGAAGGAGCTGTAAGTCTTCATAGAATTGGTCAATCTCAGACTCTTCAGCATTGGTCATTGGTGCATAAGCTTGGATTACCATGATGCTGAAGGGGTGCCTTGGAATCATACCAAAATCCTTCTATCATTTTTGAGGTTGTATCCCAGCACATCTTTGTGGGCTACTCCATTTCTTCTATGGGATTCTTGCCCACATGAATAGATGTGATAGTCATCTGAACTGAATTCACCCATTCCCATCCATTTAAGTTCACTGATGCCCAAGATGTGGATGTTTATTCTTGCCATCTCACATTTGACCATATCCAGCTTACCCTGGTTCATAGATCTCACATTCTAGTTCCCTATGCAGTATATTTCTTCACAGCATTGGACTTTCCTTTCTCTTCCAGGCACGTCTACAGGTGGGCATCCTTTCGGCTTTGGTCCAGCCTCTTCATTAGCTCTGGAGCTACTTGTACTTGTCCTCCGCTGTTCCTCAGTAGCATGTTGGACACCTTTCAACCTCCAGTGTCATATCTTTTAGCCTTTTGTTTCTGTCCATGGGGTTTTCTTGGCAAGGATACTGGAGTGGCTTGCCAGTTTCTACTCCAGGTGGAGCACCTTTAGTCAAACTCTCCACTATGACCTATAGCATATCTCATAGCTTCTCTGAGTTACTCAAGTCCCTTCGCCATGACAAGGCAGTGATCCATTGAAGGGTACTCTTCATTTATTTATGTATTTAGTTCTCTTACACAAATAAACACTGGGGGTGCAGAGAGGAAAGGCATTTAGTTTCCTTGACTGTTGCTCTTAAAGGCAGGAGGTGGTCATGCCTTTGAACGTTTCTTCTCCTGGATTTCATTCAAGTTTCAATGGCATGGTTTTGCACTTTGCACTTCTTTTCTTTCTCTCTCCTCAGCAGACGAAAAGGGGCAAAAGGAATCTATTTTTAGCAATGTACTTTTTCTCTCTGTCTCTCCATCAGCCACTGCAGTGCTTAGTGCTGCTGAATAACTGTTATGGTTTCTTCTTCACAATTAAACCTCTTGGAAGGCAACCATTGAAGCTTGAGGCTGAACTTTGAATATGGCATAGGGAAATATGGCCAATATTCCTTCTAAGATTGTGTGTGTGTTTTTTCTTAAAGGAAAGAGGAGCTTCTTTAAAAGAATACTCATTTTGCTTCTATTCTAGTGTGAAATGCAACTCATTTAATTAGTATTTTCAGGCACAGATGGCAGATTAACTTGATGGCTTGATTACTGTTGCAAGATGGAACATTTGGGCAGGAGAGGACCAGGAAAACTGCTTAAAACTGGGCAAATCTGCTAGATACATCTGGCCACGCACATACTTTTTATTAAGAAAACTATAGGTAGGCTGTTTTTCTGGGAATTAAATTGTGAAGTACTGTAATTGTATCTTGATGTGGAACCTTTTGGGGGGTTGGAGGGAAGTTATGAATAGGAAAAATTGTCCCTTCCTTCTCACAGCTAAGGATGAGTTACGCCAAGTGCCTTTTTAATAAAGCAAGATCATAGTTTGAGGTAGCTACTGAAGAAGAGACAGAGTAAGCTCAACTTGCAAGCCTCATGGCACAGTGGATAAATGCTTGCATTGCAGGTAAAACTGTGCTCACAACCTGGGGCTCAATCCAGGGTAGCAGGCTCATGGTTGACTCAGCCTTCCATCCTTACGAGGTTGGTAAAATGAGTACCCAGCTTACTGGGGGGCAATGTGTAGCCTGCATACTGTTATTAAACTGTAAACCACCCAGAGACTACTTGAAGTGGTATCGGGTGGTATATAAGCAGAGCAGTTTGCTTTGCTTTGTCTTCTGTAAAAAGCAGAGGGATCAGGCTATTTCCTGTGGGTGCAGGAAACTGATCTGGCTCTTCTCATGTTCAGCCTGAACATTAGTAATATTAGAAAATACCAATGAGTTTCCCTCCTAATATTGCCAATCAGTTGTTCTAGTTAAAGCCACCCCCCATTCCCAAAGGAATCCACAGATCTGTTATGCCATTGCAAACTATTGCTGCTCAGAAATGTCATAATGTTAAACTGTATTTTAGCTTTGTGCTCTAAGACGCTGTTCTCACAGATGCTCTAGGACAGGTCCCCCTCCTCTCTCTCTCCTTCACTTTTTTTTACTAGAAGATAAAAATGGTAGATTCTAGAACCCCTAAATATATTTTCTAGCTTTTATTTGAAATTGTGTCAGCAGTTCCTTTCATATATGAGTTTGATGATATGTTAATAAGGTAATATGATTAATTTTGGAGTCTGTGGTGATTAGTAGAATTGATTTAGAAATAAATATATTTGAGAAGCTTCAGTGCAGTACAGTTGTATGTCAAAGACTCTGGCACTCCACTGTTAAATACCCATTCACTTTCTAACCTACCGACCAATCAGGATCTTTGAGATTTTGATGCATATTATCTCTCGCTATCTTTTAGAGTTTGAGGAAATGGACATGTCCACAAAAACACAGATTAAAATATAATACAGTGCAGTAGTTACTTGTAGTCTTTAAGGTGCCACCGTGGTTTTATCTTTTTCATTTGTTCTTTTATTTATATTTTTCAGTTTGATTTTAGCTATAATGCTTGCACAAACACAGGTTTCTGAATATTGCTTGATCATCCTTACATGTGGAAGAGATCTTTCCCAAGGCATGCTGAATCTTCTTGCTTTTAGAAATATTGAATGTTTTTTTAAAATGGGCCTATATTTCCATGAGTAGTTTCTTATCACTGCTTAGGGCCTTTTTACACAACCCCTAAGATCCGCTGGCCACTTAAATTCGGACCAGAGATCTTAGGGGTTCCTCGCTCTTCCTCTGTCCCCACCCCCCTCCGCACTTCCTGGTTTCTGGCTGCCCGAGGGAGGGAGCAAAAAGAAAGAAAAGCATGCCGGTTACCTCCGTTTTGTTCAGGGCAGCATTCAGATCTCTTAAAGGAGCGGGGCGCAAAAAAAGAACAAACAGAAGCCAGGAGAGCCCCGCACTCGCTATCCTTACACCGGATCAAAATTTTGTCACATCCAAAAAGCAGGTACAAGAAAACTGCTGTTTAGTCGCGCTAAGTGGGCGGGGTCGCACTTAATTGTCTGCAAAGTCCGGAGCTGGTGGGTAAACATTTTTAAGGTCCGGACCTTGCAGCCATTTGCGGCGGAGCTTAGGGGTCGTGTATAAACGCCCTTAGTTGGTATTATATAGCTTTACAGAGTGTGTAAACCTCTCTGAAACTTGAGGGGCAGGCCAAGACTGAAGTCTGAAACAAGCTGTAAATTTTGAGATGTGTGCTATTCTTGATTGACCCTAGCTCCTTCAGTTTTCATTTAAAATTACACATTCTGCCTTGTGTCAGTTTTTGTGAAGTATGGATGATTGCTCCCTGGATTTTAATCAAGTCTGGCCATCCTAGTATGATGGGACTCTACTGTGAGGAAACATGAAACTACCTTAAGGGATTTGGTACAAAATCAGGATGTCAAGGGGTTCCCTTCATGTTTTTTCAAAGTCTCTTGATTTCTATAAGAACACCATAGTGTAGCCAAATACATTCAGTATCTAGAAAACACAGTTAACTTTCCAAGAGTTGTAACACATTCTAATGCTTTGCATGGAGATGTTCAACTCTCCACCCACCCACAAAGGATACAAACATTCTCCAAGAATCTCCCCACCTTTCACCAGCAGCATCTTTTGATAAAGATTTTTTTTAAAAAAACTCATTTTGCTCAAGAACCATGCAAGGAGAAATCTAATTAGAATTTATGTTATTAGAGTGGAAGTCGTTCTACTTACCGTATTGGTACCTTGGCAAACCTGTGGCTGTTTTACCACGGTGGTTTGTGTTCCATACTGTTGGCATCTTTTAATTCAAAAACAGCTTCAAAATATCTGAAGGAGGCTGATACTTCTATGCACCATAAGCATACTAAGTGAACTTAGCCACAGTGACTGGGTGCTTAGAAAGAACCATAGAAAGAATGCTTTTTATCTATTACTTCCCATGCTATACTTGTGCCCTGCTCTTGGGTATGCCATAGGTAACTGATTATGTACTGCTCGAATAGAATGCTGAACTAGATAGTACTCTGAAATGATCCCACAAAGTTATTCCCATGTTATTAAACTCTTAAATTCCTTGTTATGTGCTAGAACACTCTTTTGGTTACTGTACAAAAGCATTACATTAGTATTCTTGGATAAAACTGCACAGGGATGAAGAGGCTGTTGTGTAATTATTATGTGATTGATTTGGATCTGTTTAGTTCAGGTGTGATTTAGAAACTGCTTTTCTGTATTTGAAAGAAACTGCCTGTCTTGAAATGTAATGGATTAGAGATGAAAGAGAGTCTTGAAGTAGAAAATGTACAATATAGCGTGCCTTTTACATGGCCATTAATGACATGTGAGGATTACCAAAACATGTATGTATGTTGTAACAAGCAGGCACGCCTGTGCAAAATTTTAACATGTGAAAAGATGTGTCCTCTGTGACTTGCTGTTATTTACAGCAGCAGATTCTGCCTGAAGAATTTCCATAAACCTTGTTTAAGAATGTATGAGGGAGCTGATAGTTATCAGGCATCAAATAAAGGCCTGTCAAAGACGTGACTGTTGATAAGCTATGGCAGCCACTGGCTTGGCAATTCTCAATGTGAAAACTCCTGGCAATCGATACTGTATTAATCATTTAGTCTCTGCTAGCTGGCAATACACTTCCTTCTAGGGAAAACCTTGGGCATCTGTCAATATAGCAAATATTGTCACTTTGGAAAAATAGGTCAAAATGATTGTAGTAGGAAGCTCTAAATTGAATTAGTAAAGGTGTAAAAACATACTGTTGGAATGCACATAGTTTTTCTTTTTGGGGGGAGCTATCTGTCAAACAAAGAAAGAGTTTTTAGGGAATCAGCTATAAATTCACAAGTGGGGGGGGGGGCTTCCCAAGAATCCCGTACAGAGGAAAACATGATAAATCAATAAATGTGTCTTATCTACTGTTTATGTTTGTGTTGTTGCATTTCTTCTATAAGGTATGGTACATTCATCCACTCAGCTACAGACAATAAGTTGTACACATTTCTCTTCCAATAGGTATGTTACACAATGTGATTCAAGGGTTGCACTCGTGAACAGAATGCATTTATCTGACATGAAAAGAAAATCTTGTATGAGTCACTGTGCAAAACCAAGTTTTATGGCAGTTCCCTATTGTAGTTTACAGGGCAATGACATAAATATGAAATAAATTATGTTTACTGTCACAAGCATAGATGAAAAGGTTTGTTTGATCACTTTTTTGTTACTTGCTTTTTCCATTTTTCTTCTTCAGAAGAGAAAGCAAAAGGATGGCTGTAATGGTAATAATTGCAATAAAGTGTGGTTTCAGAGGCACTCTTGCAGGAATCTCTTTTCATCATATTGCCCAGTTTCTAATGTTCCTTAGAAAGAAAACTTGTTCACAAAGTGTTTGATTAAGAGGGCTCTAGAACGTTCTTCCACCCTGTTTCAGAAACAATCTTCTACAAATGACACAGATGATTGCATACATGGCCTGATTCTGATTAGAGGGACCTTAATGAAACAGTTTGCCATTTTATTTGAAACAGGGTAAGCAGTAATTTCTATTAAATGTGGCTTGTCCAAACAAATCGCTGCAAGTTATGATGTGCAGTTGTGCTGTTTTTCAGATAAACCATGGTTAAAACCACAATCCTGGCTTCAGACAGAACCATGAAATATGGTTTGTTAATAAGAGAGCCAGCCATGATGAAGAGGAAGAGAGGAGGAGGCAGCAAGTTCAAATATGCTTCGATATCAGGCAAAATAAAAAACAAAAGATAAAAAGACTAAGGCACCCTAAAGACTAATAATGTATGGGCCTTGCCAGAGATTTCTTAATTCTTTGATATTTATGGAAGAATTAATTACTCTATACTAAAGAATGTTATTGTTTTGGTTTTTGGACAAAGCTCATAATATATGTTGTCCAGCTGCATCCAACCTGTGGCAAAGTTAATCGGGGTTTCTATTGGAACTTTTTTCAGCCTTGCGTATTGCCTCTAATGGGCTTGGTTGGGAGAAATCCTGTATCTCATAAAGTCAACACACTGTAGCAAAAGGCACAGAGCAGTCTTAAAATGTTTTTGGTAGAATCTTAATCATAATGTCTGTCTACTTTGATCTGAATAACAGCATCAGATCAGAAGAGTACATTGTACTTCAGTTAAGTGACCAAAATACTATTACTCTGAAATAACCACCTGTTTAAGTTTAGTCACTTCTACTGAAAAAGGTCCCCTTTTTGGCTATACTCTCTCTCTCTCTCTCTCTCTCTCTCTCTCTCTCTCTCTCTCTCTCTCTCTCTCTCTCTCTCTCTCTCTCTCTCTCTCTCTCTCTCTGTTGACAGCTGTGGCAGCCAGAGTAGCTGTCTTGTGCAGCTGGATGCTATTTGCAGCATGGCCACATCCAGCTGATCAAAATTTCCACTTTCTGGCCCAGATAATTTCTCATTTCTGCTGTTTGTCTGAGCTGGACTTTTGTTTCTGATCGAAGAATTTAGCTGTGGGTGTCACTGCAGAACCATCTTTGTTATCTTGTGAAAAAACAGCCAGCATCTTAATAGAATGCAATGGTGCTATGCTTAACTATGGGACTTGTAAGAGAACAAACTTTCTTTCTTTCTTTCTTTCTTTCTTTCTTTCTTTCTTTCTTTCTTTCTTTCTTTCTTTCTTTCTTTCTTTCTTTCTTTCAACTGCTGTAACATACAAAAGTATGACCATACTGTAGATATTGCATGCCAGAAGAACTCATTTATTGATTTGGCAGCCGTCTAACTAAATTTTGAAATATTTCAACTATGGCATGAGCATCTGGGAATTTAAGAGAACAGGTTAGGAAAGCCATATGATTTGCTGGCAACATAGACTGCAAAGTTTCTAGTGCAAGCCCCCTTTACCTTCACCAATAAGAATAGTTTTATGGATTTTAAAAACCGTCATGAAGTGAAGGTAGGAGCATGATTAGTTATAAAATGATTTATTTAGCTTAGTTATGTGGGGTAAATACGAAATGAGAGAGCAAGTATCCACATACTCACACCCACACCAAATATATCACATTCATTATTATGGACAGTAATACTGCTATGCCATGTCATATTAAGTGCCAATTTTATTACTATAGAGGAATAAATTTTGCTATCATAAGAAAATGAGTGTTCTGAACACAACAGGAACATATTCTTGTCACCTGGGCTTTCACTGTGGTGAGAATTCGTGCCACAGAAAATGTATTTTTTGAACTCTGAACAATTTCAACAGTGTTATCAAACACCTAATATGAAGCAAAGCAGTAAAGCTATGGCCAATTTGTCTTAGGTTTTACCTTCTGACTGTTTATCCTGCACCTTGATATTTTTACCTTAAGCACTCTATGGGTGAAATGCTTCAGTTCAATCTTTATGCAAAATAAAGGCAATGCAGAGTGCTGAAAATGAGTTTCTGATAAAGATCAATAAATACCATATGTAGTGGAGCAAAGTTATGAAAATGCAAATATTTCAAACAAAACCAAATGTAACAATTGCCAAAATAAGCAGTTCTCTCAAATATATTGTGGGCATTTTCTCATTTACATAAAGTAATTAAATTCAAGCCAGAAGAATTTTTTTTTTAAAAATCTGAAAGATATTATTGCCAAGATGATTTAATGTGGTGCTAAAGCTGGAAAATGTTGCCTGTTTGAAGGCTGGAAAAATATTTAGTACAAAGCTGCATTTGAGAGCTGACAACTGTTTTCAAGCTTACTTATGAAAAGCTGTTCACTTAATGGCTGCAGGAAAATAAGTGCCTTTTGATTATAGACCTGAAAACTGAAAGTGGGGAGATAATGATATTTTTGATCATAAACTATCTCCATTAAGGAATTACTAGAGTTCCAACTCACTGGAGTCTGTGAAAAAACCCATGGAACAGTAGTAGTAGTAATATTTGCAAAATGGGATAATGATTCTTGATTTTCTTGCAGTTGCTAAGCAGTCTCCAGTCCCTTTCTAATGTTAGACATTGTTTCAGTACCAGGACAGCTCTCTCAGATTATGACAGTCAAAATAGTGTTGGATGCCATCAGTATACCTGTGGCACTGAACCTGCAACTTGTATAACATTTAATAACACTGAACAATAGTTTCATGCTTATACTGGATAGTATAAGAGATAAGGTAGTATCCTGGGGTATATCATAAAGCAGTAGTCACAATATCAAAGAGGAGTCCTCCAATGCCACTTATCCCTCCAGGATGGACCAGAAATGATCCTAAAACAGTACTTCCAAGTTCCAACCGAGGCAGGTGACTCAGAAGGAGAGCTCTGTTAATTCTATCAAAGACTCTTGAGAGGTAAGGGAGAAACAAGGTCACACTTTCCCTGTCCAGTTCCTTATACAGTTGTCCTCTGCCTTTCGCGGTTCACATACTGCGGTCCCGGTATATTACAGATCCACAGTATATGGAAAAAAGGCCCCCTGGGGTAAGGAGGAAATGTCTTCCCAGGCCCGTCGGAGGCCCTAAAAGTGCTTCCCCACAAACCGGAAGTGACTTCCAGTAAACCAGAAGTGACCTCCAGATCACTACTAGAAAGCACTTTTGGAGTCTCTGGGGGACTGAAAAGCCCCTTGCAGGCCCGTCTGAGGCAGCGCCAGGCCTGGGGTAAGTACAAGAGTCCCCAGAGAGCCTGCTCAGTTCCAACCTGACCCAGCATCCACATATTGCGGATTTTCAATTATTGCAGGTCGGGTTGGGTCCCTAACCTCTGTGATAGGTGGGGGTTTTTTCACCAGAAAAACCTCCTCTCCCACAGACAGCCATGAAGCCATATATAGGCATTCCTGCACAACTAGAAAGCTGAGACACTTATGCATACTCTGGAATACTGTAGGTCGCAACGTCTCTTCCAACAGTGGAATACTGGAGAGTGGCCAGAATCTATCCAGTACCATGGAATTCAGGATTTTTCTTTTAAACAGAGGTCTCATCATCCCTCCCCCCACTATTGTAACTTTTTAAAATTGATGGAACTGTAGTGATTGTGAATGAATAGGACCACACTTGTAACAAAGAGGAACTTTTTGTCATTGCCCTTAAGCATTCTGCCAGGCTTCCTGGCCACATTTCGGTGCCACAAAGGGCAAAGGAGTCTCAACTCTCCATGCTATGCCTACTTTCATGGGCTATGCAATACAAATCAATTATAACTGGGCAAGCAGAGACTGTGGCTGCATATCCTGGATCAGTATGATATCCAAGTCAGAATGAACTAAGCAGTTTCATTTGCAAAGTTATGATTGCTTCTGACACGAATGAAGAAGATCACAGCTTTCCTCTGTTGTGCCAGGAAGTGATAATAAGTCTTTCATCATGCAAAAGGCAAGTAGCTTTGTGCCCAGAACTCCACTGAACAATTCAGAGAAGCACACTTACTTTTCTGCCATCAGTGCTGTTGAGAAGACTTTCAGGCAGGAGCCAGACTTTTTGGTCATCTTCTCCACCTTACCCCAGTCACCATCACTAGATCATTAGATGGTCTCTCTCTCCCCCCTCCCCCATCTTACCAAGGACTTTACATCTCCTGGCAAATCCATCTTTTGCCATGTTATAACCTATTGATATTGCTCCGAGGAAGAGGGTTTTGATCAATTGTTTTGTTAATTTTCTAGTAGCCTAAAGGTATCACCTGTTCCACGTGTGTATTTAGAAAAACAGGGAAATTAATTGTTTCTGTCTTGTGCTTAGGGACACTCAGGTTTAATTGTGTCAATAATTTCCCCATCCCAGAGGTCAACTAGGTTAGTCTTTTTGGACTTTTCTCTGCAAGCAAATTTGGAGAGGTTTGGGGTTCAGGAGGCTGAGTTATTCAACTGCAAAGGGGGTCCCCCTAGGAGAAAATCATTCCTAACTGAGTCAGGAAGTCACTAATATCCCTCCTACAGGAGAGCGATTAGCTGTTTCCTGACTTAATTAGAAATAATTTTCTCTCAAGGGGACACCCTTTGCAGTTGAATAACTCAGCCCCCTGAACCCCAAATCTCTCCAAATTTGGAGGGCTTACAGGGAACAACTTGAGGAAATTCCCCCAGTTCATTTCCTGAACAAAAAAGGCATTTTCTTCCTTTTCATGATGAAACGGTTTCTATCATTTCATTTCATAATGTATCATAATGAAACAATTTGTTACATAATGAAATGACAAAACAGTGCTTCGTTTTTCATTTGGTGCCCATCTCTTTAAAAAACTATGTTCCAGCCTCTTTGCTCCCTGCAGAATAACCTGAGGTAGATCATTTTTTAGTTCTTATCCCCCTGCATAAATCCCACATAGGATAATTATATATGAATGACTGATCCAGCACAGCTGTTTCTATATTCTTCTGATGCCTCTTCTTTAAGACTTACACTCATATCAATGTAAATAACAAACTATTTTAAGTATCCTTGGATAGTGAATCTTCCAGGGAAGAATATTTGTAGTTGTAAAAAAAGAATGGGCCCTTCATATTTTCAGCATAAGTTAGAAATACCAGTCTGCTGCTTTTTGGAGTTGAGCTTACCCTTACCTCATTACACTTTTAAAGAGAATAATGGCAAGCAAAAGAGATAGATGGTCCTTCTTCTCTTATCAGAAGCCTGATTATCCATTTAGATTGCCTGCATTCTTAACATGGGTCTCCAGAAGATATTGCAGTCATTACTCCATTTTTGTAAATCCCCCACTCCACAAAAGCTCAAAGTTCCAAGAGGTCTTAATCTAGTGATCTGCTGATGACAACAGAAAAATAGAAATCCCTCTACCCTCAAATCACTGTCGCTGCATGCAACACAGAAAATAAACCATAAATAAACAATACAATATAATAAAACATAATAGCTTAACAAAACAATAACCATCAAACCATTAAACAAAGACCAAGATGGGCTAGAGATGGAGCAAAAAATAAAATAAATGACAGCAAATCACTAGCAAAATAAGTTAATACCCAGGTCATTAAGCCATCCTTACTTGAGGATGTATGTGGAGACATGTACAGTACACTAATCGCTCCTGGAAGTGTAGGTGGAATTTGAATTTGTACTTAAGTTTTAAACAGTTTGTTTGCCTTCAGTTACACTGCTCAAATCTGAAGTTTCAAAATACTTCATTGTTAAGCCATGTGTACTCAATCATTTTTGAAGAACCAGTGTTCTTCTTGTTCTCTCCCGCTTACATAACACTAAATTGGCTGAACCACTTCTTGTGAATTTTCTCATGCAAATATTTTCCTTTGGATTGATACACTTGGGAAAGATAATTACCAAAGAGATTTGTTTGACAAAGATATATGTGCAAAAAAGAAGAAGATTAGAATGGAAAGTCTATTACACAGTTTCCTACTTTCAGGCATAATCACTCCTTTGCTAAAGAGGCAACCCCAATTAAAATATGCATCCAGCAGAAGCATATTATGAGCTTTGGTTTGCCACTGTGAATCGTTGACCCAAAGTAGTTCAAGCCCTAATTTTTTTTTTACTTAATTTTGTCTGTTGCAAACACAAGGGTAAGTTTCAATGAGCTGCAGTAGGATCAATGAAACCCCAGTGGTGTGTCACTAGAGCATGGTTTCCCATCCTTGCACCTAAGATTTCGTACAACTCCCAGGAATGCTGGCCAGCAGAGCTAGTGCTGAAGGGTTCTGGGAGTTGTAGTCCAAGAACATTTCGGGACCCATGGTTGGGGACAACTGCATTAGAGTATGGAAATGTTATTTTTTGTGACTGCAGCTTCTTGAATCCCCTAGACATCATGGTCACTAGGAAATTCTAAAAGTTATATTTCTTAAAGTAAATCTTCAAAATTTAAGAGGAGAGTATCATAACTATTGTCAGTGCCAAATGTCTACTGTCATCTCCTGTATGTTCTCTACCTTTCTGAATACTTGATGGCACTGTAATGCTTTGCTAGGCAATGGGAGGCTTTTGTTTGTTTGTTTGGTAGTGATTAAGAATTTTCCGACGTTAAAGTGAGGTATAGTCTTTTTTCCATATACATTATTCAACTCTTTGTATAGGCTTCATCATTCTAAATGCTAGCTGTCTTATTCAAAACAGATAAGAATATCACCTGATAAAAGGAAACAAGATGTACTGTGCTAAACTTCCACTTATGGCCAATTGCTACCTCTGTCTTCCTAGATTTTTGCATTGCTTTTAGAAAAAAGCTATGCAAGGAGGAGCCTTGTCGAACAATGGTTAAACGCCTGTACTGCAGCTAAAACTGTGCTCACAACCTGGGGTTCAATACTAGGTAGCTGGCTCATGGATGACTCAGCCTTTTATCCTTCCGAGGTCGGTAAAATGAGTACCCAGTTTGCTGGGGGGGGGGGGGACAAGGTATAGCTCGCATAATTAAATTGTAAACCGCCCAGAGAGTGCATGAAGTGCTATGAGGCAGTATATAAGCAGAACACTTTGCTTTTTTGCAATTGGGACCATTAACTCAGCACTATCTAAGGCAGTGTTTGAGAAAAATGCTGAAATTCACTCTTCAATGACATATTTAGCTGAAATGAAGTTGCTTAAACATGAGTAAATGCTGGGAAAAGTTGGAAGCATTCGGAAGAGAGGAAGACTAAACGGATTGGCTTCAACAAACGATCCACAGCCTTCCAAGTTCTGACCAACTGTTGACAACAGATTTTTTTAAGGTCACTCTAGGGGTTGCCATAAATTGGAAGTGACTTAATGGCACACAACAACAACAAATATAACAGTACAGAAATTATTTGGGCTGGATAAAAACAAGTGCAGTTCAATTTTCTCTACGTACAGTTTGGGGCATTACCACACAGACCTTTTAACACCTCTCTCTCTCTTTGTCCTGTTCTATCTCTTATTGCATGTTGCACAGTTCAACAAAGGGCTCTCTAGCATTCTCTAGTATTGTTTCCTTAGGTTGAAAGAACATTGGAAACTTATTGTTTAGGCTGTAAATCACAACCTAAAGGAAAATATAAACAAAAGAAATGTCCTTGTTCTAAGAAGGCAAGTTTTCTTATTATTCCTTGCAAAATGAATTAACATTTTTAAGACTGATTTTGTATGTGTGTGCAATTTCAACAAGCAAAACAACAAGCCTGGACCCCTGCCTTACTCATTAGGTACAGCTTGCAGTTTGGTGGCTGAAGTCTGCATAGTGAGGAACTCACAGTTTCTGTAATTACTTGGCAATTTCCCAGAAGCCCATGTGGCTTCATTGCCCCCTTTGCCACCAAGGTATTTCTCAGACTCTGGTGAGTATTTCGTTGAAGACCTCACACAGGAAGAGCAATTTAAAGTTTCTGTGGTCCCCAAGATTACACAAATGTAGGACTGGGTGATGCTTTTTATTGGACCACTAAAAATAATATAATTTGCAAGCCTTTGTGGCAGAATTCCACTTATTCAGGCTAACCACCACCACTTCATGGATAGTGCAGAAAAACTGTAGAGAAGAGTATAAAAATTGATGGTAGGTGTCTGTACCAAGTCTGCATAGAGAGGAGATTTCAGATGCTGTTTTCCAAAGTTTTAAGGAGAATGGGGAGCAGTCTCATGCATACTTCCTTGCAGCATGGTTAGAATTTTTACAAGCCATTCCTTCAGGCCAAAAGGTTTGCCAGTTACTCTGTGATTGTTCCCCCTCTCCATGCACTCACACTGCCTACTTTGAACACAAGGAAAATAGATAGAGTTACCAAATTGACAAAAAATAGAGCAGAATATTTTTTGGACCCATCATTAAATTAAGGAGGATTAGATGGACAGATATAAGTAGAGACTTTCATAGACCTAGACCAGTATTTGCTATATACATAACTGTCAAAAGACTCTATCAATCAGATTGAAAAAAGGGGAGGAAAAATTATTTTCTAGTTAATTCTCAAAAAATCCTTAAGAATAGTTCTGAACATTATTGCATCATGCGAGATAGCCAGTCCCTTTCTACTAAGAAGAAAATGAATAAATCATTTTGAGAACAAGCAAACTAATCCTAGGAGCTTACAAAAATAATAGTGTTTTATTTATTTATTTAACTTATCTTATTTATAAGCCATTTTTTCCTAGAAGGGGGCTCAAAATGACTCATAGTGTTAAAAAACAGTAAGATATACATTAAAAACAATTAAACAATAGAATTGCCTAAAATACATTGAATGAGGTAAAGCATGCAAAACATTAAAAACTACCTTAACTAAGAAATGGCATTCAGGGACTTAGTCATCATTATTAAAAGCCTGCCTGAAAAGGTGGCCTTCAGCTGTTGGAGGAAGGATGAAAGGGAGGGGGGCAACCTGACCTCTATAACTGTGGAGCTACCACAGGGAAGGCCCTCTCTTGTACCCCCATCATTGTGTCTGTACTGAAAATGGGGCTAAGAGGAAGGCCTACTCAAATTGCCTCAAGTACTGTACTTAGAAATATCATATGGGGAGATTCAGTCCTTCAAATAGCCTAGGACCAAGCCATATAGGGCTTTATGGGCAATGACCAGCACTTTAACTATTAGCCAATGCAGTTGTTGTAGCAGGGGTGTTATAGGCTCCATGTAATTGGCCCATGTGTATTTAAATCAATTAAAACTAACTGAAACAGCAAAAGCGAGTTTGCAGGCCAGGGTAACAGGCATGAGTGTTGTAGTAGTTGTCATGTTGGCCTAGGACTCAATAGACTCGAATTAAAATCCCTGCTTGGCCATGAAACACATTAATTGAGAGGCCAGCCATACCCTCTCAGCTGACATACCTCATAGGGCTGCTGTGGTGTTATCAGGCCAAAGTCCTGTTGTCACATGTGCTTCTTTAAGATCCCTGGAGGAGAGGCAGGATGTCAATGAGATGAGCAAATATTGACACCAACTCATGACAAGCATTGATAGAGAGAGTAGGCCTCATTGAATTAGGTTGTTTTCTTCTGAGTAAAGTTGCTTAAGGATTATACTGCCTTCGAGAGCCAGTGCTTTATAGTGGTGACAGTGCTAAGTTGGGATGTAAGTGAGCTAGAATCAAGCCTTGCAGCTTAGGAAACTTGTGGGGCTGTTGGGCCACTCTGACCCTATCTCTCAGTGTTGATGTTAGAATAGAACGGGAAGGATCATGCTAATTTACACTCTTTTGAGGTCATTGGAGGAAAGATGTGATATAAATGCACTATGCATTATATAAACACAACTAACATAAAATAATGGCCAACATCTTGTACAGTTGCCTAAAAGGCATAGGTTTTAGAGGTGGGTTTCTGTAAATTAAGAAATCACCATGGGCACTATTCATTGCATGGCAAGTCTAACTTGGAATGTAACAGAAAATGTTGATGGAGATTCCTTAACTTAAGAAAATTCACCTCTTAAAAGTTTTGACTTTTGCATAACTGCTTAACAGGATTTCTGCCAGATACTTCATTTCTGTGGTGTAGGCTTTTGTCAGCTGCAAAATATTACCATCAGCTTACAGATCTCTCTCTCCCACACTCTCTCTCCAAGCAGACAACCAAATAAATGACTAGATAGATGACTGATATTATATTGTTAGAAATATCAGAAGCATATTAAATGGAAGAAATCCCATCTGTACCATTTGCATGCAATTTTCAGGTGCTTATGAGACAGGCAAGTAACTATTCAGAACCATAGAGACTTAGAACATAGCCTTCCTAACTTTGCTATACTAATTTAACACTTGTAGTGATTGTGCGAGAACAAGTTGAGTGCTATGCAAATATAATTAAACTTACTGCTAGGATAATAGAATCTGGGCTCTGAGACCTTTGGAGGGCACTAGGTATATGTGGTCTGCCTTAATGTACACCCTAGCAGCTATGTTGGCTGATAGTAAACTCCCATGACTCCTTATGAAAATGCCTATTAAGTTCAAGGAAGCTTGCCTCCAGGAAACTGGTTATATAGGATGACAGCCTTAGTCATTCTGAAATACATATGAATTAAAACAATAGCAACAGCCATATGAAATTACGAACACCCCCAGTCTCCTTTCTTGTGATTAACTTTTTACACAAATAGTGTGAGAATGCACAAAGGTAATCAAAGGCTCGCACATGAGGTCACATTTTCCAAATTTATTATGTTGAGTTACCATAACCTTCCATGTGGAGCTGTTTGAGGGATTTGGGAGAGTTAAATGCTGCTGTTGCCTACTGCTGTTTTTAATCTACTCTGTATATCAGCCAGTCAGCTGCACTGCAGAGATAATGCTTCCCTACTTTACAAGAGCATTGGGAAAACTAAGAATCCATTAAAACTAAACAACTCTCAGATGCTAAAGGCAGTGACATAGGTCATACCGAACATGCAGTAATGTCAGCTACATACTCAGTATGTTGGTATACATGCTGCATACTCCCCTGTGAAATTATGTGTGTATATGCTGTTGTGTGTGTGTGTGGGGGAGTGAATATATGTGTACATGGATTTAAACTGAACCATAACACAGACACATAACTTTCTCCATCATATTTTGCATATAATGCAAACCAACGACAATGCCATTATCTACTACAAAGTTTGAACAATACACATTGCTGAAGAACATTTTTTCTAGACAACCCTGTGATGCAGTGGTTAAACTGCTGTACTGAAGCCAAAACTGTGCTCATGAGTCGGGTTCGATCCCAGGGAGTTGGCTCAGAGTTGACTCAGCTTTCTGTCCTTCCAAGGTTGGCAAAATTAGTAACCACCTCACTGGGAGGGGAGCAATGTACAGTAGCAGTACCGTATCCACAGGGGATTAGTTCCGGGGATAGTGAAATCTGTGGATAAGAGCAAACATGTATCCAAGGAAAATGGTGGCAACAGGGCTGGTGGGATGCTTGGGTGAAAGCTTTTTGCCCCCTGATGAGATCGGCAGCTGGCCTGCAGGCCAGACACCTTCCGGAAGCGTGAGTGGGTGGGGACTTAAGAGGACCTGCTTGTCCAACCGGGCTTTGAACATCCCACTCAGGTCCTGGGCGACAGACCAGAAGTTTGGAACTTCTCGCCCAGGACCTAAGTGAATAAGAGCATTTGGGACAGGGGTGGTTGGGTGCCAGGGGGATGCAAAAGTGATGGCGCTGTGCCGCCCATTTTTCACTGGGGTACAAAGTTCACTGGGGTACAATGTAAGTACCCTGTGGGTGGCTGGTGGGCTACACATGGAGAAGTTGTGCCTGATGTAAGAAGTGGGAATCCTCAGGTGCCCATCTGCTTAGCAGGGCAGGTCTGCCTCCCCACCCAACAGTACCAGCACCCGGGCAGCAGAGGTGCCCCAACGACCCCCACTTGTCCCCTGGTAAACCGCGTCATGGTATTGTGGGTGGGAGCTCACGGGCTGCACAACCTCTGCTTCCACCACTGCCACTGATGTTGCAGGTGGGCTCTTGCAGGCTGCTTCACCTCCGCTGCTATGGGGGGGAGTTGTGAGCCATGTGGCTTCTGCCGCTGCTGCTGCAGGTGGCCTCTTACTGGCTGCACCACCAGTGATGCAGGTGGGTGTTCATGGGCCGCTCCACCTCCACTGCTGATGTTGCACGCGGGTGCTTGTTGGCCACACAGCCTCCACCACTGCCACTGATGTCCTGGGCAGGCGCCCCTGGGCCACGTGGCCTCTGCAGCCATCACAGCTGTGCCATCCAGGCTGGAGCTCCACCACTGTCCCTGCACTCGTACTATCATTTGTCATCAGCGGATAACTGAATCTGTGGATGGCAAATCTGCGGATACGGGGATGCTACTTTATAGCCTGCAAAATTAAATTATAAACCTCCTAGATAGTGTTTTAAGCACCATAGGGAAGTATATAAGCAGCACACTTTGCTTCTGATGACACGCAGCTCTATCTCTCCTTTTCCACCTCTGCAGTGGAAGCTGTGAGGACCCTTGGCGAGTGCCTGGATGCCGTGCTGACTTGGACCGGGGCGAACAGGCTTAAGCTCAACCCCGAGAAGACGGAGGTCATGTTCTTTGGGAGCTCGCCGTCTGGATACGGTGGCCCCCTCCCTTGTTTGGGGGGAGTTTCCCTCCAACTCGCGGAGAGGGTGCGGAATCTGGGTGTGTTCCTGGACCCGGCGCTCACCATGGAGTCTCAGGTGGCGTCGGTGACCAGGTCCGCCTATTACCATCTCCATCGGATCGCCCAGATCCGCCCGTACCTGGACGCGAACTCTCTGAGAACAGTGGTCCAAGCTCTGGTGATCTCGAGGCTGGACTACTGTAACGCTCTCTACATGGGGTTGCCCTTGACTCTTCTCCGGCGTCTGCAGCGGGTACAGAATGCGGCGGCCAGGCTGGTGGCTGGTGTGTGTCATTATGATCACATCACCCCAGTCCTGGCCCGCCTGCACTGGTTGCCCGTTGCAGCCCGGATTAGATTCAAGGTCTTGGTTTTAGTTTATAAAACCCTCCATGGCTTGGGACCGGACTACCTGGCAGAGCGTATCGCTCAGCAGGCTACCTCGGCCCGTCCTGTTCGGCAGGCGCGAGCGCACTTGCTTCGGGTCGCCACTCCTCGTGAAGCCCGGAAGACGAGAACTCGGACCCGGGCCTTCTCAGTGGCGGCCCCCATCCTCTGGAATTCCATCCCCAGTGAAGTGCGCTCTGCAGAGTCCCTGCTGGCCTTCCGGAAGGCTTTAAAGACCTACCTCTTCCGGGAGGCCTTTGGCGATTCTTAACTTAGTTTCTTTTCTTTTCTTTCCGCCATCATTTTCTGCTTATCATTTTCTGCCTGTTCCCCCCCCCCTCCAGGGTTTTTAGTTATTGAGGTGCCTTAGGTTTTAACGTTTATCGTTTATTGTTATATTGCCGTGTTTGTGTAACCATTGTAATTTTCGTGTGGCTATTATAGCCGTTTTAAGCCGCTTAGAGTTCGCAAAGAAAATAAGTGGGGTATAAATGCAAAAATAAATAAATAAATAAATAAATAAATATTAATCGAAACTGACATGCCAGAAAGGGAGGTATAATGATTAAAAATGACAGTTTTTTTTTTTACAGACAAAGCTTTCTGTGATTAAATTACTAATTTGCAGCTAGACTGGAAGGAAATGTTGCTAGGTCCACACTTAAGGGGAAAAACAACCCTACATCTTTCAATATTAGTTTTTTTCATAGTTCTCAAACTCCTGTTGAAGACTCCACATTCCAGATATAGTAAAGCTGTTGCATGAACTATAATTGAACTGATAAAGTCTGCATGGCTAGAAGTTGCAAAGACTCTTGAGTGTCAAAGGTGAGTCTTTGTTTACCTCTAGAAAATGCTTCTGAAGCTGGCAATGAAAAGCCACTTTCAATAGAGAAAGGACCAGTTGATCAGATAGCAGCTAAACTAATGAAAAGCATCATGGAAGTGACAGGAAGATTAATTAAGTCTCTCCAGTTGCATTCACAGGCGGCTCTACAGAGTTCCTTTGGGTACTGCTGCAGTTAAATAGTATTCATGGTGACAAATATTGCAGATTTCTAAAACTGACACTTCTGATTCAAGGGTGAAAATATACCCAAATGCACTTATGTCCCCCCAGATATGCACACATATGGTCATTTTATATGACAAGGAAATGAAAACCTAGTAAGGCGCTCTTCTGACTACAGTAGTTAAAAAAAAGATTAACACAAAATCACAGCAGGATTTTGAATGCCATCCAGGAAGTGATGCTATCAAAAAAAGCTGCTGCCATGCTGTTGTACACCACTATTCAGCCACATAATATATTGGGCCCATTTTTAGCATTTAGGCTGAGAACTGTTCATTATTGTGTGAGAAGCAACCTTGGTATGAAATATGCCTTTACACTTTCAGACAGGTGAGATCAATAAGGCTCTTGTTCCTACTTACCTGCCTTTTTCCTTGATTTGACCAGAACCTGGACATAGTTACTTTTGGGGGATTATATATTCCACAATCTGATAGAGGGTATTCTGGGAGTTGTAGTCTGAAAATGCAAGTTTTCAAAGTTCTGAATTTTAATAATGCCTGAAAAGAGTTGGTATCTACATCACAAAGATGTTCCAAAACAAAAAGCAAGCAAGCAAGTAAATGTTTCTTCATTACATTCATATAGACATATTTCTGGATTGGTTCTCTATCGGAAGAGTTTTTTTTCCATGAGGCTAAATGCTAACGAGGATCCATCACTTCTGATCATGAGTTATGATTACTGATTTGATTATAACTGACTTTTTGGCTAAGTACGGCATCTAAGGGCGCTTTTACACGACCCCTAAGATCCGCTAGTCCCTTAAATTCGGACCAGAGATCTTAGGGGCTTGTCGCTCTTCCTGTGTTCCCACCCTGGCTGTTGGCTGCATGAGGGGAGGGAGAAAAAAAATGAAGAAAGACCGTGACTCACCTCCCATTCTGCCTCTCGCTCTTGCCGGCAAGAGGCTCTTGCCCCGGCAACATTCCAGTAGCTCTTAACTCTTAAGTAGCTCGTAAAGGGGCGGGAGCCAAAAAGCAGCAAACAGAAGCGAGGAGAGCCCCACACTCACTATCGTTGCACCGCATCAAAGATTTTTCACCTCCAGAGAGAAGGTACAAGAAAAGTGCGCTGGGTCGCGCTAAAGTGGGCGGAGTCGCACTTAATTGTCTGCAAACTCCGGAGCTGGTGGGAAAACATTTTTAAGCTCCGGAGCTGGGAGCCATTTGCGGCGGAGTTTAGGGGTCGTGTATAAACGCCCTAAATTCATTCTGCTAGTTTACTGATGAAAAGATTGCCACTAGTTCCGCATTTTTTTCAGGAGCAAACCCATTACTGAGTCAGGCTTTGGCCACTGCAGTTGGCAGATTTGCATGAGGGCTGTTTTTTTAGGAAGTGGAAAGCTGGTAAATTGATCTTTGTTACTTGTGCCACCTAACATTGAAAATGTTTGTCCTGGTGAAGTCTGAGTGCATGAGCCATGGGTATTATGTCTGCTCTAATTCTTGACTTTCTGGATGAACCCTATGTTTAATGTTTGCTGAAAGTTCTACCTCACTCAAAAGCTTGCTTCACTTGTAATGATCCAAAAGAGACATTGTCTGGCCCAATATTTTTCTTTCCAAAGATTACAGTTTAAATCAATTTCTGGCAAAAATCAAAGCAGAGCAAAACAAAACAAAACAAAACAAAAGACACAAACATGTGGCATCTTAAAGACTAACTTTCATATTTTAATGTGACGTTTCATGCACATGTGCACTTCTTCAAGACATAGCAGCAGAATGAGGTGTGCGATACAATATGAGATGAGATATAAATTTCATACCCAGATATCATTGGCTGCAACATATAGAGTTGGGGGGTGGATAGGGAAGGGGAGGGGGGAGGGGGGAGAAGAGGAGGGAGAGTTAATTAGTAGAAATGGTGAGAATATTAAATGATGAGAGGACTGGGCTATATAGTTTTATGGTTTTATGGCTCATGCCAGCCTCTGTTTATGTTTAAAAGTATGGGAAATAAATTGACAGAAACCAGATCAGAACAGATCAGATCAGAGTAGTGGGAAAGACAGGGTGTGTGTGTGTGTAGGGGGGGGGGAGAGAATGGGAGTTTTAAAGTTAGATTCCATGAAAAAAATGATAATGTAGAGTTTTTACCTTAGAGTCCATGAAAAAGTGGCAATATGGTAATATTACATTTGATATTGACTCAAGAACCCCCGACTTATGTTCAGTCCCTTATTGTGTGTGTCCATCATGGATATAAACCTTATTTCAGCTGTTTCCCTTTGTATTCTTGATCTGTAATGATTCTCTTCCAAAACGGTTTAAATCAACAAACTAATTTTCTCTGTGCAGAAATTTGTACCTTTTGTCTTACAACTTACGGCTTATTTAAATGTGCCACTGCTCATATGATGTTGGTCTCTCCCAAAGCTGTATACTTCACCGCCTGGGAACTGATTGCAATCTGGGAACTAAAGATGAAATTTATTTTTAAGAAAAATTGGAAATCTCTCAAGTGTGTACTGTCTTTTAACCTGCCACACAAGGCATCTGAACTGATAATTTTCTGTCACCCTCTGTCTTTTGTTGCACATTATTACATTTCTGCCAACAATAGAGTCTCTGAATGTGATGTTGCCCATATTCATGGAGAGCTTCCTTGCCAGCATCAAATTGAAATTCATTATATCCCACCAGTAAGAATGTGACTAGAGATCTATTCTTAGTTGCCTCCTGTGAGATTTCAAAAGCAGTAGAGAGATTTCCAGGAAGCCTTGGGAATTTAGAGGGCATAGTAATTTCATTAAAGATTAATCAATTGTTGTAGTAGGTGTGCCTGCATGTGATATTTTGTTCCCAGCATGGAGTAATGTATGGGCCACCAGTTAGTGTGAATTTTAGAAGGCAGGATATGAATTCATTAGTATGATTTATAAACAGCACTTTGCTTTGAGCATAGAACAAATTATTTGTTCAGATGCCAACTCCCAGAATACACTGGCCAGCATGAGCAGTCCAAAAAGCATTTTCCCATCCTCTAGATTAGAACAAAGACTTGTGTAGCTTTTGCACTGAACAAGACCAGAGTGTGTGCAGTACAGTTGATGGGAAAGGATTATTTTTAAATCTAGTATCTGAAAAAATAAACTGTAATCTGTGGAAGCATACATACACTGTAGTAAAGCTGCTAGTCTTCATAGGGCCACAATGCTTTTATTTTTCTTGCTTTATCATGTCTGTTATGTGCAAAGTCTCCCAGCCACATAGGAGATGTGGACCAAATGATTTTCCAAACAAATAGTTTGGAAAACAGAGAACATTTCTATCCCCTGGGGATTTCCACTTCCCTGTAAACAAGGAACCTCACGATGCAGATGTGAAACTGCAGTATTGCAATCAAGTCTCTGCTCGTGACTTGAGTTCTATCACGATGAGCTCAGGTAGCTGGCTCAGGGTTGACTCAGCCTTCCATTTTTCTGAGGTCAGTAAATTGAATATTCAGCTTGCTTGTGGTAGTGGACGGGAAGCAATGTATAGCCTGCATAATTAAACACAGAGGGTACTTTCAATGCCATGGGGCACTTTACAGTATAAGATGCACATTTTGTGTTGCTTTGCTTTGTATTTAAGAATGTGATTGTGGAAGTTCCTTCTTAGGGCATTTATACACGACCCCTAAGCTCCGCTGCAAATGGCTGCAAGCTCCGGAGCTTAAAAATGTTTCCCCACCAGCTCAGGAGTTTGCAGACAATTAAGTGCGACCCCGCCCACCTAAGCGCGACCCAGCGCACTTTTCTTGTACCTGCTCTTGGGAGGTGAAAAATATTTGATGCGGATGTGCTGGGCTCTCCTCGCTTCTTTTTGTTTTTGTTTTTTGCCTCCCGCCCCTTTAAGAGGAACCAGGAAGTGACCGGGGCTCCCCCGGCAGCGTCCACCAACACCAGGAGGTAAGGCTTTATTCTTCTGTCCCTTTTTTTCCTCCCTCCCCTCATGCAGCGGGCAGCCAGGAAGTACGGAGGAGTGGAGATGCACGAAGAGCGACAAACCCCTAAGATCTCTGGTCCGAATTTAAGGGGCCAGCGGATCTTAGGGGTTGTGTAAAAAGGCCCTTAGAGTGCCACATGCTTGGAACACGCCACTGATGGACTGCATGCACTGGTCAAATTCTGTTTTTGCTTATATTTATACAACTCCATCCAGAAAGCAAAAGTTGGCTAGAGTTAAGATGAAATTTTTAAAGCTTTTAGTGAATTCAGGAGGGAATGCAGAGGTGTAAATAAATACAGAAATCTGTCTCAGAGTTCCATTCAATTTGTGTCGTGGGTGTTTGCCAGAAGGACAGGCTGCTGGCTCCTGCCTTTTTCATATGTTCTACAGCTGAAGTGAAGGCAGCCACTCAACAGCAACAAGAGTGTTTGCAATATTTTTTTTTGCCTTGCTTTGTTTATGTCTAAAAGATCTGAATGTCTTTACTGGATCTTCATTCAGTTGTCAAATGGTGAGGATACCAAGAAAGAGCCGGCATTCCCCCATGGACCTGGAATGAGGCATTAGAGACTCTCAACACCAACGGGCAAGACTGCAACCACTAGGCAATATCACTTCAATTCAATCCAGTTCCAATTGGCAAACCTAGTGGAATCACAAAATTTTACCGCAGTCCCAGAATGAAGCACATGGGTCCCCTTCATTAACCCCCCCCCCCGGGCCCAATAGGAATTTGTATGTCTCATAGTGGCAAATGGAGCTGGGTAATGAAGTAGGAGTGGTGTATGACCCATGTTCCTTTGTTTGAAGAATGGAGGCGTGAAACTCAATACTTAAGAAGCAGCTTTTACAACTGCCCTTCCTGCCTCTTACAAGACTTCTGCCCTGGCTGCAACACCATCTACAGTAGCCATGGATTTTAAGAACATCTAAAAGTTACATCCTGGTAAAGCCCATTAGCTGAAAATCAGATCTGTTCCTCTCTATATCTCCAATCCTCTATAAATGGCACTTCGGTTATCTCAGGCTGTGCCCACACTGGCCCTTCTGGAGTGGGCTGATGTGTGTCTGAGATCAAGGAAAGGAGCAAAAGCCATTTGGTGTGAATGGCATACTGACCTCGTGGCCCGATTTAGTTCGGTTCCTTCCACTATCCATTTCCAGTATCATGAAATGGTTCAATGAATTCTCTCTCTCTCTCTCTCTCTCTCTCTCTCTCTCTCTCTCTCTCTCTCTCTCTCTCTCTCTCTCTCTCTCTCTCTCTCTCTCATTCTCTAGCAGTGTGTGTAGTGCCCGTTTCACAGAAAGAGAGTCAATTAGTTGCCCAGAGTTAAATTATTCTACCAAAGGTTTTTCCCTAATAGAAAAGATCACCTGAAATCACACTCAGGAACCACACACACTCCACTGCAAACACACAATAATTGTTCTGTCTCTCTGGATCACTACTGCCAGCTTTATCTTTTTCTCCTGTACAAATGCATTCCCATTTGTGTCCAGGTATTTGAGCCCTCCATCAATGACATATGCGGACACATGCACACACACGGGCAGTGCGTGCACACACATGCACCCTCTTTCTCCACTCAAGTGCATGATAATAATAAAAATGAGGGTGGTGATCATTATAATGGTCAAAAGATATCCACAATGCCAGTTGTTGGGTGTTGTGGAGATGCTTGTGGGAAGCATATTAGAGAACCCTGAATTACAGGGGTTGTTTGTTGCAGCCGGTGATCATTGGAAAGGCATTGCCTTTGTTTTTTCATCATGGTTCAGGACTTATTGTGTGTGCATATGCATATGTGCAAATATATAACCAGCTGAATACTTTGGTCTAGCTGATTTTGGAGTATTGTATAATGTTTCTGGGTTCTGGAGATTCATAACTATGAAATTCTTCCTATCATGCAATTATCTGGGAATGGAGGATGGAATTGGATTCTGATCTGGAACTATATCAGGTACCCCTCAGTGCAGAGCTGTGGAAACCTTGTGGTCAGAGTCTTTTGCTTTATGGTAAATAATAACAACATATGGAGATAAACATGGGATTCATTTGCAAGTATGATTTGTTCATATCCAAAAGTTTGCCAGAATCATGTCTCTGAAACACTAACATGATCTGAGTGTGTACTATCTGAGTTTTACCATAAGCATCAGTCAAAGCTAGCAGTGGACTTGACACAGTATTTTAATTGGCTTTTGATTTTGCCTATATTTCATGTGTGTGTCCATGGTTCTGTGTTGTGCAATGTTCTGATATGAATAAATAAAGCATTGGACTAAATAATCTATAGATTTTAGCCTAATACCAAAGCTTGGAAGAATTCATTTATGAACATCTATCATTTCATGGTGCAGTGTTTCATCTAGATTTTAAAACAGAATGGCTTGTACCTGTCTAGATGAATATATCGAAAGGTACTGCTTCCCGTTTTTCTGCCCAGTCCTTCCATTCATCCTTATAAATAATATATTACAAGCCCCCTTGCTTTATTCCTCATCATTGTCTATCTTCTAAGAAGCTTGTGCTCCCTTCTCCTCTGGGTTTACCATCAAAATTAAACTATTAAACATAGTTTAATTTAGTGGCTCTTTTAAGACTGAGAGTTGAGCTTTGAGTGTATTATATCTGTTATCCTCTTTCTAATGGAATAAGGCATTCATCCTGTTAAATCCAGCCTACCAGAAGTAAACACTTCTATATTCCGTTGGTTTAACTTTGAGGGCTCTTGTTTTTCCCCCGTATCTGAAACTGGTATTGCAACCCAAACAGTTTTCATTGATCATAAGGAAAAAGAACATCCTATAGACAGAGGCTGTGCAGCCTTCCACATGCTGTCTTGTCAGTTGCATCAGCTCTGACCTCAGGCATCTCCTCTTGGAAGAAAGAGTATCTGAATCTTTGATCTCTGTCCCCAGTGACTGCTTCCCACCCCTTTTCAAGATGTCAGTTACAATAGTATCTCAGATCATGTGTGAACGGGATTGGGACATCACATTTGTCACATAGACAAGGCAACCAAATAATTATAATCATCTCCTGTCTACACATCAGTGCTGCCTGCACAATGTACAAACTAAAAACCTTAGAAAGAAAGGTTCACATTGGCATCTATGTTCATCTCTCTGTTCATTAATTACACACAAGGGGACTGTTGATTGCCAGTAGAAAATTATTTGTGATGGGCTATACGTGACTGATTGAAATGTACAGTACATGTTTAGATTTTTGCTTTGCATTATAGCAATGGTTCCCAACCTTGGCCTGCCAGATGTTCTTGGGCTACCACTCCCAGAAATCCTGGCCAGCAAAGCTAGTGGTGAAGGCTTCTGAGACTTTTAGTCCAGGAACATCTGGGGACCTAATGCTGGAAACCACTGTGTCACAGGTATAATTGACACATTACTTAGACAACTAACCAAAGGCCTTTATTGGGGGAGGAATATGATTTATTATTTTAAACAATCTTAAAAAAGGCATGCTCTACAATATCTTGAGGACATGAAATACAATATCTTGAGGTCAAATTTAGATAGGCCACATACATGACTCTGTAGGAGGGATATGAAGGATAACTTTATTCAGTTATCCTTCATATCCCTCCTAGAGTCATGTATGCAGTATATCTAAATTTCACCTCAATATATATACAGTATATATATATTGGTGCACTGGGCTTCTACACTTTTACATTCCTGATTTTCTCTTTGAGGAGAAGTGCTATCTCTACCACCATTTCCAGCCAAGAGAGAGCCAGCCCAGGAGAAGGGCAACTAACACTCCTTTGGCCTGAATGAACTGCCCTTCACTGACCAAGATCTGATTTTCAATCTTTGGGGAATAGAGAATATTAGAGTAGGTGTGGCTGGGAGTGATCTTTCTTGGCTAGGGTGACTTGTCAGTCTCACCAGCAACAGCAAATGTTTATTTATTTATTTATTTATTTATTTATTTATTTATTTATTTATTTATTTATTTATTTATACTTTTATACTGCCTATCTAGCCCTAGGGCTACTCTGGGCAGTTTATAAAACAGAATAGCAAAATAGCAAAGTCACACATTTAAATAACCAAAATACAAACATTTATAATACAAACAAAATATACATAAATCAACAACAATAAACTAAAATGAAAGTAAAATAAAAATAAATATAGCCAGGTGATTGCTAAAACAAGAACCAGAAAAAGAAGATAAGCAGTAAAAAGAAGAATAGTGTCTTACTGGATGTTTGAGAAATCGGGAAAGGCCATTCTGTACAACCAAGTTTTCAATAGTTTTTTTAAAAGTTTGAAGCGAGGGTGCCAGGCGAATTTCTGGAGGCAGATGATTCTATAACTGGGGAGCAACCACTGAGAAGGCCCTACTCCTTGTTATAACTTTCCAGGCTTCCCACGGGGTTGGAACTCCCAGGTGATCCAGGCAGTTCTTCTTGGGAGGAGCCATTCTGTCATACTGACATCCCAAACTGTTTAGGGCCTTGTATGTTAATATCAAAACCTTGAAGTCAATGCAGTAGTGTACCGGCAACCAGTGCAGAGCTGCCAGCACACGGGTAATATGTTGGTGCCTTTTTTGCCCCATTAAAAGTCTGGCAGCTGTATTCTGCACTAGCTGCAGTCTCCGCATTACCCTCAAGGGCAGCCCCACGTAGAGAGCACTACAGTAGTCTATTCTTTAGATTACAAGTGCATTACAAATCTTTCCAATTTTGCCCCTGATTTCAAAGAGAGCTCTTCTTTAGAATTGGTTGCTGAAAGCAGTCAAGTTTGTCAGTTTGCTGTTTGATTTTTCAACTTTAAGTAAAGAAGATACTTTTATTCTTTCTCTCACAAGTGTCTCAGGGCGGGCTACTGAGACTGTCAATGCTAGTTGATGGTAAAAATGAGTGCACTAATCTGTGGGGTTTGAAACTATTTTCCTCTGTAAATCTCTGTTCTTGTGGTGCAGCTAGAGGAATTTAACCATACAGCTACAGATAGAGCAGGGTGGGCACCTCCACTCCAAAGGGTTCTTTCTACCTACCCCTATGGAGTTATGGAGAATAACACCTGGCAGACACAAGTCCCCAGATCACCCCAGAGAGGGGGCTCTCTCCCTCCTGGTTATTGATTATCCATTCTTTTGGACAAGCCACCAGCTCATTCACCCCCCCCCTGCACATCATAGCATCTCACAGGTGCCTGTCAAAAGTCACTGAGAAATACCAAGGCTGCCCCTCCTTCCCTCCTGATGCAGTCCGACCCCATTTATACCACTAGTTCTATCCCATGCCCAATTTGCAGGGAGGTGGGGTGGAAGGATAATTGAGACGGGGGGGAGAGAGATAGTGGCGCCTCTGTAGGTGCCCTTTCAAATATCTCCGGGTTTCTTCTAAGCCAGATCCAGGCGAAGGGAGCACGTTGCTGGATGCGAGGAAGCGCGCGGGCGGTGTGTGTGTGTGTGGGGGGGGGAGGCAGCAATGTGATTGTAGTAACTCCTCGCCCTGATGTCACACCGGCACAGCAAGGACATCACAAGGAGGAGTCAGATTACAGTAAGAATGGGCAGCAGTGCAGCCTGCAGCAGGAGCAGCAGCAGCAGCAGGAGGAGCTGAGAGAGGAGAGTCCACGCTGAAGCCCCGAGCGGGATTGTTGTATCGCGGAGGGAAGGCGGAGGTGGAGGAGGGAACACGGAGGCGACCGATCCTTTCCCAGCCCCGATCGATCCTTCAGGGGGGCTCCCGCGGCTCGTTCACTTCCTGCTGGCTCTTCGGCTCTTGAGGGGCGCTGGGAAATTTCCACCCCATCATGTAGAATGAAAGAGGCTGTTCCTCGCTCGCTTGGGCAGAGCAGCTCGGCGCGGGAGCTCATGCGGAGCGCGCAGCGGCGGGATCCCGGCGGCAGGATTCATGAGAAACAGCATGTATTTCGGTAAGTGGCCCCTGCCTCGCCCCACTTGCCCTCGGGAGGACAAGGGGCGCGCGGATCGGGGGGGGGGGTGCTTGTATGGGAGCAGCCCGGAGCTGGTGGTGGTGGCGGCGGCGGCGGCGGCGAGGGCGCCCGAACGCCTCTTGCGTCCCCTGAAGCCACCCAACCGCCCAAGGCAACGGGAGGCAACAAACCACGCTGGTTGCGAAGGCGGCTTCCATTGTCTTCCCAGGAGGCGGCTCGGGGCTTGGCGGGGAGCGGCGTTCCCAGGAGGATCGTCGCCAGCTCCACCGCCGCCGTCACCTCTTGCAACAACCTGCCCGTGTTCTCTGCCGCCAGGGTTGCGAAGCGTGGGAAGTTGGAGGCAAACTTAAGGCACGGCGGGCGAGTCCTCGCGGCACGATTTTCCGGGTTTGGGGCGGGGGGGGGCACGCACAGAAAGCTGGCGGCGGGGGTGGGGAACCACTATTTTTAGCTTTCCCCATTAAAAAGCCCCTTTGGGGGAGGGCGGGATCGTGATCTGATCCCGAGGGGGGGCGACAGGAGAGCCAGCTGTCTCTCTCCCCAACACTTCGCGATCTCGCCTCTCTGGACTCCAGCTCCAAAGCGCAGGCCGGGCAAAGCGTGATGGGTTGGCGAGTGGCGGGACCCTCGGAAGCGGCGGTGCTCACCGATGGGTGCGGAGTGTAGTTCTGATGGAACTCCTCCATGGGTTTGGTTATTTTTTTTTAAACTAAGCTGGCTTCGGAGATGGAGAACCTAGGGGCATGTTGAGGCTGCCCTCTCCGAAGGTGTGGATGCTGCGTGTGTTGCCTTAGCGTGGCACGGCAACGTTTCCGAACGCTCGGTTGGATCTTCAGGACGCAACAGAACGCCGAAAGTTAAGACTGGAGATGGGGGGGGAGAGGAGAGAGAGAGAGAGAGAGAGAGAGAGAGAGAGAGAGAGAGAGAGAGAGCCCCTAATATGCAATAAAAGGAGGAGGGAAATGAGGGGGGAGGGGTCCTAATCTTCTATCGGCTTGGTAGCTTGGGGTCTCAGCGAGAGTTTAATGCCTCTGATGCATATTCCGGGATCTCTACGGCCAAAAAGCTGGGGACTCCTGGGTTGGTCCAGAGCCTTCTTTCATTAAATATTAAATCGAGAGTTGATTCGCAACTTCAAGGAAGAATGCATTTGGTATTCCGCCGGGCTCGTGGCAAGCTGTCAAATCGCCTGTTACTGATCGGAGGCTTTCTCTCCTATCTTGTCCTAAAAGGAGACGCCAAAAAGTGTTGAGCGTTTCGGGGCGAGGGTGGGGAAATGTGGTGGGCTCGCCCTCGGAAGACTTTAAAGCCAACGTCAATCTCGGGGAGCCAAGGGAGGCAACCGTGTAATAGTGACAAGTCCTTGCAAGGAGGGTTGGAAGGCGCAATGGGCTACAGCCCAAGCATTCTCTCAGGCTGCAAGAACCGTGAGGGAATTTGCAATCCCATCTTGTACATTTCTGTGTAGAACCCAAGTCCTGTTGACTGTGCGCAAGGGTAGTACAATCGTGATTGCATGTCCTTGCCTTTGTAAAATTATTATTATTATTTTTGGTGCCGGCTCCTTTAAAACTAATGTGCTGCCAAGGGAGCTATTAGAATAGATTTCTCTGCACTCAGCTTTACAATAAGTGGCATCTTTGATCTTGGCAAGGACCCCGCGGTCTGTGTTATGTACGGCCACAGCTGCAGATCTCAGTAGCACTAGGCGCAGGTAATCGGTTCTAATCCGCTCCGTAACAAATGAAATAAATATTTTGGTTTCCATGTATGTGCAGTGAGGTTCCAGGACCGTAATGTCTGCCTGGCATGCCTTCACTGTGCAGATTCTTCCAGTATCCTTAACTGGATGTAGTGCCTAGCTATTTATTTGCAGATGAAGATTGATTTCCAGCATGTTTCAAATTTTTGACTGCGGTAACCTTGTCTCACAAGTTCGGCTAAAGCATATTTGGTGGGACTGGAATGGAGATGTTTTCTCTCTGATCTTTTATGTTCAGATTCATCAGGGGTGAGACCAGTTCTGATCCTTCTGAGTAGCAAATCATTGGCAGAACCCACACACCCAAAATTCTGCTCTGTCCACATTCTCTAGCTTTCATTCATACTGCCTGGAATTTAAAGCACTTACCTCACCTGTCTTTCCTAGGAATAGAATGAAGGGTTTATGGATAAGTGAGTACAGTACTGATACAAGCAAAGCATAAACTCTGTGCTTTTTCCTTTGCTTTTTTTCCAGGGGAATAGTGTAGAAGAGGTTCACTGTAGTTAGAAAACAGGCATAGTCAGGCATTTATTTATTTATTTATTTATTTATTTTTAAATGCAGACTTAAAAAACTAATCAAGCTAGTCTCTTCTATAAAGTGTGCCTCCCGTTCCTTTTGAAGGGTAGGTAGGGAACTTGATGGAAAATGTTCTCCATTTAGGTTAAAAGTTTTTAAGGAGTCGGAACAGTTAAGCCCCGTAGGATCTAGGGTCTAGGAGGTGAATATTTTCCATGCACCAGTAATAGTCAACACTGTAATACTTTTAATTAGGGTAATTTTTGAGCAGAGTGTACCACCACGCACCTCATTTAAGGCCATGAATATAGGATTGTTAGGCTCAGACCTCTTTTCCCACTCCTTACATTTTGTGTTGATAGTGCAAAGTATCTCATGGTTGAAATAAACTTTTGTTCATGGTCTGTAACCACAGCAAAGGGCTCAAGTGTTATTTGCTGAGCACCTGGTTCCCCCAACCCCATTCAAGAATGCCCATTGATGTGCATTAATACTGGTGATATTTTCTCTCTTGTTTGACTTCACATGTGGCATCCAAATGCATATTTCCAAGTGACCAGGCAGTGTGACTTTTGTCTTTGTGCAGAATTTTAGGAAAAGCATTAATGCCTACTTTGTTGTGGTTAGTGTCCTGTGGATGTGAAATGACTGGGCTGCTTCTTTTAATGACAGTGCCAATATTTTGAAATTGCAATGTTGCATTTGAAACTTCCTGTTGTAATTATGAGCACTGTCATAATTTTTGTAGTCAGGATGTTGTTCTGACTACACCCACTGAATTAATGGTATGTCTCCATATGCCTTTCTGTGGTTTCCATTCTGATTTCATCTAGTATGTAGAATAACTTCTTCTTCTTCTTCTTCTTCTTCTTCTTCTTCTTCTTCTTCTTCTTCTTCTTCTTCTTCTTCTTCTTCTTCTTCTTCTTCTTCTTCTTCTTCTTCTTCTTCTTCTTCTTCTTCTTCTTCTTCTCCTCCTCCTCCTCCTCCTCCTCCTCCTCCACATCTATGGTGCTTGTAATATTTAGGAATCAAGTCCTAAAATGCACAAGTGAGACTATATGTTTGGAAGTTTACTGATTTTTCAATTACAAGAAGCAAATTAGCAGCTTTCGGCAATTATTTGGCATTGGTAACTCATGGTGATGTCGATTATGAAGATGAAGGCAATAGTCCTTAAACATTTTTAGCTCAGGAGTGTCTTGTTTTGAAGTGCAGCAGTTTTCTAGTCACACGCAAAGAAGAGCCATTCCATCACTTGTTGTCTTTCTTTTTAATTATCATCGTAGTGATGTTAGTGTAGCTGGAAGAAAGCCTAAAATGGGTAAATATTGCCAAGTAGTATTTGTAGCACAATTTATTTTTAGCCTTTTTTAAGTAGATGAAACATGTGCCTCTGCCTGGAATAATTACTCTAATTATTTCGCAAGAGGTGGGAGAATTTCCTGTAAACCTTCTACTCAAAAGGCTTTTAAGTTATTTAAAAAGCCTGTGGTTGTGTGGGTGTCTGTATTCTAGAGGTGATGTTACCAAGTGATAGCAAGGGACTTGATCTGCTGCTGTGCAGTAGATTATGGCTAACACAGAAACACTGATACAGATGGATCATTTGCTTGGAGTTAAGCTCGTTTGCTGTATGTGAAAGCCGTGGGACCAACATGAAATGTCTTGTGCAGCTGGCTTTCAGAGTTTATATTAGAAAAAGTGTGCCAGTTATCTCACTCTGGTTCCCCCATAAATGCCTGGGTCTTCATCCAGCACTGTAGCAAAACTCCCATTATCACAGGGTGGGCAGGCGGGTGGCTTGAAGGGATATGTTGAATGCAACCTTCATTGCCTCCCCACCACACAGTACATGGAACTAGAAGGGGCTGGAAGGCTGAAAGATATATAAAGGGTTAAAGAGGCAATGGAGTGCTCTATGGCTATGATTGTCAGTCAGAATAAATGCTTCCATGATATTGCAATTACATGATTGTTCATGCTGTCCCCAAAAATCCTATAACCTTTGTCGTGGGGTGGTGACAGGGTGTATAAATCATACTGTAGAAATGGTCTTCTGAAGGGGAAATGCCATGAGAGGAAGACCCTGTCCTGGTCATGTTTTTCTCTTATGTCTCTGCTTCAGCGCTGCCGTGCTGAAGGAGCTTCCATTACTCTTAACGTTCACATGGTGTTTTACAGTGAAATATGTAACAACAGTGGGCTTCATCTATCAGCACTGCTCTGGTTTTGGGAGCAACCAACCAGCTGCAAATGGAAGCAGCACAGGAAATCTGTCACATTCTTCTATGTAGTCTGTCTGTTTCTATGGCCTGTGAATACAATAGCAGATATGATCTTGTCAGCCTTCATAACCCTTCATTGAGGATCACTCTCCCCCTACTTCTGATATAGTTTCATGAAGGAGAGATTCATGGTGGATGAGTCATGAGGAAAAAGAAATCTCCCACCCCCTTTGCCCCAAATCTCAGAGGCACTTTAAAGAAAATATATATTGGAAATATAAAATAAATCACTACCCATTTTGTGGAAAGTACTGTTGCAGATCCAATTTGTTTGGATGAAGCGGCAACATGTAGTGTGGAGGATTATGTACAGCAGAGACCTTCTTTTTCTGCTCTTATCTTCATACACAGAAGAATGAATCAAGGCAAATGGTTAAGACAGCATTTTAAAAAAATCCCTCTCAGACACTATTTATATGGAGCTGAGCACTATGTGGTATTGTACAATCAACCTGCTCAATAAAATGGCGTAGTTAATACATAATGGATGTTGATTGAGGCAGGAAAAATATTCCTGAGGAGAATCAAGTTGTAGACTCATGAAATCCAAAAATATATTTAATATGCATATGCTCCTTGGAAAGAGTGAAGTGTGTATTATCAAAGGTGTGTGTGTGTGTGTGTGTGTGTGTGTGTGTGTGTGTGTGTGTGAGAGAGAGAGAGAGAGAGAGAGAGAGAGAGAGAGAGAGAGAGAGAGAGAGAGAGAGAATTTGTGTGGGTGTTGATTCTGTAGAATAGTGATCGACATACAGGAACATTACACATTCCTGTTGTAGTTTCTTCCCCATCAAGACCCATGATGCCCGTATCCATTCAGGACATGTTGTGCTTGTTTCCTACAAGACATTTTCCCCTCATTGCAGAAATGTGATCAAAAATATGGCAGGTTTATTGACGAGATAAGGGACATGCATTTTTCTCCTAACTGGCATGTCTAACAAACCTCTTCAAAGGTAGCAGAATGGCTTAGGTAGGTAAAGCAGTAGTTTCGTATTTCACAAGAGAATGAATTTGCTTGGCTTTTGACTGAAACATTTTATAGAAAGAAACATATTTGTGGTGTGCATTTTGCTTAGTTGCTTCCATAAATAATATATCAGTTCTAAGGTACAGTCTTCTTTCTTGACCATTGTTGGTTGCTGTGCTTCCTAAAACCAATATAATACTTAACGTTTATATAGATATTATCCTTGAGGACAGAAGCTTTTCACTTATATCAAAGTGAAAAAGCCTCTATTAAAGTGATATTGTCTGTTTGATTGGTCATTGTTATTATCTTACTTTTACCGTTGTGACTCCAAGGTGGATGAAGCAGAGGGTTCTTTGAATCATCCATACAATATTTGTCTGTTAAACCTTATACAGGTCAGACCAGGCCAGGTCATGGCTGGGCAAGTCAGGTCTCCCAAAGCTGAGACCAGGACTTGGGAGAACTTTTGTGGCCCTTGGTGGCAAACAAATGTCACTTCAGCTGGGAAATAATGCTGTGAGCCACTTCAAGGACCATTTCTGGGAGGGAAGCATGAACAAAGTCAGTAATGTCCTTTTCTGCATTAGACCCAATCTTCTTAGAGGAGCCAACTTGGACTTTTGCCGGGTCTTAGAGGCTACTTGGAGACTCACCCTCTGGATCTGTCAGTGAGGTTAAGATGATGGCAACTGCTAGCAGAATGGTAATAGACAAGGGTTGTATAAAGAGACCCCAGTGATGTCATGATTGAAACAAAAATTTGAATTCTTGACATAACATATGGATATAAAAGCCAGTACTCTCTAGCAACATTCTGGGACAGATATTGCCAGAGTGTATATTCCAAACTATAAGACTTATAAGGAATAAATATAATGTTACGGCTTCTGCATTGCGAATGTATGAATTTGTACATGGGCTTATCCATCACAGATATCACACATGTCATATTTTGAAAGCCTTCTCATGTTGGTAATCCTTTAGTTGTTGGAGAGTATATTCATACAATATTTATCCTTTCAACAAAATGCCAACCCACGTGTGCTTAGGAAGCACCTACAGAAGAACAATATTTGCATTTTGCATTAGGTCATGAATGGCTCTTAAGAAATGGATTATTTGTTACCATTTACTGCAAGGTTTAGTATTGCAACAGAATTTCACAGATGAATGGCAGCATTAAAAGGTGAGTGAGGTCTGAGAGGATGGCCAGAAATATCAAAACCTCAAGTACTCAAGTCAATTTGCAAAGCTTGAGTATGAAAAAAATGTTTCACTCAGTGGACTCATTAAATCATTATATTGAAGAGCAATGAAGTGTGGACCAGTCTAGTTTGAACACAATTATTGACCAAATATTTGAAACTGCAGTCTGGTTGTATAAAATTGAGGTGGAGGTCTGCCGTGTTGCTTATGAAGCACCAGAGATGGGGAGATACTGTTTTTGGACTATAATTCCCAGAATAACACAAAAATTATGGAATTGTGGAAAGTGTCCAAAAGGGAAACCTTTGCCATCTGATAAATATTATTTCTCTCTGTCATCTGGGACCATTTCCCCTCACATCTGCAGTCTTCTCTTTTGTCTTTGGGATGTGACAGAACTTTGGGGTATATTAAAGCTGACATCATTAACCAACAATGGAAAACTTCAGTCAGACTCTTTTGAAGCAGGCATAGAAAGGTTATCTGAAAGCAGGTCCTCAAGTTACTAAGACCAATAAGAATCCCTATGCCAGATTCATTTATGGGCATCAGGAAACATTGCCTGTGTGGCTCTGGCTTACTGTAATAAAGTAGCTTCCTTGACTGAAGTAAGTTTCTTCAACTAAAGACCATATTCTCCCCTACAGCCCTGCCTGGCCTTGGCAGAGCTGCTTTTTCCAGCATTAACACACTTGAGGGAAGGATTTGGTGAGACATAATAGAAGGCCTTCCTGGTGGGTGTTTACAAACTGTGGAACTCCTTGCCGAAGGAGGCTAGACTGGAACCCCTCCCTATTGTCTTGTAAACAAAGACCTTCCTAAAATAAGTCATGGACAACTGATTGGCTGATAAGAAACAGGATTTGTAAATGCTTTGCTGTGCTTGTAAATGTTAAATGTTAATTAGTTTAACATAGGTGTTTTTAAAATGGATTAAGCTCAATTGTATTTTAATAATGCCACTTTGAAAAGTGTTATTCTTTTTAATCATGTTGTGATCCACTTTGAGTCCCAAATCAATATGTAAATGCCATAAATAAAAGACAACAAATTATTGCATCTCAGAAGGACAGTCCATACCACTTTAAGGCTCAATCTGGACTTGAGATCTGACAGAGCCAATGTGTGACCCTATAGCACAGTAGTTCAAGTTCAGTATTGCATTCTAGCCTCTGTTCATAAGCTGAGTTTTCTCAGGATGACTCAGTTATGCAGCTCAAGGTTCATTCCGCCTTCCATCCTTCCAGGATTGTTAAAAGTAAGACTCAGCTCACTGATGGGGCAAATTATTGTTTGTGTAATTGTTTGCAAACTGCCCAGAGAGTGTTCTAGCACTATAGGACAGTGTTTAAGTCAAAACAACAACACAGTATAGAAGTAACTCAAGACATATCATATTTAGAGTGATATCCCACCACCACCAGTTGACGTTCTTGGTTCATCTCTTGCACTTATAGAATCCTCATTTCTTGGGGACCTGCTTTGGAGAAGCTGGAATGTTCTGCAGTGTTCTGGGTTTTTTTTGTCAATAATTTCCTTTCATTTGGTATTTAGATAGCATTTATTTTTACTTTATATTAACAAAACAATTTGGAATTTTCAAATACGAAAACTGGAGAATGATACATACAGTTTAGTTCATGTAATATTTTTATCCTCTTGAATTTTAAGATTAAATAGATTTTTTCTTTTTTAGCATATTAGTATTAGAGATGGGCACGAAACGAACAATTTTTCCTCATACCTAGTAGCTGTATGGCAAGTGCACTCACTGCTTTTCTCAAATGCCATGGAAATACTACAGCAATTTGTGCAAAAATAATGCAAGGTGTTTCTTTTTTGTTTAAAAAATATACCCAGTTTATCAATATTTCAGAGTGGCTTGCAAATAAAAGCAATAAAGCACTACATAACCATTATACTAATTAGAGATGGGCACAAATAGAAAAAAATGGAGTTTTGTTGGAGAATTTTGTCTCCAAAATGAAACGAAACGAACAGAAACACCAGAAATTTTGTCATCCGTTTCGTTTCCGTTACTGCAATACAGTGAACTGCTTTAAATGCTAAAAAAAATAATAATTAAATAAATGGTAACAAAACGGTAACAAAACGAACGAAAACGAATTTTTTTGCAAAAAATTCACAAAAAACGGAAACGAACCGAAACGGACCCGCCAAATGAGAAACGACAAACAAAACTCCATTTTTTTCTATTTGTGCCCATCTCTAATTAGTATAATGGTTATGTAGTGCTTTATTGCTTTTATTTGCAAGCCAATGGCAGAGGGGAATTACTAGGCAGCCAATTTCAAACTGCAGAACTTTCTTGAGGCTATATACCTAATGATGATGGTCAATCAACTGCTGATGGCCCATAAAAGTGGTGGAAAAATGAATCTGTTTTTAAAAAATCCTAAGCACCTCTAAGTACTCTAAACAAGTAGTACTAGTCTGTTTTCCAAGAATAGAAGTGGATTTTTAATGTTGGCTTTTGCAGTGCTTAACTCTTTTGTAATTTGGGCAGCACCCAGAGTGTCCTGGGCCAGAAAATAGCCATCTAAAGTTGTCCATCTCAGTCATGACCAAATAGCTTTTGGAGAGGATTAGATAAATATAAAATAAGTTCAACCAATAATTGGTAACCATGCCAGCTAAAAGACATCTCCATGTTTAGAGGCAATGTTGTTGTTGTTCAGTCGTTCAGTCGTGTCCGACTCTTCGTGACCCCATGGACCAGAGCTCGCCAGGCCTTCCTATCCTCCACTGCCTCCCGGAGTTTTGTCAAATTCATTTTGGTTGCATCGATGACACCGTCCAACCATCTCATTCTCTGTCGTCCTCTTTTCCTTTTGCCTTCGATTTTTCCCAGCATCAGGGCCTTTTCCAGGGAGTCCTCTCTTCTCATGAGGTGGCCAAAGTACTGGAGCCTCAGCTTCAAAATCTGTCCTTCCAGTGAGCATTCGGGGTTGATTTCTTTCAGAATGGATAGGTTTGATCTCCTTGCAGTCCAGGGGACTCTCAAGACTCTCTTCCAGCACCATAGCTCAAAAGCATCAATTCTGCGGCGATCAGCCTTCTTTATAGTCCAGGTCTCACTTCCATACATCACTACTGGAAAAACCATAGCTTTAACCATCCTGACCTTAGTTGGCAAAGTGATGTCTCTGCTCTTTAGGATGCTATCTAGGTTTGCCATTGCTTTCCTCCCAAGAAGCAAGCGTCTTTTTATTTCGTTGCTGCAGTCGCCATCTGCAGTGATCAAGGAGCCCAAGAAAATAAACTCTGTCATTGCCTCCATTTCTTCCCCTTCTATTTGCCAGGAGGTGATGGGACCAGTGGCCATGATCTTAGTTTTTTTGATGTTGAGCTTCAGCCCATTTTTTTCACTCTCCTCTTTCACCCTCATTAAGAGGTTCTTTAATTCTTCCTCACTCTCTGCTATTAGAGTAGTATCATCTGCGTATCTGAGGTTGTTGATATTTCTTCCGGCAATCTTAATTCCGGCTTGAGATTCATCCAGACCGGCATTTCTCATGATGATGTACTCTGCATATAAGTTAAATAGGCAAGGTGACAGTATACAGCCTTGTCGTACTCCTTTCCCGATTCTAAACCAGTCAGTTGTTCCATATCCAGTTCTGACGGTTGCTGCTTGTCCCACATATAGATTTCTTAGGAGACAGATAAGGTGTTCAGGCACTCCCATTCCTTTAAGGACTTGCCATAGTTTGTTGTGGTCTACACAGTCGAAGGCTTTGGCATAGTCAATGAAGCAGAAGTAGATGTTTTTCTGGAACTCTCTGGCTTTCTCCATAATCCAGCGCATGTTGGCGATTTGGTCTCTAGTTCCTCTGCCCCTTCAAAATCCAGCTTGTAGTTCTGGAAGTTCTCTTTCCACATACTGCTGAAGCCTGCCTTGTAGAATTTTGAGCATAACCTTGCTAGCATGTGAAATGAGTGCAATTGTGCGATAGTTGGAGCATTCTTTGGCGTTTCCTTTCTTTGGGATTGGAATGTAGACCGATCTTTTCCAGTCCTCTGGCCACTGCTGGGTTTTCCAAATTTGCTGGCATATCTTATGCAGCACCTTTACAGCATCCTCTTTTAAGATTTTAAAGAGTTCAATTGGAATGCCATCACCTCCACTGGCCTTGTTGTTTGCAATGCTTTCTAAGGCCCACTTGACTTCACTTTCCAGGATGTCTGGCTCCAGGTCAGCAATTACACTATCTTGGTTATCAGGGGCGTCCAGATCTTTCTGATATAATTCTTCTGTATATTCTTGCCATCTCTTCTTGATCTCTTCTGCTTCAGTTAGGTCCCTACCATTTTTGTCCTTTATCATATCCATCTTTGCACGAAATGCCCCTTTAATATCTCCAATTTTCTTGAACAGATCTCTGGTTTTTCCTTTTCTATTGTTTTCCTCTATTTCTTTGCACTGTTAGAGGCAATAGGGTGGAGTAATTGTTCTATGCCCATGAGCCTTGTGGATTTTACAGAAGAGGCTAGCTAGCTTCTGTCATAACACATAATGCCAGACTGTACACCAAATCTCATGTGAAGAGAATGCGTTTCTTTCTTTTAGTTACGGCATTTTGCTTCTGGCCATGCAGTTTCATTCAAAGCAGGACCAAATTTCCAAGGGAAGCCCATGTTTATTGCCCAGTGATCAATGATATAACAAAAGCAAGCTAATTTGCACAATATTTGTTAGAATAATCAGACATCACTGTGGGGAGTTCCACTTCGAGTGATATGCCAACTGAGCCTAGATGGAAGATCGATCTGATCCAGCAGTATCTGGTCTGTGAAGATTCTCAGTCATCCAGGTGAGTTTATCTGGAAGTTGAGTCATGGCTACTGGACTTCTATTTTTTTGAGAGATAGAAACATTTTGCTGTTCATCCAAACAGCTTCATCGGTCTGAATATATCTAGTGCAAGTACTCCATCTTATAGTATCATCTTTGCCTCCACTGCAGCTAGCACTGGAAAAGATATAGCATGGAAAGGTTGGGTGTTGCAATTAGAGAGGGGGGCATTTTTTTAAAAAAAAAAAGTCTTTCATCACGATTTGTGATTTGTCAGGGCTGACAAATGGACGAATCAACAAACGGACAAATTTCTAGTGATAATTTGACAAACTGATGAATTAATTCATCTCTCCTTTAAAATGTATAAAAAGCTTTAACTCCCGCATTGTGAGGCCTCAGATTTGCAGGGATGCGTCTTCTGATGCTCCTCTACATTCCCTGCACATTTGGTTAAGATTGGGTTCAGAAGCCCTCCTAAGAAAGTGTCCTCACAGCACCTAGAGACACTAAACATGTAGAGAGGCTTCTCCTATCTTATCTCTTCAATCCACCAACGTTTGGCATTTGGTGAAGATGGACTTTCAGATACCTGAGTTATTTGGGAGTACATAACTCAGAGATCAAAATTCCAATCTATACCAAATTTGGAAGGATTGTAGAGAATAGCAGGGGATACTTTCCTCTCATTTCTGTGTCTCTAGATGGCTCGGGGGAGGGGGCATTTCAGAGCCTGACAAATTAACAAATTTAAAATTGCTATAATTTGTCAATTTGAATTCATTATATTCATCATAATTCGTTTATGATGAATATGAATCAAAAATATTTCATGAATCTACCAAATTCATCAGAAGAATGTGATTTGTTTTTCATCTCCATCTCTTAATTGCAAACCTTGGCTTGGACAGGATGGCTGGTTGGTTTGGTCTGTGCTTTGCCTGCCTGTGCTCAATTTTATTTAACCTGCTTAGTTTTTATGCTCAACTTTGTATTTTCCTTGCAATATTTATGGTCTTATATGGTGCTGTGCAAGCTTAAGCCTCTGGAACATGCACGAGACAGCGTAAACACATTTGGTGAAAAGTGAATACTGGCCTAATCCTGGCACTTTTTTTCTCATGCAATATCTTTGCCCTCACTACGCAAAGCTGAACAGAATGAGTATCACCCTTGGGGTCTAAGCAAGTGGCAGAACAGGAGAGAGAGAGAGAGAGAGAGAGAGAGAGAGAGAGAGAGAGAGAGAGAGAGAGAGAGAGAGAGAGAGAGAGAGAGAGAGAGGAGAGATTTCCTGTCCTAGCCATGCCTGGATTTTGAATACCCCACCCCTGTCTGCTTCAAACCTTATTGTGTCTTGAGTCAGAAGATGGGTTGCGGAGTTTGAAGATTGTAGCACAAGAGCCTCTGACATGCCTTTTCATAAATTGTACATTTCATGAACGGACACAGTGTTGATTAATTTCACATGTGAAAACTACAGGGCAGAGAGTACAGAGAGAACTTTTGCATTGCAGAACCTCCAAATGGAGCTAGTCCCTGAATCTTTTCTGTGACACTGAAAGACATCGAGTGTTTTTTCATATATCCAGAGATGATCTATGAGGCGATGCAGGTGTGTGTCAGTGAGATAGTTTTGGGGTGCTCTGTAGCATCTGCTTACTTGGCTTGCTTTGGTTTTCTAAACAATCTATGAGATACATTGGGTTTCTTCACTAGAAGAGAGGCAGCATGAGCATAAAATAAAACAATAGGATTAATCTGAACATGTCTGAAGGGAAGTTGTTGGCCTTGCCCCCTTCCACCAGGACATGGGGAGGGGTAGATGAAGAATACAGCATCCCCTGCACATGTGATTGTGGCAGCCTTTTCATATGATCAGAGACACTGATTTTTCATGGCCTTGGATTCAGTGGAGAGCCTCCGCAGAGCGCTGAAATTATGCTTTACTGACGGTTACTCTCCTCTGAAGAGAGTCAGTGAGGAAGAGGCTGCTTTACTTGGTGTCCAGGCTAGAGGTATAAATCCTTTCTAGTTTTATCCTCACATGTGAGGACAAGAAGCCATGAATGTGGTTCTCTTTCCCCATGAAAGGGATGAGATACTTGCTGGTGCTCACAGTGGGAGAAGGGAATGAGAAGGGATTTTCTTCTTTGCAGAAATGGCACAAAGAATGTTTCAGTGCAAATAATGCAAATTGCATGGGATGAAGGTGGCTGTAGCTTTCTTGAATCGACTTCAAAAGAGTAGAAGCACCGGTCACTGTGTTTAACAAAGTCATTCTCTGTGTGTGTTTGCTTTACCTCTCAAAAGGCAAGGCAGTACAGCTAGCACAAAATTCCAATGTCTTTATGAAGCACAGTAGTACTTTTTGTTTTCTGCTCTCATCAGGGGGGAAAAAAGGAATTCTTTAGGGCTTGATGAACCTTCCTAGTCAAGTTAGCTTAAATCAAAGAGAAGGAATTTAGTGAGTATTCTTTTCATACCTACAGTGGATATAAAAAGTTTACACACCTCTGTTAAAATGTCAAGTGCCTGTGATGTAAATAAATGAGACAAAGATAATTTCAGAACTTGTTCTGCCTTTAATGAGACCTATGAACTGTACAACTCAGTTAAACCACAAACTGAAATCTTTTAGGTGGAATAAGGAAAAATAAAATGAAATGATATGTATGCATACCCTCTTATAACTGGGGATGTAGCTGTGTTCAGCAGTAAAAAATCACATTCAAACTCAGGTTAAGTAGGAGTCAGTACACACCTGCCATCATTTAAAGTGTCCCTGAGGAATCCTAAATAAAGATCAGCCGTGCTAGTAGGTCTTTCCTGACATTTTCTTAGTTACATCCTACAGCTGAAGAAGCAGTGTTACGCAGAGAGCTTCCAAAGCATTAGAGGGATCTCATTGTTAAATGTCAGGAGAAGGGTACAGAAGAATTTCCAAGGAAACACAGAATTTCCATGGATCACAGTGAAGACAGTCATCATCGTGGAGAAAATATGGCACAACAGTGACATTACCAAGAACTGGAGGTCCCTGCAAAATTGATGAAAAGACTAGAAGAAAAATGGTCAAAGAGGCTGCCAAGAGGCCTACAGCAACATTAAAGGAGCTGCAGGAATATCTGGCAAGTACCGACTGTGTGGTACATGTGACATTATCTCCCTTATTCTTCATATGTCTGGGCTATGGGGTAGAGTGGCAAGATTGGAGCCTTTTTCTTACGAAGAAAAACATCCAACACCAGCTAAATTTTGCAAAAACACATCCGAAGTCTCCCAAAAGCATGTGGGAAAAGTGTTATGGTCTGATGAAACCAACGTTGATCTCTTTGGCTATAATTCCAAAACATATGTTTGGCGCAAAAACAGCACTGCACATCGCCAGAGAGCACCATTCCTACAGTGAAGCATGGTGGTGGCAGCATCATGCTTTGGGGCTGTTTTTCTTCAGCTGGGACAGGGGCCTTAGTCAAGGTAGAGGGAATGGTGAACAGTTCCAAATCCCAGTCAATATTGGCACAAAACCTCCTGGCTTCTGCTAGAAAGCTGAACATGAGGAGGAACTTCATCTTTCAGCATGACAACCCAAAGCATACGACCAAATCAACAAAGGAGTGGCTTCACCAGAAGAAGATTAACATGTAGGAATGGCCCAGACAGACCTCAGTCCTGAATCTGATTGAATATCTGTGGGGTGATCTGAAGAGGGCTGTGCTCAGGAGATGCCAGATGTGGAGCGCTGTCGCAAAGAAGAGTGGGCAAATATTCTCAAGTCAAGATGTGCCATACTGGTAGACTTCTACCCCAAAAGGCTGAGTACTGTAACAAAATCAAAAGGTGTTTCAATCTAGATTATTTATTTACATCACATACACTTGAAATTTTAGCAGGGGTGTGTAAACTTTTTATATCCATTGTAGTTCAGGCTAAACTCGTGCTGAATGTTTAACAGAAATTGGAACTGGTGATTATTTAGATTAAACCTGTGTCCAGTCCCCGCCACTCAGAAATATTTCCTGCAAAAAGAATTTTTTCTCGACTTTCTACTGGTGAATTTCACTCTGACTCTCATGATTTATTTAATCCTCTCCAGTCCATAAATCCTCACTCTCCTTTTCCCCACACTCAATTCTTATGCAATTTAGAATCAGCATGCAATAAATGTCTCTTCAAACATTTCTGGAAAACCTGAGAAATGTCAGATATTAATTCAACAGTGCAGATATCCTTTTAAAAATATTTCTCTTTTAGAAAGTCATTTTATTGGGTGTGTTGAACATACAGTTATATCCCGCTATATTGTGGATCATATACTGTGGTCCCGGTATATCAGGGGACCACAGTATATAAAACAAATGGCTCCTGGGGCAAGCTGCGTGGGCCTGTTTGAGGCCTTCTGCACTTACCCCAGGCCTGGGGCTGCCTCGAGTGAGGCCCCGAAACTGGTTTCCACCAAACCGGAATTTCCAGGCTACAGGAAACCACTTCTGGGGCCTCCAACAGGCCCAGGAAGCCTGTCAGGGGCCCACTTGGGACAGTTCCAGGCCTGCGGTAAGTGCAGGAGGCCCCAAACAGGCCCCCAGTCCTGACCTGACCCAGCATCTGACCTGACCCAGATACCCCTTTATCACGGGTCAGGTCATGTCCCTAACCACCACAATAAACAGGGAATTACTATATTTGAAATGGAGACGTAAACTCTTAACAGTTAAAATGTCTTACATGGAATGGTTTACTCTGCTTAATAATATGCAAATCTAGATTTGGGCTGTCAATATGCAGCTTCAACACTAAAGCCATGTGAGTTCTCCAGGGTAATGAATATTGCCTGTTATACTGAAAATGCCTTGTGCTTGTGTGAAGTATGTACATAATATTTTAACAATGTTTGAAGCTCTGGCTGTTTTGCTGCATTTTATGAGGACATGTTCAGTCTGGCCGGAGTTTTTTGCAGCAAGTTAGAGTTTGGGAACCTATTTGTCTTCTCTCACATTATGTGAAGAACACTTTCATTTAGTATAAGCAAGCAGACTACAGATTTTTTTTTAAAAAACTTTTTGACCTTGCTTACTATTGAGTGCAGTAACTCATGAGGACAGATGGAGATAATGGTTGTGTTTTCCAATATACTTACCCATCCTTGTAGTCAGATCAATATATAAGTCGCTATTGTACAAGGAAGACAAGCAAATAGCTTACCTTGGGAGAGCATTAGACTACCTGCCTGCCTGCCTTCCACTAAGCCAAGTCATTTTTGAGTACAAATATGAGGCTGTGGTGTCTGACCAATCCAGTCTTTCCCAAAGGAGCCTTTGTCAGCATTTGCCTGTGGAAGCCACTCCAGTCACCTTCTGCCAAGAGCAGTGATTTATCAAATGCATTTAGTCTGACAGATTTGACTATTCTACAAAAAGCATACAACTTGAGCTATACGATTATTATTGCTAAGTGCTGCAGCCAGAAGCAGCAGATTCGTCAGCAGCAGGACTAGGCGAGCTTACCTGCACTTGACAAGCTTTATAGCAACCAAATTGTCAAGTTACAGGACATGTGGCTTCGTTGCTGTTCTTTGCAGAATTAGCAGTCATGTCTTGAATTCTTCACAAAGATTCCAAGGAGAGTTTGATGCTCTCCAGATTTGTTGAATTTGAGGCTGTGGAATGCTGTCTATATTGAACCCCTTGCCCTTCTATTTCAGGGTTTATCTACTGGGGCTGATGATAGGTTTGTCAGGAGTAATCACAGATTTCTTCCTCCTCAGTAGAAAAGGCACCCTATCTAAAAAGAAAAAGAGAAAAAGAAAAAGCAAATGGCTGTGAATTGTTTTCTTTCTCATAAGATCAGTCATTTCCCCCATCAGCAGCACTATCAAAAAGACTACACTCATGTCTATGGAAATCCCTTGTATTCTGCACAAAGCACAGGTGCGTGTTTTTTGTGGGGAAAAACTTTAAAACAATTTTGGTAGGGAAAAGTGCACAACAACTCTTTGAATCTCACCCACTGGAGAGAAGATGTTTAGATGTTGTTCATTCTCGCCTGTGTGAATAAAGCAAGTGAATTTTTATATCCCTAAATCTACTCTTACCTGTTTGGTACAACCTTCCTATGGCATCAGGTAGTTTTTTCCCTTAATTACTCCTGGAAATGCTAGAGATGGAACCTGGGACCTTCATTATGCAAAGTATGTGTGTTACTGCTTACGACCATGCTAACAGGCAGTAATGGGATTGGCCAGCAAGTCTGGAGGACACCAGTTTGGTGAAGTCTTTTGTAATCTTTCAACAGATATTGAAGAGCCAATGGATTCATCACATTCTAGTGAGGTTGATAAAGACAATCAAGGACAGCTGTTAAAACAACTATTAGAAGTGGTTCACGGGAAATGGGGAAAATGGGTAGAAAATTATCATTAGTTTTGACATGTTTCTTGGTCAGTTTTTCTAGTCTAAAGTTTATATTGCATGCATAATTATTAAAATAATTATGGTAATTCTGGAAGTAAAAAAGAACATCTATATAAGGTTGATTATAATTCTTATTACTTTAATTTACTGGCCATTTATCTTTTTAAAAATCATTAAAATGTAAATATAATACACTATAATAAACATAATCATTTATGAAGTTTCACCCATTGTTCAGAATTCTCTGTGGGAACAGCATCTAATCTGTAGGTTTCTCAATGTGATTTCAAATTTTCTTAGGGACTGTCTTGACTTCATTGTCAACTATACATCTCAATGCGTACTATGGAACATTGCATGTTAATTGTCCCAGATACTCCTTTGTTGCCCATTACTGGTCAAAAATGTTTTATCCCTTGAGTAATTATACTGTAGTGCTTTTGTCATGAACAAAGAAAAGGATTTAACCATTATTTAATGCACAGCATTTCTCTTACCAGATTTGCTGAGGGGAGGTCTTTTGGCACCATTAAAGCTTGGCCAAAGATACTTCTGTTTTCTTGGCTTCTGCTGCATTTGAGAATATGCATGCTAATGTGCTTAAACACTACAGTACAGCCACTTGAATGCCTTTTGTAAGCTAAAATAGCATGGTATACATGCTGATTTCTCTACACATGCTAGCAACAGATTCTGCATAGCAACACTCAACAGCTGTGTGTGCTGCATATTTCAGAGTGGTTCCCAGTATAATTTAGTTGTCAAAAGAATATAATAAAGAAAGTGTGGAACTCGCTGTTTGATGTTTATCTTTATCTAAGGATAAATTCTACACACGTTGCCCAAATAGAGATGACAGTAGATCACCCAAACTTGTACCTGATAAAGGGAACACATGGCTCTCCTCATATTGGACTGCAACTCCTATCAGGCAACACCAGTAGTGAGAATGCTAGGAGTTGTAGTTGTAGATGGCCTCACATTCTCCATTCCTGTGGTCCATTAAAAAGGCCTGTCTCACCATCTGTCAGACACAGATGTGTCTCAGAGCAATAGAATGGGGAGAAGACCATTGAGAAGGCGATTTTTTTTTGCTGAAATACCTTTGACGTTTGGAATGCAATAAGGAGATCTGAACAGTTTCGTTCCAGAAAGTGGACTTGTACTTGAAATTCATTTAACCTTTGGAATGCAGTGAGGGCTGGCCCTTGACATAAAATGTTGACAGAGTTGTGCAAATGCCAATGGCATTTAATTTCAGGTAGTTTGTGAAAATAATACTTATATTAATTCAGTATATTTCACAAGTGCTGGATTTTATATTAGAAGAAATGGGGCAGCCTCTCTTACTGCTTTGTCCCATCCCCCTAGCTTGCCTGTGTGCAAATTTGGTTAACATTACTATATAACTAGTGTGTGTGTTGTGTCGTTCCAGTCATGACCGACTCTTCGTGACTCCATGCCCATGGAGTTTTCTTGGCAGGAATATTGGAGTGGTTTGCCAGTTCCTACTCCAGGTGCCTACAACACCTGGTATTCCCTAGTAGTCAACCATCCAAGTACTAGCCAGGGCCGACCCTGCTTAACTTCCGAAATCAGGCGAGATCGGATGTGCTTAGGGCATCTAGAGATGGGCATGAACTGTTGTTCAGTGGTTTGTTCTAGTTCATTTATCAGCTAAACAGATATTCGACACTTCATAGCTCTGGCTCATCTGTCAGGCAGCCGCTTGGAGGCAGCACCCCAGCTTTCAATGAAAGAGGTGGGGCAGGGAAGCTGGGGTGTTGTCTTGGAGTGTGCACCTGCCAGAAGAGCCAAGGCTTTGAAGCACCAAACACCTGTTCAGCTGATGAACAAGTAGGCACAAACGACTGAACGGGTGGTTTGTGCCCATATCTATACATAAGCACCTTAGATATTACCTTTGGTTAAGATGATAACATCTTTCTCAGTTTTAGTTTGCCATGTTCTTAACTGGTAGAAACTCAGAGAGAGAAAGAGAAAGAGAGAGACTTTTAATGTATCCATAAATATGTATTACTTAGTAGTATCTCAATATACAGTGTGAAACCTTTTGTTTTGCTTTGTTTTTGAATTCTCATTGAATCCATACCACCTTAGTTCTTAGAAAGAAAGAAAGAAAGAAAGAAAGAAAGAAAGAAAGAAAGAAAGAAAGAAAGAAAGAAAGAAAGAAAGAAAGAAAGATTCCCAGAGCCGATTACAAAAGATCAGTGACAAACAAATAAAACTGTCACTGCCTACTAGCGGGGGGGGGGGGGGACATGACACACACACAAAAGGAAGAGAAGGGACTGGGAGTAATGAGGAAGCAAATGCCCAGTCATCCATTGTTACCAAATTTTCATAATGGCCCTCTTGAAAGGAATCCTTTCCAGGACCAAAAGAGCCAAAGTTCTAAGTCCAAATCCAAGACTAGGTTATAGGCCAGTGGTGGGGAACCTTCGACACTCCAGATGTTTTGGATCGCAACTCCCACAGTCTTTTGTCATTGGCAGTCTAAGCTCAAATTTGGGAGTTGCGGTCCAAAACATCTGGAGTGCCAAAGGTTCACCACCACTGCTATGGGCAATACTTTTATAGGCCACTAATAAAAAATAAAAAATCCTTGCAAGCTTTCATGGACAAAGTCAGCTTCTTCAAAGCAAGTATCAAAAGTCCAAATATGGCAAAACATGTGGTTTGCCAGGAGGTTAATCTTAGATGTAAAGTACTTGGCAAGAGGATTTTCGGCAGGCAAGTCTGTCTTGAATGAGGCAGGAAGCAGCAGCGATGTTTGTAAAGTTTCATCTGAAGCTGAGGGTTGGGTTTCACAGCCCAGCCCTTCAAACAAAGGGGGAGAGGTCATGCACACCTGCCTACACATCCTCTCCATTTGGCTCTTCTTCAAAACATACAAGTTTCTGTTTGGGCCATGAGGGTTGGGGTTGATGCAGAAAACCCATGCCCTCCATTTGAGGGTTGGGGTATAATTTAGCAAACCCGTAGTGGGTTTTCATTCATTTTCATTCATTTCATTCATTTTCATTCCTCTGATCCAGTTTTTCATTCATTTTCATTCATTTTCATTCCTCTGATCCAATTTGGATCAGAGGAATGAAAATGGAATATGACCATGGAATATGACCATGTGACTGCAAGTCCTGCTGTGTTGGTATTGAGAAGCCATGTGTCTTCTTCTTGGTTGTTGTTGGTGAGCCTCATAGTTCCATTGAAATAAAAAGGGGAAGCCTTTTTCTGCATGTTTTCCCCCCTTTAATCTGATTTGGCAGCTCCAAGCATTATGACAAGGTCCCTCACCAAAGGCTCTTGAATAAACTTGCCAGTCATGGGATCAAGGGACAGGGCTTGTCCTGGATCAGCATTTGGCAAAGGGACAGGAAACAGAGGGTAGCACTAAATGGACACTTCTCCAAGTGGAGCCACTGTGTGAGACAGAATGCTGGACTGGATGGCCTGTGGTCTGTTCAAGCAAGGCTGTTCTTATGTTCTTATGATTGCTATGGGAGATATTGTTTCTGTGTGTCTATATACCTGCCTTCATCCATATATAAATAGACCAAGACATCTTGGACTTGGGAGAAAGTTTCTGCTAACATGTACATCAGTGTTCAAAGAGGCAGGAACAATATTTGCCTTGCTAATACTTTTTGAGCAAATCACAGCCTGTCAGTGGTGAGAAAAACCAGGCCCACAACTAGGGTCTGTGTCACTCCAGGCAAACTTGGATTCTGTGCCGAAATCACCCATGGGTTGGTGAAGGAGGTGTTAGGTGTCAGTTGGGGAAGTGCCAATAAACACTTAGTATGCAAATACTATTTTGTCATTTCAGTTGCCCCCAGCCCCAGCCCTGTGCCCCACTTGCCCCCCTCCCCCCATTTGCAGCCCTGAAAAAAATACATGCTTCCCTGCTTTCTCCTCCTTCAGGGACCCCACCATTCTGTCTAGTAGGAGGCATCGCTTGTAAATGGTTGAGCTTGCCTTCCTTTCTGAAAGCCCACTTGCCCTTCTTTTATGACTCCTTCAAATTATTGCATACACAGATGTTGTCCTGCAAAAGGAATCTGTTTTCCTTTCCTTTCTGTTTTGTGTCAGATGCATTAGAAATAACAACCTTGTTATTCACAAGGTTTTCATTCTAAATTAGTAACAATTGGTAGTCTTTAGGTGATTCATACTTTCAACCAAAGAGGAATGTTTTGTCATTTTGCTCTGCATGCTTCACTGCAAATCCTCATTTATTTGCTATTTAGGAGAAGATAGAGGTGAGGGGAAGAAAAAGTAACCAGAATCTGGACACCTTTTTGTGTTAATTTTTTGACTCAACCGGGGTTGTCTTTATAGTCTCTTATCCTACAGGACTGGGGTAAGATGGTATAAATTTAAATGATTAAAAGAATAACTGTTGATAGCATTCTTGTTTCCTAGTGGTATTCAAAAAAAGCATAGAAACTTTCCACTAAAGCATTCCTTATGTGATTTACCGGTATGTAAATCATGACTGTAATGTAATAAAGGGTAGCCTCAGTTGTGTAACTGTAATTGTTTTAATAACTTTTATAGTTATGCCTTAGTATTTACATATTTTCTGTATCACAGACTAGTGGATCCTGATGCTTTAAAATGAATCCTATTGTTTTGTTACACAAACAGAAGGTAAACTGTAATTCCTACTGTCCTCAAGCTGGTACTTAACAACACCCTGGTGGGATTTTTGAATGCATATCAGATTCCCAAGAAATCGAGCAGCAACTCGATTTGTGAGCTGCCCAGAGACCTTGGGTAGTGGGCAGCATACAAGCTAAATAAATAAATAAATAAATAAATAAATAAATAAATAAATAAATAAATAAACTTATTAATTGCAAGCTAATTATATAAGTTACTTTAGAATAACAAGAGTCTACCTCTTTTGATTCTGGAACTGGATTTGGAGAGAACGGCAGAATAAAACCAAAAGTACTGTGGAATCTTTACAACTAATAATTTATTTCAACATGAGCATCCATGCATTCAAATTCACTTTTTCAGACGTGAAATATATACAAAGGATACACGTGCTAGGCTGGGGAGCAGGTAAAGTGAAGACACATGTAATGGACCTTAAAAGTAGCAATAGCATTACAGTAGGACCTCCGTATCCACTGACTCATTATCCACTGATTCAGTTATCCACAGTTGGCAAAGGAAAAAAATAAATACATAATCCTGCAGCTGCAAAGCAGGCTACTGTCATAAAACAGCAGCTGTAAAAAAGCACTTCAAGTAGTCTCTGGGCGGCTTACAGTTTAATTACAGCATGCACCCTACACATTGCCCCCTCCCAGGAAGTTGGGTACTTAGCCTGAGTCAACCAAGAGCCTGCTACCTGGGATTGAACTCCAGGTCATGAGCAAACAGCAGCCGTAAAGCAAACTGCTGTCATAAAACAGCAGTTTTGGGGGATTTCCTTTGTGTTCTCTCTTATCCACAGTTTTCATTATCCATGGGAAGGCCTGAAACCAATCCCCAGCGGATACTGGGGTCCTATTGTATTGATACCCATAATGAACTTTCTAAGAGTTGACTACTAGAAATGGAGGATTTTAGAGTGCAGGAAGCTTGTAGATATTTTAGGGAATTTCCAGTCCACCAATTACTCTTCATATCTTTTAAAGCTACAGAGACTATGTATTGTACTTTATTTATCATTTTATTCTGAAGAAAGATCCAAAGGACAATTGTATCCAGAAGTCCTGTCAATGCTGACAACATGAGGTTCTAAAATGTGGTTGCCTGATGTACCTATTGCTTTGACTTCATTGACTGCTTGCAAAATAAGGGAGTGTTGCTAAAGCTGTATTTATTCATTATGTAGAATTGAACTGTTGTGAATTAGATTTAATATTGCAGAAATGTATCTACTGGCCAGAATATAACTGGTGAGTTACTCCAGTGTAAGTGCAGTGATGTAAATTGCTGTGGCTTAGCCCATGTATCACTTATCATTCATCAACTATAAAACAAGCAAAATAAAACAAGCAAATGAGAAGCAGTGCAAGTGTTGACCTGTTAGCCAGAAGCAACTTCCTGCTGCAACTTGCATCTTTCCTTTTCCACACACTAATTAATGTGATTCTGGCCATTTTAAGCATTTATATAAATTACTATACAATAAGATATGTTTACTAATTTTCTCTAGGCATGTCACAGTGGTATTTACTTGGTTTGCCTTGGTTCATTATGGTCTACAATGGTTTGGTTGGCCTTGTGTGGTACAGCTACTACATGGGTGGTCTTCCTGTAATAAGATGGAGCCAATATGAAAATGTTATGTGCTTTTGATCACTCACTATATTGTTTGTATTTTTACATAATTCATGTGGCACTATCAAAGCCATACTGATCTAGTACTAGTCTATAAGTGGTTCATTAGTTCATGCTGTTTTATAGAATGATGTAAGAACGATAGATGTCTTCCCTGAGGAGGTTAAAATCTAAATTGGACATTGTGGAACTTTGGCCAATCTTACGTTGGAATACAAATGCCACATTGTTGTCCTGGCTGGCTGTGGCTGATAGGAGCTGAAGTAGAGCATTTAGATGGCAATATAAATATACTGCTGGATGAAGGGAGAGTAAGTTAGAGATATATAATCAAGGGCTCTCATGAATAGGAACAGCAGCAGAAACAACAATAATAACAAAGATCCTCATCATGAGGGAGAAAATAGTCATGGGATTAGAAGTACATATTTCCCAGTCTAGGAAGGAATTCGCCTGGTTGAGTCCCCTCAATAATGTGAGGAAGCGGGTCTGAGCTTGTGCTCAGTAATAACCCACCCTGAATTAAGAATCCTTCTAGAAAGGGGAGTAGTGGCCAACACAGTGGTCAACAGGTGCGCTAAGTTGACATTTTAATTCCAGCTCTCCAAGTGTCCTGAAACAGCAGCAGTTGGTGACGCCATCCCTGCACCTGAGGGGGGTATCAGTTGTCTCAGAACAATTCTGAGATTTGGAAAAATGCAGCCAATGTTTAACGAGAGAAGAAGGGGAATGGCTTAAGGGGCAGGCGGGCACAGAATGCTGCTGACCAATTGATGTAAAATAACAGCAGCAGAGGACTGGAGACAGGGAATGTGGACTGACTGAAAATCTAAACAGTATAAACTTTGCACAGCACCTTTTATTTTGACTCTGTTTATATACAGTATTGAAGTGAAAGACTAGAAGAGTAATGTGGATGTGCATGAGCTTTGTACATACCAATCTACTCTCTGTTTGAGTCAGATAAGAGATGGAAAGTCCAAATCAGACCTTTGATTTTGCTGATATTCCAGAACAGAATTGCTTCACAAAGGAGGAACAAGCTATTTTAAACCCCTGGTCACTTGGAAACTCTGCCTGATAGCATAAAAGTTTGTGCAAATGTAAGCCAGATCTGTGAAACATAAGCAAGTTACCATATTGCCAATTCTGTTATGAAATCTACCCAGCTCTTGGCTTCATCAGTTTTTCTTTTTTGGTTTGTGAGTAGTCATAAAAACCCAAGATGCATTAACTCTCCTTTTTCATTTAGGCAAAGTAACATGCTGCATCTATGGGAATCATTTGTTTAAATAGTACTTTGACAAAACACCCCCCCCCCATTTTATGGGTGGAGAACAGCAAAATAATAGCGGTTTTCAAAGCTGTTCTACATGTCCAAGTTTAGCTTAGTAATGAAATGACAAGATGTAAATACTTGAATGAAGGATAAATATGTAATTTATGTGAACTGTGTAGGGAAAATATTGAGCACAATCCTGCCAAATTTAACCTTGATTTGGGCCTATTGGGTTATAGTCTCAGTGAGCAGTACTTGAGCCCTACTAAAATCAATCACAGAAGTTAATTGTGGCCAATGTAAATGTCATTAATTTCAACCAAATAAAGATTGGTATAATTGATCTGAACTTCCATCAGTAGAACAGGGAAGGGACAGTTATCTCCACTACCACCACCGATTCCCGAATACCAGATCCAGGGATTATGGTTCTAGAATCAAGTTTGGATTATTTCAAGGGAAGAAAGGAAAGCAGTAGTTGTTTCGTGCAGCTTTGTGATTCTACCCACTAATTTTAAGTGAAGATATCTAAGCACACGCTGCCTAGATGCCCTGATCACATCCAATCTCGCCTGATTTCAGAAGCTAAGCAGGGTCTCCCCTGGCTAGTACTTGGATGGGTGACCACCTGGCGTAGGAACTGGCAAACCACTCCAGTATTCCTGCCAAGAAAAACTCCATTGACCTAGGGTCACGAAGAGTCAGTCATGACTGTAACGACACAACATCATAATCTAAGCACACGCTTTAGACTCCTGTTCAAATCCAAGAATCTAGAAGTTCTGTCACCTGTCAGATCTTCTGTGATTTGGACTCCTGAATGGAACTGTGGGTTGGACTCAATGGCTTTCTAGGCCCATTCTGGCTCAATTATTTTATGATTCTATGATTCTGTGAATAGGGACAAAAGGTTTTATTTACATGAAATCAGGCGATAAGTACAACCTTATAGTAATAACAGTAGTTGCTGCCCAACTACTGTTATTAATGACAACTGTTTAAGTAATTACCACTACAGTATTTATAAATAAGTAAGGGGTAGAGAAGGGATGGAGCAAGACATGAGCCAAGTCGCAAAAGCAGTTCTGAGTCATTCCCAACATCCTTAGGCTATGTGTTAATTAAGCACAGTTTCAGCAGGCCTAGTATTCCCTCAGCTGGACTTTGGTTATCAGGGCCAGTTAGGAAGAAACTGCAAGACAGGATTTTTTGCTCAGTGGAATGAACTGATTTGTCTGTCTTAATTAGAGTAGATCCACTTATGTGTTCTACTGTTCGGCTTGTCTCCTCTATTTGGTAATAACAACTGGATTTCATTCATCACCTATAGAATTCCTTCATATTCGTTCCAGTCATATTTATGTTAAAATGAAGACATCGTAGCAGCAGAAAGAAAACATTAAAATCATTTTTCTTATCCTAGTCTGCTACTGAAAAATATGGCATTTATTTATTTATTTATTTATTTATTTATTTATTTATTTATTTATTTTTTACTTACTAACGACGCCGACTTTCCCAAGGGAACTCAGGGCAGTGAACAAAACAAGTAAATAAGAAATTAGAGAAATACACGATTTGAAATACTAAAACCAACTAAATAAAAAACAGTGATAACTACCTCCGGCAAGGCAAGAGGGTGGGGAAAAATAACTGGGCAAACAACACAACACACAATTAGCGATCACCAAAATGGTCTTTAAAAAGCTATGTTTTTAAGGCTTTCCTAAAAGCTGGCAAGGACTCCACTAGCCAAATCTCAATTGGTAATTTGTTCCAGAGCACTGGAGCAGCCAACCAAGAAAGCCTGAGTATAGGTAGAAACCCTGTGGGCCTCTCTAGGTGTGGCCACCCGGAGTGAGAGGGCTAATGGTGCTCTAGTAGGACAGGATGAAGCTAACCTTTGGGAGATATGCTCTGCCAGATACTCAGGTCCCAAGTCATGGGGGTTTTTGTAAACCAAAATCAATACCTTGAAGCTTATCTGGGAGGCAACGGGTAGCCAATGCAGGTGAGCCAGGATAGCGGTGATGTGGTCAAACCTGCCATCACCAACCACCAGCCTGGCTGCCGCATTCAATTGTAAATTCTGAAGGGGAGGCTCTGAAAATCTGCCTATTATATAATGTTTTCTCATTAATAATGCTTGCAAGTGTGTGTTTATTATGCCATAAATGTGACCTTTAAAATGTATTAGGGAAAACCAACTGTGGAACTTGCGAGGTCAAAGACTTTTAAATGTCAAAAAAGCACAATGCCTTCATATTAATGTGGCTTTACAGCAATTCAGTGCTTGCTGGAGATATACTTTCTAGGGTTTCATGTTTATTTATTATTGGAGAAGAGTTTTGTATTTATTGTCCGTTTAAAAATTATTCCTTCCAGCCCCTTTGTCACTGACATAAACATCTTTATTTCTCTTGAAATTCTTGTCATAGAACAAAACACCTCTCGAGACCATATCATTGGTGTTTAATTTGCACTTTGTTTATCAGGAGTTTTTGGACAGGGTCTTTGGGTACCTGCACATGGCTCACCATTGAAAACCATCAGCCGCTGAAAATCAGCAAGGCCTCCCAGATTTGCAGCCATATTTTAATATTCTTTAATCCTTACTTCGTCAAAGTTGATTGCTTATTTTGTTGTTGTTATAAAACAGTAAAAAAGGGATTTGTTCAGTTTTTAGTACATTAAGAAGTATTAGGAAGTTTTTTTTTCCATAACTGAAGTTTGATTCCCATTTACTTTTTGTCTGTGCCTTCCCTTGGCCATCATTCCTTGGCGGCTGAGGCTGTTTGGGCATCACAGATCAACAGAGATGGTCTCCTGAGGTTGCTGCTATTATCGCTAATGTTTCTCAGTACTTGAATCCAATAAATGCCATTGTTATGATTATTAATACAGTGGGCCCTCGTATAACAAACAGTTTGTATAACATAAAATCTGTACAACATAGATTCTGGAGATAGGGGGAATTTGCTTAACAGAATCTATGGGGCGAATCTGTACAACATAAAAATGGTCGCGATTAGGGATTACTCTGTTTTCAATGCATTCCTATGGGAAATTTGTATAAAGAAAAACATAACAGCATAATTTCATTTGGAACAAATTATTTCCTTTATACAAGGTACCACTGTATATTAAAAACAAAGGTGTCGATTAGCAAATGTATTTAACCTGTTGAAGGTAATTTTTATTTTTATAGAATAAATAATATTTAATGGGATGGAATGCTATTACCTGGAAATAATTTCTTTACTGTTACAGCTATTAATTCATCTCATTAAGCAAATGCAGTTCAATTAGTTGAGCATGGGGCAGGATTTTACTCAATTATGTTAGGGTCACCTGCTGTTTCTGATAATAATATGTACTTCATATTAAGGAAAACTCTTTAATTAAGCAATCAATATGAGGATGGGCCTGGCCCATCCCATGGTAGCCACTCGACATGTCATCCTTGCCATTTTAGGTTCCAAGCCTCCCTGGGGTGCCTTTTTACCCAGTGGAAGCCTTTGGGAGCCTTGGGATGGAGCAGGGAGACTTCAGTCACTAAAAATCACCACCAGAGCACTGCTGGCAGTCCCAATTCCAGCAGTACCAAACTACTGGAAATTTGTGGTGTTTAAAAGTTCCTTCCTCCCATCCAGAGAGAAAAAAAAATATCTGATAGGGATGAGCATGAAATGGAAAAATAATGTTTCATTTTGTGCTCACCCCCATTTTGTTTTGTATTGTTTCTTATGTTTTTTTTAAAAAATCATATGAAACGAAATGAAGCAAAACAAAACAGCTCCCCCGGGTCCTAGAGGCACTACATTTGGTGCCCGAGACTCTGGGAGCCATTTTTAAAGGGCTCCTGCTGAGCTGTTATTGGCTTGCACCCCTTTAAAACTGGCCTAGTCGGCACCGGGGAGAATCCCCTGGTGCCAACTGGGCCAGGTTTAAAGGGGTCCAGCCATTGACAGCTCGGCAGGGCTCAAAAACAAAGGAATGAAATGTTTCATTTCAATGCAAAAACAACAGTTTCATTTGGTCTATAACAAAATGCTGCTTTCTTGTTTCATTTCATTTCGTTTTGTTTCATTACATAGCAAAATGACAAAAAAGCATTTCATTTTTCATTTCCTGCCCATCCCTAATATCTGGTGTTTAAAATCATTTAGGCTTGTATGCATTCATTTTCTGCCTGTTTTGAATTCATTTTATATAGTTTTATATTTATTTATTTATTTATTTATTTATTTATTTATTTATTTATTTATTGCATTTTTTATACCACCCATCTTCCAAAAGGAACTCTGGGTGGTTTACAAACGAGAAGAAAACCAACAGTAAATGACAGATAAAAAACTAATAAATAAAGAGGGAGAGACCCTCAGCAAGAGGCATCACGGGTGAGGAAAAAAAAGAATTAAATTAAATTAAAAGGTCGCCATATGCCATAAATCTGTCTCCCATTCCATCTTTGGAAGGTGGGATGCAAAAGGACAAAAGACACAAAGTTGTGATGTTTTGGACAATAAAACTGTATATGTACCACACAGCTTTCTTTTTGCCTGCTCCTCTTAGAATCAGTAGAGGCAGCTAGCATTGGTGCAAGATTCCTCTTACCGTAAGACTAGTTTCTGAATGTATGGGTGGGGGCACCTCATGAGTTAGACCTTCATGTCTGTCAGCAAAACATATTGAGTCTCCTGTTTACTCCACTTTTCCATATATGACTCATAGCTTTGAGTCAACAAATATGCATGCATGGCCTAGGCCTGGAGTCGAATGTCCTGTAGTGGATTTAATTGATTGTCATTTCTCCTGAATTGAATACTTATATGTGTTTTACAGCTTCCGCTCAAAGTTATTACCCCTCTGGGAATTTTATTATGAACTACTCAATGGAAGTTTATTAATCTCAACTAGGTGGCAGCAGCTACCCCCCAATGTTTTATGCTAGTCATGTGGCTTATAAATGGATATATTAAAAAGCAATGATTAGACATAACAATGCTGAATACTTCTCCACGTTAGCCCTATTTCAGTTTTTTAAAATGTGACTTTTTAATGCCCTAGAGCAGGGCAGCCCAAAGTCTGGCCCGGGAGCCAAATCCAGCCCATCAGGCCATTCTGAGTGGCCCGCAGCTGGCTGGCCCACCCCTCCCTCCCTCCTTCACCCACACATTCCCCTGCGGTGGCCACGGCTCCCTGTGCTTCCTTTGGCCCCACCTTCCTTCTTTCCTCCCTCCCTTGGTCCCCACCTTCCTTCCTCCCTCCCTCCCTCCCTTGGTCCCCACCTCCCTCCCTCCCTCCCTTGTTTTCCCACCTTCCTTCCTTCCTTCCTCTCTTGGTTTCTACCTCCCTCCCTCCCTCCCTTGGTCCCCGCCTTCCTTCCTGCAGGTGGGGTTGCAAGGGGTGAGTAAGTGAGACTTATGGGTCAGTGGGTGGGGCTTGCAGTGGGGTGGCAGGGCCGGGGAGCAACCGGCCCCTGACACATTCTCAGCGACCAAATCTGGCCCTCCTTAGAAAAAGTTTGGGCACCCCTGCCCTAGAGATAAGCTGTTTTATTGCCACTTAGCAATTTGCTTTGCCCACTTTTCTTTTATTTCTAAATATCAGTAATGTCTTATTAAAATTAAATTAAATTAAAATGTAAATTTAAGATTCAAAGGATGTGCATCCACTTTAATATGCAAACTAGGTTTTAGTTTCCAGCATTGTGTCCCTCCCCACACACACACATGTTTTCCCCAAAGCCCTTGAGAATAGCATTTCTGCAAACAGCAAAAGCTTGAGTAAGGAACAGTGGGAATCAATTATAGTGTAGTCCCTTTTGGCATAGCCAGTGACCAGGGGCTAAGATTTGTGCAAGGCAAACACAGCTATTATTTCAGGCCTTTCTTCACTGGCTATACCTTAATCCTTTAGGCTTTGAATCAATAACATAGAAGTGAAACTGAAATGTCTTCTCTTCACTTTCATAAAGAGACACAATCCTAGTCTTTGCTTTAAGAGCTTTGCCTGAAGATTATTTAAGAGGTTTTGAAAGGGTGGTGAGAAAACAACAACTACCTAATAGTGCATTTTTGGAGATCTGATTGTTTTTTCCAGCAAAACAAAACCCATTGTACACAAGAAACAATGGCCTGTTTCAGTGGAAACAGTTAGTCTGTGTCACCAAGGGAACCCATTACTCTTCTCTCATCATCTTCTTTCCAAGATGATTTCACAAGTTATGGGGCTTAAGGAACAGCATGTATTACCATCACTCCACCTGAATTTTCCTCTAACTCTGGAAATAAAGTGCCTTGGATTGTGAATTAAAATCTGGTCAAAAAGTACATTGAATCTGATTTGATGTTGTCTGAGCTATAGCAGGGCTATGAATCTGAAACAATAATTGGTTAAAGAGATGTTCCAACAAAATTGGTTGCCCTGAAATCAAAGTTACAATGATTACAGAACAAGGTACTTGAGTTAGACAGTGAGCTTTTTGTAAAATGCTTTGTGGAGCAGATAAGCTTGTAGAAGCAGCTATAATTTTCCAATGAGACGGATAGATATTGTGTTCTTAGTACGCAGGTGTTCCAGTTTCTAATCTAAAATGTAATTAGCATAGTTATGGGGGCTTGGAATACTACTTTACTTTAAAAAAGAATTAGATTTATTATTCCAAGCCCCTTCCTCCAAAGTAGTTACCGTTATTGTTACAATTTTAAAAATTAAATATTTTCCTTGGATATCTTGTAAATAACTTAGGTGTAGCCGAAGCTAGCATTTGACCCACATCTCAAGATTCTTTTGGTGGCTTTGCAATACTAAATTAGAGGCCAGGAAAGGAAAAGCACAAGTTATGCCTTCATATATATTTCTCTTCTTTGTAACATATGAAGGAGCTTTGAGTACCAAGGTATGTAAAGGGACTTGGATAAACTTCATTCACCATTAGGAAATTATACAGAATTGGATATGTCTGTTGCAATTCCATCTCACACTATTTTGTTATCTTCAACAGAAGTATGACTGCATAACTGCAATGTCTCTCCTCTCATATGTGCAGTGTTTTTCCATGTATAAGATTATATTTTTGTCTAAAATTTTTAGATTAAAAATTGAGGGTTGTCTTATACACAGACAGTGTATAGCCAGTGACTAATGTATGTATGTATGTATGTATGTATGTATGTATGTATGTATGTATGTATGTATGTATGTATGTATGTATGTATGTACAGTGGTACCTTGTATAAAGGAATTAATTCGTTCCAAATGAAATTATGCTAAGCAAATTTTCCTTTATACAAATTCCCATAGGAATGCATTGAAAATGGAATAATCCTATTTTTTATTGTACGGATTTTTCCCATAGGCGATTATGTTAAGCAAATTTCCCCTATCTCCAGAATTTTTATGTTGTACAGATTTTATGTTATACAAGCTGTTTGTTATACAAGGGTCCACTGTATGTATGTATGATTTCATATGAAAAAGGAAAAACAGCACAAAAAGACAGAAACAGAAAATGTACAATTCAAAGTTCATATAAACAAAAAGAAGAAACTTATTAAAAAGGGTTTCCCTATCATCAAAAATGGTGCCTCCACAGAGGTATTTTTCTTCCAACACTTTGTTTATCCTTCCCAAAACCTTTCGGGAATAATATTATTTTTTGTTTTCATAACACACATTTTTAAAAAGCCAAATTGCAAAACCTAATCTTTTTCAAAAATCTCTTATTATTTTTTATATCCGGTGTCAATTTATATCCAATGTCAGTGTAAGTTTATGCAGTTTCCCAAATTAATTTGACAGCTTTGCTTTAATTTCCATTTTTTCACAATTACTAGTCTAGATGCCATTATTGTATTTATTCTTAACTCTCTTTTTTGTCCACTCTTGTTTTTGCCCCACTTCAAAAATAAATAGCAATGCAATTTAGGGGGGAAATTCTATTACTGTTTTTACTGTTTGTACAGTTTTTCTCATTTTATTGTAGACCAAGCAACCTTTTGACTGTAAGTGTATCTTTTTTTAATCTGTTGTTTGACCTTTGATCAGATGTTAGAAACTTTGAACTGATTATATGGAAATGAAAATCTAAATGTCAGTGTAAAATTCCTTCAATTAATTAGTGACAGGAATATTACAAGCAGTTTTGAAAGTTGCATTATGTTAAGATACCTACTTGTGGCTGATCCTCAGTTGTTTAGATTTCAAGGAAGTAAATTAATCTTATCTAAGTCACATGTGGCAGAAAATGGCATATGAATTTTCCCAAGATGTTACAGATTGTTAGCAGAATTGAATTATATATATTTTATTTTATTTATTTTGAATATTTTTACCCCACCTTTCTCCTTGGAAAAGGACCCAAGGTGACTTGCAATAATAAGGGACAATATACAGCCCACAACATGTGCTTCTGTTCTGCACCTATTATCAAGATCTACGCAAGGAGATTATCTCCCCAATTATAGGCAAATATCCTGGGAGGTCATTAGAATTCTACATACAGTTGCTCCTTTCTGATAACACTTACCAGGTAACTAGGCAAGTTGCCAAATTCTGTGCTGCTGCAATATGGTTTCGTAAACAAATTTATAAAGAAACATAGTAGTTACTGATGACTCTTTTTATCGTAGCTAATGGCCACTTTTATTTCGGACCAGAATAAATTTTAAACTGTATTTAAAATTGTATTTAAAATTGTATTTACGATATATCTTGTAATAAGGCTTGATTCATGTGCTGTCTATTGGAATGCATATTTGAACATCCTTATTTTTATGATTTTATTTTGGTTTTTGGTCGTTGACCGTAAATTCATTCATTCATTCAGCCCACAACATTTAAGTAGAGATGGGCACGACTCAAAAAAATGGTGTTTGTTTGGTCGTTTAGGGGTCCGTTTCGGTTCGTTTTCATTTTTGTGACTTTTTTGCAAAAAAATCCGTTTTTGTTTTGTTAGGTAATGAAATGAAAAAACAAAAACAAAAATGAAAAATTGCTGTTTCGTTAGCATTCTTTTTAGTTCAATGCAATGAAAACGAAAAACACGGCAAATTTGGTCGTTTCGTTTTCGTTTTCGTTTTGTTTTTTTAAAAATTTTCATTTTGTTTTCATTGCGTAACGAAACGAAAAAAATGAAAATGAAAACGAAAAATCGCTCGTTTCGTGCCCATCTCTACATTTAAGACATAAGCTAAGAACAGGGAATTAGAAGCGGCAACTTAGAACATTAAAAGGTTACATTAAAGCTACAAAGAACATGCAAAAAGAAAAAAACATTATGAAGGGTGGAAACTAACATGGAAAACACTGGTGTTCTTATGAAATCAGAAGAGGCATCTTATAACATTTAAAGGTAGCGTTAAAACTACATAGAGCATGTGAAAAGAAAAGAAAAAAACACTGTTTTTGCAGGACTGGTGAATAAATTAACAATCAGAAGTCATTGCTGAGCTTTCGGGAGCAAGCTCCCTTTTTCAAAGCAGATATTGAAGTCCAAACATGGCAAGGGATGTAATTTGCCAGGAGAGAGTTCTTAAAAGTTCACTTGACAAGATGGATGCCAGGCTTGTTCTTGGAAGGCACAGGGCAGTATGGTCCGATGGGGCTGGATTTTACAGGCCAGTTCAAACAAAGAGTGGCATGGTATGGGCACCTCCCTCTTGCTTACACACATCATCTCTCTATTTCAGTGGTTCCCACCCTGGGGATCAGGACCCCTTTGGGTCAAACGACCATTTCACAGGGGTTGCCATGAGCCAGTGAAGAAAAAGGTACAAACGGCTTGGGTCTGGAGGAAGAAGGAGGGAAAGAATGAGTTACAACTTGATAGGTTGAAGGGGATGTCAGTCAATGGCACCGGAGGCTGCAATTGGCTGAGGGTGCCTGTAGAGGGAAGTTCTCTATGGCACCTGTGGCAGTGGCCTGCCAAAGGGGGCTTGTGGCGTCTTCCAAGCAGGGCAAGGGGCCACCACAATATGAGGAGCTGTATTAAAGCGTTGCAGCATTCGGAAGGTTGAGAACCACTGCTATATTGGCTCTTCGAAGCATAGAGCTCCTCCTGATTGGCCAGAGGTGGGCTAGAAGCAGGAGGTTAATGCCAAAAACAACACATGCTCTCCATTGGGGGTGAGGAAGAACTATTGAACAGTAAGAGGGTTCTAGGGGTTTTGCCCCTCGGGATTATTTTGGTTTTATATGCAGTAATTTATTTTAGTTAGTTAAAACCTGTTAATAGCCCAAAATACTCTCTTTGGTCACCATGAGGCAGACTTCTTGAATCTTCCTTTACCAGCAGAGAGGAAGCTGAAGTAAGGCCTGGAGTTCTATTTCTCTCCAGGCTTCTAAATCACTTCCATTTGGTGCTTCAGTCTGCAGGGACTTGAAACTATTCAAACTGTTAAAAATGGAATGCAGATATACTGTAAGTCCTACTACATACTAAGTATGGGGAGAAGAGGAGCAAAGGGGCAAGTGAATGAGCACTGGAAGGGAGGGAGAGAACAAATGATGAGAATGAAAGAAAAATAAATTGGAGAAAAGAAGAAATAAAAAAAGGAAAAGATCTGGGTAGTTTTAATCCATTAAACAGATGTGAGTGGGTAGAACCTTTAAAGACAAATATAGTTTTTTATGATATGCTGCAGTTAAATAAGTAAGAAACAAACGTATGAAATATATAATGCTATGTATTTTATGTAGGCTGATATCCCATCATAGTGATGTGGACAACGATCTATGTATAGAGGTTTTTCAACCTCCTTTTGAAAACTGGGTAAGCCAGCCTGAGCTATTATGTCATTACCATTCAAACATAATTACCATAAATCATAAAATCAAACTCTGATTAAACTATCAAATTATTTCATGGGGTGGAACAAGTCTTAGTGGACATATTCTCTGATCACTTTCATCTGTTTGACAGATTATCATTTTCTCGAGAGCAGAAAATAATTGGCAAGGATATGTGTTCAGTTCAGATGAAGCATTAAGCCCAGGCTGCATTAATCAGTTTAGGACCAGCTTTGACAGTTTCTCCATGAAGTGAACAGTACTGGGGCTAGCTCCTGGCTGGATATGGAGGTAAGGGACAAATGAGAGAAACTTTTGTCCCTTACCTTTCTATGGAAATGCCCAAGGCGGGAGGACAGAGAGAGAGAGAGAGAGAGAGAGAGAGAGATTGACTCAGAGTTCTGTCTTCTAATCCTAGGGCTAATTCTATTTTGGGTATCTCCTTTGCTTTGCCTTGGGTTTAGTAATTATGATCAGTGAAAGTAATTGTTACAGCTTCTTTGTTTGTTGCTGAGAAAACAGGGAGAGTCAAATAAAAAAACTACCATTTTTATTTTTTTGAAATTAAGGAGGATAGGAAATCAAGGCAAAGCAAAGTGTGCCATTTATATACCACCCCACGGATCTCAAAGCACTCTTTGGACAGTTTGCAATTTAATGAAGTAGGCCAGGGGTCCTCAAATTACGGTCCGTAGGCTGGATGCAGCCTGCCAAGATCCTGAATCCAGCCTCCGGCTATTGCAGAACCCCCCACACACACACACACACACTCACTATGCAGCAGTAGCAGCAGCTGTCGCCTCAGCCACCAATGCAAGGGCAAAGCTCACTATTGCCCCTAGCATCTTGGGGGGTGAGTAGGATGGGTCTTCCCCTACCCCCCTTGGAGTCACGGGAGAAGTGGGGTCTAATGTGCAGGTTCAATATTCTAGGCTCATAGTGTCCCAGTCTAATCAGCTAATGAATCCATAACACAAAGAGTTCCTGAGCCTTTAAACCAGGAGTCCTCAAAATATGGCCCGTGAACTGAATCCGGCCCACCAGGGTCCTGAATCTGGCTTGCCAGCCCATTGCACAACCCCCTCTTGCCCCCCTTGAGCTGTCTGTGGGGCTTGCAGTTCTCTTCAGTGTCTTTCCAGGCTGTTTGAATGGCAGATGGCTCCCGAGGAGACTACATTTCCTGCCATGCCTTTTGAACCCTACCTTCTCCAAGAGGTTCTTGCGTGCCCTGTTTCTTGCCTGCAGGCGGCCCCTCCTTTTGCCTGCTCTGGGATAGGGTGGGAATGGCCCTCCTGCATGCCATTCCTTTTGCAGTGATTGCAGCAACCATGGACGACATGAAGCTGGAGACGGCGGGTAAGGGCCCTTCATTTTATTTTTGCAGGGATAGCTCATTATTTGAAGGGTGATCCTCCATAGGGTTAACTCCTGCCTCCCCATAGGTGAAAGTGCATAGGAAATTGTGGTGACACGCTCAGAGTTTGTGGGGTGTGGGAAAAGCATTAGATGCAATACACAGATGGGGAGAGCTTACAACTATAGTCCGGCCCCCAACTGTGTCTGAGGGATAATGAACAGGCTCCCTGTTTAAAAAGTTTAAGGACCCCTGATGTAGGCTATATATTGGCCCTCAGCAAACTGGGTATGAAGTTTACTAGCTTTGGAAGGATGGACGTAGGGAATCCAAGTAACAACTTGTCTCGCCAAGTCTCTTGTTTCTCACTAACGTGCTTTAAATGTTCCAGAACTCCCCCGGGTAAATTTAGCCAATATTTAAGCATCTGATAAATGACTGTCTGGTTGCGTTGCGATGAGCGTTGACTTCTTGTATTGTTCTTTTATCGTCTCTCGTCCCATAATGGCCCTCTTCTAAAGGTTGGATTCAATTTCTACTTTCGCAAGCACTGTAAATCATAAGAGATTCCCAGGAAGTCAGTGTACAGTGTGAAATAAATATGAGCCATAAATTGAGCTACTTGATTTATAAGATGTATGCTTCCTTTTCACTAAAACTTTTGTCAGGTGTTGTGAGTGACTGAAAAGATAGGAAGACAGTGTGGCCACCTCTTTGGGTGCCCGCTGATTCTCTACCCAAAATGGGAAAGCTGATAATTTGATATACTGCATAAATTAATTCAATCATGTACTGGGAGCTTTCAATTAGAAGTACTATGCAGTATTAAAATGCAGCTCTGGTTAAGAGCTTTCCTGGCTACATTTTAACACATTTCAAGTGAATCTCTCAGATGGCTTCATAGTAAGAAAAAATGAAATGAAGGACTCTAGGGTAGATTGAGTCACTTCTGGAATACCATACAGTGGACCCTTGTATAACAAACAGCTTGTATAACATAAAATTTGTACAACATAAAAAATTTCAGAGATAGGGGAAATTTGCTTAACATAATCGCCTGTGGGGAGAATCCATACAACATAAAAATGGGATCACTCCATTTTCAATGCATTCCTATGGGAATTTGTATAAAGGAAAATTTGTTTAACATAATTTCATTTGGAACGAATTAATTCCTTTATACAAGGTACCACTGTATTTTGAAGTAGAAACCACTTAGAAGTTTAACTCTTTCAGGTTCTATCCTTCCAACAAAATACGATCTGGCCCCAGTTGTTCAAATCCGCTCCTTTAAAAAAATGGGGCAGGGTTGGGCTGCTTCCTACTTTTGTACATGCTGTCTAATCATCGGCAAATAGATCAAATCAGGCCATGCTCTCTAGGTGTTTCAAAAAGTGAGCGAAATGAATAAATAAATACTATCTGATAACACCTTTAGCAGTTAAGACCCAAACCAATGGGTTCAAAGGAGAGAAAAGAAGGTTTCAACTAAACTTTAGGAAGAACTTACTGATGGAAAGAGTGTTTAGCAGTAGAAAGGACAGTCTCAGAAGGCAGTGGACTTGTTTTCCTTAGAAGCTTTAAGACAGGCATATTCAAACTTTGGCCCTCCAGATGTTTTGGACCACCACTCCCACAGTCCTTTGCCATTGGCAGTCTAAGCTTAGAATTCTGGGAGTTGTGGTCCAAAACATCAGGAGGGCCAAAGTTTGGATATGCCTGCTTTAAGAGGTGAGAAAACTTACAGGGGATGTGTTGACTGATGATTTCCTATATCAGCTGAGGTTTGGTATGTATGTGATCCTTGGGTACCCCCCAGTTCTATAAAATTCCATAATTCTACCTGATAACCTCTCAGTCCTGACACACAGTTTGACATGCACACTGCTGTAAACGACAGAATCACATTGTTAACCACCCATTTTCAATGAAACATTTATTCACTGAAAATGGTGGAGTGTTGTGAGGGGAGATCTCCATAGCATTTTGTTGGGCTGTTGTGGTGGAGAGGGATGGACTCATACCATCAGGTTTTTACTGTCTGTTGTCTGCCAGTCTGATTAAAAGAATAAAGGAAGATTTTAGGAATTTCTTAGGATTCATATAAGCTTAATTAGCAGTGAATTGATATTTTGGAAGTGTACCAAAATTACATGTGCCATTCCCAAGAGAGATAGGGCTAGAATATTCCCAGCTTTCACACAACAGCATTTGTTGTGGTCTGTGACAGGGAGCATACAATAAATAAAATTGTGGTCTATGTTAAACCAGCTGTCTGCTTATCAGTTTGCAAAGGAATTGCTTAATTTCCATACGGTGCCCAGAGAATTGTTCAAGAACAGCCTGAACAGAAGCACAGGGCTTGCTGTTCTTCACGGCAATTTTTGATCACCCAAAGCAATGACAATAGTCCGCAAGGGTTTGCCAATTGTTTGGAGGAACTGCACTGGCCAGAATTTCAAAGAATGGCTTTGTCTCACATTGTGTTCCTTTTAAAAACAATTGCTTTAGCACAGGTTCTTTATCCAGCATTTCAGGCTGCTTGGTAAGATTAGCCTTTGAAGTTAATTGCAAAGCCTTATGATTGCTTTGGAGAAATACATTACTTCATATATTAAAAATGAAGAGACACTTTAAAATTGTCATGAACATAAATGGGTTTTTAAAAACCTAAGGTAAATTGAAGAGCTTGATTCTTTCTTTTAATGATTACCTTTGCCCAAAGCATGGAGAAATAAAGCAATTTCTTTTATATGATGGAACCTGAGGTGCAGTGTTTTACTTTTGTCTGCAGACATATGTGGTTGACAGCGACATGAATCAATTTTTGAGATAAACATTCTCAACAATAACTTTCAGACCAAATTTCATGGGAGGAACTTTTCATACTTCTGTGCATAACAGTTAGAATGGTTTGTAATGTAAATGAAAAATGAGAAGATTAATCAATCTGGAGGCCTATCCAGTTTACCATTTTGTTTGCCCACTGGTCTAGAAGTTGCTTATGAGAATCCACCAGCAGGAAAGCTGCACAACCGCATTCCACACAATCCAGGCATGAATATGCAGAGAAGCAGTCTGCATCTGATACAGGAGGTCATAGGAAGCCAGTCATAGCTTCATAGCCCTAACCTCTATGAATTTGTCTAATACCCTTCAGCAGTGGCAGGTGATACCATTATTCGACCACTTAAAATCACCAACATCAGGTAGCTTTTGCTTCTGTAGGGATCTACGTAAGGATGGGCACCAAAGAGCTGTGGGTGGTACAGAAGAAACAAGTTGTTCCAAAAATCAGAGCCAGATGTGTGCTCCAGGATCATTTTCCAAAATCAAGTTTCAAAATGGGGACTACAGGCCAAGATTAGATATGTAAATTTCATATTACACCTCTGGTGGTGTGGACTCTTGCAATCTTTTAAGGCAAAAGGCAGTTAATTATTCAGCCTCTTCCCTCTATCACTTTCTGTCTTCAGAGAAATAGGGATAAAAGTTAGTCTATATACACTAGGTGAGCCAAGCACAGCCAGGCTGGTAGGATTATCTAGCATTGGGAAGAAGATGATGTCCAAAATTTGCAAACCTCCTTGAGCCAAGTTAAGCATTCCGCTACTGGTCAGCATTCCCTGCTTTGAATGCCCAGATATGACATCATTCCAGGACGTGGTGCAAAAAAAAAAAAGCCTGCTGCTAATTCCAGTAGTTTAACTAAAATTTTTTTAATAAAGAAAATAAAGAAGCAGGAGTGCATTACTGCTGATTGCAGGGTTTGTGTTACTCCCCTACACACACTCCAACATTAAATGATTGCCCTCCTAAAATATTTCCAAACCATCCTTTCCCAAAATTCACTACCTGCAAATGAGGGAGTGTATTGGGGAAACATTTTAACTGTCACTACCTGGAACAGTACAATGTGATCTAAATATCCAGAATGACACATTATATTTTAAACATTTTTTTCAAAGTTGTGAAGCAGTTACAAAAGTATGATTCTTGTTATGGTCCCCCTTAACCCACCTTGGGAATGCATGCTAGGGAATTAATGTGACAATCCAAGCTAACGACATATGGACACATAAGTGAATCTGGCAGCCCTTTATCCCCAGGAGAAAGAACTTGAACAGGACTGAGTTGGAGTGAGAAGGTCGAGTCCAGATGTGCTAGACTGTACCCTACTTGCCCACTCTCTCCTTCAGTCCTCTGGTCCCCTAAGCTTGGCCCTCTGCCAATAGGTTCCAAAAGTGCCTTTGCCTTTGTGAGGTAAATTAAGTGCACACTGATGGCTTGGTTGGCCTCTATCTCATTTTGGCAAAAAGAGGCAATATAACTCTGGGTTGTTCTTTTAAGGGCCAAAGTGTGAAACGGTCAAATGAAGAATTGAGAAGTAGCTTTGCTGTGTTCCTTGACCATCAATCCACAGGACTGGTGTTCTTAAAAAATATGCATCCCTCAATATTGTTGAGCTGATGAGACTTAACAGAAGATAATGACCCGTACTTGGGCTGTTTGCCCAATGATCTCATGTGATGGAGGAAGTTAAATAAATGTCTGTGAAGATTCTCAGTCATCTAGGTGAGTTTATCTGGAAGTTGAGACATGGCAACTGGACTTCTTTTTCTTGAGAGATTGAAACGTTTTGCTGCTCATTCAAACAGCTTTGTCATTCTAAAGAAAGCTAGTTGTGAGTCCTCCATTTTCTTCACTTTGACCTCTTGTCATCTTGTTCTGAAATACGCTCATAAGATGAGCAGTGGCCTAAATAGTTTCAATAGCCTTAAGGTGAACAATGGCCTAAGGTGCTGAAACCCATAAATTATGGGTCATTAGCTATGGCCTTTGTGGTGAAGGTGTGAAGGATTTTTGATTTGTCTCAGTATTGTTGAAATCACAGCCTGATAAGTGGCAGATAGACTGTGCCTGAGCCCCCCACCTCTGTTGAGAGAGGGGTTTTCAGAGCTCACGTGAATGGCTTCCCTGACCCCTCTCTCAAACCACCTATCTTCTCTGTCTAATATGTGTACATCCTCATCTTTGAATGAGTACCGTTTGTCCTTCAAGTGGAGGTGTACTGCTGTTTTTAGTTCTGAGCCATTACCCCTCCTATTTTAGGCCGTCCTCCTAAATAATGGCTGTTTAGTTTCTCCAGTGTAGAGTTCTGTACACTCCTCACTGCATTGGACCACATATATTATATTGCTCCTTTTGTGTTTTGACATTGGGTCCTTTGGCTGGACTAGACTCTGCCTTAGTGTGTTTGTGGGTTTGAAATAAACAGGGATGTTGTGTTTGCCAAAAATCTTTTTAAGCTTTTCAGATACTCCAGCCATGTAGGGAATGACCAGGTTCTTCCATCGGGTCTGGGTCGCAAACTGATCCCTTGTTCTTCTAGGTCGGCACACTGCTTTGTTAAAGGCCCACTTTGGACATCCACAGGCCTTAAGTGCTGTCTTCAGGTGCCTGTCTTCCTTCTTCTTGGCTTCTGTGGAGGTGGGGATGCTCTCTGCTCTGTGGTTTAAGGTCCTGGTGACTCCTAATTTGTGTTGTAATGGATGGTGGGAGTCAAAGAAAGCACTGATCTGTGTGAGTGGGTTTTCTGTAAACTTCTGCCCCCAGGCCATGGTCAGGTCTGATGATGACTGCACAATCCAGGAAAGCCAGCCTGTTTTCTTGGGTGTCTTCCCTAGTGATCTTAATATTAGGGTCCACCACATTGATGTGGTCTGTAAAGGCCTATACTTCCTGAGCCTTGATTTTCACTCAGGTATCATCTACATACCTGAACCAATGGGATGGTATTGTCCCTGGGAAGATGCTGAGTGCCTTTTTCTCCACTTCTTCCATGTATAGGTTTGCAACAATTGGTGACACTGGAGAATCCATGGCACAACCATGCTTCTGTCTGTAGAAGTCCCCTCTGTGCATGAAATATGTGTTGTTCAAACACAGGTTCAGGAGCCAGCACATCTGGTATGGGTTGAGGCTGCTTCTGGAGGTGAGGGTGCTGTCTTCTCTTAGTCTTCTCTTTACAGTTGTTAGGACAACTTTATAACTATACATTTTGTAGTGAACTATAAAATAGAGGACTCGCGGCTAGCTTTCTTCAGACTGATGAAGCTGTTTGGATGAGCACTGAAACGTTTCAATCTCTCTCAAAAAAAGAAGTCCAGTGCCATAATAGTCCAGTTGCCAGATAAGTTAAAGAGATGTTGTTCTTGGCCACTGTCTCAGCTGGCTCTACACCTCTTTAGATGGTCATTGAAATTAGCCCAGGTTGCTTCTGGTGGGCACTGCTTCTTTCCAAGCTGACAGGCTAAAACATGTGGTAGTTGAGGTTACTCGCTAATTTCTCCAATGGTTTCAATGCCTTATGTAGGCATTGTTGGTGTTGTTTATTAAATTTGTATCCCATTTTTCTACCAGTGAGCTTAAGAAAAATTTATATGCCTCTCCTCCTTTCAACATTTATCTTTACAAGAATGCCGTGATGTAGGTCCAATCAAGAGAGTGTGAAGGATTCAGGGTCACCCAGTGATTTTATGGTTGAGTAGGAATTTGAATCCAAGTCTCCTAAGCCATAGTCCTACACTCCACACACTGCATTACACAGTTCTAAACAGAATGAGATTAGATTAGAAATCGGTTATCCCTGATTTCATGTTGCTTTCTTTTTCTTTTTGCTTTTATAGGGGGTACATGCCAGAGTCCAGCACTTCCAGCCCTGGTACGTCCTCCGGCCCCACCGTTACAGCCTTCGCTGGATATTAAACCCTTTCTTCCATTCCCTCTGGACACTGCAGCTGCTGTCAATCTCTTTCCCAACTTCAATGCAGTAAGTACCATCCTGGAAGGTTAATTTCCATGCCCAATGTGTATATGTCTTTGAACAAAACAAATGATCAGTGCATACACGAATTGCGTGCATACCCATACACACATTGCCACACTCTCTCTCACACACATACTGTAGGTGCATACACAGATACTTTTATTTATGCTCAGCATGGGCCCACTAGGATTTAACTGTTGGAGGCAAAATTTAGGAGCAGTAGTCAGCAAACAAAGACATACCACACAATGGTGATTTATTCTTTATATCTGATAATTCAAAATAGCAATTAAAACTGTTGCAAATAATGAAGGAACATGCCCATTACATCATTTACAAATAGTCAAATATAAATTAATATTTAGTAGTGTTTGTTCATGAGTTCAAAGTAATTGCTCAAAAAAGTATTCAAATTATTCTCACTGACAAATAATTAACATAGGCTGATTAATCTTTGTGATGGTAGGCAAACTTATTATTTAAAAATGTCTCTGTAAGAGAACATGGGCTGGTTCAGTCAGATCTCCATGGGATATTTTTGTTTTATCAGTTTGTTTATTGGGTCCTTGGGTAGCATATAGCTAAACTAACAACATTGACTACAAACTAATCATGCATTCACAGTGAAACTGCCAAAAAGAAACATACCATCAGCAATGTACAGTGTAGCAACTGATGAAAACCTGAAAATTAGCTCCTAATATACTTCCCAAAATGCTTGGAGGTCAAAGCATGCTTCATATAGAACTAAACTACCATAGTGCCATGATGGTGGGTGCCAGGTAGCAGTCTCTATGGAGGACATTCATCAGAAAAGCCATGAGAAGGCGGGTAACCCTACTTCCCATTGTCATCATGCTTGCCACCCCGCTGCTGTGCTTTCTAACCCAGCGTCACTAGAACACTGTCAGCCTCAGGACAGTAGCCTACAAGTGAAATTTGGCTCACCGTGACAGTTTGACAAGGACATGCCTTGTAATGCACCTGAAGAGAATTTAAACATGTCACAAGTGATTTTGCCTAAGTGTGTGTATATGTCTTTTGTTTTTTAAAAATAAACAGATAAAATGCAAATACATATGCAAGAATGCATCTAATAATTATTTCTGAGGCCTAAGCATAAATCAAAGAAATAATTCGTAGAAGCATCTCATTCTGCGATTCTGTAAGCTCCAAATAAAGAAACCATGACAGAAACTCACCATTCTACAACAATTCCCATTTCCTGAATGCATTATGTATCACCCAGTAAACGTGATCCTCTATGAACAGCAATGACTGGCAGTTGCCGTAACTTAGTGTTGTATATAGGAAGCCACAACATTATATGTCCACATGACCCCATTCCAAAAGGGCATTTCTTAAAAGAGAAATGGGCAAGGTGCAGCCCACATTCTTCATCAATTGCATTTGAACCACCTGCTGCCTCCCCAACTCATTCTGCCCATTTTCTGTGGTAACCTACAATATGCAGTACATTCCACACCCATGCCTCTGTTTGTGTTATGTTTGTTCTTCTTGAGAAAGACAGTGTAATCAGGCCAACTCTGGTATGATATGACATGCATGACTTGGTAATGTATTGGCAAAATGCAATGGAAGCCACCATCTTATGGCACTGGTGAAATCAAAACCTTCCTATCCCCTCCTTTCAGGTACCAAAGCTCCCTAGTAGAGATGGGCACGAAATGGAAAATAGTGTTTTGTTTCATCCTGCCTCCCCATAGCCTGACCTGTCAAAAATACCACCTGGGTGGTGGGGGCAGGGGTGAGAACTGGGAAGTAGGGCAGGGTTTTGAATTTGGTGCTGCCTGCTCCACTCTCCAACTCTCTCCATCACCACCCAGCTGGGTGTTGTTGTTTTTTTGACAGGTTGGGCTGTGAGGATGGGGGGGCACAGCCTGACCTGTCCAAAAAAACCAAAAAACCCCACCTGGGGCAGGGGAGGGGGTGACAAGGGAGAACAGAGCAGGGTTTGAATTTACCACTGCCTGCTTTGTTCTCCCTTGGTGCCCCTGCTTCCCAGATGGTTTTATTTTTGACAGGTTGGGCTGTGGGGGGGGGGGGCGACCCCACTCTTCACAGCCCGACTTGTCAAAAAAAAAAACCCAACTGGGAGGCAAGGGTGCAAAGGGATAATGAATAATTTTGTTTCAGCAGTAAAAATGGTGTTTCATTTTGTAACAAAACACTATCTGCCATTTTGTTATGTTACACAATGTTTTGTAACCTTACAAAATCTCTACTCCCTCAGAAACCCTTTGGAAACCTCAGTTAAAAAAGCTACCAAATTGCTTCCACCCAGGGTCAGGACCAGTTTAATACCCATGGGTATTAAATTGTTCCCCACTCCTGTCCCGAGGTTCCCCCAATTTTTTTTGGGGGGGGGAGGCCTAGGGGATCATCAGAACCTGTTGCCAGGGTGGTGGTGGTGGTGGTGATAAGAAGTTTGAAATTAATTTATATTAATTTTATTGGCGGTGACAATGGCATCATCAGCTTGGTGTAAGTTTATGCCAATAGGATTTTGGTCTTCATCTTTTTTTAAAACCTTAGCAGTTCATAGGAGATGTAGAAGGTGAATTTTGCCAGGCCTTTGGTGTGTGTGATGAGGAGGTTTAATTCTTTATTATTTGCCTGACTTGCGTTATTCCAAATGGAAGTGATTTCAATATCTCTGGCATTAGACCTGATAAAAGCCAATGAAATGTCCCTTTCAGGTACACTGGTTGTGAGGGAAGTGCTTTGCTGTTGTTGGGACCACACTGGGAAATCTTTGGGACCATCAGAATGGGGAAAACAAAACAAAAACTTCACCAAGTGCTTCAGCTCCTATACTACCCGTGGGTTGATTCAAAAAGTTTTACTATTGAAAAAGCCAATATTTATTCAATATTTCAAAATTTAATTTTGTTTTCTTATTTTTGGTTTCAGTAATTTTGGTAGCTCTTGTAAAATCTAGACTAAAATTCAGCACAGATCCACCACCCAAAATGCAAAATTAGAGTCAGTGACATCCACTGGTTTGGAGTGAACATGGTTTCATGTGTACACCATTTGGCACAATAGGTGGACAAAGTGGATTCACAGCTGTAAGACTGAAAATCAGCATTAGAAGTAGAAATAGGACATCTTTGCACCATTTAAAGGAAGTGGTAGCCAAAGACTCTAGATTAAAATGTCTGTGAGCTTATCCCATATGACCAATTAGGGGGAATTATAGACTCACATCTAGGTTGGCAATGTTTCTCAGTGCCTGAGGTAAAGCATACTGTGTTATGACAACTAGAGCATAGATAGTGGGTTAATTATGGTGAAGAATGTGGCTATCAAGGGACTGGAACCTGGCCTAGAAGACCATTGCTTTTGAGGAGGTTACACAGTGCCTCTACAAGTGTGGTCAAATGATCCTCTGCCTAATAGGGAACCATAGGGCCTAGGAAATGAATACTACAGGGAATTGTGTCAGCACAGAAAGCTGGACTAGATGGGCCTTTGGCCTGATCCAGCATGGCTCTTCTTACGTTCTTATATTCTGTGAGATTCCTCACACAGCAGCTACTGAGCTACGTTTTAATGACTGTAATATCCAGTTGCATTAAGTACCGCTTTATGAACCATTACATAAAAACAGCATGCTAATTAGCAGTCTGCCTAGTAAAACATTTGTAGGTTCTATATATTTAATTGTATACTGTATGCGTGCCCCCAAGTCATATGTAGGAGACGTTTAACAATTTAAGTTGAAAACAGCACACTGCTGTGAAAGCCCTAGAGAAGATTTAAGTTCATGGGTTCAGTCAAAGTTTACGTAGTAAAAGGAAGGAAGATTTTATTGATTCTGTTTCAGAAGTGGTCTATTAAGGCAGTCACACCACCACTCTGGCATTTTATTTCTTAGCTGTCCTGATTTTCATCATAATCCAGATAAATATAGCAGTGAAAGGAAAGCTATATTTCTCAAGTATGTTCTCAAACTGCTTCAACAGCAAACCTTCTGTTCTAATTGGCCTGCAATACCAAATACTTACATAAGATGCAAATGTTTTCTTAGTCATAGTAGTAGAGGTTCTGCATTTTGTAATAAACATGCGTAAGATGAGCAAGACCTTATCAAATCCCTCAATCGTCAGAAAAGGAAATTGATTTCTGAATATGTATCATTTCATCTGACTCATCTCTGGCTACATAATGGACAGAAAGTACACTGTACTTTATCCCAATATTTTCAATGCTCATTAGTCTCTACTGGCTGGATAGCTCAGTGGTTCAGGTATCAGGTTGGGAGTGATTCCTCACTATGCCTCCAGGGGGACGAGTGCACCAATGAGGCCTTGGGCAAGCCACACAGTCCCACGATGCTTCCAGAAGAACAAAATAGTAAGCCACATCTGAGTACGGTCTACCTAGAAAACCCTGAAAAGGGTTGGCTAAGTTTGAATTGATTGTACAGAACGTTATTATTATTATTAGTCTCATACAAACAAAGAATTGAAATGTTTTGCTGCTCATCCAAACAGCTTCGTCAGTTTGAGGAAAGTTAGTTGTGAGTCCTCCATTTTATAGTTCACTTTGACCTCATGCCACCCTGGTCTGAAATAGTCTTGTTAGGTGGACAGTGGCCTGAATAGTCATGTTAGGTGGACACTAGCCTCAATAGGCTCATTAGGTGGACAATGACTTAAGGGTGCTCTGAGACCAGAGCAGATGGAAGAACCTGGTCATTCCCTACATGACTAGAGTGTCTGAAAAGCTTTAAAGGATTTTTGGCAAACACCACATTCCTGTTTACTTCAAACCCACAAACACACTGAGGCAGAGACTTGTCCACCCAAAGGACCCGACACCAAAACACAAAAGGAGCAACATCGTATATGTGGCCCAATGCTTTGAGGAGTGTGCAGACCTCTACAATGTAGAAACTAAATAGCCATTAAACAGGAGGATGGTCCAACATAGGAGGGGCAACAGCTCAGGACCAAAATCAGCAGTATACCTCCACTTGAAGGACAAAGGGCACCCATTCAAAGATGTGGATGTACACATATTAGAGAAGATAGGTGGTTTGAGAGAGGTATCAGGGAAGCTATTCCTGTATTGAAAACCCCTCTCTCAACAGAGATGTGGGGGGGTCTCAGGCACACTCTGCTACTTATCAGGAAGTGATTTCAACAATCCCCAGACAAATGAAAAATTTGACTTATGGCAACCTCACAAATGGATAAGATCCAAGATGTCCTGTCCTGAACAGCCCTGCTCAGCCTTTAAAAACTCAAGCTTCTGCTTTCTTTTAGGGTTTCTTTTAATCTTCTTCTTTTCCTGCTGCCTCCAACCTTTCTCATCATTCTTGTCTTTTCCAGAGAATGCTGCTTTGTCATGATGTGCCCAAAGTCGGGCAGCATCCAGGAAAGCTGGGAAGTTATCTCCCATGGGTGTCACTACAGTCATGTTGGGTTTAAGTGTTGAGACCACTTGAATCCCTGTTTGGTCTCATCAGATCAGTGAAAGAAACCATCCTGTCAGGTGAGGTTTTTGTTGAGAAGCTCCAGAACTGACCCAGAAAGGATTGAGATCATAATCCTCATTTTCCTTCTCACACTTAGAGAGATCAAGAACTGCCACCATCCTGAAAATTAGGATGGCTTTCAGTTGAGTTCTTTCTTGGGCAAGGATGACAATTGGCACAAAGCTACTAGATTTCTTCTCCTTGAATTGCTCAAATTGCCACAAACAAGGCTTGGTGCTCCTTTGAAGCATTCAATGCTTTTCATCTTTGTACAAATTCATCCAGTATTTTCTGTGCTCATGCATGTGTGTGTGTGCAATGTTCTTTTCATTTTTTTGAGAGCAGGTTTTTTGGAAAGCATATTTATTTCTCTTTCCTTTGAGGGTACACCTCATTGTCTTCCTCTTTTTCCATGGACGCGTCACCCGTGCCTTACAGGCCAGTTAGATGGGAGAAGATGATCCTTACTTTGGCTCCTGAATGGCTATTTACACTGTTTCTGCTGTATTGCCTTCCAATTGAGTAGCATGTGGTGGCTGTATATTATTTATCTTCTTCAGCGTGATCCTTTTTCAGTAGCTGGATAGGACAGAGGTTGTAAAAGTTAGTTTTTATGTTTACATCTAAGTAGCAATGATCAAGCTGATACTACAGTTAACAAGGCTGACAGCAATGTCCTAATGAAAAAATTGAGAAATTTATTTCATGTCAAGGTCTAAACTCAGTTTTGGATATATTCCTGGTGGCCTCATTTCAGGTGTTGGTGGAGCCAAAGGCAAAAAGGTCAAAAGAAAAAAATACTGCCATTTTTTAACCTGGTTTAGAATACATTGTCGCCTGACACCTCTCCTGAGAGAGAATGACAGTCATAATTATACATAACTGTTTCACAAAAGTTAGGATTTATGCCGAGTGCTTTCTCTTTCTGCCTCCTAATTGTGCTAGAAGGCATGATGCAATGTGAAGTGAGACTAACTAACCTACTGCCTGGATGTTGCAGCATCCTAAGCAATAATAAGGCAATCCCTTTCTGTGCACTGAATGTCCCCTGGGCATTCATTTTGCATATGAAACATTCTCAGTGAGTTAATTAAATGAAGTGCTCTTCAGACTTGTCAAGACATGGTGAGTGAAAATGCTTAAAAATAAATTTTAATACAGCATTTATGTAATGTTTTAATCAGGTGACGTTTACAGCTTTTGCTTTAATATTGCCTGGCTGGAGAAAGAGCAACAGTGATTTTGTTCTGTAAAATCTTTACTGGATGGCACAATAAGCATCACTCTTTTAAAAAACCTGCAGTCTAATAAGGTATGATAGTTACTAACCTGTTGTCAAAAGTAACCAATTAGTCAAAAGTAATCACTTTAAAAATGACTTAATTACCGTAGAGAAAATGGGTGAAAGAGAGAAGATTGGGGACGGGGAAGCCACAATATAGCTGTTGATGAGAAACACACTCATAGTTTATTAAAAAGATGAAAATCTTATTTGTTTTTATGGTTTAATGTGTATAAACAATTGTCTGCTAATTATAAACACCCAGAGACTGCAGAAAATGGCCTAGTCACTTAGCACTGTGGATAGCACGACACAGTAATAACTTTTAAAATCAGTATGCTTGTGTGCGTGTGCACGTGGGTGTGCGCATACTCCCCAACATTTCTGTGAGGTAGGGTCAAGATGATCAAGTGTGAGTGACCAAGGCTAGAGAATTTTATGGCCAAATTGGAATTTAAACCCAGAACTCAGAAGTCCTACTCATAAACACTAACCACTACACCTCATTGGTAGTGTTTGGACCACATCTGAAAGTCATTGAACTCAGCTCTCTAAATGACCTGTAAGCAGAGAAGTGGCTGATAAATATATTTCATATATATGAAATATATGTGAAATATATTAAAAGAAATAGTGCTGGTAGCCAGAAATCAAGGGTCTTTGGGTCCAGATTCTTGGGCTTCCATTCATTCCAAGAAAGAAGAAAGATTCCTAAAACATATATTAGAATACATGAAAGATTCCAGACTTTTCCCACGGTTTTGAGCTTTAGTTATGTGAGCTTCCATCTGACATGCAGTTAGGAACACATTTATCTTGAGTACTTTCCTGGTGTGAATTAAATAAAGTACTGAAGTATTGTCCACCTTGTGTCAGATTCTTTATGATTCCTTCCAGCTTTTTTCCAGTAAGAAAATGTTGCTCCAGAGGTTCATATGTGATGTGTACATAGCTAAAGCTATGAATGCATGCATAATGGAAGTGACACATAGAAGTGAACACTTCATACATTTGAAAGTTTGCCAAAATCTGAAGTGGGACTCAGATACAGATATCCAGTTAATCCAGTTGTGGAGGGAAATGTGTGTTAAAATGACCTGAATAATTGAGGTTGTGAATCGACAGTGAAGCAGCAATGTTGATGGCTACTATCTTTATTGAAATCAGGCTATAGTTTAATAATTATTGGATGAGGAGGCCAGCTCCTACTTATGACACAATCACCCTGAACTAGTTTTTGGGAACACAAGAGGCCAATCTAGTGCCATCCCTCTACCACACTTTAGGGCAATCTCTGGGGTGACACGGGGCATTAACTTTCAGAATACCTCAAAGTTTTACAGCATGTTTCAAGCAGAAATCCAAGGTACTGGATGGTAGGGTAGGAGTTTCCTGCATTTATGCCACTATATTATAAGTTTATAACCTAAGATCACTGGAGCCCAAGATGTCTCACAACTTCAGAGGGAAAGCAGAACTCTGCCCCCTGCAAAAGCTCTATGGTTCCACCCGATCACCAGGGACTGGAAGGGTTGTGCCTAGAGTGGTGCCGCTTGCTCACCCCCCCCTTATACAAAGACTCAAAATAGAGCAATGTCTCTAATGCTGTTAATGTGTCTAAAAGGGGAATTATGGGGACATGGGGGGAGGAGATATCAAGTCAGCCATTTGTACTATTGCCTATATGCATCAAATAAGAACTGGATGACAAAAAAAATTGGTTTATAAAACTTAGCCACAGATGAATTAGCAATGCATGCTTCAAATCTTATTCTTCTCACACCTTTATTTAGAAACATCCAATTATTAACAGTGATCCCTCTGATATCCCCCAGTAAATTATTTATAAGCATTTGGTATTATAGCATACATGTATTTATGGGTAGAACCACATACAGGGCTGTTCTCTATGTGCTTCATTTATATATATATACACAGCGGTGCCTCTTAAGACAAAAAACTTGTAGGAAGAATTTTTTCCACTGATAGGCATGCTTTGCATGACAAAAAAAAATCTTATGGGATGCTTCACAAGACAAAAAAATGTTTTGCATGTATCCGGGGGGAAATCTGGTTATTTTTGTCTTTGTTCTAACCTCTGGAATGAATTAATCCATTCCCAATGCATTCCTATGGGAAACAAAATTGTCATAAAACGAAACTATCCATAGCCCCTGGAACAGATTAATCTATTTTCAATGCATTCCTATGGGAAACCACATTCCGTTAGATAAAATTTTCTTAAAACAAATTGAACCATAGAACGAATTAAATTTGTTTTAAGAGGTACCACTGTATATATATTTTCACTAGATACAACATTACTGTGACTTCTGAACATGTTTTGAAAAGAGGAAAATTAATCACTGGAATGGCATTTATAGAAAGTCAGTTTGGCTACACCTTAGAGTGATGCTGCTTATAATGGCATTTATATAAGCCTGTTTCATCTCATAGCTGTGGAAAATAAACAGTGCCACACTTCCAAGACTTATTTATGAACAAATAATTCAGTTATTTCCAGTGAAGATACTCATCAGGAGATGGATTATATATTGTTCCAAGGGCCAGTGACATAATTGAAACAATTGCTTTGGCATTCTGTTGCTTGCAGGATGAGCCCAGGTATCTTACTTTATTAAAGTGAAGTGCGAATAACCAGCTAAGCTTATTTAGCCAAAAAGTCTCTCTGTTTGCTGTGAGACTTATTTGCTATCAAATGACAGCATAAAGATATGCACAATATTTGTACACTGATGTCACGAGTCATTCTGTGAAGAAACACCTAATTAATTAAAATTACTATTAGTGTGCCAATAAAGCAAAGTGTTCTGCTTATATACTGCCCCATACCCCTTCAAGTAGTCTCTGAGCGGTTTACAGTTTTAATTACAGTATGCAGGCTACACATTACCCCTCGCCTAGCAAGCTGGGTACTCATTTTACCAGCCTCTGAAGGATGGAAGGCTAAGTCATCCATGAGCCTGCTACTTGGGATTGAACCCCAGGTCGTGAGCACAGTTTTACCTGCGGTACAGGCATTTAACCACTGCGCCACGGGGTTCATTGTAATAAATAGATACAGCAAGGAACAATGAAGTATATTGGTTAGAGTGTTGAGTTATGATCATAGAAGCCTGGGTTGACCCTCAAGTTTGTTCATATTTGGGGTCTTCTTTTTCTTTTCTCAATCTCTCTATAATTCATCTACCTCACAGAGTTCATGTGAGGATTTTTTTAAAAGGAAGAATGGACCACCTTTAGCTCCTAGGAGAATAAATAAAATAAAAGGTCTCCGTCACATCTGTGTTCATATTGTTGTGATTTCAAAATGACAAGAATAAACTGAGGAACACCGCCAAAGCTAATAATAGTAGCAAAATCCGACGTACAGGAAAAGAACAGAGTGACACCAGAGATATGAGATATTATGAAAGGGAAATGTCCAAAGGACAGAAAAAAGGGAAATTTTATTATGAGGTGCAATGAAGAAGTTCAAGAAACAGAGGACTTTTCTTGTGTGAAATTTGTGGAAGTGTTTTTTTGTATAGAAGCTGTCTTTTAGTGTGAAAAATTAACCTGTTCTGTTTTGCAGAAAAATCTAAAAATCTAATAAACTTGGCATTCTTCTTTGGGTGTTCTCTGTGTATTAAAATATCCCTTTTCATTGGGAATAAGAAAAAAATATGAGTATTCATTATGTCCTTATTTTGAGCATTTGTTAACCTGATTTAGATATCGTAGAATGTGATCAGACTGATCTTAGTTTATCAGTGTCCTGTGTCAAACATTTCTCCTATGAGAATGTCCACCATTCTCACTCATTATGATAATGGCAATCTGTTTAACAAGAAATTCAAAGGCGGAGAAATTTGGATGAGTTCTCACAGGTTAAGTAGAGGATTCTCTTGCTTACTTGTGATATGGGTGAAGTTATAAACATCTAGTCAATCACTTTACAATCATCTCAGTGATAACTGGCTGTCTCCCTGCCTGGCCTCTCACATTTCATTTGTAACCCAGGGGAAAGCATGGTAGAGTTGTTGTTCTTCTCAAACCTTTTCCAAAAGCTTTTTCAGATCAGGAAGTGTGGACAGCAATGAAATTTGTGGAATGATAAAGAAATGCATGCTAGAAAAGAAAAATAATCAAGTGCAGCAGAGTAGGGTGTTTCTTCTAGATTTTTGTTTTGATTTTTATTATGAAACAGATAAGAAGTCCTGTGACATTTTGCGGGCGGAAACCCTAAAATAATCAAGACTAAAGAAACTCAATGTGAGGAGAAAAGAGGATCTCCCTCTTGTTTTAAACTAAGATAGAGAGAGAGAGAGACTGTCCTAGTCTTTGCCAAAAGAAGATGGATGTGAGGGCATGAAGGAGGACTAGATTTACAAAGTGTTATGCTAATATACCACCCCATAGCTCTTCAGGCACTATTTGCAACATTCTTGCAAACTGAGATTATTTCTGTTTCGACTGAGGTATCACTTTTAGAAACATTTATTTTCAGGGAAGAAAATGTATGGAATGTCACTTTGGGTGGATGGTCATCTTGACCTGCACATTCCTTGTTTTTTTCCCCTAAGCTATTGCAACAAGTTTCTATGTTTTAAAATGGCTATTTCTCTGCTTGGACTTCATACAAGTGTTCAGATCTTTCTTTTTGCCTTCTCTGTAGTGGGAGTGGAAATATCCAGAAGTACAAGGGCCAGCCCTATCCACTGCAAACCCCAGGAAGCCACCCCTGCACCCAATCCCTGAAACTCCCTGATGCCCCCAAATTAAATAAGTATGGATAGGCCCATCATGTATCTAGGGAGCAATTTCGCTGTGTATTGTCCTGTTTTAAGCCAAGAGAAAAACCTTTTTTCAGAACTAGAAGTGATTTGTGGTTTAAAAACTCTGTTGGCTTAAAATGGACTTGAGAGAACATGTTGGAAGGTGTGAAGTGTTTATTTCCTCATTTTTAAATTTTGCAGTTGAGAGGTCCCTCATATGCATGTATGCTGCACCTTTCTGACCTATTGTAGATTGATGTACCTACATTGTCCTAGTTTTGGGAGTGATAGTTAGGAGAGATGCAAATTTCTACAGACCGTCCTACCTGTTTCAGAGTATTTTCATTCTTCTGATTTGAAGTAGCAGTTAAGGATCCTAGAAAGTACAGTGATACCTCTATTTCCAAGTTTAATCCATTCCAAATACATGCTCCTAAGTTGAACAACTTGTAAGTAGAACAGCCATATCTAAAATTTATAAGGAAGCAGTTAAATGGCTTTCCACTCTTAAGTTAAATTGCTCATAGATAGAGCCACTCATAAGTAGAGGTACCACTGCATATACAACATAAGAACCTAAGAACATAAGGAGAGCCATGCTGGATCAGGCCAAAGGCCCATCTAGTCCAGCTTCCTGTATCTCACAGTGGCCCCACCAAATGTGTCCGGGAGCGCATGAGACTAGATATCTGTCTCTTCATACCACTCCCCTGCATCTGGTTCTTGAAGTACCCTGGTTTTAAACCTGGAGATTACACATCTCCATCATGTTTGGAACCTGTGATGGACTTCTCCTCCAGGAATCTGTCCAACCCCCTTTTGAAGACAGAGACCTAGAAAAGAGAATTTCTGGTGTTGTACAGAGCGAAAGATGGAGCAAATAATGCCTCTGAGGCAATAAGAGAAGGATTTATTTATTGGTTAAACCATGTGTTATTATATTTAGGATAGGTTCATACTAACCATAAACATGAAGCTGTCACAAACACATGTACCATTTACCAAGCCCTCAAACATAAGTACAATTTCAATAGGCCTTCTCCAAATCTAACCAAATCAAGACCCAGCCAGTTGACTCAGTTACCAGTAACTGAGGCAGAAAGTTAGGGACATAATCTGACCCTCTTTGGCATTTCCCAAACTGACTGAGATCCATTTAAGGTCTTCTAACTGAGACATTGGAATTGATCAATTAATAGTCCTGAACTGAAATATAAAGGCTGCATTCTTCTTTGTGCCTGACTAAAACAATGTTTTTGCCCTCTCAGATCTGTCCTGGTTTCTGTATATTTTGCATATATCCTCCATACATTCATTGCATATTCTGAATTTGGCCCACTCAGTTTTCAGTGTGTCCATATTTCAGCATTTCATTGGAAGGGTAGTGTTTGCCTGCTTATAAAACAGATTAGTAGTTTTTCAGCACTTCACTATTGAGAGCCATCCAACTGAAACTATGGGTGAAACTAGAACTAAACAAAACATACCATATTGTCCTCCCCCCTTGCCTAAATGACACATCTGTTAAGATTATGGCTTTAACAATTTTCTGCAGTGTATTGGAATGTTCCAACACTTGAGAGCTTGCATGAAGAAGGAATGTCCTCAACAGAACAGGTTACAATGAAGTTTAGCTGTTATCTGATGCAGTTATAGGAACCAGTGGCCAGAATATTGTTGCTTAGTAAGTAGCAACTAGAGCAGTGGTTCTCAACCTGTGGGACCCCAGATGTTGCAGTCAAGGACCATCTGGGGACCCACAGGTTGAGAACCACTGAACTAGAGTGTGCCAACTGAATCAATGGAATGCATGAAGTATATGGAGAACTCACCAGAACAACCCTAATGCAATGGCCCAACTGCAGTTGTGATTTACTACATTAATAAGTAGAGAGATTCATCCACTATATAGAATGGCTACAAATAATGGCAGTCCTAGTTGTATCAGTCAGAACATTGGAATCCTTGAAAGGGAGTTCAGGTTTGTTTCCTGGCACTATTGTGAGGATTATTCATAGGGAGACGGATAGACTGCAGCAGTGTTGGAAACTTTTATTAACACTAATATAGTGTATGCTAGTCAGAAATGTTATATTACCGAATGCTTAGATGATAAATTATGCAGTCCTAAATTATGTATGTGCTTAGAAAAGTTATAATAAAAGAGGAGCAAAGTTACTTCAGTGTAAGTCAAGCTATTTGTTATCGCATAAAAGTTAAATACAATCTGACACACTGAGAAGAAACTTTTTTTCTGCATTTCTCTGCTCACTCTGCTTATTGCTGTATGTGTTTTTTTAATTTGAGGAATGTTGGCTTCAAATCCAGTTCCATTTTATGTATGTATGTATTTATTTATGGTCTAATCTCCTGAGGCAAAAATATGAAATGATTCCATTTGTGGTTGAACTTATCTCAAAACTGCACAAATAAAGCTCTCTTTACTGGTGAATTTCTGCCTTGGAAAGAGAGTTGCGTTTAGAAAGAGAATGAAAAAAATCATGAAAAGAATAATAAAAAAAACAGCTTCTGAGACAGAAAGCTGTTGTTATGTACCCAGGCACAAAGGGGCAAGAATCTGGTATGGTCTTGAATATATTGACTTGAGAAAAAAGAGAAAACACACACACAAAATAAACACAGAATTCCCAGAAAACAGCTTCGAGTAAATGTTCAGAGTGTTAAGTGTTTAGCAATTATAAACCCTGATGAAAATCAGTGGTGTTTTAAAGGTACTAAATGCTGGTAACATACTTTGAAAATGCTGCTTTGGCTGTTGCTAACATTGCTACTTTTAAAACTGCCTTATCAGTGCAAAGCCTTGTTCAATTAACAAGATGTTGTGCTTGGCAAGCCTTCTAAATATTGCAGGCTCCAGCCATTTCTCACTGTGAACAAGAGTTAAATTTATAAAAGTTTAAATTGTACCCAACAGGAGGTAGAATGGAATGCTACGTGCCTGCAAGATCGAGAGCATTTACACATTTGGACAGTAAAAATGTCTTGCCCAACTTTTATACTGAGCACACAGCCATCGTGAGGACAGAAAATGACCATGAAACTGGTTCTAGGACTCATGCTTCATTTGTGTTTAATGAGGTCTTGATAATTTACTCTAGAATCCAAGGCAGCAGAGAACAGGAAAAGCTTCAGGCTTGCTCCCTGATGTTCTCCTCTGCTGAACTGTATAGTCCATTAAAATGGGGGAAGCATTAGGTCCTATGCCAAAAGTCATGTCAGCCTTAATATTTGAGAAACTAGTCTGCCTCTGACTTCATACTAGGAAAAGTATGTAGATGAGAAAATAGCACAAATAACATGCTTTGTGTATGATGTTCTCTTAATAAAGACATTGGGGGATATCAGAAAATCATTCAAATACTGCAGGCCTGCACAACAGGTAGACCCCGGGCTACTGGTAGCCCAAGAAGGGTTCAAAAGTAGCCCGCCTGCCATCAATAAAAAAAGTGAGGGGACAAGTTCTCCACCCCTCCCTCCCTCATCGCAAGGACCACCACTGCCCCAGCAAAGTTCTGGGTCTGCCAGCCCACTGTCTCAGCCGAGCAGGGCAGTTCAAGGGCCATGGTGCATTGAAATCTGTCCCCTCCAGAACAGATTAATTTGTTTTCAGTGCATTCCTATGGGAAACCACTGCTCTACTTATAAAAGTTTATACTTATGAGCATGTGCTTGGAACAGATAAAATTCGTAAGTAGAGGTTTTACTATAGTAGCCCTCAGGCACTTTGGGCCAGAAAAAGTAGACTTTGGCCTGTTCAAAGTTGAACAGCCCTGAAATACTGTACTATAGAATAAATATTATATAATATTTGCCCCAAATCCAACTATTGCTATGCAGGAAAATAGTGCATCTTCTCTCTAGTCCACCAAATATGTTTTCACCAACAAAATCAGCTGATGAAGAATCAGATTTATTCATAGTCTTGGAACAGAGATGAATAACTCTTACCTATTTGTTACTCTTCTTCAAACATGTATTAGAAAGAGGTAGATAAATGGGATATTTCTGACATTTTCTTAGCAGTACATTTGGGCCATGGAGGGATGAATTTTTGGTTGTATGCTTCTGTCAAAACAAAACTTGGTAAAAGCTGCTGTTTTAGAGCATTAAATACTTGCAGAACTAGGAAACTTTTACTGTGACTCCTAAATACACACCTCAACAGATAGAAATGAGGATGGCATTCAATGCAAGAAATAATGCAGTGTGCACTGCGGCATTTGAGAAGAGGTTGTGAAAATGCTGTATCTTTATCATAAAAGATGTATAGTGGTACCTTGTATAAAGGAATAAATTCGTTCCAAATGAAATTATGTTAAGCAAATTTTCCTTTATACAAATTTCCTCTAGGAATGCGTTGAAAACAGTGATCCCATTTTTTTGTTGTACATATTTGCCCCATAGATGATTCTGTTAAGCAAATTTCCCCTATCTCCGGAATTTTTTATGTTGTACAGATTTTATGTTATACAAACTGTTTGTTATACAAGGGTTCACTGTACTATGTTCTCTTTGTAATGTACTATATTTGATCAGCCCGTATATCTTTTTTTTAAAAAACAAAACAAATACTTTAGATGTTAATTAATTGATATCATCAGAAATTTCCATTATATGGTCATTTTGCATTCACTGCATTTCAGGGTTCCAGGCATTTGTGTTCAAACGTATCTTCCCTTTTCTGTATAGTTTCAGAACAAGAATATGCACATCTCTTGGCCACAGTTCTGCAACTCACTTATGTCCAAAAAAGTGCCAGGGCTGGCTCTGGGTAGAGAAGATTCAAAAGAGGTAGGGGCTAACTTTGAAAGTCTGCTGATTGGAGAAGTAAGTCTGCTGCCTCTGAATTATCTGGTTCCATTCTTAGTTTTTATAAAGTCTTGTAATCATCGATAGATCCATTTACTGTGATGTTTTCTAACCTTTTAGAAAATTTTCTATGGTAGTGGCCATCACAATATCCTGTGATGATGAATCCCACAAGTTAATTATTTTCTCCACAAAAGGACTGAATTCCTGATCAATAACTCTGTCAAGTGAAGGGGAGAGAGCATTAGTGCTTCCATTCCTTTATCATTTATGGCATTTGGTCTGCTTAAGCAGCTGGGGAGCTGGGTCTGCACAGAGATTTCAATAGCCTTTGATTATACAGTTAAAACTCCTGTTAGTAATGGTTCTTTCCCCCTTGTTTTGTTCCAAGTACCACTTCTATATTCATGGGTTGGAAGGATTTGGTATCTCTCTCTCTTAAGGCGAAACTTTGGTGCAAGTTGCCCTTTTAACTGAATACTATCTGCTGGCAATTTATTGCTAATACATTTTGCAATACTTGAGAAGTTGAGAATGACTTATTAATGCAAGGGCCTTTGAGTAAAGGAAGAAATAGCTGCTGCTCTGTTTTATGTGCTGAGCTATCCTGTATCAACATAGTTGAATTGAATGACTGTGTAGATTAGAGACAACAAAAAGATCTATCATGAACACTCAGGGCTGGTTTTATGCCTTTTGTATCCTACCATAGTTAATACTATGCAGAAATTTGGTATCGTTTTTTTTCCCTCCAGAGAAACATAACATGATTCAGGTCAGGACAAACTAAAATTCAGGTTCATGGGGTGAGAGAAAAGCGAATACAGAATTCTAGAGGACTACTCTCTTTACAATAAATAAACATGAAGCAAAGTGTTCTGCTTATGTATCGCCCCATACCGCTTCAAGTAGTCTCTGGGCAGTTTACAGTTTAATTACAGTATGCAGGCTACACATCCCCCCCCCCCAGCAAACTGGGTACTCATTTTACCGACCTTGGAAGGATGGAAGGCTGAGTCAACCATGAGCATATATCTATGAAGCTAGGCCAATGATAGAGAACATTGTTCCTTCTGTTGAATGTACATTTGTAATCAGGCCATGTGTAGCCCACTGCTTATCTTCTAGTTGCCTACCTTTGAGCCAAGAAATCCATGTTTCATTGTGCAAAACAAAGATGCTGTAGCTCAGTAGGTCTCCAAACTTGGCTCCCCAGATGTTCTTGGGTTACAATTCCTAGAAACCCTGGCCAGCACAGCTAGTGGTGAAGGCTGCTGGGAGTTTTAGTCCAAGAGTATCTTGGGACTCAAGGTAAAGAACCACTGCTTCTAGAGGGCTCAGACAACCAGGCCAAGAAAAAGAGAAGGAAGCCTCCGTGGCCGGTTGGCTACATAATTCCTACACAATTCCTGAGAGGCATAATATGGTAATCAGTGAGATACCATACTTTGTTTACGGTGCAAAGGCCTTACTATTTAACAACTCAGATCATGAGTTTAGACCCCATGTTTGATCTAGTATCCATTACCACATGGAGTAAATAAGAATAATGGTATATTGTATAGGAAGAATCAAGAAAGAATTGGAGGTGTAAAGGAAGCCAAAATAAGATACACTTACATATTTTATTTCACAGAGAGAGGGGTGGGGAGGGAGAGGACAATGAAAGGGAATATTTTTGGATATTTTATTAATTTATTTATTTACTTACTTATTTGATTTATATACTGTACCATCTAGCCTAAATGCTACTCTGGATGGTGTGTTGTTGATAACCCATGTGGGAACCTTAATGTTTCAGAGCATTAACAACATGGAACCTCCATGGAGTCTAGAAACACCTCATAAATTTCACATGATTAGTGTGGTACATTTGAAAGGCTTACCATTGAGATTGTGGGTGGAACCTTACGTGGAGGCCATGAAATCTAGAAAGGATTTGTATATATATCTACTTATGAGAAAAATATGGATGTGCAGATAATCTGGGAAATAAACATGAGCCTCTGTGTGCACATGTGTTTCAGTGCGCATAGTTCCACATTACAATTTTAGTGGAGTAATACGGTATGTGGAGTAAATTGCAGGAATCACTGCCCTGATTGCTACACCTGTCTGATTTCATCAGTATCGCTTGCAGCTTAGCTGCTGGCTAATCTTGTTTCTCTGAGTGTGTGGATATCCCTCAGAGCCAGGATGGTTATTTTCTGAAACAGATATCCAACATCTTTTAAAATATTAATTCAAAATGTTGTTGTGACAAGTCAAAGCAGGGGGAAAGCTCTAAAAAGCCAGTCCTGACCACTCATGGGGAATCAAGGGTACTGGGGGGGGGGGTGTCAAGTGTGTGTGTGTGTGTGTGTGTGTGTGTGTGTTGTTGTTGTTGTTGTTGTTGTTGTTGTTGTTGTTGTTGTTGTTGTTGTTGTTGTTACAGTCATGACCAACTCTTCGTGACTCTATGTCCATGGAGTTTTCTAAAAGTGAGAAGGCAGTAATTTAACATCTGAAATGAAGACAGCTGTTACTTACATGGCTCTTTCCCTAATGCTGAAAGGAAAACTCTTTTTTTCCTTACCCCTTTGTGTACATTAGCAGTCCACTCAGCACACCTAGAATTTCTGAGATGAAGCTGGTGTTTCATTTTATCATATTCTAAAGAACATCCTTGTAAGAGACCAGTGAAAGAAAAACAGAAACAAATTAAATATATGGTTTCTTCTTCATATCTTTTTTTTTAACTGTGTGAAGAAGAAACAATGGGTGGAATTATCACAAGTGCTGTAAAAGGATTCACCCAAATTGTTCTCACATATAGATAATTGAGAAGATTAAGCAGCAATATAATACATTTAATCAGCATGGATATTTTTAGTGCAATTTTCTCCTGAGAGTCAGTTCTGGAACATTTGCATCCAGTTCAAATAATGGCTTAGTTTGCTTTGATTTTCACCATAGAAATGTTTTCAGACGATTGCTGAATACCAATAATTGCAATGTTGCATCAGTATGTGACACAGCAGGTCTCTAATATACTCTATTCTCCCCCCCCCTCCCCAAGCAAGGACAATTAAAATAACAATTTAACACTTTCTAATTGAGTAATGAGTGACATTTTTCTGGCAATCCCTGTACAAATGCTAGGAAACCTGGATATCTGTATCCAAAGATATTTATTTATTTATTTATTTATTTATTTATTTATTTATTTATTTATTTATTTATTTATTTATTATATTTCTAGACCGCCCATCTTCCGAACTGAACTCTGGGTGGTTTACAATTAGAACAAGGCAATAAACAAAAACAAACAAAAACAAAAATGGTACTGCAAAAAGTCCTATTTATTTTATTTCTTTAAAATATGTTTTCCTCACCTTTCTCCAAATGACAAACCATATTCTATACCTCCTTTCTACCTCTCTTCACTTCCCTAGGCCTTTTTCTGCCAATACACATTTCTGTGTACTCTTATATGTCCTGGTGAGTACCCTGTGGGTAAATGTACCCCAGTTTGAGAACCACTGTACTATTTTTATGGACAATGAAAAAATATTTTATTCATTTTTAAGAAAGTCCATATTACTTATATTAGTTAGTATATTGAAGACTGAAAGATGGACTACCCTGGATGATGGACTACCTACTGTGTCTTTATATGAATCTACCATACATGGCTACACATACAAATAAAATAAATAAATAAAAATCCAAGGGGATCTACCTCATTAAAAGGTCCTGGCTTACTTGCAGGACATCAAAGGTGGGGCTAGCCTGGCCTCTTGTGGGAGGAAGTCTGGGATCAGCAACAGAGAAGGCCATCTCCAGTGTCCCCCCACTAACCCACCTATGAAGGTTTGATTGTGAGAAAGGCCTCTCCCAATTATCTTAAGAGTCAGGGAAGTTCAAAAAGGAAGACTTGGCCCATGACGAAGCCATCAGGTATAGAGAAATAATGCATTCGTTGCTTAGATAGTGTTTGACACATGTATTTCAAAAATGTATGTTTGACTTCAATAGAACAACAATGAACTAATTCCCTCTAATTCTGAAATATTCTTCGTAGTGTTTGTTAGAGATCTGTTTGGCCCTTCAGTCTCCCTCTGATACAACAGGAGAGATGTCTGGGCTCAAAGGATGGGAGATAAAATTAATAGCTGTCATAGTAGCTTGCTATTCATAAAGTAGCTACCTCGACATAACATTTACTAAACATTTTCAGTCATTTTTTAAAAGAAACACAGCAAGGCTTTAAGTGTGTTTAAAATTAGTAACAGCATCTGTTTGGACTCACTCTATTGCTGTCTCTCATCTCTTATTTGGGCACAAGCTACATAATGCTAACTTTGTTGTACTACTGACAGTGTTTCTTTCTACATTTGAAATTCTGCTATAATTAGGTACTGTAGGTACGTTCTGTCATGGATTGTTTCTCAATTGTAGACATTCTAGTTTTAGCAATATATTTATATAGCCCTGGGGTTGATATCATACTTCTTGAAACTGTCGTAATACAGTGGTCCCCCGCCCTTTCGCAGTTCATATACTGCAGTCCCGCTATATTGCGGGATTGCAGCATATGAAATAAGGCCCCCTGGGGTAAGGGGGGAAAGGCCTGTTTCAGGCCTCCCGTATTTACCCCAGGACTGGCCTTGCCCTGAATGGGCCTGCGAGGGCCTTCCTGGGCCTCCTGGAGGCCCCAAAAGAACCTCCCTTTGAAGCGGAAGTGACTTCTGGTAAACCTTTTGGGGCCTCCAGAAGGCCCGGGAAGGCTCTCACAGTCCTGCTTGGGGCAGCACCAGGCTGGGAAAAAATTCAAGAGCCCCCAGCTATGCCCCCCAGGCCCGACCAATCCTGCATCCGCATATTGCGGATTTTCAGTTATTGTGGGTCAGGTTAGGTCCCTAATCCCCGCAATAGGTGGTGGTGGGGTCACTGTACTATCAATCTTAGGTCACCCGACATGTCTTTGGAAACCTCAAAACAACAGGAGATAGCTATGCATTGTTTATTGCAAACAAAGCTGACATCCTTTATCTCAGTGGTTTGTGATCTTAGGTCCCCAGATGTTCTTGGATTACGACTCCCAGAAATCCTGGCCAGCACAGCTAGTGGAGAATGCTTCTGGGCATTTTAGTCCAAGAACATCTGGGGATCCAAGGTTAGGAACTCTTGCTTTGCTTACTATACTTTAATGAAGCAATTCAGTGAAGACTTGACACACACTTACCTGAGTTCTTCATTGATCAGCTTGAAGGGTTATGTTTCTTTGACTAATATTTAAATAACTTGATTATTATAAGATAGCCTATGTTTATGTTCTTGAAAAATAAACAGGTAAGAGGTTATCATTAATATTTACAGTTTCTTTCTAGGGGCTGAACAGATATATTTGTACTTTTACTATGTGGTAAGGCAGTTCATTTATAGGGATTAATTGTTTCTTTTAACATAGGTGTTTAAAAAACCATTTAAAACCAAATACAAAAATAAGGATCTTTAAATTTACATAGATTATTTTTGTATATTGTATATCTGTTGTATTAGTTTATCAGGACTTTTGGGGTTAAGTACCACCAGTATGCCGATGATACCCAGCTCTGCCTCTCATCACCTCTGGATTTTAAGGGAGCTGCTATCTCAACTTTACATGAGTGTTTAGCTGCAGTAATGAACTGGATGAGAATGAACAACATGAAACTAAACCCAGACAAGATAGCAGTGCTTCTGGTCAGTCAAAAGGGAGAACAAGGGGTAGGGATACAACTTGTACTGGACGGGGTCACTCTCCAACTGAAAAAAAAAGAGGTGTGCAACTTGGGTTGCCCTTGGACTCATCTTTGAGCTTGGATGCCCAGATCACAGCTGTGGCCAAGAGCACATTTGCATAATTAAGGCTAGTATGCAAGTTACGCCTGTTTCTTTAGAAACCAGCTCTGGCCATGGTGACACATGCCCTAGTGATGTCCCAGCTAGACTACTGTAATGCGCTCTATGTGGGGCTACCAACAAAAAGTCTCAGAAAACTTCAACAGGTCCAAAATGCATCAGCCAGATTGCTGAATGGGACAGGATACAAAGATCACATTACAACCCTATTAAAGCAGCTCTACTGGCTGCCAATCAGCTATCGGGCACAAATCAAGGTGCTGACCTTGACCTACAAAGCACTGTATGACCTGTGTCCAACCTACCTCAAAGATCGAATATCACAGTATGAACCAGCTCAGGTGTTAAGATCATCAGGATAGGCCTTTCTGTCCATCCCACCACTCTCTCAGGTATGTCACGTGGGAACACATGAAAGGGCCTTTTCGGCTGTGGCACCCAGACGCTGGAACTCCCTTCCACTAGAGGCCAGGACCAGCGGTGTAGCAAGGTTTTGGGGTGCCTGGGGACAAAGTTGTTTTTGTGCCCCTCCGGCCCTCCCCATCCCCATCACATCCACCCAGCAAGGGGGGGCGCAATCCTGTGGGTGTGGGGTGTGTGGATGTGTGGGTCTGTTTGTGTACACATACACATTAGCGCTCACGCGCCTTACCTCTCCTGTGGTGGCGGTAGCGACGAAGAGTTGGAGGAGGAGGAGGAGTGTGCTGCAGCCACTGCGCTCGCATGCCTGCCTGGTTGTTTGCTTTGTAACTCACCTGGCGCGCGGCAGGGGGAGGGTGCAGGGCTTCCTCCTCATCCTTTCCCTCCAGACACCACCAGATTTCTGTGCCCGGGACAGATGTACCCTTCTGCCCTCCCAGATATGCCCCTGGTCAGGACTGCCCCATCTCTGATGTCTTTCTGGAAACCGGCAAAGACCTTTCTCTTCAGGCAAGCTTTCCCTGAATGATGGACTACCTATTATGCATCTTTCATATGAATCTATAGAATCACATAGACTTTGTGTTTATAACCACTTATAACCTTGTGTGATTGCATTGACACTGATTTCAATGTTAGTTTTCATCACTCATATCTTTACATGGAATTTTGCTGTCCTTTTAACTGCTGGTGTTCTCTTGTAGATTTAATGTAATGTTGTCTTTTAATGCTGTATGATGTTCCTCAATTCCATGTTCTTAATACTTGAACATGTCTTAATTGTACTGAACTGTATATTATCCCTCATTATTGTAAGCAGGCTTGGGTTCTTTTACAAGGAGAAAGGCAGGGTAAAAATACTCTAAAATAAATAAATAAATGAAATAATTATTTATATTTGCTCTCTATAAACTGCCCAGAGTGACCTTTGGTTAAATGGTGTGGTATATCAATCAATCAAACAAACAAACAAACAGAGAGTGTGAGACAAAGGCCATTACTTCACGAAGTACTTCTCTTCGCAGCGTGATTGCCTTCGCTGTGAATCCGAAGGCGGTCACGTGGTGGTCACGTGGTCTCCATTCGCCCCCACCCCTCTTTCCGTGTCCTCACGGGGCGAGGTTTTAGGATCGAATCCAGTACTACCTCACGTGTTCCCTTCGCATTGGGAAGCTTACTTGCAACGTCCGGTTTCTGCTTTCTTTAATATTTAAAAAAAAACTACCACGGCGTATCGATGCATCAATACCCGGCTGTCATTTGCGGCAGAGCTGAATAACTGTATGTTCCTTTGTTTTCTACTCCCGATTTGTATTGCTTCGTCCATTGGCGACGTGAAAAAATTGCTGTTCTCCGTCAGGGTCACTAGGTGGACCAGCACACAACATTTGTTGTGTATACCATCGCTCCTCCAAGGAATATTGTAAGCACAGCAAGCAAGATCAAAAGAACGGGTTAACCAAAATATTGATGCATCGGCATTTCGGAGAAAAAGTAACTAAAAAAAAATTAAATATATATAATCACTGGCCACACGTGACTTTGGATGCGAAGCGGGATGCGAAGTGAAAAAGATTCCCGGCCTCCGGCAGGGGAATCACTCACCCCGCTTGGAGCACGGTTTAGGGGGCGTGGTCGGGGTGGCGCCGCATCCAAAAAGGAGGAGCGTGAGGACAGAAACGATCGCTTCACACAGAAATGACGGCTTGCCGCGCAGCGAGACGTTCGTGAAGTAATAGCCAAAGATGGAATGGGAGGGAGGTTCCTTCTGCCCATGTGCTTTCCTATCTTCCCCCTGAGGCAGGGGGCCTCCATGTAACTCAGCCTCTGGAGAAGTCAGATGGGAAAGAATCCTATGAAGTCTGGGAGGACTACGAAGAGGAGGAAAAGGACAAACAGAGGAGGAGAAATAAAAGGAGAGGGAAGTAATATATATAGGAGGGGAAGAAAAACCAGTGAGATAGGAAAGGGGTCAATGAGTGGGAAAGAAAAGAGAGGAAAGAGAATTCCCTGAAGGAAGAGAGTAGATGACTAATTAAAATGATGGACTATGCATTGGGGAAAGTTGTTTGCGCCTAGGGAAGAGCCAGAAAGACAGAGGAGAGAAAGAACCCCCAAGAAACAGTCATATGGGTGGTGGGTGGGAGAGACACCGGAGAGACAGAGAAGTAACCAGATGGTTAACTGATGGAACCCTACCCACAAGGGTGGACCATCTTCACAGCTGGAGACTGTGGGAAGGAAGCCATCAAAGGGGCAGAAGCCCGGGGACAAATGATGAGACAAACTCCTATTGTAACTATAGGATCTTGCCAGAAGCTGAATTCTTCCTCAGGATTTGATCTGAAGGGGTGGGGAATCCTTTGGTGGATAGAGAAAAACAGGACAGGGATAAATAATTAAACCTTCTCCTCTCCCCATTGAAGAAAGAAGGGAAGTTTGAACTGAGGCAAGTTATTGGCATTATTAGGGTCAGCCATTAATTAATATGTTGAAGAAAGAAGGTGGTAATGATGTGTCAATGCAAGGGGATCTTGAAGTGGGGGCTGGAGTTGAACCTAGTCACAATAAGTCTGATGGAAAATTTCTTCTGCTGGAGAAAGGGACCATTTTGGCTACCCCACTATAGTTTTTTAACCTCTTCCTCAAAATCACTCATATTTCTGCTTCTCTGGGAATGTGCTGTTTTCATGCTTTTTGGATCCCCATGGGCCCTTACTCCCAATATAAGTCCTATCCAGGCATTATAGCTTGAGAGCAGATAGGTCTACAACCAAAGTGGGGATGGCAGCACACGTGAATCACACCCTTCTATGTTCCAATGAGAGTGTCAAATTCCATAAATTGATTTAGTTAAAACGTCTTGTGCTGCTTCCTTGCCCTTACCACCACCAGCTCCACTTGTGTTCAAGCAATTATATCAGATTGAACATGTTTTTTAAAATGGTGGTTCCACGAGGGCTTCTCCTCCAATGTGGGGCCTCTTTGTCCCCTCCAAGCTGTTGGGTTTTGGTATGAAAATGTAGGCAGAGTGTGGCTACCTGGAATTAAAAGGTGACCCATTTGTTGGGAAGAGTGCTGGTCATTAGGACCGGCACTCTCCTACAGAGGGGTAAATGATGAAAGACGTCATGGGGTGAAGTGAACAATTTGGCTAGTAGAATCTAAATTGCGCTACGGGAGGTCCATCTGTTTAATGCAAGTTACTTTTCATTACAGTTACTTTTTAAGTAAAGTTCAGACAATAATAAAGTTGTGGCCCAGTTTAAACCCATAATTCGTTTGTGTTGAGTGCTTATTCAGATCTGGGGGGCGGGGGACAAAGAAGGACCACTGTTAAGCTCAGGAAGCTAACCTCCACAGTCCTCAAATGTCTGTGGAAAGTGACATGGCAGACATGATGGCAACATCACCCTGATAGAGCAGCAGAAATATGATTGACCACTCAACCCCCATTCAGCCTCAACTCCACTAACCTCTAAGCCTCTGCCGTTTGACCCTGATGCTGTTGTGCTGTGTGTCCAGGACTAGTGAGCATAACTATATATGTTTAAAACTCCTGGCTGGATCTGTTTCCCTGGTCCCACTCTCCGCTGGCTTTTGGAAGTCTTTTGTTTTTCCATTCTAATTACTTTAATCATTAGTAAATACAAAGCTATGCATATTGATTAGCACATGCACATTTTATGCAAATCTGTACTTCTTTGGCTACATTTCGGGCAATGCATTTTCTCTTGGCAATTTCTAGGTGACTGTGGCATCTCCTATGAATACTTTTTTGATTCACCATACATACTCTGGATTCATCCTGTAAGTAGTACATACGACAACTGAACATGTAAAAAGTATAGAAAGTATAGAAAACAATGAAGTCCACATGTAACTAGCTGCTTTTAATTAAGCTTTGACATCATTCTCCACTGGATGCATAGCAATTGCCTTCCATCAAAAAGCAGCAGTAATAAATTAAAGTTTTATGTTGGCTTCAAATTAAGGACTCATTTCCAACTGTGCAATGCCTTGAGGGCACGAGAGATTCCAGACTATTTAGATATGATGCTTTGAACTTCATACAGTTACTTAAGCAGAACATATGCTTGTGGCATGCTTCAGTTAAATAGGCAGAGACTCTGTGTGGGAAAGTTTATAGGGAAGGAGAAGGTCAGAATTAGCACTGAATAGACATTACTGAATTACACAGAACTGAAAATATAGACTACTGTTGTTAAAAATTTGTGGCTAGTTTTCTATAATTATATAAACCTCATATCATTTGGACCAATGTTTCTATAATGTAATGAAGTAAGAGCTAAGTTGAGAATGTTCACATTTTCTTGATGTTCCTTCAAGTACAGGGGAATAAAATGTTGAGAATTAATTGCAAATTATTCTTAAAGCACCATTGTCATGGCAGTAGAGAATAAGACAGGTGCATATGTTTAAATAATAATTTTAATTTTTTTTTAATTTGGACAAGAATACTGAGGTAAGCAAGGTTTTCAAAAAGACTCCATGACATTTTGAGGACTAAATTGATAAAATGTGGACTAGGATATCTGAAAGTAGCGGGTGGGTCGTGCCTATAGAAGCCTGTCCATTTGTTTGTCAAAATGATTTGAAGAAAAGTGACAAGTGAGACATGGCTTGTTCTGGTTTGTGCAAAATCTTTATGCATGACTTGAGTAAAGAGTTAGAAGAGACATTAATAGAAGGGTGTAGTTGTTACTTCAGAAGACAGAATCAGAATTCAAGGTGACTTGAAAAAACCTGGGAAGTGGATCAAAGAAAAAAATAATGTAATGACCCGCACAAAGGCAGGAAAAGCCTGTACATAAATATAGGGTGGAAGGGCCTTCTATGTTGCTGCTCTCAGACTTTGGAATTCCTTCCCACTGGAGGCCAGGACTGCCCCATCTCTGCTGTCTTTCCACAAGCTTTCCCTGATTTCAGAAGAACACCAGTGTTTCCCATGTTACTTTCCACCCCTCTTAATGGATTTTTTTCTTTTTGCTTGCTCTTTGTAGCTTTATTGTTCCCTTTTAATGTTCTAAGATGGCTCTTTTAATTCCCTGTTCTTAACTTGAATACGTCTTACCTCATCTGAAATATTGTTAGCAGTTCTGGGCATGTAGATTTAAGAAGGGGATTGACAAGCTGAATTGTATGCAGAGAAGGACAACCAAGAAAACAATAAATCCAGCCTTAAGTGAAAAGGTTGAGGAGACTGAGTGGGAGAGTATACCCTGACGAAGAGAGGAAAGGTACTGTAATATATCCAAATATTTGAAGGGCTGTTACATGGCAGATGGAACATTCCTGGTTTCTGCAACTTCAGAGGAATAGGATCTGAGGTAATAGGTTCCATTTACAGAAAAGGAGATTTGAACTAAAAATTAGGAGAAACCTCCTGAAGGGAAGAACTGTCGGGTCAAGTGAACTGGACTACCTAAAAGGGAATGGGCTGTTCCTCACTGACAGGTTGTAATGCAATTTTACAACAGCCTCCTGCCTCATCTAATACAGACATAGCTGGCAAAAATTATCTTGCCAATAACATTACATTCAATAATAATCTCCTGGCTAACCCCATTTCCCCCATGTTTGGACTGTTGGTACTTGCTTTGAAGAAGTAGTGGATATTGTCCATGAAACTTTGCAATGATTTTTAATTTTTTTCTTGGTGGCCTATAAAGGTATAACCTATAGCAGCGATGATGAACCTTTTAGAACCCAAGTGCCCAAATTGTGATTTAAAACCCACTAATTTTTTTTTTTGCAAAGTGCCAATAAAGCAGTTTAACCTGAATGCAGGTGGCTGTGAAGGGGTGATGTCAGGTGCCCACAGAAAGGGCTCCGAGTGCCACCTTTGGCACCTGTGCCATAGCTTCGCCTACCCTGACCTACAGCCTAGTCTTTCATTTGTAGTTTTTAAACAATGGTCGAATGAGTTGTCTGTCAGGATTGATTTATGTGTAGATTTCCTGTTTTGGTGAGGAGTTGAAATTGGTGATCCCTGCAGTCCCCTCAGACCTACAGTTCTATATTTTAAGAGAAACAAGGTCAGATACATCTTTCTGCTATGCAGGATGACTCTTGCCCTCTGCTCAGACCTTAGACTACTTCATCTGGATCACTTCATCTAAAGATGCCTAATTGTTCTGATAACTGTCAAAAGACCTCTTATTTTTGTTTTTTGTTGTGCATTGCTTATTAAAAGCTCATTTATTCATTCTTTCATTCAGTCACAATAATGGATATATTTTGCCTATTGAACAAATAATATATCTCACTTTCATATCATGTAGTTCCTTTTTTAATGGGAGACAAAGGAAGGGAGCAAAAAGCAGCACTTATTTCTGCCAGGAGGAAAGCTTTTCAGTAGTTACCACTTTGAACTCTGTTGTAAAAGAAATCTGATTGTTTCTTTTGGATAAAAAAAAGCCTTGCCTTTTCAGAAGAACTTTTATTTATTCATTTTAGTATGCTGGTAATTTCACTGATGTCATTTTATGTTGGTGTCATACTGTGCTGCTTGATGCTGATTCCATCTTTTGTTGCCAGGCTATATGCTATCTTATTGCTTTATGCTCACAAGTTTTGTAATTTAAATTTTATATTTATTATTCATGCTGTTTGTCTCTTTGGATTAAGATGAGTAAATACAGTAGATTTGGATTAAGATGAGTAAATACAGCAAGTACAGTAACACCTTGGTTTACGAGCATAATTCATTCTGGAAACATGCTTGTAAATGAAAACCTCTCTTATTTCCCCATAAGAAATAATGGAAACTCAGCTGATTCGTTCTGGGGTCCCTTAGACCAGTGTTTTTCAACCTTTTTTGGGCAAAGGCACACTTGTTTCATGAAAAAAATCACGAGGCACACCACCATTAGAAAATGTTAAAAAAATTAACTCTGCGCCTTTTGGTGACTCGAGTCGCAATGTCTTCTTCTCTCCGCTGCTGCGCACACTGTGCTCGGGCGGGAAGGAAGTCGGAAGATGATGTCCTACTGTGATAGGTCCAGGCTGGAGTCTTGACCAATCAGAGCCCGGACATCAGAAAAGTGGAGGGTGTCCCCCTGAGGAGCGCCAATCGGTGCCCCTGCTGGCCGAGGGTGGGGTCAAAAACCCCACTCCTTCATACCCAGGACACAGTCCGGTGCCCGCCTAGTGGGTGAAAATTCAACATTTTTTAAAAAATCTTTCAATTTTTTCAATTTTTCCAACGGCACACCAGGCAACATCTTGCGGCACACTAGTGTGCCACGGAACAGTGGTTGAAAAACACTGCCTTAGACCACATACTGTACACACAAAATGCCAAAACTCACAGAAAAAGTTGGCTTGAAGTCCACATCCACACCATGGTTTTCCACCTGACTGCGGAATCTGCTCTGCTTGGAATTAACAATTGAATTTTACTCTGTATTTTGTGACAAAAAGAATGTTGAAAACAAATAAATATAAATATAAATATAAATATAAATATAAATATAAATATAAATAAAACCCTAATCTGTACTCCCCTTTGAAAATATTCCTGGCTGGTGCAAGGGAGACCTCTGTTCCTCTCTCCTCCCTGTGCTTTGGAGGCTTCCTGAGATGGAATGTTCCAGACAAACACCCACAATCCAGCAGAGGGAGGGAAGGAGAGAGCACCACCACTGGCTCACTTGTGATCATTCGATCTGCTCCAGTGCTTGTATATCAAGACATTACTTGTTGATCAAGGCAAAATTTAGCAGAAATGCTTGCAAAGGGCTCTTAAACCAAGTTATTCTTAAACCAAGGTATTCCTGCATAGTTGTTTGAAATCAAACAGCTAGTTTCCTTCACCACTCACCTCATTAATGTTCTTCCCATATTTTCCTACCAAAGCATAAGCAATTTCTAGACTACCAAATATTTTTGTGTTTCTTTTGACACATTCTAAATATTTGTAAAATAATGCAAATGCACTCAAAGATGACAAATAGCAAGACATAAGAAGCCCCATCCTTTAGTCAATTTCCAGTGTTGTTTACATCTCTATGTACCTACTGTAGATGTTGAAAATAACAGGGGCTGTTTTATAATGCACATGTTCTGTTAAATAGCAATGCTGTCAGGTACTGTTTGACAGTGCCTTGGTTTCTCACTTTCTCGTTGTAATCTCCGAGCATATTATAGCAAACATCAAGTTCTTGTTAAGTGATTTTCTTTATTTAGCTGATTCTTAGGAAAAAGTGCTATAATATTGTATGATCACTTCTTCCATGTCAAAGCTAACCTGCATACACAGAAACATTAATTTTTGAAATATTTCGAAATTAGAAGAAGAGATGAAAAACAAATTATTATCCTACTCTAAACTAAAATTATCGTAGTTTGGCAGAATTGCATTGATAAAAATGAAAATACTTCCAAAAATTAACTTTATTTTTAAAATGTTACCGGTTCAGTTCTTAGAAAAGGAAATTAAAACTCTCCAAGACATGATAAATAGGTATTGTAATGCAGGGAAAAAATCAAGAATAAATAAAAGTCTATGGTATAGATCTCAGAAAGGAGGAGGAATAGGTATACCCAATATAAAAAAATATTATATAGCCAACCAACTTAGTTCTTTGGGGGAAATTCTTTTTAAACCACAGAAGCTAATATGGTGGGAGCAAGAGTCTTTGGATATAAAGGGGGAAATAAACACATTTTTATTCACGGAAGTTAAAAACAAAGTAAAGATTGACAACCCCCTATTGAACAGTTTAATTGTTACATGGAGAACATATAGGAAAATCTTGTCTCCGAAGGGATCCCCACTGGCTTTAGTTACTGACTTGGAAAGCTTTCCAGACAACTTGAAGCATTATTTGGAGTTATTTAAAATTAAGAAAATAGCTAGACTAAAGGATTGGATGCTCAAGATTAAAACAATTCAGGATATAAAAAATATTTTGCAACCCAGTGATTTAACATGGTTAAATTATATTCAACTAGGAAAATGGATGAAGGAATGGGGAAAGAGAAATAATCAAATCAGAGAATGCACAAAATTTGAACATTTCCTACTATCGCTTGAGTCTGAACAGGAAAATTCAGAGAAAGGAATAACATGTAAAATATATAAAATACTAGGGGAATTATCAGAAATGAAGGAGTTAAACACCTTGAGAGAAGTTTGGAACCAAGACCTTAATGTACAGATAGAGAAAGAAGACTGGAAGAAAATTTGGAATATGAGAATTTTGAGATCATTATCGGTCAGGATAAAAGAAAACTACTTCAAATTGGTTTCTAGATGGTATTTAACCCCAGTAAGACTAAATAGAATGAATCCTGCTTACTCTAAGATATGTTGGAAATGTGAAAAAGAGCTTGGTACTTACTTGCATCTTTGGTGGTAATGTGAAATAGTCCAAAGGTTCTGGAAAAAAAAGTGTTTTTAGAGCTAAGTAATATGATTAAGATGGATATAGATTGTAATCCAGAGATAGCTTTATTATCATTGTTAACAAGTAAAGATTATGATGTTACAACAAAGGAACTAATAGCAAATTTTATGACAGCTGCTAGATTAATTATAGCAAAAAATTGGAAGTCAAAACTAGAATTCAAGATGGAAGACTGGTATAATGAACTTTGGGATATAGCTATAAACGATAAACTGTCCTGCAGTTTAAAGGTTAAACGAGGAGAAATGAAAAAAGACATTTTCTACGATATCTGGGGTAAATTTTTAGATTATGTACTAGTCGAAGGAAAAGGGAAAGAGTCCACGAATATCTCACAACAATTCTGGAGAAGAGAACTTTAAGAAGACTACTAGAAGAATAGAAGATGGAGCAACGAATAAGAATGTATGGATGGCCCCGTGGGATGGGGGTGCACTTATATTGTTTGTTGTAGTTTTTTTTAAATTTTCATTTTCTTATGTCGTTGTATGTAGTTTAAAATTTAATAAAAAAAACATTTTTTTAAAAAAGAAACATTAATGTCCCTCCCACCCTCATGGTTTTCTTCATCGTGCATCTATCTAATTGAGAAGTACAGCCAAGTCCAGGGTGTTAGGGGCAAAAACACATTATTTTAGGCATGTTGCTTGACATGGCACAATATTTTTTTTTGAATGTAGCTATAGATGGAACCCAACAGTAGTTATAGGCTAAGCCCAAACAGATGGTTCTAATGAAAATCCTCTCCCACAGTGAGCTACCATTTACATAAGAGTGAGGAAGTCATTGTTACCTATAGTGGATTCCCTTTTGCCCAAATGGCAGTTGTGGTAGGAAGTTTTCTTAGTGGTAGGAAGTTTTCATCTCCCATGGCAAGGGAGATGACTGCTCAGCCTGTGGTGGGCAACTTGTGGTCCTTCAGATGATGGTGACATGCAGTTCTCATTATTCCTCAATATTTGCTCTGCTGATAAGGAATGATGAAAGCTACAGTCCACCTGCATCTAGAGAACCACACATTCCTGCTCCCTTTGCTAAACCTGTTCCCTCACACACTGTGCCTCTGGTGCTTATTCCTGCCCTCTCTTTGGCAGAGATTTAGGAATCTAAAAGTGATCACAGAACATCAAACATTACTTTAATGTAATTTCCAGTTTTAATGGGCCATGTAACCAAGCACAAGGATCCAATTTAAATATGCTGCTTTACCTTTGAATACACATCGACATCTCTATTATTTTTATTTTCATTTTTTGAGATAAACGTAAGCACAGAATTCAGGTTGCATTGACAAAACTTGATACTAATAAAAGATGAGCTACCTTTGACTGCAAGTGGAAACAAAATTCATCTAAATGTGTAGATTGGTATTAATCCAACACAAATGATAAATACAAATTGATAATTTTATGTGAGCTTTCAGTATCCACAGAGCGATTTGGAATGAATACTGAGCAGATATGAGGGTCCTACTGTATTACATCAATTTTTAAAAAAATGTAATTTATTCTATTTTCAGTTGTGAACACTTGTAAATCACGTGTCCTTTTAGTGTGGGGAGGGAAAGAAGGGGGAAAGACGAAATGTAACTTACACAATTAGCTGCACTAGAAACATTATAGCCCTTTCCTGTGCACAAGAAGGAAGGCTCTTAGTTGGAGAACACCTTCAATGCATTCTAAATTCATACCTTTGCTTTCCCAAGAGAGAGATAAATTTATAAATGGGCGCATTTATATGGAATACAAATGGATCAGGTCAGGCCCTGCCATTAGCCAGAGAAAAGAGACTTTGATTCGGGTGGCACGAAAGAGCAACAAATGGTCAGTTATTGACTTCATTGTTATTTCTTTTTTACTCTTTGGCAGGAAAACAAAACAGCTTGAGTTGTTTAAGGCAGAATGGCATAACACTTGAATGATTCCCATCAGTTAAAATGCCCCTTAAAGTGTCAAAAGATGACTTTGAAAAAAAATAACTTTTCAAGTTATTGAATGTTAATAGTTAAGAATATGCAACAAACAAACAAAAATGAATGGCGCTTGTAATGACATACACTTGTTGCATTATTTTTGAAATGTAACTCTGTTATGCCTTTTCGATCATTAGAAAGGTAGTTTATTGCAGGTACCTGAGACACATTTCTTTTATTCATTACTTTTCATATATGAAACAGAAGTCTTTTTGTTATGATACTGTCACCAGAGGTGACATTATACCATGACCAGAGATGGGGACAAATTGAAAATCATTGTTTTCTGACAAATTTGGACAAATTGTCAAAATTTGTCTATTTGTATTCATCATAAGTGGAGTCCCCCAGACAAATACAAATAGATGAATTTTAGCAATGTTTGTTTGTTAACTTGTTGGGTATAAAATGCCCCCAAGGTACCTAGAGACACCAGATTTGGAAGGAAGCATTCCCTGACTCTCCTCTACAATCCCTCCATGTTTGAAAGAGATTGGGTTTTGATATCTGAGTTATACACCCTCAAATAGGCCCCAGAAAAGTTCTACTCAGGTCCCTAGAGACTCCAAGCCTTGCAGAGAAGCTTCCTTTGACTGTCCTCTACAATCTCCCCAAATTTGGTGACGATTCGGTTTCCCCAACCCAGTTGATAAAGGGCACTTTCCTAAGGAGACCCACTTTGTGGGTATATGAATCAGATGTCTCAAACCCCATATTCACCAAACTTGGAGGGATTGTATAGGTGAATTGGGAGAAGCCTTTCTATATGTTTGGTGTCTCTAGTTCCTGGGGGACATTTCCTTCAGGGTCTTAGAGGAGTCAGAGGAAGCATTCCTGAAATTTTGGGGCCTGTAGGTGTTGCGGGAGTTTTTTTTTAATAGCAATTAAAATGAAAAATAAACAAATTTATTGATTCATCACTGGAAATTTGTTGATTGATCAGCCCTGAGGAATCATAAATCATGATGAATCACAATTTTTAATTCATTCCCACCTCTCACCATGATATTTAAAGTCAAATATAAATGTGGTGGGTGTATGTGTTAAAGAATAAAGGATTGTAGGACACAATGATGCTTTCATAAAACCTTTGGATAGCATTTGTGTAGACGATGTGACTAGATAATGGTAACTGCATGGATGTGTTTTGCCACTGTTCATGTATATTCTTGTGTGTATAGTGCGTGTATCTGTCAGTTTGAAGGTCTGTAGCACAAAAATATAGCAATATACAAATGCACACACATAAATGCATATACCCAAAGAATCTGAATTATTGGTGGGTGTCTTTCCATTTATCATCTTTAGAGGTTATTGTTAAGACAGTATCTAATTATTATCATTTGGAAATTTAGAATATATATTTATATATATATTTTATATTATATAGAATATATATATATATATATATATATATATATATATATATATATATATATATATATATATATATATATATATATATATATATATATATATATATATATATATATATATATATATATATATATAAATTATATATATATATATATGTGCAAAATACCAGGAATTCATTCCGCAGTCCACGATCCAATCAGTGAAGCTGATAAAGTACTTATTTAAGAAAATGAGAGGTCTGTTTCACATATTTATTTTCTCTTGGGAGTCCGCTTTCAGAAACAAATCCAGGTTTATATACCAGTCTTCCTGAGCCTCATTTCTGCTCTCAGATTCTTTGATTAATATGAGTTGCTGAAGAGCTGTGTACAGGCTGTTGCAGGTACATCAAAAGATTTTTGCATCACAGTTGGGGCCCACCAAAGATCGGCACTCTCCCCGCTTATTTTCATTCTGGTTATGGATGCAGTCACTCAAGATCTGTAGTATCCAGTTCCCTGGACACTCCTTTACACTGATGATGTCATGATTGCATCAGAGAGTAAGGCAAATCTTGAGCACTAAGCCCAAGTATGGAGTTCCCGTCTGACAAGGTTTGACCTGTGCCTGAACGTGAGGAAGACAGAATATCTGATGATCGACCCAAACGAATGTGGTACAATCCAAATCAATGGCATTGACCTACTGAGAACGGAGGAGTTCACATGCCTTGGTCTCATGATCACAGCCAACCAAGTCTGAGTTATGAGGTGACATGGAGGATCAAAAGGCCTGGCTAAAATGGAATTCAACATCAAGAGTCATGTGCAACAAAAAGATCAGAGATCATTTAAAGTCAAAGATCTATCACATGACCTGTTGTGCTCTATGGTCCAGAATGCTGGCCGGCGACTAAAGAAGTTGAATGTTGCCTTGGTGACTTGAAGACAAAGATGCTGCAATGGACCTCCGTCCTCATGCAAAAGGATTGTGTACGCAGTGATGACATCTGAACAAAATACAACATTGCACCAATTGCTGACAAGGTGTGCAAAGCTCGACTATGTTGGTTTGGACATGTCCTATGTGCTGTTGCGGAAACTGGCCAAAAAGAGTCTCGCCCTGGAGGTCAGTGGATCCCAACTGAGGGGACAACCAAAAGAGTGCTGGATGAACAACCTTGAAAATGACATGAAGTTGTCCTGGATTCACCCGGACCTAGCCCACGGCTGTGCCAAGTGGAAAGCGAAAAACAAGAATAGCGGACCCCATCATCAAGTGGGACAAATGCTAAGAAAATACGGATTCTTTCATTAATCCATGTTTAAATAATTGCAGGATCACCTAATTCAGATGCTTAATACACTTCACTTGTTAGAGAAGCAAAGGAGTCCTTGTATGAGTATATGTGCATTAGGTTATTCTTGAATACTAATGTTGAAGTGGGGGATGATGGCTTAATTCAGCAGCTAAACATTGTGGGATGAATCTCCCTGCTCAGATCACGAGTCACATCAAATTGTATTGAAGAACTTTGGTTTAAACTCAAGATGGTTTTAAGCCTTGATTTCAGCAATAGCAGCATGGGATTTAATATGGCATTGCATCTTTTGACAATATCATCATAAACAAAATTTGTGTGATCAACTCATGGCAAATATTGAAGGATAATTATACTGTATTTCAAATACTGGAAACATTGACTGTCTATTCAAGGGCTAAAACCCATAAATATGCTGAGTTGTATATACAGTAAATGCATGGTATTTAGTTTTGTTTCTTAATTTAACTACAAATTTCACATCATATCCTACCTGATGTTTCAGTTATTCGCTGAAGCTGAAATCCCCTACAAAGTTCATACTTGATGGGGAGACTAATTTACTGCCATAATTAATTATATTATAACATTTTGCTGGTTTGAGTAGCAATTGGTAGTTTTTTTTAATAAAGGAAAATACTGAGACTAGGACATCATGCAGCATACTCGTAGAAAAGACCACTGATAGCATTGTCCAAAGCCAGTTCAACCTAATTGTTTTTTCATATTTTTCTCACCATTATTCTTTACAGAATAAAGTTAATTAATAAGTGATAGATATAAGGAATACCAGGGACAGCACATTAATTCCATTTGCCTTAATAAAGCTTAGATCTTAGCTTGCTCTACAACTGTATTCAGGCTGGATTTTAAATGTAATTTTTTGCATCATTAACTTGCTCGATTAATCTGAGACAGCAAAAGCATAATTGTAGAAATACAAGACGTTTGGCATGCTGGTTTGAAAGAGGTAGATTTGCTCTTTTCTCTTTGTATCATTGTAACTATTGCCGATGAAAAGAGAAACCCGATGCTTTTTCTTTCTTAACAATTAACCTGCATCATGTACCAGTCATTTCTCATTCCTTCTCTTTGTTGTTGTTCAGTCGTTCAGTCATGTCCGACTCTTTGTGACCCCATGGACCAGAGCTCGCCAGGCCTTCCTATCCTCCACTGCCTCCCGGAGTTTTGTCAAATTCATTTTGGTTGCATCGATGACACCGTCCAACCATCTCATTCTCTGTCGTCCTCTTTTCCTTTTGCCTTCGATTTTTCCCAGCATCAGGGACTTTTCCAGGGAGTCCTCTCTTCTCATGAGGTGGCCAAAGTACTGGAGCCTCAGCTTCAAAATCTGTCCTTCCAGTGAACATTCGGGGTTGATTTCTTTCAGAATGGATAGGTTTGATCTCCTTGCAGTCCAGGGGACTCTCAAGACTCTCCTCCAGCACCACAGCTCAAAAGCATCAATTCTGCGGCGATCAGCCTTCTTTATAGTCCAGCTCTCACTTCCATACATCACTACTGGAAAAACCATAGCTTTAACCATCCTGACCTTAGTTGGCAAAGTGATGTCTCTGCTCTTTAGGATGCTATCTAGGTTTGCCATTGCTTTCCTCCCAAGAAGCAGGCGTCTTTTTATTTCGTTGCTGCAGTCGCCATCTGCAGTGATCAAGGAGCCCAAGAAAATAAACTCTGTCATTGCCTCCATTTCTTCCCCTTCTATTTGCCAGGAGGTGATGGGACCAGTGGCCATGATCTTAGTTTTTTTGATGTTGAGCTTCAGCCCATTTTTTTCACTCTCCTCTTTCACCCTCATTAAGAGGTTCTTTAATTCTTCCTCACTCTCTGCTATTAGAGTAGTATCATCTGCGTATCTGAGGTTGTTGATATTTCTTCCGGCAATCTTAATTCCGGCTTGAGATTCATCCAGACCGGCCTTTCTCATGATGTACCCTGCATATAAGTTAAATAGGCAAGGTGACAGTATACAGCCTTGTCGTACTCCTTTCCCGATTCTAAACCAGTCAGTTGTTCCATATCCAGTTCTGACGGTTGCTGCTTGTCCCACATATAGATTTCTTAGGAGACAGATAAGGTGTTCAGGCACTCCCATTCCTTTAAGGACTTGCCATAGTTTGTTGTGGTCTACACAGTTGAAGGCTTTGGCATAGTCAATGAAGCAGAAGTAGATGTTTTTCTGGAACTCTCTGGCTTTCTCCATAATCCAGCGCATGTTGGCGATTTGGTCTCTAGTTCCTCTGCCCCTTCTAAATCCAGCTTGTAGTTCTGGAAGTTCTCTTTCCACATACTGCTGAAGCCTGCCTTGTAGAATTTTGAGCATAACCTTGCTAGCATGTGAAATGAGTGCAATTGTGCGATAGTTGGAGCATTCTTTGGCGTTTCCTTTCTTTGGGATTGGAATGTAGACCGATCTTTTCCAGTCCTCTGGCCACTGCTGGGTTTTCCAAATTTGCTGGCATATCTTATGCAGCACCTTTACAGCATCCTCTTTTAAGATTTTAAAGAGTTCAATTGGAATGCCATCACCTCCACTGGCCTTGTTGTTTGCAATGCTTTCTAAGGCTCCAGGTCAGCAATTACGCTATCTTGGTTATCAGGGACGTCCAGATCTTTCTGATATAATTCTTCTGTATATTCTTGCCATCTCTTCTTGATCTCTTCTGCTTCAGTTAGGTCCCTACCATTTTTGTCCTTTATCATATCCATCTTTGCACGAAATGCCCCTTTAATATCTCCAATTTTCTTGAACAGATCTCTGGTTTTTCCTTTTCTATTGTTTTCCTCTATTTCTTTGCACTGTTCATTCAAGAAGGCCGCCCTGTCTCTCCTTGCTATTCTTTGGAAGTCTGCATTCAATTTTCTGTATCTTTCCCTTTCTCCCTTGCATTTTGCGTCCCTTCTCTCCTCCACTATTTGTAGGGCCTCGTTGGACAACCACTTTGCTTTCTTGCATTTTCTTTTCTTTGGAATAGTTTTCATTGCAGCCTCCTGTACAATGTTACAAGCCTCCATCCATAGTTCTTCAGGTGTTCTGTCCACCAAATCTAGTTCCTTGAATCTATTCTTCACTTCCACTGTGTATTCATATGGGATTTGACTTAGGTTATACCTGACTGGCCCAGTGATCTTCCCTACTTTCTTCAGTTTGAGTTTGAATTTTGAAATAAGAAGCTGATGATCTGAGCCACAGTCAGCACCAGGTCTTGTTTTTGCTGACTGTATAGAGCTCCTCCATCTTTGGCTGCAGAGAACATAGTCAATCTGATTCCGGTATTGTCCATCTGGTGATGTCCATGTGTAGAGTCACCTTTTGTGTTGTTGGAAAAGAGTGTTTGCAATGACCAGCTTGTTCTCTTGACAAAACTCAATTAGCCTTTGCCCTGCTTCATTTGGAACTCCAAGGCCAAACTTGCCAGTTATTCCTTTTATCACTTGACTCCCTACTTTAGCATTCCAATCCCCTATGATGAGAAGAACATCTTTCTTTGGTGTCAGTTCTAGAAGTTCTTGTAAGTCTTCATAAAATTGGTCAATCTCAGACTCTTCAGCACCGGTAATGGCAGAAAATCATGCTCATCTTCTAACAAGTGCAATTACAGAGTTTTTGCATAGTAATTGGACACCATTAGCTGAGTAATTCATGCTGTTCATGGAGCATTCGTGCAGTAACTTCTTGTATATTTCTTAGGCCATCACATGTTCTTCTGTATCAGTTGTGTGAGGGAAGCGATTCAACTGATGGCTTTCTTACAAAGCATCTGCATCTGCATTGATCTGTTCCTCCTCTTAAACATTGGAGATTCCCAGTTGGATATCTAGCTGAGAAAGGATCCTCCTCTTCCCACCTCTATTTTTTTTTCAAATTTTATGTTGCTGCCCTTGCTTGAGAACTTGAAACTAGGAGAGGAGAAACTTTTCCACCTTACCATTAGCCACAGAGCTCATGGTAAGAAAAAAATAAACTAAATATAGAATTAGTGTTGTGTGGGGCCAAAGCAATCTTCCCTTGTCTCTCTTCTCCTGCCACTCCACCCTCCCCATCTCTCTCTCTCTCTGCTTAGCTTTCACTCAGTTTCTGTCTTCATCCCCACTTTTTGTGGCCCAGTTCCTGTTTGTTACCCTTGCGAGCAACTAGTGTAACATTTGGAAGCAAATGGGCTCAAGTAGAGCTGGGCACAAACTTCACTTCAGAGGTTTGTGCTGGTTCTTATACACAGCATCACATGTGCCACGCATTATCCTCTCCCATCTTGCCCACCAATGACCCACTCACCCATCAGAGCAGGCTTCTCTCCTCTTCCTCTTCTGCTGTTCCATCAGACTCAAGCAGCATGGGTTTGCCTATCCGGCCTCCTTGCCTGAATGGGCAGTCATCCAAAGAGGTGGGACAGAGAAGCCCATGCTACTGCCAGAGAATAGCTGAACAGGAAGAAGAGAGTCATGTGCACCAGCTGGTGTGTGGGAGATCCAGTTGGGGATGCAGAGGAAGGGAATGTGCAGCACCAGTGGTGACGTGCTTACGAACTGGCATGAATTTCTAAACCATGGTTTATGCCCATTTCAAGTCCCAAGGGAAAAAAAATTCTTTCTCATTTTGCACTTTTGTGCACCTACCGTTCTTGCTTGTTCTTTACATTGGGAGCTGTGTAACAAGTAACTTTCCCCTATGTGGGATCAATAAAGATTTATTTTATCTTATCTTACTATTACCATACTGAATTTATTTATTTATTTGTTTTACAGAATTTTTTAGCCACCCCACTACCAAATGGTCTCTGGGCAGCATACAACAGTATATTAAAAACTATAACAACATATTAAAATAATCAAACTAACAAGCAATTTAAAAACAATTAATATACAAATAATAAAATCCTGCTGCTCATGTGCCCAGCAAAAAGAACATTATCTAATTTAAATGCTGGCTAAACAGGAAGGTCTTTGCCTGGTGCTGAAAAGCCAAAAGTGTCAGCGCCAGGCAGGTCTCTGTTAGGAGGGCATTCCAAAGTTTGAGGCAATGACGGAGAAGGCCCTGTTTTAACATGCCATCCCCCTCACCTTAATTAATATGCAACAGATAATGTCCAATGGTAATTTCTTAACCTGAGGCAAGTCATCTGCAGATGTTTCACTGTATGCATTAACACCAGTATAAAATCATAACAAGATGTTTATCTATATTAGAGAAACAGTGGGGCATGGGCAGCAGTTAAAATGCCAATGGTTTTTAGCTCTTAAGTCAAATTACTCTTATGTTGAGCTGCTCACAAGTAGAGGTACCACTGTAGATGGGATTTCTTTTCCCAACTAATCAGGTTTCTTTCCCAATTGATTGTAAAACATACTAGAACTATATATTGCAATATATTTAAATATGGGTTCTTTAGCAAGAAGAGCAGGTGGAGAAAGGAGAACATAGACTATTGTCAGCAGTATGACTTGTTAAGACCAAAGATTCATTGAGAATGTCTTCAAACTATGAAAATTTAAGATGTGAAGCTGATACCATATCCATGTGTTCCACACCTTGCCATTTGTGTCACTTACAAACATGTATTAAATCATAAGAAAACCCACCATAGGTTGAAGAAAGTAATTAGTCAAAGAATGCTTCCATGGTAGATCTGTTGAACTTGAGACTGGATAATCAGTAGTGCTTTCCCCAGCATGGATCTGGGGAAAGTTATATGAGTAAGGCATTTCAAATGGCTTGTTGTGGTGGTTACGCTCAGCCAGATTTTCGGGATTTGCTGTTTCCTACTCTATAATTTTCACAAACTAGACATACTTCTCTATCAGATCCTAAACTTACCTGTTTATCCTGTTTTCCACTTTGGCATCACTTTGTTTCACCTTCAATCTGTGTCCTCCATGGTAACCAACACAAAATCTCATTTACATTGAATATAATTTCTGTGACACAAGAAACCATAAGGTGATAATTCAATGGCAAGTTCAACATCTTCCAGTTCGGCAATAGTTTCTATCCTGTTGGGTCTTGATTAAAGTTTGTTGTTGATGCTTTGATGCTTGCAGAACGCATGCGGTCATTTCTTCTTTCATGTTATAGATAGATAGATAGATAGATAGATAGATAGATAGATAGATAGATAGATAGATAGATAGATAGATAGATAGATAGATAGATATGCACACCTCATACTAGGAATGTTCTATGTTTTGACAGGCAGACTGACAAGCATTATCAAGTTGTTCTGAAATCTTTCACACATAAGAGCATTTACCCTTTCATAACAGTATTGCCATCATTTGCCTCTATTGTCACACTTAGAATGCTCTAATACTGAAGGCTGGCTGGTTGACATGCTCTATATACAAGTGAGTGGCTGGAACCTTCTGCATCCTCCCTTTGGAAAATGATTGCTTTCTGGTTAGTGGAAGAGAAATGAAGCTTTACCATTCAGACTGCAAGAAAGGAAAAGCCAAGCTGTAGGTGCACTAACTAGATGAAAACAGTTGGAGTATTCTTCTTGGAAATTTGGAACATTGCCTGTGTATTTCAGGAGTTCCATGGCCTCAATATACCTAGTTCTGTATTTGTCAGCACAGTACCTATTGCAACACCAGGAATGGAGTGAAAATTAAAAGACTCCGACAAGTATTACTGCAAACCTTCTGTCCCATTTTACCAAGTGTTTGCCCATTCTCTTATGAAATATAACATTTCAGTGGGGCTTGCATACACATAATCCAATGTATATAAGTCCACTTCCCAAGGTCTGTTTCCATTTGAAATATCTACAGCATGTCTGAGACCAACTTCATTACATCATATACAAAGAGAATTATATATTACATGTTTTAAAAGTACTAAATTAATACAATATATTTTAAAGTCAGGAAAGGAATTGGGATTTTTCCTTTTCTTTTCCTGACTTAGAACATACATAATTGATTCACTGCATTTTTTTTCTTTGAATGTAAAAATGTTATCCACATTATTGGGCTAGATGGACTGTACTTTGTCCCATCAATTATTTAGATGTGATGGAGGCAGGAAGGAACGGCATCACATAAAATCAAGTTTCTAGTGCGTATTTGGGCAATAATCTTTCTAAAATGGCAGTGTGAGATAAACGTTAGTGGCTTCAAAAGATTTTCAATATTTTGGAGGAATATTTCTTGTGGAGAACAGTTATGCAAAACTTAATAAAGTCCATATGAAAAGTTACATGTTTGGCAAAGATACTGGATTTATCTGCTATGGATTATTAAAGGCAGTACTGTCATTAAAAGCCAATTACTACATCTTGTTTAGCTTTCCAGAAATCGTTGAGTTGTAAAATGTCCAACCGGGAATTGTTATATAATACTCATAACCCTTCTTAGTTTTTTGTTCAGGCAGTCACAATAAAACTTGAAAACACTCTGGGCATTTTAATCAGTACTCCAGTCTTTAATTTTGCCAGTCTGATTAAGTAGCTTCTGGTCTGGTCTGGTTTGAGAAAACCAGTTGTGATTGCAAAAGTTTATGTTTATGTGAATGACATCCAATCATCATTTCGTCTGTGTTTTGCTCTATGTAGGTGGAGAGGTCAGACATTTTAAGTGGAATCTGAAATTAGTTATCATTCAAAGAGCCAAACAAAATAAGGTGGCCAGCACTCCAGAACTGCCTCAGACAGTCTTTCTTCTTGGTCTTTTTCTACGTTGGCCATGGCATGATGGGAGGAGAGAAGGAAAAATGTTACTGGGTGGTATGCACATCACAAAACCGTAGTGCCCAGGCAACCCTGGATGGAAGGCAGTAACTCACCCATTGGTCCTTTTGTCTGCTGAAGAAAGATGAAGCTGGTATAATGTGGCAAGATACTATTTTAATGCTTCACTGTGGGCCAAGGCACAATCATTGCAGATTCCGGCAATTCACTAGCATCTCCTCTGTCATGGCTCCAAAGGGGTCCTTCAGAGCAGTCATTAAGAAAATAATGCCTGGGCTCCAATTGATTAGCACTGGGGTGGGGAGAAAAACCTTAATTTCCCAACCCCAGCGCCAATGAGCTGGAGCCTGGCGTGTGGGGAAGGGGGGGAATGTTTTAAAAGCCCAGGCTTTTAAAATCTTTTTCTCCCTTCCCCAAGCACCAGGCTCCAGCTTGGTGGTGGATCAGATCCCCCAACTCCGCTTGCCCAAGCTGCTCCCAGAAGTCTCGGGGCAGGGCGGGTGGTGACGGGGGGATCATATCCCCCAATGCCACTCACCCGACAGTCACCCGTGCTGCTCCGAGAAGTCTCGGGGCAGCACTGGTGAGCGGCAGCGGGGGTCAGATCCCCCAATGCCACTCGCCTGCTGCTTGCCTGCGCTGCTCTGAGAAGTCTCAGGCCAGCACGGGTGAGCAACAGCAGGGGTCAGATCTCCCAACGCTGCTCGCCTGCGCTGCTCTAAGAAGTCTCGGGGCAGTGGGGCGAGCGGCAGTGAGGGTTCACATCCCCCAATGCTGCTCGCCCGGTTTGCTCCGAGAAGTCTTGGAGCAGCCCGAGCGAGCAGTGGTGGGGGATCTGATCGCCCCCACCCGACCTGCATCCGCATATCGTGGATTTTCAGTCATCACGGGTTGGGTGGGTCCCTAACCCCCGCGATAGGTGGGGGATTATTGTAAAAAGAAGCAGGCTAGCTGATGGATTGAAAGTCATTTTGATTAAACATTATACTTTAAATTAGAATATGCAAATATATTGCAAAAATTTGAGGATTAATATCCCCCTTTTCTGTGATGTTTCTGCTACATATCTTCCTTTCTGGTGGTGTAGCAGTGGCTATGCAGAAACAACATAGATATGTGCAAAAAGAATTAGCTAAAATAATATTTTCTTTATTGGAGAGTAAACCTATATAAATATAAGCAAACAACTGTGATATTTTCCCGTGGTTGTCTACATTCCAACTACATTGTATTTATATCTGATCTGCAATATCAAAGTGTTAAGTTTTACATACATTGCACAAGAAATCTAATCATAGCAAGTATTAGTATTCTGACTTTCAACATTTTATTTGTGAAACTGCCTTTCTTTCTGATGCCATGTTTGAGTTCCAAAAACTAAGGCAAGGTGGACTAATATATTTCTGTTTTTACATTCATTCACTGGGTTATGTAGGCTGGAAAAATTGAATTATGACACTTTGATACCAACGGATATTGGGACTTGTGGAAAAGATGATTGGTTCAGCATCAATGTTGAACTTTCGAGTTCTCTGATGTTTTGATGAGATTGCACTTGACAATTAATGTGATGACAAGAGTATTCCAGAGGCATTTGTTAAAAGAGCATTTCTTGTTTGAAGAGGCAGCTGATGCTTCATCATTAAGATGAAGACATGTTCCTTTCTGTAGCATTTATCAAATGTGATTATTGCTTGACCTCTTTCTATTTAATTCTCTTTGAGTTCATTGCTGTGTGTGAATATACATACCTGTAGTCATGAGTTTGATATAAAATACCACACACAGTAAATATCTCCATTCATTATATTATATTATCCTCTCTTTTTGTAACTTAACTCAGCTTATTGCGTACATTCTCTACAGAAATAATAAGTAAATCTGTTCATGTGCTTAAAATAAACAGAGGAGATGGGGGTGTCGGAGATATTAATGCAAGTCTCACTATTTTTGTCACCATTTTCACATGGTAAAAGACTTCTGAAGACCTCTCTCCTTGCAACTTGGAAGCCTGAGATTTTCTAGGAATCCAGATCACAGCATGAGGATTAAAAGAGGCTCAGTTCTTCATCAAGGGTGATGAAAATGGTCATGGAGAGGGCTGAACTGGAATTGTCTTCCATATTTCTCATATGCCATTAGAGCCTTGTGTGGAACTCCCTGGATTCTTATGTCCACATTCTCAAACTGCTCTGCCTGCAGGTTTTTGTTGTTTCAAAATAGAAGCCCCAGTCAAGCATTTGCTTGAATGCATGTGGAGCTAAATATATGATGTTGATGTGGGCATACGTACCCCCCATACACACAACGATTAGCTTATTGGCTTATTAAGTGCAAAAATCTGAAGGGGTCTCTGTAATTATTGCACTTGGCTGAATGTTTTTGCAGAACTCCTATCCATTTCAGTGTGGACCTTTAATCATGCTGAACAGGGCTAGAAAAGGGTTGTTTGGAAGATTATCTGAAGTGAATAACGCTATGAACTCAAAACACCCACCTCAGTCACAGCGCTTGTTAGCAGAACACCACGTTTCAGGGATCTTTGGGCTGTACACTCTGTCATAATGAGCAGCAGTATTCCAGGATGTCATGTAGGGAAATGATAAAAAAGAATATTTTTCATATCATTGAAGATAAATTCTGAGAAGAAATTCAAGATTTATTAGCTCGTGGTTCAGTATAGAACCAACTATACAGGGTAAAGGCCCTGATTTCTTTATTGGCTGCCTTGATTAATGTATCCTCCTGAACTAGCTGTTTACATAAATTGACAGAAGTGGAAAATTCCCTCCAGATTAGGAAATTGCCATTGTGGCACCTGTTTATAAGAAAGGTTTGCATTTACATCTTAGGAATTATCATTCTATGAGCCTTTTTAGATGTGGTTGATCACCTGGATAACTAGAAGGGTGTCCTAATATAAACTTTTGGCAGAAGAACAAGAGGGTTTTTCAGTATGGTAGATCTACAGCCAACCAACGTTTTCTGCTAGAGCAGCTACTGGTGCTATAAGCATTGCCCTTTTCACTTGTTGTGGCTTTTGTAGATTATAAAGCAGCTTTTAAATCCAAGTCTCAACCTCACCTCTGAAATAAAATGTAATCCTTGAATATTGATTCTGAGTTGCTTACGAGAATTCAGTCAGTTGTATGGCAACCCTATCTTACATGTGAGAGTCATTTAAAATGGTTCTTTATTAGCACTACTACTGTTTGTTGTGATCTTTTCGGGCTTACCACAACTATCAGATCCTGGCCGTAAATGCCTTCGAGACTACTACTGCTATTTAATTACATTTAAAGGACCACTTGTTGTTTTTCCCCAGGTTCTGTATCTTTCACTTTCCATCTAAATCAGTGGTTCTCAACCTGTGGGACCCCAGATGTTCCTGGACTGCAACTCCCAGAAGTCTTCATCACTCGCTGAGCTGGCCAGGATTTCTGTTAGTTGCAGTCCAGGAACATCTGGGGACCCACCGGTTGAGAACCACTGATCTAAAAGATAGAAATATTCTGGTACTTCTCTATGCGAGATGAAGCTTGTCTTACGGCACATAGGCAGGAGGGAATGTGTTGGCTTCTGGGGGATATTGGCATATCCTATGCATCAGAACTCTTCCAGGTTAGCTATACTAAAATAAAAATAATAGTTTTTGAGAAACAAAGGAAGAGATACAGAGGGCAAACAAGCAACCATCTACAAGAATAAGTCTTATACTTCCAGGATAAAGTTTCCTCTAAGTCTTTTTAAAGAAAAGGGGCTAAATCTAATTGTGGTCCCAAGTGGATTTAGTCAAAGGTTCACTTACATAAAATGTGAATCACAGAAAGGGACTACCGTATATACTCAAGTATAAATCGACCTGAGTATAAGCCGGGCCCCCTAATTTAAACCTCCAAAACTGGGAAAAATTATTGACTCAAGTATAAGCCTAGGGTGGGAAATGCAGCAGGGCCTGGCAACTCCTCCTTTGTAAGCTGGGTGTGTGTGTGATGTTTAAAATGACCTTTAACCACCAAGGCAAGTGCTTGAGTTGGTGGCTAAAAGTCATTTTAAACATGGGGGGGTCAGGAGAAGTGGCGCACAATGTTTAAAATGACTTTTAGCCACTGACCCAAACTTGCCTCAGTGGCTAAAAGTATTGACCCGAATATAAGCCAAGGACCCCTTTTTTCAGCCCAAAATTAGGGCTGAAAAACTAGGCTTATACTCGAGTATATACAGTATTTGTATATTAGGGGAAGAATAATATTTTAATTGAAGCATCATATTATCAGAGATATGGCGTACCCAATCCTCCATCATTGGATGAGACAAATTGTACTTTACAAGACAGTGTGGATTTTCTTCCTTTTGTGCAAAAAATAATTAAAACTATTTAGCTGTGATCTATAGATATAGTTTGGGCATGGGATTTATGGAGCAATTAACATTTTTAATGTTACAATCCTTCCATGCAGGGATGCTGAATATTTGGACAATGCTAAAGGGTCTTCCCTTGTTTTATATATAATGGATTGTACTTTGTGCGTGGTGGTGGTGGTTGTTGCCAAAATGTTTAGAACAAATATTCTCAATGACTAAACGTATTTGGATTATATAGTAAATCCAGTATCTCTTGCTATTTTAAATCATTGCTGGATTTTAAAAATTAAAATTAAAGAATAGCATGTCAGATTTTGTATGATTTTTAATTTTGTCCTTTGCGTATATCTTCAAAGTTAACTCCATAAACATACCCATAGTATGTTTAGTTTATGTTTTTATATTTGCTACTTATTGTTTTGTTTGCTTTTAATTACTGATTCATTTGCTTTCTTGTAAACCACCCAGAGTCCCTATTTGGGAAATCGGGCAGTCTAGAAATGCAATAAATAAATAAATAAATAAATAAATAAATAAATAAATCTAAAACTGCCTCTTCTGGATTAGGTAGTAAGAGCCATGTTACCTGCCAATAAACTAACAATATGTTCTGTTGGTCCTATTTGAATTCCCCTTTTCTTGGATTTTAAAGACAGTGCAGTTGCCAAAGATTCTAAAGTGATGGCAAATAAAGAAGGGTGAGAAAGGACGTCCTTAACTACTTCTCTCCAATTTTACTCTCTTTGTTCCATAATTATTTATTCTAAAAGAGGCAGATGATTCCAGTATAATAAGGCACTATAATAAGCTAATTACTTGTGGAACTGCAAGACCCACATTCATTTTAACATAATTATTCTTTAAAAAAGCAATTTTAATAATTTTCTAACCAGAGTGTTAGGATTACCTGTCTGATTTGAGAAAGCAGCCATTTTGTTTCAGTTTAAGATAGCCTTCCAGTTGACCTTACTCTTGTTTCAAGGACAAGTATTTATTTATTTATTTATTTTTAAAGCTTATATACCGCCCGTCTTCCAGAAGGAACTCCGGGCGGTTTACAACAAAAGAAGACAGACAATAAACAAAATTATAAGTACCAGTAGTTAAACTCTCAACTGTTTTTACTAAACTTTGGGAAACCTTGGGGTTTTGTGTTTTCCCTTCTTTCCTTTAGCGACTTTCACCTGTCATATCACTTTGATATGACAGCCTGCCTTCTGTCTCTTCCAGGCACCGCCTCCCTTCCTCTTCTTCTCCCACCAAAGCTTCTTTTATATCTCTCAACCACCAGGGGGAGAGTAGCATCTTCTCTTTCCTTATTGGAGGCCTGCACAACAGGTAGCCCATGGGCTAGCGGTAGCCTGCGAAGGGTTCAAAAGTAGCCTGCCAGTCATCAATTTTAAAAGTGAGGGGATAAGTTCTCCACCCCTCCCTCTCCCATCCCAAGGACCACCACTGCCCCAACAAAGTTCTGGGTCTGCCAGCCCACTGTCTCAGCTGAGTGGGGCAGTTCAAGGGCCATGATGCATTGAAATCTGTTCCTTCCAGAACAGATTAATTGATTTTCAATGCATTCCTATGGGAAACCGCTGCTCTACATTTGTTTTTACTTATGAGCATGTGCTTGGAACGTATAAAATTCATAAGCAGAGGTTTTAGTGTAGTAGCCCTCAGGCACTTTTGGCCGGAAAATGTAGACCTCAGCCAGTTCAATGTCGAACAGCCCTGCCTTTTTAGATAGCCTCCAATTCCCGAAGCTGGCATAATGGCATAAGCCTCTATCCGGGTCCTGCTTTCACAGGAATAGCAAGCAAATAGCCATGTTTCCCTTTAGAGGTTCCTGGGTGGGAAATGTTTTGATAGACTTGCTAAATACTGTGGTGGGGTCTCTAGGGTTGAGATTAGAGTGTGATGGCTCACCAAGGCCTCTATTCAAAATATTTGTTTTAGCCCACCCATTCTCAACAGAGGCCATATGGCACATATGAAAGGACTCACAGATTGGAAAGTGGCCAAGAGCCAGATATGACTGAATGAAAACAAGGAGGAGGAGGAGGAGGAGGAGGAGAAGGAGGAGGAGGAGGACTGGAAAGAGTTCTTCACCCATTACCTTAAGAGTCATCATGTGACATACAATTCTGATCCAGCCTATATTTCTTTCATATTGTATGTAGAGATGGGCACGACTTAGCGGTATTCCCGTTTCCGTTTCCGTTACTCGTATCCGTTACTCTACGGAAACGGAAACGGGAATTACTCCGCCAGACTTCGAGCTCGAACCGACGAACGAACAATTTGGTCTGATTTGTCGTGCTCGTTACTTGCATCGCGCAATGCCAAGCGGCACAGAAAAAAAGTTTTTAAAAGTTAAAAAAAAACCCCGATTCCCAGCCCTAAAAGTAGGCGAAAACTGTCTGAGGGCACCTACCAGGCCAGAAGGGTGTTTTATTTGGGGGGGGGTTCCCTGCCCCCCTCTCCTTGGCTATTGCTACTGCTGCGCTGCTGGTACCAGGCTGGGAGGGCGCATCCATTTGCCATGCAGTGCGGGGGATCCAAAATGGCGACCGCAATATTTTTTTTGAAATCGTTGCCCAAAACCCCACCAAAGCACCACAGAAACATGCGGAAATTAGCTATTTTAAATGCTTGAATTTTTACAGTAGCAGCAGTGGGTTTTTCTTGCAAAAAAAGTCTCCGTTGATTTTATTTTATTTTATTTTATTTTATTTTTTTACACCTGCGCATTCGCAATGATGGGCTTGCCCATGGGAGTGGACCATGCAAAGTTTTGGAGCCATTCCACCAATCGCATGGCCAGGTTTTGCTGACTGTACCAGGCTGGGAGGGCGCATCCATTTGCCATGCGGTGGGGGGGGATCCAAAATGGCGACTGCAATTTTTTTTTTGAAATCGTTGCCCAAAACCCCACCAAAGCACCACAGAAACATGCGAAAATTAGCTATTTTAAATGCTTGAATTTTTACAGTAGCAGCAGTGGGTTTTTCTTGCAAAAAAAAGTCTCCGTTGATTTTATTTTATTGTATTTTTTTCACCTGCACATTTGCAATGATGGGCTCTCCCATGGGAGTAGACCATGCAAATTTTCCACCAATCGCATGGCCACTTGGCCAGGTTGACCACAGAGACTTCTGGGATGTGCCAATTGGGCATAAACAGCCCACTAATCGTAGCCCAAACCCGAACCCTAAGCCTAACCCATACGCCAGTACACTGTCCTTCTAAGTGGGTCAGAGAGGCACCCAGATGCACCCCAATACTCACCCTAACCTCACCCGTAACTAGCCTAACCCTAGCCGTTGCGCTAATCCGTCTTAACCCTAAGCCAGATCTACTTGCATTGCACTACATGCAAGTACGTGAGACACAGCGGGTGCAAAGAGTCTGCCAGTCCGTCACTTGTGGCTCTGGCTGACTCCTGCAGCTCCCTCCAGGAGCCCGCTACCCCCTCCCCAAACCAGTACTAACGACAACGAAAAAACAAAAAAACGAACCGACTAATTTTTGCAAATTTTCGCGAAAAACGGAAACGAGCCGAAACGGAACCGGCCCAACTAACGACAACTCGAAAAAATTTTTTTTCAAGTCGTGCCCATCTCTAATTGTATGCAATATGCCCCAGAGGGAGACCAGAGCTGCAGTATAAGGATATCTGTAAGAGGGACCTGAAGGCTTGGGAATGGACCTCAACAGATGGGAAACCCTGACTGCCGATCACACTGCCTGGAGCCAAGAGATACAGCATGGTCTACATAAATTTGAAGAGGCATTTGTCCAACAGGCAGAGGAAAAGAGGCAGGCACGGAAAGAACGAAACTCGAGGACCAGGCAAGAAACAGAATACATCTGTCCCCAGTGCGGTAGAGACTGCCATTCCCGAATTGGTCTCTTTAGTCACTCTAGGTGTTGTTCTTAGGATCTCTACTCCAGGCATGATACCATAGTCTTTCGAGACTGAAGGATGCCAATGATAAATGATGATTGTACTTATGGCCATGGCAAAAAGGAAAAGAACAAAAAAAAGAGAGATTAAGAATGGCTTTTTAGACTCTTGCTTATCCTCTCCTTTCTTTCTTCTGTTCATCTAGGTATTCTCTGATCATTTTATGAGTTCTATTTTCTTTCTTTTGTGTTGATATGCAAGGCACCACTGGCAACTGAGCAATGAATTAATGGAATATATATATATATATTAATAAAAGAGATATTCTGGAGTTGAGTCAGCTTGGAAAGGTTGACTATTTTGACTGAAACAACAAGAAGCCACCCACCTCACGGCCAGTTTGACCAATTACTATTCCAAAGTCTGTGTTTTGAAAACCGGCCATGTATATGATCGGAGTTTTGGTTTATATGTGCAACAGAAAGCTAACATCTGAACAGAGAATGTTACTTAAGAACATTGCTGTTGTAACTGCCGTTTTCAATTCTTTCATATTTTTTACCCCTAAGGGCCAATTAAAATTAACTTCTTGGTGTGAACCAAGAAATGACCTAACCAAGCAGTTGAAACTTATTTCCAGGTATATGTCTTTTCTGTATCTTTCCTTTCAAACCATTATATCTCCTATTGAGTTTTCAGAGTACACTCTCACATACATACACAGAGAGAGAAAGCACTCAATAACAGATCAAATTACCAAGCCCTCATAGTCCTCACTGGATGTGTAGTCAGGAATCAGATAGTGGTCTCTGAGAATTTCTTCCACTTGGCGGATACACCCCCTTTTTAAGTGTTGCAAATCCTCAAGGTTAAATCTCCTGGTCTTTTCCTCTTGGATGTGATTGTTCTTGCTTTGGCTGTATAAGCAATGACACCTAGACTTTAATTGAAATGGAACCATTGGATTATAGGTGATCTAGTATTTTATGTCGTTCTTTAAATACCTCTGAAATGGCATTTTCATGAAGGACTTTGTCTTGTCTTTGGAAAAGTTATAGCTGATCTTCAGATATAGATAGGTTAAGATTTAAATAAGCAGAATATCCTAGAATTTGAAGTGAACTGGGCATGGTGAAGAGAGGGTAGGGAATCTGATTGTCTTTTGCAAAGACGCACAATACATGCAGATTGTTCACAGTCAAATTGTTTATTTATTTTGAATATTTTTACTCCTTGGGAAAGGGCCCAAGGCGGCTTACAATACTGAAGGAAAATATACAACCCAGAAGATTTAAGACATCAAGAACAATGAATTTGAAGAGGCCTCTTGCAACATTAAAAAGGCAGTATTATAGCTAATAACTTCTCCACTCCAGGGGTCGATCAACATTTTCCCACTCTTCTCTCAAAGCTCTTTGGGTCTCTCTTTGTCTCCTCTTTCTCTCAAAGAAAGCCTGAGCCTGCTTCCTTCTCTCTCAATTGGCAGCTCTGCTCTCAATATGGCAGTTTTACCACCTTTCTCTCCCACCACTCTCACTCTGCCTCTTCTCATAGGAGTTTAAAAGTTACCCATCCCCCCCATCCAGAGGTCCTCTGTAATGGTTTCTATCAACCCCTCCTGTTTTGTTTCCTTCATTTTCACCACCCAGTCATCCAATGCTGTTTCACCGCCTTCTCCAGTTCCTTGCCCTTCCTCCATTTCCTTAGCTTGTAGTTTGTTCTCCTTCTCCCTGGAACCCTCTAATAACTCTTTTATGGGCTCCCCTTGTGGTTCATCCATTTTATTCTTAGATGACCCTTTTGAGAAGGATGGCACACCCTCGCTCTCACCACTATTGTGCCTTCTCTAAGCAGATCTGTCCTGTGTGGCCTTCAGCAAGTTGCACACTCCCACGTACACCCAGAAGGGAATGGTGGACCACTTCCAAGTATTCTCTACCCGGGAAACCCCAGAATTGACTTGATGGCATATGATGGTAATGATTATATATAGTGATTGTTTATTATGGTGGATTATCCATATGCAAGACATTTTTCTAGCTCACCGTATTATTATTATTATTATTATTATTATTATTATTATTATTATTATTATTATTATTATTATTATTATTATTCAGTTTATATACCGCCCATCTAATACAAAGCCAGAGTAACTGTGCTCCTTTTATTTGAGGTGCATGAAACATAGCATACCACAGCATTGCACTGTTCACTAACAAAGGCAGAAGCAACCATTCACAAATAAATAAATAAAATGCTTGAACTTGTTCTGCTGAATTTCAAATCAGTGACTAATTATCTTCCTTAATTACTGAGGCAATGGTGAATAAATTAGCTTTAAAAGGATGAACCATGCATGATTGCACACCTAGAACATGCATTTTAAGTATATAGCCTAGTTGATTTTCAATTGTAGTTAAAAGAAAATTATATCACTTCCTTTTTCTCTCCATTATTTAGATATTCTGATGTGTAAGTTTCCTCAAGTGGCTTCCTCATTTATTCAAAATGTTAATTATTGATGTGGCTATATAGAATACTGAGAAAAATAACCATATTTACATGAGTAGTAAATACCCTTCTGGATAAGATTGCTATATCCTTTGATCTAGTGGTTCTCCGTCATTTCAGTCTTATGTCCCACCCATTACAATTTCAAGGATCCTGATCTCAGCCTAGATAGAACAAAAAAGCCCATTTTCCAAGGCATGTATGTATTAAAGCACTCTATTGTGAGATTTATCATTTCTGAGGAACTTTAGAGAGGTTACAAATTACAGTAGCATTCTTGGGAATTAAATGTAAACAATTAAAAAAATAACAATTTCATCAGCAGTTGAAAAGTATTGTAAATAATACAGTTGAATGGAAATTGAGTGTACTGTACTATTCATAATGGTTATACTAGCACTAAAAGATGAATGTGCCTAAAAGTCATAGATAGAGATGGGCATGAACCATCTTTGGTTGGACAGGTGTTTGGTGGTTCCTAACCCTGCCTCCTCTAATGGGCACCAACTCAGAGGCAGCAACTGGAGGAGGCGGGGCAGAGAACCCAGGGTGCTGTCTCTGAGTGGGCACCGACTGGAGAAGGCAGGGATGGGAACTGCCAAACACCTGTTTATCTGACAAACTGGCATGAACCCCATCTCTTTTTCTGGCAAAATTCAAAGAAAAACAAAAGAAAATAAAATAAAAGACACAAACATGTGGCACCTTAAAGACTAACTTTCATATTTTAATGTAACGTATCGTTCACATGTGAATTTTGCCTGAAATTCTTGAAAAGACTAACACGGCTACCCTCTTTCAAACATCTCTTTTTCTGTTTAATTTTTTTTATTTTTCTTTCTTCCTCCCCTTTTCTTCACTTGCTGACCCCCCACTGAGGGTCTCCCTCATTGCTAAAAAAAATTATTCTTATCTTGCTTTTTCTACCGCGCTTGTTGTTTTAATTGTTTGCTGTGTTTTTAGCCTTTTAGCTATTTCAGTTATGCTTTGTGAACTGCCCTGAGCTCCGGTTCGGAAAATGGCAGCGGTATATAAATACGTCAAATAAATAAATAAATAAATAAATAAATAAATAAAATTGACAGTTCGTGCCAATGTCTACCCATAGAAGGATAATCTCTTGTGAAATTACAGTTATTTCTTATATAAATAGCAGAGTTTGAGGCAATTTAAAGAACAGCGACATGGAAATCTGAGATAATAGCCCGAGTCAGAAGACTACCCCTCCTTTCAAAATGATTAGTGTAACATTTCATCCAAATAAAAACATTGGGAGACATTGGAAAGGCATCCACATACCGCACAATAAATATTATACAATATTTGCTCCAAATCCAGCCATTGCGATGCAGAAAAATAATGCACCTTCCCCCCCCACCACCAAATACGGTATGTTCCCCCCCCCCCCCAAAAAAATAGCTAACGAGAATGCAGAGATCTATTCATAGTCTTGGAACAGAGATGAATACAGTAACTCCTGCCTTTCTGTTACTCTTCTACAAACATGTATTACAAAGTAAAAATAGTAACAGGGCACCTTTACTTACAGTTGCAATCCCCAGTTTCAGAGGAATAAAGGGGGGGTGAAGTCTGTCATGTGGACGAGAGATCCATTCATGCCTGATGCATGAGGAAAGGCTAAAACATTTGGGGCTCTTTAGTCTGGAAAAAAGGCGCCTGAGGGGGGATATGGTTGAGATGTACAAAATAATGCAGGGCATGAGTAAAGTGGACAGAGGGATGCTCTTCTCTCACAAAATACCAGAACTAGGGGACATACACTCAAATTGAGGGCTGGGAGAGTAAGAACAGACAAAATAAAATATTTTTTCACCCGGCGTGTTGTTAGTCTGTGGAACTCCCTGCCACAAGATGTGGTGATGGCATCTGGCCTGGATGCCTTCAAAAGGGGATTGGACAGATTCCTGGAGGAAAAGTCCATCACAGGTTACAAACCATGATGGAGATGTGTAATCTCCAGGCTTAAAACCAGGGTACTTCAAGGGCCAGATGCAGGGGTGTGTGTGTCAGGAGACAGATATGTAATCTCATGCACTCCCAGACACATCTTTTGGGGCCACTGTGAGATACAGGAAGCTGGACTAGTGGGCCTTTGGTCTGATCAAGCATGGCTCTTCTTATGTTCTTATGGTCAGAGATCACTGGAAAGGGGGGCTATCAAAACCACAAACAATTGAAGTAAGCAAGCAAAACTGGAAGAGAGGGCATGGACTTCCCTTCAAATGCTAGAAGTGTGGGGAAAGAACTTGACTAATAGTCAACCTTAGGTTGTCAAGCCCCCTTCCACCAGAGGCATAGCAAGGGTTTAGAGCGCCTGGGGACAAATTCCTTTTTTGTGCCCCTCTTACCCCCTCAACCACATTGCACCCACTCAGCAAGGGTGCCCCCAATCCTGCAGGCATGGCATGTGTGTGTGTGCATTTATGTGTGTGTGTGTGTGTGCGCGCACGCAGTAGCGTGCACACCTTACAGCAAGGAAGAAGAGGAGGAGGAGGAAGTTGCCGCGGCCACCATGCTCCCCACATGCCTGCCTGCCTGCTTCGCCGCTCGCCTGACTGCAGGGGTGAGAGGGATGGGGGAGAAGGGTGTATTGGATGGGGTGGAGTGAGGTGTGGGTGGGTGGGGCATCATGCCCTGATCTGCCTAAAGCCCCTTTACCTGGAGTCACCCCGGGTGGATGATCCCACCAGACGTCGGCGGTATGGTTCATCTTGGGAACTTTGGCAGGCCTTTTCCGTTGGGGGATCTTTTAGCTTTCTTTCCACCAACTTGCTTTCTTCTCTGCAGCAGAGGGGGAAGGGAGGGAGGGAAGGAAGGCCATCTTATAGTGACTCTTACAGGGCTTTCAAAGTAATTTTAGAGATTTAAGGAGCTGTTTTACATGCATGTATTGTAATAAATACAGTCTTGACCAGTGGTGGTGAACCTTTGGCAGTCCAGATGTTTTGAACCACAACTCCCACAGTCCTTTGTCATTTGCAATACAGGCTTGGAATTCTGGGAGTTGTGGTCCAAAACATCTGGAGTGCTGAAGGTTCACCACTACTGGTCTAGACTGTTGGCGAGAGCAATTGGTCCCAGTGTGCTGTGGTGGGCAGGGAAGGAAAGAAGGAGTGGTGAAGGGAAGAGACCACATGCTTCTTCCTTGCCCATCACCAACAGAGAGTTCTCAAAAGATGATCCAGAAATAGCTCATCAACCCATACTTGTTTGCTCTAAAATGTTATTCATTGTAGGCAGAAAGGAGTGGGCTGCATATTTGCCTCATCCTAGCCTCTTCAGGTCCTAGAGCAGGCATGTCCAAACTTTGGTCCTCCTGAATGTTTTGGACCACAACTCCCAGAATTCTGAGCTTAGGTTGCCAATGGCAAAGGACTGTGGGAGTTGCGGTCCAAAACATCTGGAGGGCCAAAGTTTGGTCATGCCTGTCCTACAGGCAATCTGAGTTTGCCTCTGCTTTATTCTTTTTCTTCTTAAGTGATAGCGGAGCATCTGGAAACTATGGCTCATCAACTCTCCTCCTCATCCTCCTCATCCTCCTCTCCTCCTGTAGTCTTAACAAATTACATATAGTCAAACAAAAGACTGGAGAGAAAATGGAAAAGGGAGAGAGAACGGAACCCTTCTTTGTCTTCTCCCTTGCTGCCTTTTATCAAAGTGATCAATAAAACCCACTTTTTAAGGCTGGTGAAGGAGAATGGAGCAATCCAGACCTTTCCCACTTCCCTCATTCAGTTGCCTGCTTGAAATTCCATTCACTCATATGGAATTCCTGGTCTATTAGGGGTACCAGGCTATTGTGGCTACCCGAAGCAAAGTTGATAAGTGTTTCATCATTTATCATTATTTGGAAATACACACGGATTTGGAAATTCTGATAAATGATCATGTCTCCCATTTTCACTGGCTTGATAGTCCATTTCTTCCAGCCTGTTGCTATGGTTCAAGCAGGGTTTTTATTTTTGTTTCCTTTGTGATCTTACTTTCTCATCCCCCCATATGAGGTGTGTGTGTGTGTGTGTGTGTGTGTGTGTGTGTGTGTGTGTGTGTGTGTGTGTGTGTGTGTGTGTGTGTGTGTGTGATGTCAGCTTCCCTTTCCTGTAAGAAACATTTGGATAGTTTATCTGTTTTTAGAATGCTATGAGACTGGAGCAAGAAAACACAATGAAAACTGCTGCACAGCCAAGTATAATTCCTGTGCTCTGACTCTCACTTTTCTGGCTTGACTAACTGGGATTTATGGGGTTATATTTGGAAAAGTAATTCTGACTTGCTGCATCAAAGAGCAATTGGCAGAGTTGAGATTTCTGCATGTGAACCGGCTTTTCTTAATCACCCTGGCTTCCATTCAATACTCTTTGTATATAGGGCTACATGCACAAATCATGAGGTTCACATTTAGAGACAGATTGTATACCCTGTAAACTGCATAGCTGTAGCTCCCCAAATGTTTGTTTGGGTTGACTTAGGTGAGTTCAGTAGGGGGGATACTAGATGGCATTTCTTGGAACCAAAGGCTGGATTCTGATGCCTGTGATAGAGTGCCAGTCCCTGACTTCATCATCTATTCTATAATAATAGATTATCTATAGTGCAGTATTTATAGCGTTTGGTCTCAAAGGGCACCTGTTTTTCCTCTGTTTTTCCCCCTATTCAAAGAAAAGTAACTCATGTGTTACACATTGAAGCAGATGATGATGGATTCAATTTTAGAGCTTGTAAAAGTATGCCTTGCTTCACTGTGTTCTCATTAAATTCTGATTGAAGACGGTTGCCTGCAGAATTGGCAACAGTTTTGCCCCATTTCAGGATTAAGCCACACAGGGGATTTTGGTGAAACTGAAAAAAATAAAAACAAATTACAATTATCCAAGGTCAGTGCAAAGGTATTCATGCCATTTGTGGGGAGGGAAAGTGCTTCTTGGAGCCAACTGTTCAATCGTACCAGAAAGTGGCAGTGTGGCAGTACATGTTGAAGTACACATGCTCACCCCAACAATTTCTACAACCACACTAACCAACCAAGTCCAAAAATGCAGCCAGTTGTTGATCCATTGTCTGGAAATCAGTCCTATCAGTTAATTTCCATCAGAAGAAGGCCTTCTTAAGAAAGAAAACCTAATGGCTCTTAAGTCCCTATAAAGATAATGCATTTCCCTCCCTCCTCAATTATTATAATTAAACTCAGAGGTTGGGCTCCAACTATGTACTACACTTCACCAACTACTGTTTGTGCCAGTGGTGATGCTTTATCCACATTTGTGCAAGAAGCTATCTTGCCCTGCCCTCTTAGTTACAGGGATGGGTTAGAGTGGTTGGAGACTGAATTGATGAATAGCCTCCAAGATCTTGGTACAATTCATAGCCTTTCAGCAGTCTCGGTTTGGTCTTCACAGACATCTGCTGCACTCCAGCAGCAGAAAGGAGCTCAATAGCAATGAAAGCTACAGAGGGAGAGGGCAGCAGAGGCTTCTGAAGCTGCCAACGTATGTGTAAGCAAGAAACAGAGCCATGAACAAAGGAGTGGGGGAAAGGCTGCAAAGGGGAAGATTTATTACCACGCAAATTTTCCCTTCTGCAGTTAAAGATGCTGACAGCTGACAGCTCAGTCCTCTGACGTCCCCTCAGAAGTAAATCTTGCTGGCTTCAACAAGGTTTATTCCTAGCTAAAGGGGTATAGAATTAAACCATAAATACACACTAGCTTTGAAGAGCGAAAAAAAATCTGCTTTCTGTCTATGGAAGCCCCATCTAAACATTCAGTGTCCCAACCTTATAACCATGTGTGTCACCCAACTAGGCATTTGACCAGACCTCATCACATAGGGCCTTTTTACACGACCCCTAAGATCCGCTGGCCACTTAAATTCGGACCAGAGATCTTAGGGGTTCCTCGCTCTTCCTCTGTCCCCACCCCCCTCAGCACTTCCTGGTTGCTGGCTGCCTGAGGGATGGAGAAAAAAGAAAGAAAAGAATGCCTTCTTACCTCCCGTTTGTTCCGGGCAGCATTCAGATCTCTTAAAGGGGCGGGGCGCAAAAAAAGAACAAACGGAAGCCAGGAGAGCCCCGCACTCACTATCCTTCCACTGGATCAAATATTTGTCACCTCCAAAAAGCAGGTACAAGAAAACTGCTGTTTGGTCTTGCTAAAGTGGGCGGGGTCACACTTAATTGTCTGCAAAGTCCGGAGCTGGTGGGTAAACATTTTTAAGGTCCGGACCTTGCAGCCATTTGCGGCGGAGCTTAGGGGTCGTGTATAAACGCCCATAGATGCTGCCACCTCTCATAATCCCCTCTGCACACACAGTAATGTCAAGAGGAAACTGCCTTGAGATCTAGCAACTGAATGTGTGAAGATTTTTCAAAGTTCTAGCCAAATTAATGACCTTTGTGGGTGCCCAATTTGCTAGTTCCCAATATGAGATTCCAAATGAAGGTTCATGTTTTTCCTTTCCTTTGTTCTCCACATGTATACACACACGTGTATGAACATATTCATACACATTGCTCTTGATGTTTAAAATATTGTTTTGGTTGTGTGTAGAATAGGCTGAACATTGCTAACAGAACTTGCACACTTCCAAGAGAACAGAAACACTTTTATTTCTTCTCCTTTTTTTTCAGATGGACCCAATTCAAAAAGCTGTAATAAATCATACCTTTGGAGTTCCTCTTCCTCACAGGAGAAAGCAAATCATATCGTGCAACATTTGCCAGTTGAGATTTAATTCAGATGTAAGTAGATCATTTATATCCTCTATAAAAGTAGTATGCATGATATCATATATGTGTTTTATCCCCCTGGTGGAACCTGTCTGATACTATTTCACATTTGTGATGTGGTGAAACAAAAATAATGCTTGTTTCTAGCTTTTTCTTTTTGTTATTCCTATTATCTCAATTTCACTGGTTTCTTCACCTCTATCTTTCTCTCTCTACATATATATTTTAAACTGTGTTATGGAAGAATTGCGTCTTCTTCACTCCAAGATGTAGAACCAATAGGTTTCTTACTCATCTCTATAAGCCTTGAATGGTTGAGTAATGTACAACTCACAACCTACATGAAGCAGAGATCTATCGTTACAGATAGTACCTGTTTTATTACAATTAACTATAGTTTCGTGATATGAATCCCTTCGTCATGAACCCAATTCACATGACAAAAGAGGAGTTTTATAGTCTTTATTCGATTGTAGTAGTGTGTGAACTTCATGATTTGAATGTCATCTACATCAGCAGATGAATGATGCACAGACATTATGCTGAGAGAAGAATTTTAGGCTATACAACATTGGTTGCCCATATTCTAAAATTCTCTTTGCATGCACAGTAATGTTGAAAGGATACTGACTTAGGATCTAGCTATTGAATGTGTGGAGATTTTTTAAAATTCTAGCCAAATTAATGACCTGCAGGGTGCTCAACTTGCTAGTTCCCAATATGTGATTTCAAATGAAGATTTATTTTGTTCCCTTCCTTTCTTCTCCACCTGTATACACACACATATGCACACATTTCGTTCACATTTCTCTTGATCATCCTATATCACATGACTGCTCTCACAGGATGGAATCCAGACTGGAGTGTGTAAAATGCATCCAGAGATGGAAATTGATAACAGCTGCAATATTTTGTTTTTCCTACCCCCCATTTCATAAATATTCAAAGCCATTTTATCAAAACAAAATATTTTCCTCTTTTTAAATATCAAACAAAATCATTGAGAGTGCTATTCCAAAGAAAAGTCATAAAATAGGAAGCTTTTGGTAATTAATTTGCTAGGTTTAATTTTAAATAACCTAAAATGTGAAACAGTAGTGTGCTTGCTGTTGTTCTTATGGTCAGGATATAGCACTGGACATCCGCCATTGAAACAGAGTGGGATAGTGGTGGTGGCACATCTTCCCTTCCAATGGCAACTCCCATGAAAACTTAGAAATCTGCTCCAGCAGGTTTACAATGTGGTAGGAAGTTAAGGAAATTTCATTGTATTAGTGCTGCAAAGCATAGTACCACAATTTTCTCTAAGTCCTCTAAAAGAAAAGGTGCTAGTTGTACTCCCAAATACGAAAGACCCATTGAAATCAAACTATGATTAACAAGACCCATGCATTTCTGTGTGGCCAGTTTATTGAGAAAAACAGTTGGGTTTAGCCCAAAGTCCGCCTCCATGAATATGTGACCCAACAACACAATATGCCCTTCCATGTAAAAAGTGTTCGTTGTGCAAACCACTCCAGTATTCCTCCCAAGAAAACTCCATGGACATGGGGTCACGAAGAGTCAGTCACGACTAATGACACAACACACACAATGCTGAAATAATGGAAAAGTATTCCATGCTGTAGAGTAACATTAAGTGGAAGAATTGAAGGAAAAGATGAGTCATACTGTTCACTCCAATGTTAATTTGGATAAATATTTACCCCGTTTGGTAGGGGATGAAAATTTGACTTGTACATGGAAGTAGCTCTTCAAAGTCTTCACTGAAGTTCACAAAAGCACTGTGGGGCAGCTTGTCCATAAAAGTATTTCAACGTCTTTTGAATGTTTCCAGTTATATGAATAATTCAAGGACATAACCTGCCTTCCATTTAATTTCAAATGCCTTCTGATTTATGGAGATCCCTGGGGAAATTTGACACTTACGTCATTCTGGCCCTGATTTCTTTCCAGGCCTGATACACTGTAGTTCTGTGCACCTATCAAGGTTTTATCAAATAATTTGAATTCTGCACTCCTGGCATAATAGAGCCAAAAACGTATTTGGGCTCAATCAGAGGGCCATTTGTACCACTATTTGGTCAGCAATGGAGACAAGTTGTTTCATTCCCCCCACCCCACCCCAACCACACAACATAATCTTTGATGCAACCTACAAGTCCCCAAAGCAGAACTACCCAGATCCATCTGAGCCCATGTCAGGGCTTCTATTTTGGTGCTGTGGGTATGGTCACTCTGTTTTGGTCTGTTTCCAGCATGTGTGATTGATTGGAACAGAACAAAAGTGAGCCTTCCCATCTCTAAAGACTCTTTTCAATTGGAATTTCCAATATTGCGAAAGGGCTTAATCAGAGAGCCACTTCAGGATACTGGCAAAATGAACACTTCCTCTACTATCACTAAGAGGTTACATTACTTAAAAGAAAAAAAAAGAAAACTATTTTCTTTGGTTTCTCTTAAAGTACCAGTAAAGAATCTGCTCCCAGCTGATTCCATGGATACCTTTAGGCAAACCAAAAGGAATATTTTCTCTTTTTTAAAATGCAGTGCTTCAGCAATAGTCTACCAGAGACTTCTAAAAAATTCATTTCCCCTGCCTCTGCCTCAAGGAACAAGGAAATGTTCAATATGACAGTATCTTGAAGTAGCTTCCTTGTTATGCCTCTTTACAATATTGAAACAAAGAGTGTACAGATGGCCAGAAGGGCAGGGTATAAGTCAGAAGAAGGAGGAGAGGGGGAGTTACTTGAATGCCACTATGCCATTTGGATGTGATGACTGCACCAAACAGCATATCTCACCTCCACCTGAACCCAAGCAACAGAATAGTTTTCAAACATGCATGGAAGGAGGTATGGTTGCCAGATCATAGTTTGTTTTTCTTTATGTGAAGGGGAGAATTCAGTCATTATGGACTGGAAAATTGCTGAAAATAGTACTGTATGTGGATTGGAATCAAGAGATACAGTCTTGTTTGAAAACTAGGCATTAGACTCTGTAAGACAGTGATCACTGCTTATGTGAGAGTCCTCATATGCCTCCATTTTAGTACAGTGGAGGTCGATCAATTGTTTGATAGACAGACAGATAGATAATATTCCTGCAAATTTCATTCCCTGACCAAGAGAGATAGGTAGTGAACCTTAGCTATCTACTATTCTGGACACCTCTTCTGCCATTATATTAATCTTGGTCAGGGAGTGAAATTTGCAGGAAAAATGTGATATGGTTTAATCCTCCCCTATGTAAACTTTCTGGATGGCATACTGTGAATGCAGGCTGTTGATATTTTTGCTTCCTTTCCATCACATGTTATATATAGGAGCTGCAAAGTTTTGATGGACACATAGGCATGATCTGTACATAGAGACTTGAAGAATCTGAAATTATCAAGAAATATGATTATTTCATGCTGTATTTATGTAACAGCCACAATTAGTTCATTGTGCACCTCCCTCCTAAAGGAAACATTTTAATAATCAATTTATTTAAAATTTTGAAACTTAGCAAACAGCTGCACAATTATAAGTAGTCTAAGATAATACAGAGATATTAAATGCCTTGTTATGAAATAAAGGTTGTTCTATATACAGGTGGGCCTTTTTAGAACATAGAAAATGAAATTATGAGTATGATTGGGTTGAGGGAACTGTTTTTTACTGAAATCATGTCTTTGTTCTCCCCTTTCTGTTTGAGAGAAGGATGCTTTTGAGACAGATTTGGTGGGCAATCTTTCATCTCAACATGAGGTCTCAAAGTTATGCTTCTGAAAGAAAAAGTATACAGAAGTAAAAAAAAAATCACTAGAATTTGTTTTACAGTATTTGTGAGTCCAAACTTTATTCTCTTTCAAAAGGGATAGTGAATAAATAAGTAGTAAAAGCATATTTGTTCATGCTGGTAGAAAATAGCTATGTTGACCAATTTTAAGCACAATTTTTTTTTTTTTTGCCCAGGAAGTGAAAACATCATTTTTTTGACTAAATTATCAGTCATGCCTGGGCCTTTGGGACTTAACAGTAAAATGAATGTGCATGCAGTTGCAAAGCCTTACTGTAGGTATGGGGTGGGGACCATACTGTGCCACAAATTCAGGAACTGACTTTTTCATTTTCAGTATGAGAATCAGGATTATGATTTGGCCAACTCTGAGCCTACATGACTTTTTTTTTTTACAAGCATGGATTTGGCAGAACAAACAGTCCTTTTAGGCGACTGTCCAGTAGAAAGGTAGAACCTGCCACCCCTCAGATCCCCACAGATCAGCCAGTACTACCCAGATCTGCATTGAATTTTAAACAAAGATCAGGTGCACTGCAGATATCTATTCCCCAAGCAAATAGCTTGAGATGATTCAAGCAAGAATGCTGAGTAAACAAGCGCATGGAAGGCTCATTTCCCCAAGGTCTGGCTTGCTTCAGCCATAGGGTTAAAATTCTCCTCCTCAGAATGCAGCATGCAGTTACAATGGTCTTACAGTATGGCCACAGGTGCAGTTACTTTAAATGCAAAAGCACACACAATTTTTAATGTAAGTTGTTAGCAGCCTTAGGAAGATGCACACAAGTCAGGCCAAATAGCAGAATTCTGTGATGGTATTTCTTCTGGATCGTGAGATCATGCTTAGCCTGTTTTGTAGTCACAGCATCAGGTGCTATAGGGACTTCCCTTGTCTTTATTTTTTATTTTTTAATTAATATAAAACTATAATGCAAAACATAAAAAAACATTTATACAAAGGAAGGCTGTATAGAAGGCTCAGTAGACTCTTTCTAGAAGTTTAAGAGTGAAAGCAAATCATGGCCTCTCCTGAAAGATAGAAGCTGGCTGTGTAGATTATTAACCAGGTGGCCAGATCAGCAGTATGTCATTTTCTCGGTAATATGGCTCCTGGTGTTTGGTTCTGTCAGTGTGGTATAGGTGCAGCAGTCATTCAGACCCCTTCATGTTGAATCACTGTACCTTGGGATCAGTGGAGAATGGATAAACAGAATACCCAACAGGTTCATGTGGTATATTTCAAGTACTCTACAGCATTTTATATGTAAAGATAGGAAAGGAGGAGGAAGGAAGGACATTTTTATACCATCTCAGTCATAGAAATCCTCCACCTACAGGATGACAAAGCAACCCAGCTCTGAATGACCTCTCCAAGCAGCTTCACATAGATGTTGGAGAGCATTGGGGAGATGGACAGGAGGACCCCATGATGCAGGACCTATAGAGTTGAGACAGACTCCTCAAGCTGAACCCTGTAGAATCAGCTCTTCAGGAAGGCCCAGAAGAAGCAAAGTGCTAGACCTCTTATCCTTAAACCTGACTGTCTCTCCAGGACAATACTGTGGTCAAAATTATCAAAAGCTTTAGAGAAAGAGATGCAGGAGAACCACCAGTAACATTAATTACCCCATCAGCATCCTTTATCATGCCACATGATCAGTACTGTCTTGGTACTATAAACCAGTCTAAACCCCAACTGGAATGGATCCAAGCAGTCCAGAAGTTCAGAACTTCTCCAGCTGCTCTGCCACTGGCCTCTTGATCAGATTGCCCATTTAAACTGAATGTTTGTGACAGACCTACAATTATGTACATTGTCTGCTGCCAGGTTAGATCTTTTGGAATGAACTGAACAATCGTCTCTTTCAGATAAGGGGGCATAGAGCATGTTAGAAAATAGTTGACAATTCATAGTTCTCAGAATTACACAGGGAGTATGGCTAGTGGCCATGTATGGATGTCTAGATATTGATAATAGGAGACTTGAAAGACCCTAAATAGTGGAATAAAACATTATAATCTCTCAAGAGGCATCAGCTATTCACTGCAGCAATACAGAAACAGCAGCATATGAAACATCTTCATTAAAAAGCCCATGGGAATATAAAATCACTATTAGTTCGCATCTCCAGGGACATTCATCTGGTACTCTCTCAGTTCTTGCTATTGTGTGAAATAATTTTTGTTTACACGGGCCTTTGGATGTTTTAATATATACTAGTTGTTTTATGCTGTAACTTGTTTTAGTATGAGTTTGTATTGACATGTTTATTTTGATTTTTTCAAACATCTAAGAATTTGGGATAAACAATACCTATTAACGCTAATTAAGCATTTCAAACAAAAAGGATCAGAATAGTGTTCACAAAAAACCACCTATGGCCTTCCAGTTGTCTTATAATGGCTCCTTTTTTCCCATACCTAGGGTGATTTTTTTCCACCAGTCTCCACTGTTATCTGGGACCTTTATCAGTCACATTGTTCTCAAGGCTTCCTCAGTCCCCATTAGGAGATTTCCATTTGCATAGGAAGAGAAAAATTGGTAAAGCCACCAACCAAGGTTAAAAATATTTTTTGGACTTCAACTCTTACAAGCTACCATAGCAAACGGACATGTTTGCTATAGTATTCTGGGAGTTACACTCCAAAAAATAACATGTCATCTTGGTTGTGAAGTCTGTTGGTATCCAAAACCAGATGTTAGGATTGAAGCAGAAGTAACTTATTAAAAGGAATAGAAACTGCCTAATAATGTGGCTCTCTGTCCCTGTTCCACATTTTAGATAAGTGGGAGTGTTTTATAATTAATCTAGGGCAAGGAAAAAAACACTTTAATATTACCTAGGGGGACCCACTTTGAAGCTTAATAACTCGTTCCCCTGAACCCCCACCCGTTCCAAATTTGGGGAGCTTCCAGGGAGGAGTCCAAGGAAGCTCCCCTGGTTTGTTTTTTTAAAAAGTGGTTCGGTTCAGGAAGAAATGGTTTCTTTCATTTTGTTTCACAACGAAACAATTTGTTACATAACAAAGTACACAAAACAGCATTTCATTTTTTGTTTCGTGCCCATCGCTAGAGTTGACTGTTCAAAGCTATATGCATGAGCATAAGATGCTGATTCAGTTCTAACCAATCCTGTCTTAGCCAAAATGGTATTTGGAACCAATAAGTTTTAAAATGAGAATCTGGACAATAGTATCAGCATCATATGAAGGCACACCGTGTAAAAACCTTAATGAAACTAAAGAAAGTATCTTCACTATGATATACAGTAGTCTGATACCACCCAAGGGTCACTGAATTAAGCCCCCTGCCAATACAGGAGTGTCTCTGATAAGTGGCCATCCAACGTTTGCTTTAAAATCTTCAGAGAAGGAGAGTCTCCTGCTGTTCAAGGCACTCAGTTCGATTAGTGAATAGCTCTCACTGTAAGGAATATTCTTATATTCCTATATCTTGAACCTATTACTTCTGTCTTTTCTGAGCTTGCTTTAACTTCCACATCACAGCCCTGTTTTCTGAGACTCAAAGCATCACCTGTTTGTGAGCTTTTAATGCTGTCATAAAGGTATTACCCAACAGCCAATGTGGTGTAGGCATAGAGTGTCAGATGCAGACCTGAAGGAGACTTGAAGGGATGCGACTCAGAGGCAGGAACAACCACCGGCTCTGAGGAGGGAAGGTAAAAAGGAATTATGTTTAAAAATAACAAGTTATATACTGTTCCTATCTGGTTGGGATTTTGCAAATCCTGGGTCTATTGAAGTATAGTGACCAGAACCCGGACTGTTTGTTTCAAATGTGGAACTCAGGCTATGCTCACATAAATCTTTTTCTTAAAAAGGCACAAACCTCTTGAACTTGAGTATTAGGAAGTCTAATCAAATACCAGAAATAATTCTTATTGTTTTTATAATGTGTGACTATTTTTAGTACATACAGTATTTTTCCATCTATGAGACACCCCATGTATAAGACCACCCCCAATTTTCCAGCCTGAAATAACTGTGTGGTTCTCTCATTGGCTTAATTCTGTGTATAAGACGACCCTAAATTTTTAGCCTAACACATTTAGTAAAAAATATAAATGGGAAAATACAATATTTGTGCAGTTGGATATATGATGGCTTCTGTTTTTATAGGCACGTGTTGCAGGGTTTGAAGCTTTACCAATTTTAAAATTTTAAAATTTAAATTGTAATTTTAAAAGCTAGTAATATGTATGACAGTATGGATGGCCCTAATGTTGAACGGAGAACCCAGTTTGATTACTTCCACTTGGTTCATTCCCCTATTCTGTTTTGTGAGCAAAGCCAAATGGGGAAGAAAAGCCAGATTGGGGTGAGGCTGGCAGTAATTCATGGAACTACTGCTGAAAATTTCAGAGCTAGAAGGCAATGTTGGTCCCCTGGCCTATGTTTGGCTGTCAGCCACCATTTTGCTTATAACATTACTTATGATATAAGGCCATTCTGAGGGGCACAAAAGGCGAACTTTCCCCAACAGACATTAGAGAAGCATAGTTGAATGTCTCTTTTCAGCAGAACTATTTTGGCACCATGAATTACCAAAATATTCCCACAGACTCACTTTGGAGGCCTGTCAATGGGCCAGTAAAAAAGGCCTTTCAATTTAGTATTTCAACAACCAACAACAATCTGTATATTTGATCAGGAGTTCTATGCCCAGATTAAGATGTATAATAAATCGATGCATGTATCTGTAGTGGTCATATAATAATTATTTTATATAATAAACATAATAATATAATTGACATTGATAGGATTTAATATTCTGTGTGTCCAATTAGTTTGTAAACCAGTTCCATACTAGATGTTACAGAGTTTACAATTCTCACAGTGATTTTTGATATTCTGCCTATGTGCTATGCGACAATGAGATTTGAAGCTTATTCTTCACACACTTTATGGTGTTTGGACTACAACTTCAAGAATACCTCTGACAACATAGTTGTCAGCATACTGAGAACAATAACTTTTCTTTTCTGCACCTCTGTCAAGATGTGGACTTTTGAATGTTTAAGGTGCTAAAATAATAAAGGAGCTGTAGAAAACCTAATCCTGGAAATGTTTGTTGCATTATAATAATGAGGTTTAAATAGCAATTTTCTAAAAGTCACTAGGAAATAATCATACTGCTTTCCAGAGAAGTCAGAGAGCAAGGTAACTTTACAATAACATTGCTATGCCTGACAGTTAAGCCGTGAATGTGAACAAAGGAGAGACTTGAAAATGTATTGAGATAATTGTTTCATAATATGTGAAACATTAGCATGACCAGTAGCTGGTGTCTGCAGATTCTGTGATTTGCTTTACCTAATTGTACAGGATCCCGTGTTTTACAACCACTGTAGTCCGGTCGCTCTGCAACTGTTAGTCAAAATAATAATTAGAGGTGGGCATGAATCAGAAAAATGGTGAGTTGTCTTGATTCATAATTCATCAAGGTTAACAAATAACAAACAACAAATTTACAATTTTTTCTTATGAATCAATGAATTGATTTGTAGAGATGGGCACGAATCAGAAAAATGGCATTTCGTTTGTCGTTTGTCGTTTGTAGGGTCTGTTTCCATTCGTTTCCGTTTTTCGTGAATTTTTGAAAAAAAATCTTTTTTGTTTTCATTCGTTTCGTTACCATTTCGTTACCATTTATTTCAATTTTTTGTGATTTTTTTTTTAGGATTTTAAGCAATTCACTCATATTGCAGTAACGGAAACGAAACGCACGACAAAAAATCCGGTGTTTCTGTTCGGTTCGTTTCATTTTAGAGACAAAATTTGTTTGTCATTTCTTTACGTAATGAAACAAAAAAATGAAAACGGAAACGAAAAATTGTTCGTTTCGTGCCCATCTCTATTGATTTGTTGATTCATTTTGATTTAAAAACCCTATAAAATGGCCTTTAAGGTGCTTAGAGAAACCAAACTTGCAAAAAAGCATCCAACAGACTCTTTGTACATCCTTTCCAAGTTTGGTAAATATTTGGTGTCAGACATCTGAGTTATACGCACACAAAGTGTCTCCTAGGAACATGCCCTTTAGCAATTGGCTTGAGAAACCCAGTCTTCGCCAAATCTGGAGGGATGGTAGTCAGGGAAAACATCCCTGCAGTGCTGTTGTCTGTTGTTGCCTTGGAGGGCATTTTATAGCCCAACAAATTTGACAAGTCAAAAAGGTCATCAATTTATATTTGTCAGGGGTTATCAATTTGCTTGAATACAAGTCAACAAATTAACAGTTTTTGAATAAATCTTGCAATATTTCTGCCATCTCTAATAATGATGTTTATTGTTATGGTGGCAGCTTGCAGATTCTGATTTATAGGAACTGCATTTACAGGGTTTGTAACAGCAGTAGAAATGTCTATCATAATTTTTCTGACTATGGATCTAGTCCTGTAATATACAGGTCCTGCAAAAGGCAATTATTGACAGTTGGAGTATAAACATCTGGGTGGATAATACATGTATGGTGGCAAGAGAAACATAAACACAAGGCTATGCAACAATGCAACACAACACACCATCGCACGTACATCAGATACCAACAATACATCATGCATCAATCATAATGTAGCAACAACTGTAGCCATAAACAAGAACAACATTAATTTTCCTCCATAGATTGAAGCTGTGGTGGCTAGATGAGCACTTCAAATGTTATTCACCCATGGTCTGAAATAGACTTGTAGAATCAGACAAGCTGCTGTTGCCTAAGATTATTGTAGCCATGAAATCCAGATGAATTTTGTTGTGGTTAGAAATTATTGTGTGATCTCATTCTGGAATTAACCCTAAATGGGATAAATGCTCGCTGTAATGAACACAGGTTTCTGACTTTTCCCTAAAGATCTATAAAGCACATTTATTGATCTAAAGCAGCACATTTTTTTGCTTTAGAAGGCTGTTCCCTGAACTGACATTTACACCCTTTTTTGTTACTGTGTCTTTTGCCATCTGACTCTGAAATGAGCTAACCATAATACAAGTGTAGATCCTCTGCATATTTGATGTAGTTCTCTTTTATGCTTTGTAAGAAAGTATAAATCAGTAAAGCTAGGCAGATATAAAACAGATGAAATAAAAGGATTTACCTGTTCCCTGTGTATGTTGAATAGCCTCTTATGCATATTGATTGCAAATCATGACTGCTTGGTAATGCAGTGTTTTTTCCTTTTAGTTGCAATACTGTATCATATCACTTATTGAAAATATAACCACTAAAACCTGTCTGAATTGAGTCAGGGAGATTGTACAATAGTTTGTTGAAGATAAAAAGGAACACCTTCAGGATAAATAACATTCTCATTCATATCATTTTGTTGACCTTAGCTCATTGGATTTCCTGTGCTATGATGGGTATTTATCTTAAGGGTCACCAATATCACTGGAAAAGTATTCCAAAGATGTTAATCTCATATTTGACCATTCATTATCTTCAGTGGTATGGAAGAATAGGGTTGAAATTTCAGATTTTAACCAGTTGGAGAGAGGTTCACAGTATATTTGAAGTGCATGCTTCTTGTTGGTTTACATTAAAGATAAAAATTATCTAGGGTTAAGAGAGCATGTACTGTGATTTTCTCATTGTAGTGATTTTACTGGAATGGGTGTGCTCTCGTTATTGACTGAGTTGGTGAACTGAGAGGCTGTCTACACGGGCTGTTTAACCTAGTGTTTAGGGTGCTGCAGGGACAGGCTGGTGGACTCTTAAAGGTCAGATGACTTTTTTTTATAGTGCACCAACCTGCCCCAAGTGCATTCCTGCCAGCATCATTCTGGCCCCTGTCAAAATGCTTTTACTTTCCTGGTGTGGTTCACTCTGGTTTAGACTGGTTCTAGAATGTAATCAGTGGAACCAATCCAAAGCAAGTGTTCCTTCGATTTATCATTAGTGTGAAGTGAGCAAGCAAGCCACTTCAGGATATTGGCAAATTAATTACTTCGTCTGCTTAGCAGAGGGCAGCCGAAGTTGGGGGGGGGGGGGAACCTGACTCCATGTGGACAGACACTGAAGTTCTATATTAGTTTTTTGTTTGTTTGTTTAAAAATACTTTTCTTGGTCTCTTCTTAAAGGGCAGGTTAAGAAACTGGTTGCAGTCAAATCCACAGTGGCTTATTTACCAGCCCATTAAGGGTAGGTAAAGTTTTTATATATAATTGATGCAGTGCAACAAGAATAGTTCACAAGCAGCCCACACCAGCTTATTCTTGCTGCTAATATAGTCATACCCTCCATCGGTGAACAGCAACATAGATACATTTGCAATATAGTCTCATGTGATCTGAAACAGGAGAGGTGCTGCATCCTGTGTCTTCACTTCAAGCATCTCAGAATTTTAGCAGAGGCTTATGATGGCTGCATAGGAGTAAACAGCATCTTTAGGATACCTCTGCATTATATGTACTATGGGTACAAAGAAGAGATGGGCGCTTTGTGCGAAGCACAAAGCACCATTGGCCAGCTGTGGCCAATTGCACTCCACGATCAGCTGTGTGTGTGGAGACTCTTTATCCTGCATTCTGGATGGGATGGTTTCCTGCATGCAGAGGAGGAGTTAGCAGGCCAGGCTGCCAGTTGACAATTGGCACACCTCTGCAGGAAAAGGACTCCAGAGGCACACAGATCCCACTGTGTGTGTGTGGGTGGGTGGGTGGGTGGAGGGTGATTGGCCACAGCTGGCCAGCAGCTCTTTATGCTTCATATGAAGTGCTCATCTCTAGTACGAAGCCATTCAGGATGCACTGCATGCAAAATAACAGGGTCCAGCAAAGTTAGTTTCCACTGAACACCACATTTCTCTGTGGGGATGGAAAACTTCCTGCAGTTGTGAAGTCATCCTAGGGGAGTGGTGGCGAACCTTTGGCACTCCGGATGTTTTGCACCCCAACTCCCAGAATTCCATGCCTGTATTTCCAATGACAAAGGACTGTGGGAGTTGTGGTCCAAAACATCCGGAGTGCCAAAGGTTTGCCACCACTATCCTAGGGGAAGCTGTGAGGGACATTCTGTTGTGCTAGTTATGTGGGGGGGGGCAGAGGGAGAAACACACTTTTTGGAGTAGTTTGTGGTGACGCAGGCAAAAAATAACTAAATCCACATTGTAGGTAGGTAGATGTTAATAATTTGCTAGATTTTGATGGATATGTCCACAAGACATATTGGTTATGTATCTGATTATATTTCATTCTATGTTCTATGAGTGATCAAATTCTAAGACTTTATGACCTCAGTACTTTGTGACTTACTGGGCTACAGGCTATATCTTTAGAGGCCACTAATAAAAATAAAAAAACATGGCAAGCTTTCGAGTGCAAAGCAGGTTGCAACAGTTCAAACTGCAAAAGATGGAAATTATGTTTGATATTCTGAGTCTTCATAATTTCTTACTCATTGTCTAAGGACAGTTTGGAAAGAGCACTAAGTACCCCATATAAACTATGCCTGAGTTGAATTCGATCTTTCTTCACACTGAAAAAAAATATTGACAGAGAGAGGTTGCTTCTGATTAAGCTCTGGGTTTGATCTGAATTGAAAATGAAATATTTAAAGGTCTAGAACTGCCAGCAGGGACTCGCTTCCTCTCTTGATGGTATCCAAAGAGGCAGTTTCAAATGAGTTGCCTCTGGCTGTCAGAAATACATTTCCTTCTGCAAGAAGAAACATGCAGGTTCATTTGTAGAATTGACTTGTGTTCTTCTATAGCAGTTAGATGTTTGAAATACTGCCGTTAAGCAAAATAGTACAAAAGATAGTACACCTGTACTATTAACTATATATACATTTACATGTAAGGTGGGTGAGCAGCGGCTGCATAAATATACTGTGTATCACTTGCATTAGAACACGTTGTTGTAAGGATAAAATACATTTCTCTGTTCATACAAAGAAGCCTTTGGGGATATTCTAAAAATGGGAATTATCCTTGTTTCCAGCACTGCTTATTTTCTCTGCATCAGTGCCCTTGTCCTGATAATCAACTCTTTTTGTCCTAGCCATCAATCACTCTTGATTACAGGTGGCTAGAAGTTTGGTACTGTTGATCAGCTCATCAACATGTATAATATTTTACCTGGAGAGCAGTGGAAATCATCCCTCTGTGGAAATTCTCTTCACGGCTTTTGTCAGATGTACTCTTCTACCTATCATTTGCCTTCGGAGTTGTCAATCCCCTCTTTATTTGTGGATCTTTTGAATTCTGAGTCCTCTTTCTCAGATGATTTTGGACACCAGAATGTCCTCCTAGGTTACAACCTGCTTCTTTTCTCTGTGCAGATATCAGAAGAATTGTTATTGCATGAATTATAAATTAAACAACAGTATAGTATTTTTGCTCAAGGGATACAGCAAAAATCACTCCCCCAGCCCTGGAGCTTATGCAGGGATATGCTTTGATTTGCCTAAAGTGCCACTTAATTATTCATGCTCAGGTTAAATCACTGAACTGTTGCTGAAGAAGTATGGACTTGGAGCTTAGTTATTTAAGGGCTGTCCTGTGATTTCTGGAAAGGCATAGGATATTCTAAAATCCACTCACCCACCTCTGGAAAATATACTGGTGTCAAGAGAGACCATGCCCTCACAATTGCTGATGAACCCTTGTATGAGGTTCTGTCTATAAGACACCACCTTTTATTAAATGCTCCCCACTTTTTAGACCGCCAAATAAATAAAATTAATAAATCCTCATTGAGGTCTCCTCCACCACCACCACCCTCACTGTTACCTTTAATTTCCCCATGCTAAACACTCTTTTCAGCTTTGGTGAGTTTGTTTTTTGCAGGATCAGGCTCAGTAGGGCTTGAGCAGCCCATTAAGAAATGCCTTTTCAGGTATGGCTTGTTTCTTTTCTTTCCCAGTGCATTTCTTAACAGGCTGCTCAAGCCCGGCGGAGCCTGATCCTGCAAAAAACAAACTCACCAAAGCCAAGAGGTGTTAGAATGGGAAATTAAAGAAACAGTGGAGGTGGAGAACTCAAGGAAAGATGGAGCCAATCATGCAGAAAACAAACCACTGAAGGAAAAAAGCAAGGTGAGTTTGGGTTCTCCTCCACCCACTCACTCCAAAAGGCTTACTTCCATGTATACCACATCCCTTAATTTTTGGCGTCATGATTTTAGAAAAAAGTAGTGTGGTATACACAGAAAAATACGGTAATCTCTCCACTTATTGCTGCCTCTAGGACTGCTGGAGCTGGTGGGAGAAGCCCTATCATGGCCAGCTGGTTTAGCCCTCCTCAGATAAGGACCCCAAACATCCAGAAAGCAGCCTTCCTTTGGGTTTGGACGAGGTGCAACTGGGGCCTCTATTGAAATGGCAGAGTACCCACAGCCATCCACTAGAGCAGTGGTTCTCAACCTGTGGGTCCTCAGCTGTTCCTGAACTGCAACTCCCAGAAATCCCTTCCAGCACAGCTAGCGGTGGAGGCTTCTAGGAGATGCAGTCCAGGAACATCTGGGGACCCACAGGTTGAGAACCACTGAGCAGTGGTTAATAAGGAATTGCTGAACATGCAGGTGGCACCCAATTCTATCTCTCTTTTCTAACTAAATCCAATGAATTCTTTTCCATCTCTGAACCAGTGGGTGGTTGCAGTACGCAATCCAAAAGACAGAAGTGCTACTTTTCAGGTGAAAGATATATTGAGGAGTTCAAATTCAATTTGAAGGTGTCTTGACTCCATATCATACTGTGTTACATGTCATTAGTCAGAACCAAATTTTAGCAACTCTAACAGGGCTTCCAATGTAAATTAAATTCTTAAGGTATGGTTTCACCAGCCCCAATCCTTTCCCTCCCCTGAGTTTCTGTAGCCAAGGAGAGAATTGCAGATCTTCTCAGTCACAAGCTGTCACTTGTTCCATTATACACCACTGGGCCATCTGTATCAAACTACAGAACCAGTAATTTGAATTATCTGCACATTTTATGTGTACAGCACATAGCACAGGAAGGACTCTGGAGGCATGTTTAGCAAACTGTATAGTCTCTTGGGTGCATATAAAAGGAACTTGGTTGCTTCTGCAAGAAAACAAATTAGACAGGGTTGCACTCCATTGCTAGGAATCTATTCTGGACTAGTCTATGAAGGCACAGAGTTGAAGAAGTTGTATGTCATTTGTCAGATAGAAGTTGTTAAAACTTTTAGGGTGCAAATCACTGGATAATAAGCTGTGAGTAAGCTCCACTGAATTTAATTTGGCTAGTTTCTGAAGTGTATGTATCAGGTTGCTCTGCTTCCTTGATTTAAAATGAACAATACAATGGTACCTTGTAAGATGAAATTAATCAATTCTACAGGTAAACTCCATCTTACAGAATGGGTTTCCCATAGGAATACATTGAAAACCAATTAATCTGTTCCAGAACTCAGAAAAGTCAAAAACAGGAAACAGATTATATTGGTTTTCAATGAGAAGACTGTCCCGACCCCATTTGATTTTTACAGATCCGAGCTGTCAAAATCACTTGTCTGTCAGGGGATGCAGGGAGCAGCTTTTGACTGCTGTTGATTGAGGGGATTTACCCAAAACCCAGCAAAGGGGGGAAACTTCTTTGTTGGGTTGGAGCAGAGGAAAACCCTCCCCCCTTTTTCTGGCTTTCCCGACCCAGGGAGGTTGATAGGCAAGGGGTGGCTCGACCACTCACCCCCTTCCTCCATTGGGGCAGTCACCCCACCTTCATCCAGGTCTCTGCACCAAAATGGCTCAGCACAGAGACCCGGGTGAAGGAGGGGCAGTGGTTTGTTTGTCTGCTTGTTCATAGCTTGGAGATTAAACTGTGGCTACGAATGACCAGACAAACTTCTGCCCCCCACTCACCCGGGTCTCGAGGCCAAAAATGGCTCGCCTCACCCCTGTCCTCCTCCTCCTCCTCCTCCTCCTCCTCCTCCTCCTCCTCCTGGCTGCTTCGATCTCTACTTGATGCCCAGTGGCTGCCAGCAAAGAAATCCAAGCAGCCAGGAGGGGAGGACAGGGTAAGGCAACAAAGGTGGAGATCACACTCCATTGCCTCGCCCTCCTCCTAAAAGGCTCCTGCTGACAGCCCCTAGCTGTCAAAATCAGCTGGATGTTGGGCTGCCAGGAGGAGTCTTCAGTCCCAGAAAATCTTAAAAGGATTTTTGGCAAACACCACATCCCTGTTTACTTCAAATCCACAAACACACTAAGGCAAAGACTCATCCACACAAAGGACCCAACACCAAAATAGAAAGAGGAGCAATATAGTATATGCAGTCCAATGCAGTGAGGAGTGTGCAGACCTCTACATTGGAGAAACTAAACAGCCGTTAAACAGGAGGATGATTCAAAGATGAGGATGTACACATATTAGACTGAGAAGATAGGTGGTTTGAGAGAGGGGTCAGGGAAGCCATTCATGTGAGCATTGAAAACCCCTCTCTCAACAGAGGTGGGGGGCTCAGGCACAGTTTATCTGCTACTTATCAGGCAGTGATTTCACCAATACACAGTAAAATCAAAAATACTTCACACCTCCACCAGCAAGGCCATGTGTGGGAATCTTTCTTTGAGGGGTATGTTTTCTATTTAGGATAGAGATACAGTAAGTGTGTTTACAACATTAAGTAAAACCAACAAAATAGGATATTACATTTTCATGACATTCACATGCTTTCAATATTTCTGTTTTTCACACTACTGCAGATTCAGTTATCTGTGGTTGGTAAGCAGTACATGGTGCAGTAGGTGGTGTGCTAGGGGAATAAGCTACACCATGTGGTTTGGCCCTTTGCACTGCCCAGTGTGTGTGTGTGGGGGGGTGCCAGGGCGAAACCTGCACCATGTGGCTTGGCCCTTCGTGCTGCCCAGGGGTGGGATGGGAGGTGCTACTGCTTTTGCCTCCAGCACTCCACGCTCCCCCCCTCAAGCAGTACTAGGCAGCCTGGTCTACTACTGTGCTGCTGTGCTGCTGCATGACGTAGCTGTTTGCTCTGCTCAGCAAGGGTGGTGGGGTGCCAAGGGCACCACCACTTTTGTCTTCAGCATCCCACCACCACCACCACTGTCCCCACCATCACCCTCAGATAAGAGTGTTTGCTCTTATCCACAGATTTTGGTATCTGCTGGGTAGCCTAGAACCAACTGCCCAAGAATACGGGGGTCCTACTGTATACTACAAAATCATTCAAAAATGTCTTCATAGGACAATAACACATATGCAAGTGTGCACATGTGCAGACAAGCAGTTGGTGTCACACAATATCTTTAAACAATGTAGTCATTCTGGACACTTTGTTTTTGTTGAATTCTAAATAGGTGGTGATATTTTGAAATATAAACAGAACAAATTAAGAAAAAAAATGGCACCTCCGGTTCTGTTTGCTCAAAAAGTTCTACTCCCTGAAGACAATTTTTCTCACTTGCATACATTACCCAAATTTTTCTCTTTTTAATACTCTCTTTTTATCATCCATTTGTCAATAGGAACATATTGTGATTTTCAAAGTTTGCAGTAATCTCTATTCTTTCTCTTAAAAAAAACCCTGCTGATTCTTATTGCTGTTTAAATGGCATCTGTACAAAATGCTTGGCGGCTGCTGAATCCTTTTATCTGATCCCTCTTTTCTAATGTAAGATCTAATATCTCTTTCTAATGTAATTCTAGTTCAATAGGTAGCCATAATGCATCTGTTGTTATTTGTCAATTGTCAATTTTATGCTATAATATAATGTTTGTATCAAAAATGTATGCGGTGATAAATGCTTACAATAAAGTCTATTGTCATGATAAACAGGCTCAAAGCCACAGCAATAAGTGAGTATCAGTGTTTGAAGACAGAGAAACATGAAATATTGAAAATGAGTTTTTTTAAATCTCCCTTGAGATAGTTTATTGAATGTTATTTAAAAACAATATGGCATTTAGTGTCCTGTGTGTTCAATTGTAGGCCTTTTCCTATACAAGTGGTATGGATGTAGTAAACCCTAGGGCCTTTGGTAGGGTATGCTTGTCAGTGAACAGGATCAGGTTGTGCAAGAGCAAATCATGATTTAGTGTTAAGGGAGCAGGAATAGGTAAACCCCTTGTTCTTCAGTCATGCTCAAAATGAGGAGTTCAGAACCTTTAGCTTCTGTTTTAGATTAATGGTAGCTTTCTATGCCTTCCAAATGCTCTGGCTAACCTTAACTATGGTTTGTTGGAAGAAGCCACTTTAAAACAGCTCTAATGCAGCCTGCATCTTTCCTAACTTACATCCTTGTCACTGACAAAAATCCATCTTGCCAAGAACTTTTGGACTTTAAGTTCTTCACACTGATACATGCCAGACCCAAGTGGATTATCCTGATTCACAAAAGTTTGCAGTGTGTATATTTTTAGAGGTCTATAAAGATATCACCGACTCCTGCATTTGTTCAAGCAAGTAAAGGTTAACCATGGTTTAGGGTTCAGACATAAAAACTAGGTCCCAATTCGCATGACCCCTAAAATCTGCTGTAAAACACTTGCAGATCCGGAGCATAAAATTGTTTTCCCACCAGCAGTGGACTTTTAAAAAAAAAGCACGACCACACCCACTTAAGCATGCCCCAGTGCACTTTACAAGTACCTGGTCTCCGGAGGTAAAAAAAATTCCAATGCTGTGGATGCCTGGCTCTCCTCCGCCTTCTGTTTGTTTTTGTTGTCCCCACCCCTTTAACAGACTGGAATCCTTAACGGGGCTGCTGTGACGGCAGGTGGAGGTGAGCCTGCATTTTTTTCTCCCATTTTTTCCTCCCTCCCCTCACCGCAGACAGAAGCAATGGAATCAGAGTGCGGAAGCAGAACAAAACCTACATGATCTCTGGCTGGGGGGTTCCGAATTTAAGTTGCCAGCAGATTTTAGGGGTCATGTGAAAGCAGCCAAAGTGTTGGTTAATCTAAAACCAATTTTTCTTTGGAATTCTGCTAAAGGAGGACATGTGAAGGTCAAAATGTGAACCCAAGACATGCTGCAGCTTATACAAATAAAAGACATGCAATAGCTCCCATGTTGAGTTCCACAGCCCTTCCTAGATCACCCAATCATGCCAACCAGGGATTTTCTGTTTCTGGGGGAAGTACCTATCTGGGGACAACAAACCTATAAGGGCATAACCTAAAAATAGCCAATTGGAACCCTGCAAAACATCTGGGGACACAATTAGGCAGTTCCATTATTAATTAGCTTTCAATGTTTTGTAAGGTAAGGGTGGTGTGGTCTGCCAAGGCATGGAAAAGGCTGAAAATGCTCCTTAGACCTGGCAGAGTTGTCAAGCCCAAATCATATATAGTGAACCCACAGCATGCTGAAACGTGAGCCTTGTACTTTTTGCTAAACATGCAAATATGTATGTATATTAAATGCTGTAATTTATTCCTCCATCACATTTATACACCCATTTGTGTCCGTAACACTGGCAGTTTGGGATCATCATGTGATTAGTAGTCATCCTTCTGTGCCATCTCTTGGTTTCTCATTGATGAAACTTGCTGTTTGAAATTACCAACGCTATCATAAATTTTAGTGATTATTGGTACAGTGATGAGCTTGATCTCTGCAGATTCATTTCCAAATCATGTATGCTAATTTTTAATTTCTTCCACACTCATGAGACATTACCATACTATGCAGAAAGCAATAATGATAACACATTTGAATAGCAGAGAGTGAGAGAAAGAAAGAGATGAATACTTGTGGGCACTGAGGCTGTCATTCTCGCATGGATCCCATGATGCTTTCCCCCTATTTCTTCCCACATGAATCCTTTGAATTGTAGCCATTTTCTAATATGCTCTCCTACAAAGGATAGCCAAACAGCCCATGTTCGTTCCAAATCACCCATGTCAAAAAACAGGATGAACGTCAGCCTTATGCTGATGCATTTCTTTTATTTTTATTTTTATTTTATTTTTATTTGACTTGGTTCCCTTAAGCATTTCCATGTTGAAGTGTGGTTCCTTTACTGTCCCTTTCAGAGTGGCGGTGTTTATTTCAGGCTGCCCTGCATACCATTTCTCCCCATCTTCCCCGTGGATGTGTACATTAATTAAAGGATTTCTTTGATTCAACTTTCCCCCACTTTATTTCCAGTGTTTAAAATGGCCATAAATCCTAAAGGCAGCATGTAGCTTGCATCTCGTGGGATATTGGGAGTGTGTGTGTGAGGATTTCAAGAGTATAGGTCTTAACTAGCCCTGATTTTGTGGGAAGAGAGAAGTCGTTACACAAGTAGACCAGCCTGCCTTGACCCTTGTCACCAGGCATCATATATAGTCATTAGGTTTTCCACTAGGGAGGAGGAAGCTCAGGGATCAGGTTGGCTACGACAATAAATACTGAGCAAATATATGGCTTAGTATAAAGCAGCTTCGTATCACATGCGCAAATGCTAAACATTATTTTCTGAAAAGACAGTAATGTTATACTCATCCTCATTGTATTTATAGAGCGTGCTCCACTCACAGAAACTGCCTCTGCCCGGCAGGAGGAGGCAGGAGTTTCAACACTGTTGCATATGCCCAATTATTAATACTGTCCACACTACAAGGTGATAAGCCCACTCCCCACCCCCACCCCTTAAGAAAAAACTGAGCCATAATGTAATGCTGACTGTCACTTTTAGACTTTCATTTAACAGCCTCCACTCCGTTCATATATAAAATGTGCATGCCATAGCATATCAACAGACTGTGCATTACTGCCCCCCCTGTTTTCTAGAACCAGGTAAACAGCTACTCAAATAATAACAAAAAAGTATATCTGATATGCTTTTATCCATTCCTCAGAGCAGGAAGCAAGAAACCACTGTGTACAAAACATATATTTCCCTAAATACTATCTGCTGAATCTATTTTTATTCTGGGAACTACAGCACGGACTTTAAAAGCTTGCATTATTTGTGTGTGTGTGTGTGTGTGTGTGTGTGTGTGTGTGTGTGTGTGTGTGTGTGTGTGTGTGTGTGTGTGTGAGAGAGAGAGAGAGAGAGAGAGAGAGAGAGAGAGAGAGAGAGAGAGAGAGAGAGAGAGAGAGAGAGAGAGAGAGAGACTATAATTGGCACCTGAATTTAGATGGCCCTACCCTCAGGCAAATATGGTCTGCACTAGCTACTCAGTGTTTCTCAGGGGTTGTTTAAACAGACTCACATTTCACTTTTTAAGATCTCATAACTCACATGGTGCTTCATTCACCTGAATCGTATCTCTTCTGCCACACTTCACTGCTTACCACTACCACCCCCCCCCCGAGCATTCTTGTTTCCCTGGAATGGGATAGTGGAGGTGAGGGCCCAAGTTCACTGTTTTGTTTTCTTTCATCACCCCCCCCCCCCCCCGCGGCATACCCACGATGGCACCTGCTCATCCTCTCTTTACTGCATGTATTTCTTGGCAAGAGCCGAGAAACTGATCGGGATTGTTTCTGACGTTTTATTTTCGTTGAAGCAAATAACTGCTGAACAAATGCCCCGCGCGATCCCCCAGTAGGGATGCAGGGCTAAAAAAGGTTCTAATTATACATGGAAATCACATAGGGGAACATATCTTCCCTACAGTGCAAATATGCACATTGTCCTATTTCTCTGTAAAGTCATGTTGGGGAGAATATGTAACAAGTGGAGCAACTGTGAAAGGAACAGAATTCTCTGTATTTGTTAGGCATCTGTATAATATGTATACAGTGTCTTGGAAAACATACATTAGTCCTTTTGCAGCATGGCCTTTTTAATGTTGCAGTTTATTGTTTGATCGCATAAAGCAAACACTTTAGTGTTCAGCCAGTAAGAGCAGTGGCGGGGGGGGGGGGAGATAGAGAAAGAAATTATGGTTGGAATGACTGTGTTATGTTGCCTTCTAGACGAATTTGTGGTGAATTGCTAGACTGTCAGAGGATGACTGCATTTTAATGCGCTGTGTATTGAAACATAAATTGCCTGCAGGAGAAGACTGGCCTTTAGTTTCACCATAGGGCATTCAGCATGTGCAGAAGTGCATTTCCAAGTGACACGTGATGGATTGGCACTTAGGGTCCTTTGAATAGGAAGGGATATAGTATCTGCTTGGGTAATTCTCTTGCATCAGCATCAAACAGGACAAGGCAATGCTACACTTTTATTTGTGGCCAATCTTCCTAATCCATTTTGTTATGCTTTTTCTATTGCTCATGCACAGCTGTCAGCAAGGAAAGAAAGATACACAAATGGGAACCTCTGAATCAGTTGAAGGAAACAAGAAACACCACCCCTAATTTTCTTTTTTTAACCTCTTAGTTAAATTAATGTCTTGTAGGAAAAACGTAGCAGCTGGAGCCTTTGTACATCCGAAGAATCCATGCAGATTCAGGTTATTTCCCTCTGTAATGTTAAACAGATATTCACAAACACAATATGTTCCATCTGCAGAATTTGGAAATAATACTCAATTAAGTGAAATGATGGCAATGCCTTGAGCCAAAAGACATCTTGGGCCCAGCCTGTCTTAATAAACATACCACGTGGGTTATAGTGTACAGGCCTAAACACAGAGAATTTGCATATACAGTATGTCAGATTTGAAGGATGTGTCATCTGTAGGGTGCTATCTATGTAGGATGAATCTAGCTTACTTTTCCACCATGTTGGGCTCTCCTAAAATTTATGAGTTCTTGGAACATGATAGCATTTGCCTATGCATACGGCAGCAATGGGGCAGTTCAAAACTCCCTTGTATCATCACCTCTGAATTGGTGCATTTGACGTTTGGAGATGAATGAGGCCTACATCTATGTCACTGTAAACAGAGGAAAATTGTCCCAAGATGTGTGAGACCCCTTAGTATATGTCATAAAGAGAATATGTATTTTAACTATTGCAGAACAAAATAATGTGGCTCCAACATCACTATGACAACATTATGTTCCAGAAAGGCATAGTGAAACAAAGATGAAACTTAATAGATAAGGATGAACATACAGTATGTTTGTCTTAAGGGGAAAAATATTTCCTTCATATTAATTTACCTTTTTCTGAACACCTTGTATGGTTTTTTGATGGGTCAGATGAGATGATATAATTAGCACATTGTTAGAAGAAGGACTCCCTTAAATGCCTAAGGACAGTTATGTGTCATGAAATGTCCATCTCCTTCCATCCATATTTTTCATGTAATTGGTTCTCAGAAGGTAAACATGAGCTTAATTGCAACTCTCATTGCCCAGGTTTGGGTTTTAGAAGTACATACATTATGGGTGGAACAAACATTACGGGAGTGGCTAGCAGACTCTCAATACAGAGTCTCTTATCTTAATTTTTCAGATTTCCAGATCCATTGCTACACTCCAACACTGTGCTCATGGAACCTGCATGGGTTAACACATGTCTATTAGATTGGTTGGAAGGAACACTCTTTGTCAGCTGAATAAACTGTTCAAATATAGATTTTAATACCTCCCCAGCAGACTGTTTCTTACCCTCCAGGCAAATTCACATCAGAAAGCCCTTGGCTTAGTTTGCCTGCTGTAAGCCTTTCCCCTGACTGGTTACATACCCGAAGAAGTCCATTAGTTTCACCAAGTAAAAGAAGCCCGAAGGTGATAATACATCTTAAGTCTGTGAGCTGGAAGGAAAAAATAATAATCTGGTTCATATTGGAAATATGATATAGTTTCATTAGTTACTGGGAAGCACTGGCAACTCAGACTCAGGAGCAGTTATTCTGAGAAGACTGGTGTGGCAGAGAAAACTGATGGTGTTAAGAACTAAGGGAACACGAGTGGAGTAATGTCATAATATTATGGCCTTCCTGGAAAAGTATTGAAATTGCTGTAGGAGAAGCTGCTCGACATCTGGTATTCAAATAACTATTTATGATGATTGGCAAGGATATTGCAAATGGACTGAAGTAGCTCTGGGGTATTTCTCCCCCTGTAAAATGGCTTTTCACTACTGATACAGCACCTTTGAATGCTACACATGTTCTAGAAAAGCCCAAGAGAGAGGCATAACTAAAATAGGCACAAAAACTCTGAATTTGAAAGAAATTACAGTGCTCAATGTTCAATGTTGCTTTCCTTTCACTGTTGTTTCACCACAACAGTGTTGCAACTTCCACTTAACAGGAATCTTAATCCATCATTGAAATTAGTTGAAACTTCGGAAAGACGCCATATAGTGAAATGATTTGGAAACAAATGCTCCTTGAAATATTATTAAAATAAAGGACCCTTAATGGTCCAAATCACTGAAGCCAATGGAGACCCTTGGGGATGCCTGCAGTCACTGGAGTGCTTCTCAGATTGCCATCCCAGGCCTTGCTCTTTGTGTCAGTGCATTCTTATGGTTGTGGTTTGGTCAGTAGGCATATTCTCCAGGGTTAGCCATCACAGTTACTATGGAATATGGTTCCTCAGTAGAAAGCAAAATCTGTGCACTCTGTAGAATGCAACTGTAGTAACCTAGTGGGAGCATAGTAAGGAACATGATTGTCTTGAATGTGCAGAGCCGGAAGGGGCTTCATAGATCATGGTCCAACCTCTGTCAAAGAGGAACAGTGGGGAATTAAACTCTCAATCTCTGGCTATGCAGCCAGAGACCTAAACCAATGAGCTTCCTTCATATGTTTGCCGTTAAGTACTTAATTCTCTTTTGAATGTGCACCATAAGCTCTGCTTGAAGTCAGAGAGAACTCAGGGAAGTATAACTGAGTCAAATTTAATCATCTCACTTCCTAAGAACTTACCCAGTGTCCTTAACTTCTTTGCATCCATCATGGCCTGTGAATATGTTATGCTCTTCATTCTGAACACAGAGGCTTGTTTGAAGGTTCGCAGACAAGAGGAAATCTCCATGCTCTGAACTGAAATTGATCACTGGTTCCTCCAGCTTAGCTGGAGCTGGAGCCTTTGTCAGACGGGTACCTTCTAGATGTTTTAGATTGCAATTGCTATTAGTCCTAACTTGCATAAACTAAGCCAAAATATTGGGGAGTGGCTTTCGAGTGTTAGAAGCAGAGATCTACTCCATTTTTCTTCTGCAGATTAGACCTGGAACATTTTCCATGCAAAATATGTGTTTTTATATGCAAAATACTTTTCTATATGTATGTACAAAGCCTGTGCTCTATCCCTGGAACTTTCATGTTTTATTTACTTTTAAATTGCACTGATAAATTCTTACATATGAAATGTCACACGAATTCCATGGGTGACTCATGTGCATCTGCAGGGAGAGACAGTGGCATTGATACAACATTTTCCTCTCCCATCCTACCACCATGCCATAAATCCCTCTTGGCTTAGGTACAGCATCCATTAACTAGGAAACTGGGAATAAAGAAGCCTAGTGATAGATCGTGACTCATGACCAACATTGGGGCTACACACCAGTACTCAGAGTTGACACCTGTTTAGTTCTGATTTTGGTTAGAGCCCCACCCTTGCTCATGAACAGTCAATCTTAACTACAGTTTACTGAAACAAGACAACTTGAAATCTTGGCATTTTTAAAAAATAATGTTATATATTTTTAAAAAATCTTTAACACAAAGATAATACAGAAGGTCAGGATACTGTTTGTAATACAATGTGCATTTGAGAGAGAGAGAGAGAGAGTGTGTGTGTGTATGTACACACACACACACACACACACACACTCAAGTTTAAGCTGAGCTTTTCAGCCCTTATTTTTGAGTGAAAAAATGACCCTCAACTTATACTCGGATCAATATAAAGTTGGGGTCCGGGGGGATGGGAGGAGGCGAAGCTGGTGGTGCGTGGCTTTGCAATGCTTTGCCTGCCACGAGGTGTCCGGCGGCAGCAGCGGCAGAGCAGAAGAGGTGGGAGCCGAGGGGAGTAGGGGGAGGCCACGCCAGTGGCATGTGGCCTTGCCCCACTTCACCCACCACTGATGTGTCTGGAAGTGGCAGTGGTGAAGCAGGAGAGGTAGGGGTGGGGGAGGCAGCACCGGTGGCACGCGGCTTTGCCCCACTTCGCCTGTCACTGAGGTGACCGGCGGCAGCAGCAGTGGTGAATCAGGGGAGGTGGTGCTGGTGGCATGTGGCTTCACCCTGTTTCGCATCCACCGAGGTGCCCGGTGGTAGCAGCGGCAGTAAAGCAGGAGAAGTGCTGCTTATCAGGATGCAACCCCCAGCCCTTTCTTTTTGAGGATTCAAGGATGGCTGGCCATAAAGTGTCATAAAGAATCAACGTCCACTCCCTGTCCCCTCCCTCCAGCACCTGGATCCCCAGATGGGGCTCACTTACACAGAGGGACAGCTGGCATCCCTGCCCCACAATCAAGGCTGGTTATGGGGTTAGCTCTGAAATGACGCGGGAGAGGGGATGGAGGGAGGCCGTCAGCCCATGTATCTCCCCCCACCTGTTCTCTGTCCCCATGTATGCACCCACCCACCCTATCTGTGCAACAGGTCAGCCTGAGCTCCCCCCCCCAGTTCCTCTGCCCTTCCGCTTCTTCCTCACTTGAACCTCTCCTACGCAGCAGTGTCCCAGATCTGCAGCTTGATCCTTTGCCCCAGCTCGATCTCCAACAGGCATGAGAAGAAATCCACACCCACTGTGGGGTCAGATGGGAGGAGGCGGTGCCTGGCTGCCTTGGGGAGCACTTGGCCGGCTTTGGGAGGGCAGCAGAGGGCAAGTCCTGCCCACCTCCTGAGCGCTCGGCCAGCTTGGAGAAGGCAGCAGACGGCAAGTCCTGCCCATTCTGCCATCTCCCAAGCACTCGGCCGGCTTGGGGAAAGCAGCAGAGGGCAAGAGATGTTGAAGAATTGTGGGAGTTGTAGTCTCTCCAGCGAGATTGCCTCTCCTAGGCTGTCCACAGGCTCCTCCTCCCTATCCACTCCTCCTCCCTTCTCTCCTCGGCCAGGCAGTAGTTTAGACTAGGGCCAAGACAGCTTTCATGATATACTTTGAGGAAGCTTGCAATATTTACAGTAGAAAAAGAATATCTTGGAATTAAAATGAAAATGGAAGGGAAGAAGAGATAGAGTAGGGTGACACTAACACTAGAACTCCAGAAAACCTCTCCCAGTAATTTTATGTATACAGTATGTTAAATAGCATGTGGGGCAGAGCAGAACTCTCAGGGACACCTCAACTACTCTGATTTCTTAAAAGATGCTTCTTAAAAGTCCCACTTTTGACAGAGAGTGGGACAGATTGGGAGTTTTCATGACAGATTTCTAGAGAGCATAAAATATTCACAGAAGGGGGAAACCCCCAAATTACCTCTGTTGTTTTTAACGCACTAAATTAGCTGATTACTGCTGAATATATAGCAGAAAATGGCATCTGTTTACACTGTAATAATATAAAAATTGCTTGCAAGGAACAGAATAAGCAACAGTTTACAAAAGCTAATCATATTTGTGCACAAGTCTGCAAAAAGTAAACTGTTAATACATACCCACAGGGGAAAAGACTTGCTGGCTGAAGCAATTTGATTTTAGCATTAAGGTAATGTACTGAGCATAAAATGTCACACAAACAGAAAGAGAGGGCAAAAAAACAACTATTTTCTGCCCAGTGGTGAATGGCATGATCATTTTAAAGCACTCAGAATGTTGGCAGCATATCCTATTGTATGAATTAGTTCTCTTGAATTGTTCAAATGGTGCATACAATGTGAGTGCTGGCATTTTATTCTTAAATAATTAAGGCATAGCATTTGGGCACTTTCAATATAATGGGCTGCAATCAAGACTCAGAATTCTAGATATTAACTGAGAAATGAGGGAGGGCTTATAAATTATCAGCCAACACTTGTCAACAGGATTTTGATTGTCCTCTTAAGTCCAATTTAGGAGGAGAGGAGATGCTCCAACAAAAGCATTTTTTTAAAAATTAGTAAAACTACCCTTTCTTTTCTTTTGCTCCAATACAATAAATAAAATGATATACAACACAGAATGATACACAAAAGGTTTTAAAAGTCTGACATCTTCAGCTGCTAAAACCTTTTCATGACAAGATTAGAAACAGCAAATGAGAAATTTTCCTTCTTCTCATCAAAACCCTGTTTTCCCTTTCTGCATCTCAAAGATCAACCCTGTGTCTCGCTAAAACCCATCCTTCCAAAACAATGCCTGTTCAAGGGGATGGATATATGATTAAGAGTCTTCATTTATTCACATCATAAAAGAGTACCATCTTTTGCTAAACTTGTTTCTCATTTCAATTCTTTTGATTACACAAACCCTTACACACAGATTCACTGTCTTACTCTCTAGTCTCCACATCTAATAATAAAAATTGTTGCTAAGTGTTTAATCTTTTGTCCAATAATCAGTATTTGAATGGCAGCTTCTTGACTCCAGAAGCACAAGACTTGGGAGCAACCTGTCCCTCATGTGAATGAGCAAGCCATACAGCCCACACTCTCTTTCCAATATGCTGCCAAGAATACTTTGTTGTATGTACAAATGCCACATGTTCTCATAATTGCTCTGAAATAGACATATAAAGCAAAGGTTCTGCAGCTTCAGCCCAGTGGGAGCCAGATATATTGGTGCTTCATGTTCCCATCCCTCCTGCCTTCCCGTATAGTCCATCACCTAGCAAGTTCTTGGTTTGGAAAGCTTCTCCCTTAGCATTTTTATGGGGAGTGAAATACCATTCTTCAAACTTAGTTATGGGTTTCAGAGGCAATGTAGCAAAACCTGTACCTGTGTCTTCTGCAACCAGGTAAGGTTATTATATTGAAGTTCCTCCTTCAGGAACTTGAAGAGTTCTGTCAAAGAGGTCTCACATCAAGGAGACCACTTGTTATTCTGCTCAAATCTTTCTGGTGAACAGAACAGAACACAGCAGTTCAGAAATTGACATGGGGAAAAGGTATTTAAACTATGGCTTTTCCCTGGCATCTGTGTGTCTGAAGTAGGCATGCACATTTCATTTCAGAAGTGGCCCAGTTTTGAAATGAAACACGGGAGCCCAGATGGCATTCGGAACCAGTCCAACCCTCCGGAACGAATTCAGCCAATCTCTTACCTTGTGCTGGGTTCGCATGGAGCTAAACTCCAATGAGGAAGAAGCCTCCAGCATCATCTTTCCTTCTCCCTGGCGCTCACCAATCAGGAGCTGTGCAGGGAAATTCATCATCCCACCTCCCTCTCTGATTGGCCAATGTCAGGGAGAAGGAAAGATGATGTTGGAGGCTTCTTCCTCGTTGGAGTTTAGCCTCGCTTGTGCCCAGCGCAAAGTAAAGAATTGACTGAATTCGTTCTGGAGGGTTGGACTGGTTCCGAATGCCAGCTGGGCTCCCGCATTTCATTTCAGAATGGGACCATTTCCAAAATGAAATGCCCATGCCTAGTCCGAAGGGTTGCTACTATGCAGAAATTAACTATCCTGCTCAAATCTTTCTTATACAAAGATAAGAATGGGGCACAAATACAGTTATCTTCCCTGTTTAGACAGAACAACACTTTTTACGGAAGAGCTATATAATTTAATTTTGATTGTTGAACCACTAGCCCACACTGTGAGGTAGGGCTATAAAGGGCTGTATTTGTGAACCTAATTTTCTTTCTCCTAGTAATAAAATTTTATGGAATCGGTAGGTTAAATAAGTGTTATTTGAAATATGAAAGGAATTTGGGAAGGAGGATTATTTTGCTGACAGCTTCCTTAACCGGGATAGAGAATTTCAGATGTACCTTAATTCCAGAGGTTTATGATTTCTGGAAACAAGGTTATGCATATCTTCATGAATCAGGATTCTTAGGCATTTGAAAGTGGAATACCTCAGGGTTAATCTCGTCAAAACATGAATTCATGTTGCATTGGCATATAGAGAATAACCAAAACTTAGAATAGTTAATAGTTAATCTTTGACCTGCTTTCAGACTAATCTAGGATTAGGGGATATGTGAGTGGCTTGCGTATCTATTGTAAGGTCTTCTATGCCATGCAGCATAATCCTATGTATGTAAAAACAGTAATAATCTTACTGAATTCAGTGGGGCACTTCCAGTTAAGTATGTGTAGCACTGTGGCAGCCTCAATGCCATACATATAATATGTAAGAAATGTGTAGAATTATCTGCACAAAAGTGTTTATGAATCTGAGATGGAATTAGAGACACTGAGCTTCTTTTAATATTCTGGCAGGGTCATGTAAGAAGTCGGCTAGAACCAGACCTGCATAAAGGGCTCTGCTGGCAGAATAAGAAAGGATTACCTGACGTATACCATCTTTTCATTGCATGATCTGCCTCATCCTTTTCTTAACGTTGTAGCATGAATGACTTCACTCAGTTCCTTCTTCCATCCCAGTCACTAATTATATATCTAGCTGTAGTAGTTAGATCCCGTTTCTCTGTCTCCAGTTGTAGTTTCTATAAAACATGTCTTTCTTCTTTAAGATGGTTTTGCTCAATAACTGTAAGCAGTGGCTTCCATACATATGCAACATTCAGAGTAATACTGCTTCAACACACTAGTTGCTGCAGTCCAACATAAAATACAGCATTTGCTTTCATGTTTTGCTTCTAAGCCTTTCAGAAAGAGCTGAAGGACCATTATGGAGACCGTAATACAGAATTGGGATGACCTTTTATCTGTTCCAGCATTTAAAAAAAAACATTCTCATGGAGGCAGTGGCTTTCTTGATTTCATTGGCTTTCATCTCTACCAGGTGGGGGAGTGGAAAATAATATTTGAAGATTTCATATTACAGAAGAAACGTATGTCAAAAGTGTTCTAGCCCTGAGCACAGACATATGGATATATCAAATGAAGATCAGCTGCTTCAGATTTGAATCATCTGGTCAAATAAAACCATCTAGATTCTAAAACATTGTATAGTCTGCTGACCCTACTCTGTTTCCATGGTTCTACCTTAGATTCACCATGATGAATTTTGTTTGAGAACTATTTCTATATTTTTTTGCTCCACGTGCCTGGATGTTCCATTAATCAGAGGAAGGCAGCCACATCAGGTAGCAGATTTGAGGTGTCCTATTGCTAGCTTATTTATTATATACTATTCTACTGTCAAGGGAGAGAGGAACTTGTAGGACTGTCTATCTCAGGTGCCAAAATAATGAGATTTCCCTAGGAAACTACGTGGCTTGCTTTGAAGGAAAGGAAACACGTCTACCTCTCCTTAGATGACAAACTTATGTTGGGCTGGACAAACTGACAGTTCTAGAAAAGTGTTTCTCTGAGGCACACAGACAGTGTGTGGCTGTCTGAAAGAAAATGGGCTTTTAATAATGTCTTTGTTACAGGTTCGGGCCTCAACTCCACAACATTCAAAAAGGCATCTCATTATGTGCCATTATATTTGTGCATAAGCAGCTACACCCTGAAATGGTGTGAGAGTACAAATCATTTCTCTATGCAGTTGCATCATTTGGTGGAGAGCAGGATTTCCAAGCCCACCAAAAATCATTAAGGCCAATTGTTTATCCCAACTAAAATAAACCCATAGGATTAGAGGGTACTGTATTACATATGGCTAATTTACCAAGCACCCGTTGAATGATTATGCACCCTTAATCATGCTCAGAGGTGACCCACTGAATCCAATGTAACATAACCTAGCCATAAGTGATTTGTCAATGTGGATGTACTTTAACTGATTGATCCCATGTGTGTACTCTAAGCAATTGGGTAACTTAGATCAAGAATCTTGCGGATTCAGAACAAACTTTTTTTTCTGAAGTCCAACTGGCTGAGAATAAAACTAAAAGTCCTGACTCTGCTAATGAATTAGTTTCATTCTAATCAGTTGGTGGAATCCATGTATTTTGGATTCCAATAATTATGCTTTGTATGTGACTGATTCGTCAGGTAGCATGCATCAACACTGCAGGACTCCTCAGGTGTGTAATATTCTTGCTGTAGGGTAACTAAAGGAGGGCACTTAATGAAGATTAACGATTTAATGTTTTTCTCTCAAGCGATCTTGCCTGACCTGTGCTGCTGTTTTTAAACTCCACCACTTTTTCTTTCTTTTTTAAATGAATTTGCAAGCCTGTCCCAATCATAGCACTTTACTGTAAAGATCAGCAAAGCTGCTGTTTTGATTGTATACAGACAAATGAAAGTGGTTTCCGTAGCAACAGGTACCAGATTAAAACACTTGAGATGGCAGTGCTTCTTTTACCCACTCAAGGTTCCTGTATTTCTTCTGTTCACAAGTTAAAGACTCAGATAATATTCAGTCATTAGGGAGCATTTGGCGGATCTGAAAGGAAAGTGACTGAGAGAAGAGGTAAGTGTGTTTGCATGTTATTCTAGTCTGAGCTGTTGAAAAGATTTCTCCCTTTATATTGAGTCTTGGGAGGCCATTAGCATTATACTGGCAAGTTATGATATCCCTTTCAATATATACTAGGAAAGATAAACTGCTTTCACTTTTATTCCTTTGCTTTTGGTTTTCTCTAGAAAATTGTTCTTTTCATTTTCATGTGTGGCATGAGCGTAGCAGCACTGCCTGAAATATGAGACACATAAACTGTTCCCAAATTATGAGTAAGGGCACTATCCCACAACTGATAATATCTGGATCTAACTTACAGAAAAAGCGCCTCCAAAACTCGAACCCTCACGAGCAGCAGGTTTTTTATTTAAAAAAAAATCTCTGTCAACGCCCACTTAAGCGGATCCCAGCGAGTTTTCCAAGACTCAAGCCGGAGGGTGGCGATTTTTTGCCTCGCTTCACATGCTGTTGCTGCTGCTGCAGAGAGTGGCCAAATGCATTCTGTGGTACCACAACTTGCCTTATGTCAGTAGAACCCTGTTGTAGTGACCATTCTCACATCTGGCATCAGCTGGGTGAAGAACCAAAGGGTGTGGGGAGGGAGGCAGTGAAGGAGGGAGGCACTGAGTTGTGTCACAGTTTTATTCCTCTTAGCCCAGACTCACAACCATTCTATGGCCACAAAGTTAGACCAGGATCAGGGTAGGCCTAAGCAATTTACAACATCCCTAGGCGAGAAGGGGTTTGGATTCAACACAACATAATTCAGTCATCTCTTACCTATCAGTTAGGCTTGCACCCTTAATCATGCTCAGAGGTGACCCACTGAATCCAATGTAACATAACCTAGCCATAACTGATTTGTCAATGTGGATGTACTTTAACTGTTTCTGGGTCCCACAATTGTGAGCTCCAACCCAGAAGTCAAAATTTAGAATTAGCTTTAACTTCCCCGCTTATCTCTGGGTTGGGACCAGACTGGGTACCTCTTTGGGGCCTCCTGCACTTACCTCAGGCCTGATGCTGCCCCAAACAGGCCTCCAATGGGCTTCCCGGGCCTGTTGGCTTCCGGCAAACCAGAAGTGACTTCCAAAACCTGGACGTGACTTCTGGGTTGCTGGAAGCCACTTGTGGGGCCTGTAACAGGCCTGGGAAGCCCATTGGATGCCTGTTTGGGGCAGCAACAGACCTGGGGTAAGTACAGAAGGCCCCAAACAGGCCAACACAGCTTGCCTCCGGCCAGCGCTGCCCACCCTTGCCTACATATACTGAGGTCCTGTGAGATACCGGGACTGTAGTATATGAAACATGATACGGTGGAGAAGTAGATAATGACTTGTTTATTTATATTTATTAATTTATACATGTATATACCACCCATCTTCCTAAAGGAACTCCAGGCCGTTTCCAACAATACAAGAAAGAAGAGTAATACAACAATATGTAAAAAGATTTGTAAAATGATCACAAAATTAAGCAAACACAACTAAAATAATAAACACTGGCAAGACAATCTTACTCTAATAGTCCCAGAAGACTCAAAAAAAAAAAAGGGGGGGGGAGTCCATTACCTTCAGCCATACTAATGTGAGAAGTAAAGTTGGTCATGAAATTTTTTGCATGACTACATAAACTGTACATTTGGTTACTTCTACTAAATCATGTGGCTTTTGTTTGGTCGGTATTTCAGAGTCAGCTGTAATCTTTAATAAACTGTCATGAAAGAGTTGTCACCCACCTGAAATCACCCACCTGAAAGAGGCACAGTTTTATTCACTATAATAGCTGCTGTAAAGGAAGCTACTGTCATCAAACATTGGAGACATCAGCCAATCAAAAACTAGTTTTAGTGACCATGTCGGATAGAGAGTTTGCCCTGCAATGACTGGATTCTGTTTTCCTCAAGGTGTAGCATTTCTAATATGAGTGGGAGAACATACGCAAAGCATAATAATTTACTATGGGCTGAATTAAAAAGCCTGCTTTTACATCTGTATGTTTGTAGCATTAAAATAGCCTTAAAAGCAATGTCAAATCAGACATAATTACTGACAGTTTAAAAGCATGTACTGAAGGACATTTTTGGTATACATATTAACCTTTATGACTGAGTACAAGAGACATGCTGTAGTAAATGTTAATCTTCGTGTAGCGCTCTGTGCTGATGACTGTAAAATGGAAAAAACATTGATTCTGCAATGTGAATAACTGCCTCTAAGATCTGGGGGCAGGGGCTTGACTGCTGACATGGGAAAGATTTATATATTTCTATCTTGTTTGTCAAGGTTCCAATTGGACCATCACCATGCAGCGCTTGTGAGATGGACATTGTTTAGAAATGGACCCGAAATGACTTGAAGCCCCATATACAATTTTTTGTTCATCTCTTGGTGGCCATCCTTCTGGACATGAGTCTCCCACTACTTAGCCATGCTGTTCTGTGGGAATCAAATATCCCAAAGACAGAGCTACAGTTTTTACAGCCTGAAATAATTTACTGCAAGTATTTACATTCCAGTGGTGCTTTGGTCATAGCCTGAAAGAGTGCAGGGTCAACTCCCTGTCAGCTAACCAATGGAGGAGGATTTTGTGGAGGAGGAGACAGACAGACAGACAGACAGACAGACAGACAGACAGACAGACAGGTGTCCTTGACACCTTGCCATTTGTGTCAGTTTGGACTGCAGCAAAGGAGAAAAGCAAAAAGTGTTCTGCTTGTATACCGCCCCATACCACTTCAAGTAGTCTCTGGGCGGTTTTACAGTTTTTTAATTACAGTATGCAGGCTACACATCCCCCCCACAAGCTGGGTACTCATTTTACTGACCTCGGAAGGATGGAAGGCTGAGTCAACCATGAGCCTGCTACCTGGGATTGAACCCCAGGTCGTGAGTACAGTTGTAGCTGCAGTACAGGCATTTAACCACTGCACCACAAGGCTCTCATTTGAGAAAAGAAAGATGACTTATATCTAAAATGATTGATGAGAGAGCAGGCCATCAACATGCTTGGTTATGGAAGACAGCAGGCTCTTACTCTCTTTTTCTCTGTTTCTGTGTGAAATGGGAGATTTTGTTGTCTAGTCAGAAGACATTGTCCCAACTGACAACTGCCTGACTGTGTGGCCCAGACATGTTAGAGCATGCAGTGGACAGCTGGAAAGATCATGGATGTACCTTTGCAGTCAGCCATTTGCAGTGTATGATTCTAATATGCTTCTGACTTAGGAAATTAAATGACCAGCACTGTAATGTTGCACAACCAGAATTATTTGGGACTGCCTACTATTTATCTTGATTTCACTGTCCATTGGCCATCTTGCCCTAAGGAATTCCAGCCACCATTATAAATCAACATCTCCTCATAGGACAAATGGAATCTTTGCGAAACAGAATAAACATGGGTAGAGTTCTAGAGACACAATCAACAAGTGTTTGATGGTTTACTTCACCATACTTAGAGTAGATTTGTTCGATAGAATAATTTATGTCTCACTAATTTCATGTGGCTAAGATTGCAATCTTAATTGGCCATGTTACTTGAGCCAACACAAAGTTAAGAGTAGTCCAAGTACAATAGCTTCCATAATTCAGCCTGGACATTCAGAAGTTACTTAGACTACCATTTCCCTAGTTTGGCTCTGTGGCTGCATGTTGGCTGGGTCTCTGAGTTGGTTGAAGTTGGATCTAATACAGCACATGCCCTTCCTTGCTTTGAACACTCTATACCCTTTTTGGCTCCTTATTTGTCAACAAAACATTTTGGACTCAGATTGCTCTATGTAATATCATGTGAGAAAAGAAAGATAGCTTTTTTATATCATTTAATTTTACTTTGACAAGATTTGAAATCCATTGCTAGGGTGATACAATCACTAGAAGACAGCCTTGGTTTTGCACCTTTCCTCAAACTAAGTGCCTCTGCTTTAAACTGGCAGAGTCACTGAATAATTTTTCTGAAATTATGAGAATAGAAGAAAGATTGTTTCTAGCAAAGACATTTGTTGTTATTGTTTTGCTGCTGATGGGAGACAGGCCTCAATGCCTGGAACCCACCAGCCATCAAATCTTTTATTTTTAAAAAGGATGCAGATGTTGGGGTTTTTTGATATTTTTGGAGAGGAGGGAAAATTAAACAATATTTTGTAGACATGCTGTAGCAAACCAGCTCCTTAAAGTACTATAAATGCAAGAATGTTTATGCTTTTTAGACAGAGCAGATCTTTCTATAAGATTACTTTACAGTACTACTAAAGACTGTTAAACTCTATTTCTAATGTACTCTTCATTTTCTGCTGTGGTTATCTTATGAACTGTGTGTTTCCATCATCATCATCATCATCATCATCATCATCATCATCATCATCATCATCATCATCATCATGTGGTGTAAAAGTCAATTCTGATTTACAACCTACTTTGGCTAAAATGGTGCACTCAATCGATCATCCTCTTTTCACAGTTCTAAAATATGTTTTTGACTGGGTTTCAGGTTGTGGCTCTATTCTTCCTCTTTTGTCAATACTCTACAAAGTTACTGTTACATTTCTCACCTTGTCTGATTTTAGCACCTATACTTGTAGGATATCATATGGTGAAATGTTTTTTAAAAACATGACTATCCTGTTTAAAGACATTATTCACTGGAGTTTTAATAATCTATATTGGATACCCACAGCAGCAACAACCAAAAGTTTTGGGAATATTTTTGCCGCCTTCTATTTGATAAATTTGTATTACAGGAATAGATGATGACAAAGTTTTGGAGCTTCCCACATCAGTTCTAAAGGTCCAGGAATAGATGATGACTGTAGTCTAATTTAGAACCGGTTAAATTCTTGGCAAGCAATCTCTCCTTCCCACTAGAAATACTATTAAACTGCCAGCGCTAGTTATCTTGAAACAACTTTAAACACCTCTTTGTCTTTATGGAAAGTGAAATTGTTTTGCAGCAAGGTTTTCTCTTTTTATTATAACAAGGGCGCTTTAAGCTGCTTTTTTCTTTTTAACTATATGTAAGTGTTTGTAGTTGTTGTTGTTGTATTTACATTGTATTGTACTTGCTGACTTGTTTCAGCCTTGTAAGCCGCCCAGAGTTCCCGTGGGAAGATGGGCGGGGTATAAATTTAATAATAAATAAATAAATAAATAAATAAATTTTACATCCTGAAATTTTAACAGAACACATTTAAATGCCTCTGTGAGTGGAGAATATGGAAAAAAACTACTACTTTGTAGGAAGTGTGGAAAAACATCATTTTATTTAGGCACTGAAGGTAGTTTCATTATATATTTCAGAAGACAGGCAGATAGTGTTTTTCACTGCAGGGTACTATGATTTTATTTCAATTTGCTACATGTTTTCATTTCTTTCTCCCTCTGGGTGAAGGGAGGGTTTACCACCATACCAAGGATAATTCTGTAATGGATATAGAAGATGTCACCTATGAAGAATATGCAGTGACCAAATAATTTTGGGATTAACATGGGCAAGAGAATTGTGACATTTCAATGAAATAAGGTTCTGAGTGGATTAAAAATACCAAAACCAATTAAAGAACAACTATAAAATGTTTTCTTGTATCACAGAAACCAGCATCAGGCTATGATGACATAAATGTGTATGATAGTCAGTCATTTATTTATGCCATCCTAACCTAACATTGGCCTTTCAGTGTAATAGTAATTAACACCTCTTACCTGTCCACATTTTGCTTATGATATGTCTCTTAATGTTATGTGTTGTTTCAAAGTTGTAAAGATGCATGATTGTGCTTTTTCGGTTAAAGTTGTTTCTAATTACTATCTTCACTGTCCAGTGTTCTTTCAATAAGGGTACCTACCACAATAACCAAGTAACTACAGAGAAGGTGAATTATGGACACAGCTAAATAGTTTCCTGCTGGCAACAAACACATGATCTGGATAAAATTTAAAAGGAAACTCTTCCATTTGTCGCTAACCTTCCCCAACACCTTTGGCCAAGTTAATTACTATGTCAAAGGTTTGACTATCTAAAAACGATCAGAAGTCCTTTCAGTATGAAACATGTACTGTAGTGTCATTTTTGTACTGGAGTTATATCCTTGCCATTAGTAAATGAAACAAAGAAACAAATATCTTGTGTAGTAGGAAAAGGGTCAAAGATTACAACAGGACTCAAATCCATGTGAATCCTTACATATAGATCTCCATCAATAGGGCTGGTTCATTATCTTTAAGTATTCTTCCAGACCTTTATGAGCACTGCCAATTAACCACAAAATTCTCCCATTTGTGGAGCATATAATTTCCACTAGAAGTTTTAGATTATTTCTTCCTGATGTATAGTAGCATTGATTTTACCTTCCTTCTACCTTCAAGGACATCATGCTGAGAAAAACTCCCCAAATCACCAGTATGAGTCAGTTTAAGCAACACAGTTAGTATCCCAGGAGTCCGGAATCTTGTTGGTGTCAATGTAAGGTTTGCATAATTTGCAGTAGCTAATTGCTGCTACTTTACCAGGTGCTGGAGCAGGTCTTGGTTACACAGTCAGGCATGTGAAAAGGCATATGGCCAAATACATCTTAGCATCTTGTGAATTTCCTGCACTTAGCCACTGCAAGTTATCTGGATGTCAGTGAACACCCATAGGATTCTGGGGTTAACATCTGGAAAATGAGCCTGTAATCTGAGCCACATTAGTTTTCACATATGTGGCATCTCAATAAAACATTATAGTCATATGGACAGGCATAGCAAGAAAGAACATTGCTGTTTCTCAGACACACAGAGGAGGAATACTGACAGAATTACTATTTTACTAAAAGTAAAATACATGTCATGATGAAACTTTAGGATTAGAGATGGGCACGACTTAGCGGTCTTCCCGTTTCCGTTTCCGTTACTCGTTTCCGTTACTCTACGGAAACGGTAACGGGAATCACTGCCCCAGACTTTGAGCTCGAACCGACGAACGAACAATTTGGTCTGATTTGTCGTGCTCGTTACTTGCATCGCGCAATGCCAAGCGGCACAGAAAAAAAGTTTTTAAAAGTTAAAAAAAACCCGATTCCCGGCCCTAAAAGAAGGCGAAAACTGTCTGAGGGCACCTACCAGGCCAGAAGGGTGTTTTATTTGGGGGGGGGGTTCCCCGCCCCCCTCTCCTTGGCTATTGCTACTGCTGCGCTGCTGGTACCAGGCTGGGAGGGCGCATCCATTTGCCATGCAAAGTTTTGGAGGCTGGGAGGGCGCATCCATTTGCCATGCAAAGTTTTGGAGCCATTCCACCAATCGCATGGCCAGGTTTTGCTGACTGTACCAGGCTGGGAGGGCGCATCCATTTGCCATGCGGTGGGGGGGGATCCAAAATGGCGACAGCAATATCTTTTTTGAAATTGTTGCCCAAAACCCCACCAAAGCACCACAGAAACATGCGGAAATTAGCTATTTTAAATGCTTGAATTTTTACAGTAGCAGCAGTGGGTTTTTCTTGCAAAAAAAAGTCTCCGTTGATTTTATTTTATTTTATTTTATTTTATTTTTTTACACCTGCACATTTGCAATGATGGACTCGCCCATGGGAGTAGACCATGCAAATTTTCCACCAATCGCATGGCCACTTGGCCAGGTTGACCACAGAGACTTCTGGGATGTGCCAATCGGGCATAAACAGCCCACTAATCGTAGCCCAAACCCGAACCCTAAGCCTAACCCATACGCCAGTACACTGTCCTTCTAAGTGGGTCAGAGAGGCACCCAGATGCACCCCAATACTCACCGTAACCTCACCCGTAACTAGCCTAACCCTAGCCGTTGCGCTAAGCCGTCTTAACCCTAAGCCAGATCTACTTGCATTGCACTACATGCAAGTACGTGAGACACAGCGGGTGCAAAGAGTCTGCCAGTCCGTCACTTGTGGCTCTGGCTGACTCCTGCAGCTCCCTCCAGGAGCCCGCTACCCCCTCCCCAAACCAGTACTAACAACAACGAAAAAACGAACCGACTAATTTTTGCAAATTTTCGCGAAAAACGGAAACGAGCCGAAACGGAACCGGCCCGACTAACGACAACTCGAAAAAATTTTTTTTCAAGTCGTGCCCATCTCTATTTAGGATTATGAAAGTGCAGCTAATGAAAACCAATGTTACTCCAAATAGACTCAGTCCACTGACAGGAATGGAATTTGGTAAATGTCCCATTGTGGTGACTAAATCACTAGCGATGATTAACAGATCTGGATTTAGCCCCTCAGCTATATTGCAAACTCTGGAAAAAAGGCATGCAACTGTGTATTTACGACACTGAAACTGCCCAAATACACTGTCAAGAGTGTATGACAAGCTAGCTGACACCACAGCAAGGGCCTCATGTGTTGTGCTTTACTTTTTTCTAAATACATAAGTAAAAGACACATTTGTTATATGGGAGAAAGTGAATAGATATCCAGGGTCTTCATTGTAATGAGAGACTAAATCTTTAAAACAATTACTCCAACCATAGTGCTCTCCTAATTCAAACTTTCCCTTTCTGTATGGGCCTGGGAAATTGCAGAAATCTTTTCTGCCAGTTCTGGCAGACCCCCTTCCTCTTGCATTTTTTAAAAAATCTCAGGTATCTGCTGACATACAGAATTGTTAACAGAATCAGTCTACTAGCTAAGTCCTGCAAGCCGGAGAGCTCAAAAATAGAAAGGGAAAAATAATGCTTCATTTCATTTTGTTTTGTGCCACCCCTGTTTCATTTCATTTTATCTCTTATGATTTTTTTATAAAATCATGCAAAATGAAATGAAACAAAACAAAATGGCTCTCCTTGGCCCTAGAGACACCAGAATTGGTGCCCTGGATCCATTTTTAAAGGGATACAGCCGATGACAGCTTTATGTACACCTTCTGAAATATATAATGAAACTGTACCCCATTAAAAATGGTCGGGTTGCCAGTGTGGGACTCCTGCAGTGGCAACTCAGCCATGTACAGAGGGGTACAGCCATACTGTCATCGGCTATACCCCTTTAAAAATTGCCCAGTCACCAGTGTGTGGCTCCCATGGTGGTGACTCAGCCATGTTCAGAGGGGTACAGCTAAGCTGTCATTGGCTGTGCTCTTTTAAAAATGGCCCAGTCACCACCAGGAGAACCCCCGGTGGCAACTGGGCCATTTTTAAAGGGATACAGCCAATGACAGCTCTGCTGGATCCCTCTGAACATTGCTCCCTGGCACCAAATCTGGTGTTTTTAGGACCCAGGGGAGTCACCACCCACCTGCCTCCCATCTGAGAGGAGGCCAGAAGCCGAGGCTAAGAGGAAGAGGCAGGGAGCACAGGAGCAGTTGCGGGGACCCACCTCCTCTTCCCTCTCCTGGCCTCCGGCGGTGGCAGCAGTGGTGGCTCATTGCAAGCCCAGCAGGTAAGGGACTCCTTTTACAGATGGAATGAAATGGTTTGTATCAACAACAACAAAAATTGACCATTTCGTGTCATCTGTAACAAAATGCTGCTTCCTCATTTCATTTCGTTACTTAACAAAATGACGAAACAGCATTTTGTTTTTCGTTTCATGCCCATCTCTACTCAAAAAGCTAGCTTACAAAGGATGGAGGAAGGGAGGAGCCAAATTATGTCAGATCCTGACTTCTTCCAAAGCAGAGACATGGCCACTAAATGAGGAGGAGATTAGAGTAATCCTATATAATTTCCAGCATATGTATATTGGGGGGAAATGGATTCAGTAGAGATTCAGCTGGTCTGGTTTTAACTCAGCCAATCCTTATCCATCTTGCCGAAGTAGGGTTTCACTCCTGACAGTTGCTGTGTGGACAACCCTGTCCTAATTTCTAATTTTGTCTTGAATATATCAAGGGCTGTTAGCACTCAACAACCCAGTCCCTAGTATCCTATTGCCTAAATGCAGAGTAGAATAGAAATCATCTAAATGTCCTCCCTCTTGTGATCCAGTAACCTCATAATATGCCTATTCTCCCATTGGTTCTAAGGCCTGTTACCAACCTATCAAAACTGGGGGAGGGTGATTTTATGCCATTTCCCTTTCACTCTACTTTTAGGCAACAAGGAACTAACCAAGATATATATGGTGATCACACACATGGAAAAAACAGATTCATGCTCCATAAGCAATGTTTGAAAAATATAGTCTCCACTGGTTAAACAACAAAGACTTTTACGTCTGTGTTCTTTCTCCAATATTTATGGTCCATAGCTGAAGGGGCTCCTTTCATCCCTAGAAAGAATTTGATACATTGGAGGCAGGTGAGATTTTCTTGTCTGCCTCTTCCCCCTTAGCCATTCAGTACTCTCCAGAAATTTAAGTGAAGGATCATCAAAGTCTGTGAAGCAGATTGCTGAATCTAGATTGCTTTCCACTTGAGGGACAAGGGATGCACTTGCTGGTGAGAGAGAAATATGGATCCAACTTAATTCCAAGCAGTGACAAAAGTTCAGCAGAATACATGACTAATTTGTATGCCCAGACTGCTTTCAACAATCTCTAAAGAAGGGCTGCTTACAGATCAGTAGGGAAGAGAAGTGGATAAAACATGGCTGTTTCTTATGATGGATTTCATGCAATGAATTTCTTGTGTTTGTCCCCATGAACACAGTTTCTCCTTTTCCTTTCCTTCTTGCCAGCTATAACTTCTGAAGAAGGAAAGAAAGGCTGCATGCAGTAAATTTCTTCCTTGGCTATCACCATATGAACTGGCCATGTTTTTTTTCGCTTTGCTCTAGTGTTGACATGCAGATATTCCTTCAAATTAGGAAGAGGTTAACTCCACCAGAGGTCCAGAAATAGGTCCAGATTTTGGCATCACATTATTCAGGACAATGGTCATAACCTTACCTTCTATATAATGGCCTTTGATGGAAGGCTAGTAATTTCTTACATAGAAATTGTTTCCCAGATGTTACTTGCTGTCTACTTGAAACATTTCCATGATTGCGATAAAATTAAAAGCCTTCTTACTTTATGGCTGAAGTCCCATTATGCAGCTGCACAAACAGTGTAACTTTTAGATGCAGATTACTGCAGACTAAGAAATCTCTGTAGGCATTATCTGTTGTGTGCTGAATCATACAGATAGTGCCTATGTGAGTTGTTTAACATGCAGCTATTTGCATCCTGAGCAACCGGATTGCAGCCTATATTTAAGCGAGGACCTTTAAGTGAGCCCTTCCCTTTTAACTTATGGAGAAAAAAAACCTAATGCCAAAATTATGAAAATGGATAAGTTTTTTACCATATGAAATGAGAAAGCAAGAGAATCAGACATAATTCTATAACATCTAAAATATTGGAAGTGTTAGAATTTAACTATTTTCAATTATACTTCTACAAAGAATTCAGCAGATTAGCCTCTTTCTTACAATTGCAAATGGTACCCATTATTGAAAGGTGGTCTGTATTTGTACTAATACAGAGAATGCCAGTTTAGAAATGAGCCTGATTGCATGGTTCATTTTGTTCTCCTTTGTAGAGCCAGGCTGCGGCCCACTACAAAGGCACTAAACATGCCAAGAAGCTCAAAGCACTGGAAGCCATGAAAAATAAGCAGAAATCTGTAACTACCAAGGACAGCGCAAAGACTACCTTCACTTCCATCACTACCAATACCATCAATACCAGCTCTGACAAAACAGGTTAAGCGATAATCTCTGTCGTGGTTTATTTCTTTTGTTCTTTTGTTTTTCTTGTTTACCGCCTTGTCTGTTTGGTTACGTGCTTGCCACATTGATTCATGCTTGAGCCATCATTCTATGTAATATTGATTTGTTCTTTCTTCTTTGCAGTACACTTCAGAAAGTAAGGTAATCATGACAAGTTGTGTAACTGATTTCTCTTATGCCCAAAGAGGCTTGTCATCATTTCAGGCTTGAATGCACACATTTTAAGATGAGTAATATCTATGGCAAGCAAACAAAATGAAAACTGCTCAGAACCTCTTAGTGTATATGCAGTGGTTCTCTCTTTCTCTGCAGTTGGCCATGGCATATTTTTAGCTACAGGAAAATAGCACTAATTGAGATGGGAAGCCTCTGATAAAAAAAAAATTGTTAAAGCATTGTCAGAAATCTTGAGCAATGCATGGTTATCTCAAATGGGTGTTGGATGATTTCAAGCTGGATAATAGCTATATAAACCGCACCTCTCATAAACAGGTAAGTGTGACTGATATCTGTTAATTTGGTTCCTTTTCAGTGCCTCAGATTGGGAAGGAGAGATGCATCTTTTTAATGATGGGTGGAGCACAGAGAGTGGATTTCCCCCAAGAATGAAAAAAATTGCAGGCAGCTGGTAAAGGTGAAGGGATTTGAGGAGCCTGCTATTTAAAATCTGAGCCACTGTCCAGGAAACATCCAAGACAGAGTGTTGCGGTCCTTCACCTGAAAGAATTGATCTTGTCACTTCCTGCAGTATGTTTATAGTGAGCACCATCATGAGGTGCATACATAAAAGACTTGTTGAAAAGAGGAATGAATATGATGATTTGTTTCTCCCTGAGTCATAGAAGCTGGTGGAACATGTGATAGAAAGGGAGTTTCTGTACTGCAGTTTAACACATCTCAAACTTGCACAGCATTGGTTTGGAGGGCTTGCTTTGCCTTTGTATGTGACCATCTGCTCTTTTGATGGCTGCCCAATTTTAAACGAATGAAGTGTTTATGCAGCAGCAAACTGGTTCTTGCCAAATGTAGCAGTTCCTAGGTTTTGTTGATATGGCTCCCCCCTTCCCCGCAACAGATGAGACAGAAGATTTGCTTGCCTGACATTTGTAACAATAAGGACTGCATCAATAAGTGATCCTTGTTATTTTTATCAGTGTCTGTAACTCTGGCATGTGGTGCTTTGCAGTTGTCATAAGTACCAAACTTCGGAGGCTGAAAAACGCTCAGTGGCTGTAGAGCAGTGACAAATCAATGTAATCTTCCAGATCCCAGATCCTGCCAGCTAGATGGTATCAGTTCAAAGTTAACTGAGCTGCAAAGTATTCGAAATGTTAAAGGCAAAAGAAAGCAGTGTTCTAGATCATGTATTAATTTGGGAATTGGAATGAGCTTGCTTCGTATTTGGAGACAAAACTAAAAACATTCCAAGGATAACATTTAGGATCAGCTGGAAGATATGTTATACATACAAGTAGGCTGATTGATTTGAGCTGGGTTTGTCACAGGGTTTATATCAAACTAGGATATATTATGGAGAAAGATGGGAAGTAATAGTTGAAAAATATGTCTTGACTATGAAGTATTGAAAAGGATTTAGTACGTCATAAACTATATAAGACAACATTCTGGGGTAGTTTTGCTTTTAATCTGCTGTATCATTTTTAAAGTTTTAAGGCTAGGTAATGAACAATGCTAATTTTTATCCACAAAAGAAATTGGTTTGGGCAAATGAAAGGCAATTTTACCACTGGGAGAAATGCCAGCATTTGTGATGTGAAGCCTGGGTGGAAAACATGCTTTAAAAAGCACAGCAGTGTAAAATGATGGCAATTTTGCCAGAGCTTCTGATTAATCAGCTTGTGCAGTATTTTCATGTTGTTTGGAATAATAACCCCTTTTAAATCTCCTGTGAAGGTTTTAAGCCTGAAAAATGGTACCTTTACACACACACACACACACACACACACACACACGGGGGGGTTAGAAACCTATCAAAAAGACAAGAGTGCTAGCATTGTAGGTTAATAAAAGTAACTCTTGACTGGGATCTTTTGGGTGCACTCCAGGAGATATGGAAACAGAAGCTGTATTCAACACTACACAACAGAATGCACAATTCAACAAAGGGAAGTGCCATCCTATTTCATTATTGCTAAACCTACCCCCAGGACCGCAAAATATCTACTATATTTTGGCTATTTTGCCCCCACTAGGTTTGAGACATCTTCATTGGACCTGTGAAATGGTTTTTTTCCATCCTTCTAAAAACCTACCTAACAGCTTTATAAAGCTGTGCTTGGAAGATTAATGTGTGATCTCAAGTAAGCTGAGTGAAGGTCATATTGCCATTCCCACCACTATATCATGCACAAACCGTGGATAAATTGTGGGTAATATGTCAGCCACAGCACATTGGCCAAGATTTCACATGACTGGCTCCACAGATGAACAAAATGTCATCAGACAACCTTCAGTGCCTAGTTGTGAGACCAGGGGAAAGGCCACTCCATGTGCAAGCTGAAGCAAGAAAACTGAAAGAGCCATTTGTTATCTTGCTTATCCCATTAGCCTTTTGCGGAGAAAGATTCCAGCAAGAAGCTGTAGGCAAATCAGAGGTAAAACAGAAGCGGTAATAGACTGCCAGTTGAACCAGGAAATTAAGCTCTCCTGGAGTGCATTCGCATGGCACTTATGAAAGTGCTTTAAAAACTGTGGCACTTAAAAGAATGCCAACTTTAAAATTTTGTGCACACATATTCATTTTCCTCCTCTCCTGTTTCCATATTGCACCCATCAATTTTTCTCCCTGCATGTGTTTTCCTGTGTATTTTGACATGCATTTTCCCTAAAGTATACATTTGTATACATTGCTCAAATGTATTCATTAGTACTGGCCTCATAAAGCTGAAACAATAGTGAGAACTGAAGGTATTCAGGCGGGGGAGGGGTCATGGGGATAGTTATTTGAAATAAATTTAAAACCTGAGATGAAAAGAAGGAAGCTATCAGTGCCAACAGATCTCTCTCTCTCTCTCTCTCTCTCTCTCTCTCTCTCTCTCTCTCTCTCTCTCTCTCTGTGTGTGTGTGTGTGTGTGTGTGTGTGTGTGTGTGTGTGTGTGTCTGTCTGTCTGTCTGTCTGTCTGTCTGTCTCTCTCTCTCTCTCTGTGTGTGTATATACTGTTCCCATTTCTGCTCAGAACCTTTCTCTGCAGCCTCTGATTGGCCACTGATAGTGAGCAGATGGTAAACAGGCTGAAATGGCCCACTGCACCAGGCCCACTCACTAAATGGAGTTCAGGTGACAAGAGGCACTGGCAGCAGCCATAGTACAGAACCATTGGCTACAAAGCAGCCTTGGAGGATAGAATGCATAACAGTTGGGAGAAATGGAATTTGAAGATAAAAATGGGGTTGGGGTGGGAATGCACAAAGTCTGTAGAGGCCTTGGGTACATACTGTCACTCAGCAGCAATTTAGATCTCTTAGTCATGCCAGGCTTGGAATATAACCTTCACTTTTTAATTTGCTTTTTTTCAAAATTCTGTTTGAAAAAGAATAAAATTATTTTTATCTCATATTCCATGAAACAGATCCTTTCCAGATGCCTAACAAACGTGAAGCTGGCATCAAGGTTGTCCTGCCAGCATTCTCGAGTGGAGGAGAAAAGAGGTCCTGTGTGCCAGGGCAGGGGTGTGGGGCCAAGGAGTATTTTGCTGCTGTGTTCCTTAACGTCCCCTGCTGAATTATCTCTGCAGGACCAAGTCCTCCCTCCTTGCTCGATTAGGAAACTGCTGGTTTGCTTGCTTCTCCCTTTCTTTCCTTTCACTTATATTATTTATTTTGTGATAAGGGTGGATGGTGATGATGATTGCTGGGGGAAAGTTTGAAAGGGATAACCATGAGAAAGACTTACTTAATGTGGTCTGTGCCTTTGAGAGAACTGGAGCATTTGCGGGACTATTATTTGCATGCAGTGCTTAAAACAATAATAGCTGCTGCCTTATGATTGGATGGATCTTTAAAAAGTGAAACTTGAGATCCTTGCAAGCACTCATGTACATATGGCAGCTATATGTACCTGCTTAGTTTCAGAAAGGAGAAAAGATGCAAAAATCTTAGCAAGAGTGGGGAGTGGTTGTTGACTATAAATGGAATTCAGTGGGTCCTGAATTCAGTGCAAATGGAACCTGATTTGCAGTTGTGGTGGACCTTAGTTACAATACTTTCTAGGAGAATAGGATATAACTCCCTTCCCATTTGCTGGCATCCCCATCTCTCAAAATATATGCTTGCTTTACTTTTCTGTGTTTGTCGTGTGCCATCAACTCACAAATAGGTTATAGTGACCCTAATAGAGTTTTCAGGTATTGATATACAGTGGTACCTTGTATAAAAGAATTAATTCATTCCAAATGAAATTATGCTAAGCAAATTTTCTTTTATACAAATTTCCCATAGGAATGCATTGAAAACAGAGTAATCCTTAATCCCGACCATTTTTATGTTGTATGGATTCGCCCCACAGGCGATTCTGTTAAGCAAATTTCCCCTATCTCTGGAATTCTTTATGTTGTACAGATTGTATGTTATACAAACCGTTTTTTATTTGAGGGTCCACTGTTTTTAGGGTATAGTTTTACCACGGTCACCTGTCCATGAGTTTCCATGAGAATCTGAACCCATATCTCCTAAATCCATTTCTGTCTGCAACAAACCACCAGCTTTCTGCTTAACGTTTACTGGAGCACAAACCTTATTTCAAGAGGATACATTTTACTTTTCTCCTGTATACTCACATTACAGAATTTAAATATTTCAGCCTATCAGTTTTGAAAATCAATTTCTTATAGAGAACATTATTTTTTTAAACACACTTTTCTCTTTGTAGAGAGATATCTTTGCATGGTGAATAAAAAAGGACAACTTAAAAAGTGAAGAAATGAGACTGAGAAACCAGGGGATCTTGCTAATGCAGGAGAATGCGTATCATTGGTTTTCTGCCTTCTCATGGGAAAGACTCAGTAAATCATTTAGTACATACTTAACCATATCCCTAATCCACAGTGAAAATGATTAAATAGCAATCAAAGTCAGCTCAATTAGCCATAGTGCATAATTTATCTATGCTTTTATTTACATTTTTCCCCACCAATACACATTTGTCAGGTTTGACCTAAATTAACCACCTAAACAGATCCTGATGGTATTTATCAGTCCAAATCCCTTTACTTAGTCACAATGGCATAGCAAAAGTACTGGCATGTCATTTTCGGAAGTAAATTGCCCCAGTTTAAGAAATCAACAGTAGGGATTATCAGTTGCATACTGAGTTGTATGAGTCAGCATGCAACTGATAAATGTGTAAGATGACTTCTTAGCTTGAGTCAGTTTCCCTCCAAGTTATGCCATTTGCATAGCTATTCCAGCTAATATTGGATCTTCTAGCATGTGTGCTATTAGATCGTACGTAATCTGAATTTCTGTCCTAAAATGAGGAATCTAGTGTACCTAAACCAAACTTAGAAATGTGAGGGATTTTTATTTTATTTTATTTTTATTTTATTTTATTTTATTTTATTTTATTTTATTGCAGAAAGGCCACAAAGGGCAGGAACATGTTTAAGACTACAGAACTCGACTCTGACAATATCCGTGTTGCAGAAGAAATGGCTCAACCATCTTTGTCATCCTCTTCCTTTCTGGGAAAGACTCCCTTAGTCCTCAGGCCTCTCAAGCAGACATCCAATCCTTATGTACACTTGCAGAAACAATTAAAACTGCAGCCCAGGAATGCCTGTTCTGTGCATATAGATCTCGTGCTCCATGGCCTCACCCTTTGCACATCATGGACCTTTTTTTTTTACTCTTCTCATTACTTCTCCTTGGAGTTCCATCTCACTTCTAAGTTTCAGTGAGCACACTCATACATGGAAGTTCCATCCACCCAAGTGTTTTTTTTATCTAAGTCACCAATTCTTATCTAATGTGAGTAGTCCAAAATGTCTGTAAGTTTAAATGGGCAATAAAGAAGTGTAAGTAGCTAGCAGTTACAATTAGGTTCATGAGAGTATCCTTCCTCTTGATCTGTATCCATATATTTTTGTACTGGTCACATCTGACCCACTCTTGAGTTCTTTTGGCAGTAGACTGAAGTGATTTCTTCTTGCATTTATGCAGGTATTTGCATGCTTTTAGATCTCTCTCTCTCTCTCTCTCTCTCTCTCTCTCTCTCTCTCTCTCTCTCTCTCTCTCTCTCTCTCTCTCTCTCTCTGTGTGTGTGTGTGTGTGTGTGTTTGAAATCTTCAAATGAAGAAGTCACAGGACTTTGAAATGGGATGTGTCATGCCCTATAACAGTGGTGGTGAGCCTTCAGCACTCCAGATGTTTTAGACCACAACTCCCAGAATTCCAAGCCTGTGTTGCTAGTGACAAAGGGCTGTGGAAGTTGTCGTTCAAAACATCTGGCATGCCAAAGGTATACTTAAGCAGGACACCCAATGGAATATGGTCCTGGTTAGAGATGGGCATGAGCCTAACAATGAGCCAGGAATTTCATTAAAAATTGCAACAGTGGCAATGGAAATGAGCTCGGGGACAGGCTGGGGAGGTGAGGAGTCAGCCAGACTTTTCTTAGATAGCCATCTCAAAATGTCAGTGGTGGCGGCAGTGGCAGGAAAAGGTAGAGAGGCAGTGGGGTCAGTGGGAATGGGGTAGATTGTAGGTTTTTGGAGGCAGCTAGGCTTTTTTTTAAAAGAAAAACATCAGGCTGTCTAGACAATAATAATAAATTCCAGAATAAACCAATGAACTGATTTGTGGTTCGTTTGGGAAAAATCATAAATTTGTGATTCATCGTTCATAGACTTCCATGAACCACAAACCAAGATGAACCACCATTTTGCTGGTTGGTGCTGAATCTCTACTCCTGGTGGTGACAACATGCCCCAAAAGTCTAACAGGAATAGATATTTCAAACAGCATACCTTCAGTTCTTATTTCTGTCAACAGAATAAAGGGAACAGCGGCAGTGGAATTTATTTGTAGAGCAACAATGAGAAAAGAAGGAAATGGGGGAGGGGAGGAAGAAGGGGGAAAATTATAATCCCTAAATCTATTGATCTATCCAGTCAAAGACTACATAAGAAAGAACAAATCCATCCATCCATTCATCCACGCACACACAATCCTGATAATGTAACACAGTGTGATGTAAGAGAAAAAGAAAGTTTCCAGAGTGCAATGCCTGGCCTAAACGTGATGCAGCCCTTTCCCCTCCCCCCAGTGGATATGCAGTGTGGATAACTAGATCCTTGTGACTTCATTGTGAGCCTTCCAAATGAGTTTCAGCAGTTGGAACTGTCCAGGAGAACTTCAGGCTTAACTAGTGATTCCTCTGTTGATTTCCTTCACATATAATGCTTCCTTCTTGTGTTCCTGTTTTAACCCTTATACTGCTGGAGACTTTTCTGACCTTTTGGAGATGTCTTGCTCTACCCTGGAATTGCCCCCCCCCAAAAAAAAAGAAAACAAAGATACACTCCATTGCAATGAATATAGTTCTTCTCTTTGGTCACCTAAATATGCACAAACACATATGCAGGTATTATGCCTCTATCATTCATAACAAAACTAAAATTAAGGAGTCTACACTCTTTTTCTTTCTTTCTTTCTTTCTTCCTTCCTTCCTTCCTTCCTCTTTTGTTCTATAACAGGACTATTTTCTTCCACATCCCATGACATTAATAATGTCTTTTTTTGTTCTTTTTAATTTTTTAAAAAATTAAATTAAATTTTATTTCCCTAATTTCATTGATTTGTATTTACATGATTTTTCAGGCTTTTTGCTTTGATGCATTTTCCAGTTTTATTCGCTTTCTCTTCCACCTTCTAGTTTTGTACACTAAAATAAATAAACACACATATGGGGGGAAATTCTAATACAATTCTACAACTTAAAAACATGATGTCTAATAAAAAGAAATCTCAAAAATGATTCCACGTTTACAATTACCTACACTTTTCCTCTCTCTTAAACCCCAAGTTATTTGTTATGCTGTGTCTTCCACGTTATCCTTTATGCATACAATAAGCTACTCTTCTCCTGGATGAGCTTCTCAGCTCATTCACCTTGCCATGGGAGCCCTGAGACATCTGTTGCATAGTTTTAATTCATAATACAACCAGTTTTTTCCAATTTTGTTATCCAAGTGGGTCTATTTTATACTCTGCTGGTTTAATAGCTACTACAATAAAATAAAACAAAAAAGCAGGAGTAAATTTATTTAAAACATCTGCCAGGTGATCATTTTTTTAAACCCACATCCACCTGGCAAATTCTGTCATAGTACCTGCTGTTTTATCATCATTGTGAGCCTACTCTTGCCAGTTATATATGTACCAACAATTAAATATCTCACCAATGTTTATCAGAAGGTTATTAAAGAGCTGGAAGAATTGGACACAATAGTTCTTGTTATCCTTGTTATTCTCCCCAGCCAAGTTAATCTCTCTAGTTCTACGAAATCAGTGTACACATCATATTGATACATGATGAAAGAAATTGAAGGAATACTTGTAGATCCTCTTTCCCCTCCCCTATCCACTGTCTATAGCAGGAGTCCTCAAAGTTTTGAAACAGCGGGCTGGTGCACCCCCCAGGCACCACTGGGGGCTGGACCACAGTCCAAAAAAAAAAAAAAAGGCGGACATGGAAAAAAGTGGGGAGGGAGGGGCAAGTGGGCAGAAGCCCCCCATGATTGGCCCATGATCAATGCATCTCTGGGGTCCCAGCAATGCCTCCTGCTCCAGATTGCCACCCTGAGGTGCCACCGCTGGGATCCCTCACATTGGGAAGGAGGTGGCAGTCCAGGTAAACTCAGGACCCTCATCACCTTCTGGGCGGCCACTGAGGAAGAGGAGCAGCAGCCATGGCAAGGCTGTCAAGGCTAGTGCCACTGCGTGCAGATCCAGCTGTGTGCCCTGGCCATCACGCCATCACTGCGCCCCGGAAGGAAAGCTGCCATCTCTCTTGGCCTGGCCCAGCCAGGCCTGACTTGGTACACCTCAAGTGAGGGAGCGAGGGAGCAAGGGCTGGGAAGGAGGGAGGGGAAGCAGGAAGGCCTGCCCAAAGCCACCTGCAGCCTGCTCACTGGCCGAGCCCGGCTGGGTGCGGTGCTCTGTTGACTCGCGAGCCGACCTATCACCAACTGGGGGGAAATGCAGCCCTACCAGCCTCCCAGGAACCAGGCCTGGGTCACCATTGGCCTTCCCTTCCCTTCTCTTATTTCTCCGCTACCTCCTCCTCACTGGTCTCTAACCCGGTGGTGGTGGCGGCAGCTTCAGCCTCCAGCCATGGCTGGGTTCCCTCCTCCCCATCCTTGCTCCATGGAGCAAGGCAGCAGCTTTTAGGGGCTGGGTGGGTGGGAAGTAGCTCTGTTTCCCCCTTGGTTGCCTGCCATCCATTCCTCTGTTTGTCCACTGCCGTGGCTGCTCCATCTCGGAAGGCTGGCTAATGCTGCCTCCGCCTGCCCCTTCCTTCCTCACAACCACAATAACACAAGCGGCAGCCACACAAGGAAGGCAGGCAGGTGGGGTGGAAGAGGAGCAGGGCGGGTCCTCAGGACCATGGAGAGAGTTGGAGACCTTGCCACAGCCCTCCCATTTTAAATTACCCTGCTCGAGTGCAGCCGGTGCCACGACCATCTGGGCTGCCGATGGGGGGAGTGGGGGACCTTGCCGTGGCCCTCCCACTTTGAACTGCCCCACTAGCCAGCATGCCGATCATCTGGGCAGTGGGTGGGGGGAATGACATAGCCCACCGCTTTGAACTACCTCAGCAATAGAAGCAGCTGCAGAGGCTGGCTTCCTTGCGAAGCAGGGGGTAGGTGGGGGGGGGTCTGCAATTGGTCCTGGGGGCCAGATTCAGGACCCTGGGGTGGCTGCATCTGGCCCCCTGACCATAGTTTGAGGACCCCTGGTCTATAGGAACTTAGAACCAGGCTGACATGCTAATACAGATACCACCGCCAATGAGTATTTGGTATATGTATATTCATCACATATTATACTGCACACCTCATTCTGTTGCTATATGTCTGAAGAAGTAGACATGCGGTCCACAAAATGTTACATTAAAATATGAAAGTTAGCCTTTAAGGTGCCACATGTTTTGTGTCTTTTGTTTTGTTTTGTTTTTTTCTTTGATTTTGCCTGGAATTCTTGAAAAAGACTAACACGGTTACCCTCTCCAAAACTTCGAAGAATTTAAAGTCATTTAAAATAATCCAGTTTCTGTTCAGCTATCTGCATGAAAAACTAAATGCTGAAGGCAAGTGTTAATACACATGAGGTCTTTATACTTGCAGCCTAATTAAATTAAAGGAAAGTTACAGCTGCATGCTGTTCAAACTGTATATATGGTGTACACAATATACTCACTCACCCTTCCCTCCATCTATTGGGATTTGTTATTGAAAAATTAGATCCTGTGGGTTTTAAAACAAAATCAAGGATGTTGTTCTAAATTTGGATTATCAAGTGATGGCAGGCAGGCCAGCTGCTCTGCATGCCACTTCCGAAAGTGGGAAAAGGTGATGATTCAGTGAGATAAAGGGAAATCAGCACCTGTGTAGACCTGCTAGCCTGATAACAGTCCCTGTGTCCTCTTGTTTACATGGCCACCAACTCGATTGAGAGAAAGAAGAGTAAATTCTTTGACCCAGCTTTCCAACCTCCAACCTCAAATAACTAAATCCATCTGAAATGATGATGATGATGATGATGATGATGATGATGATGATGATGATGATGATACTTTATTGTCAAAGTACAACGTGTACAATGAGATTAGCTAAGCCTTCCTCATACACCCTCCCCAATACAATGACTCCCACTAACAACCATACAGCCTTGTTGAACCTTGTGGACTTATCACACAGCACACCAGCCCCGTCGTCATCACATGCATATTTAAGGATGCAACGTGATGAGAGGAAATAATCAGATATCTTAGAAACAAACTACCAGGGCTTATGAATAGACATGCCAGAGAGGTCATACTCTTATGAGGTCTATGTTTCTGTTGCTGTGAAAGGCTGATATGATTTGGCACCAGTGATCGCATTTGTTTATGAACACCACATGTTGTAGTCTGGTCAGAAATTAGAACACTCCTAGTGGTTGGTAATAATGAGAAGGCAGCCATTAAGCAGGTAGAAAGAAGAAACTGTGAAAGTCAGCTGGAGAAGACAGACTAAAACCATATGAAACTTATAACATTTTTAATTTGATTATTTTCCCCAAATGGCACTTTTAAATATAGCCACATTTGGCAGTCTGTTTTAGGGCCATCTTTGCCTTAGATCAAGAATGGGAAACCTTAGCTTTCCAGTAGTTTTCATCTGAAATTTTCACACTTCCTTACTCGTTGTGATTCCATACTGTGTGTGGTTTCAGGGAACTAAACACTAAAACACATGGGCATCCAGAAGTTTCTCACCCCAGCCTTTCACAATCTAGCAAGAGGTTTGTTCAAATGCATTTCTTGAGAGTGATCTATCAAGGTGGAGATTGCCTTCACCCTTTTAGGAAGCATATGAAAGTTTGTATTTTACTCGATCACTAAGAAATGGATTTCAGGTCTCCTGCTAGTAGAGATGGGCACGACCAGGAAAAATGACGTTTCGAGTTGTCGTGTGTCGGAGCCGGCCCGTTTCGGCTCATTTCTGTTTGTCGTGAAATTTTTCAAAAATTTGTCATTTCGTTTGTCATTAGTACTGGTTTAGGGGGGGTAGGTTAGCGGGCTCCTGGAGGCACCTCTCTGGGGTGGATGCCTCCTCTGGCCCGCTACAAAGGGAAAAGGAAGGGTAGGGTGCATGACCGTGTAGCCATTGCATACCAAGTGGCGCTGGCAGAGGCACCTCTCTTTTGGGTGCCTCTAGCTCACTAAGAAGGACAGCATACTGGCGTACAGAGTTTTTGGAACTTTGGACTGTGAGCGAGGTGAGAGAAGAATGCCTCTGTTGGGCGCCCTCTGACTCACTAAGAAGGACAGTGTACTTGCGTGTAGTGCAATGCGAGTACAGATCTGGCTTAGGGTTAGGGCAAGGGCTAGGGTTAGGGTTATTACGGGTAAGGTTAGGGTGAGTCAGTGGGCTGCACCTCTGGGTGCCTCTGACCCACTAAGAAGGACAGTGTACTGGCATATGGGTTAGGGTTAGGGTTAGGGTTAGGGTTAGGGTTAGGGCTAGGGTTATAGTGGGCTTTTTATGCCCGACTGGCACATCCCAGAAGTCTCAGTCAAAACCTGGCCAAGTGGCCATGCGATTGGTGGAATGGCTCCAAAAATTTGCATGGTCCCATCCCATGGCCAGCCCATCATTGCGCAGGTGTAAAAAAATAAAAATAAAAATCAAATCAAATCAAATCAATGGGATTGGAGACAGACGTTTATTGCAAGAAAAACCCACTGCTGCCACTGTAAAAATTCAGGCAGTTAAAATACCTAATTTTCGCATGTTTCTGTGTGGTGCTTTGGTGAGCTTTTGGACCACGATTTCAAAAAAAATATTGCGGTCGCCATTTTGGATCCCCCCGCACCGCATGGCATGGCGAGACGAGGATGCCCCCCACCAGAGCAGCCCAGGACAGGAGAGGGGGGAGGCCGGGGACCCCCCCCCAGAAACCACCCCTCTGGTAGGTGCCCTCACTCAGGCAGGCATATTTTCACCTGCTTTTTTGGCCGGGAATTGGGTTGATTTTTTAAAACTTTTTTTCTGTGCCGCTTGGCATCGCGCGATCGCCGCGATGCCATGAACGAGAATGACAAATCAGACCCAATTTTTCTTTTATCGGTTCGAGTTCGAGTTCTGATGGCTTAATTGTCGTTACCGTTTCCGTTGCGTAACGGAAATGAGTAATGGAAACGGAAACGAGAATTTCGCCAAGTCGTGCCCATGTCTACCTGCTAGTTTGTGTGAACTCTAGGTCTGCTTTTAGAGAAATATTATTTTACGTTACTGTTGGGATCTAGTTTATAGTTGTCACCTGTTTCATAGACTAGGTTAGATGGAAGGTACAGACAATATGAAATAAGTGAATAATATAAATACAGTTTGATTGGCGGTTAGTATAAAAATCTCTCCAGTTCCTGTGATCCATGTTGTTTTTGCATTTTTCAGGCATTGCAGCAGTTGTACTTTGTTTATTCTTAAAGACTAAACATAAAGTTCAACAGAAAGACCTCCTTTCTGTACAGCACAGTTCTACCCTGATCTAAAATTAGTTTCTTCACTTCCTCTCAGCCAGCAGATAATAGTCTAAGTCTATGCAAGATGGTTGTCATTATGCAACCAAAGACAAGTATTGTTGACACCTCCAACTTTTTTTGTTTCGAAGGGCGTTTTTCTTTCTTGACATCATGTTCTATGCAATAGACATTAAGTACCCATCTGCATTTTGACTGGCAGAGCCTAGTTTAAAGTGTCTAAATTAACTTCCTTCCAGTTCTGCCTCACCCAAAGACATTCATTTGAGTTGCAAGCCATTGGCCAACTATTGGAAAGAAGTTCTCATTAAACAAAATCATTGTTTCCAGAATACATGATGAAAATCACTTACCTAATCTATATCTCTGTATTATGTTTATTTGTTTGTTTGTTTGTTTGTTTGTTTGTGAGGTTTTTTTTTACCCAGCCCATCTCATGGGAAGCCACTGTGGGCATTTTACAAGCATGTTCCAGTATGCTCATTCAGCTGATATGTTCTAACATGTTCCTAACATTCAGCTTTGCATGTAAATGTGTTAATCTGTAACTCCTCTGATTTAATAGCAAAAAAGACAAATGGCAATGTAATCCCGATAAGCAGGCATGTTTTGAAAACTTATCCTAATGGTCTGTTTACTGAATTACACAGTTTAATTAAAGTAGCCAGGACCCAAGCCTTAACATTACTTCATAGTCTCAAATGGACTTTAAGTTAGGAAAAAGACAATGTGCCTATCAGCATCTGAGTGAGTGTTGCAGTATTTTTTTTTGGGGGGGGGGACACAACTCTTTCTGAAATAGGTCCTTCTAGTTTTTACTAGGATCATAGCCATTGGGTTGTGGTGATAGGTTTCAGATACAGAACTGGAAAAGTTGTGCTTCTTCCTAGGCAGTGCGCTTGAGAAGTGAAAGGATAGTGGGTTTTAATTTCCAGCCCAACTCCATGGTGTAACCTCGGCTTCTCGTGCTATCAGTTCCTCAAAGAAGTATTTGCTGATAAATGTAGAGCCCCTTTCTCTTTGGTTGTCCTTCTGTGTTGAAGCTATACTGTTGTTCGTAATTAGGCTCACAACATGTGAAAGAAACTCCACACCAGCTGTTCTTCACATTCTTCTACTTTCTGTAATTCACAGCACCTTCCCACAGTTGCATTACTACTGTTACTTGTCAGGTTGTTAGGTCTCAGAACACAAGCTGAAGTATCAGAAAATTGTCATTCTTATCTGGGTTTCCAAATCTAGAACCAAATCTCAGGACAAGTTGGTGTCAAGGGGCAATGTTTTATTTTTGTTTGTGAAATGTCTTTGAGGTGCTGGTTCCTGTCTCCCACATGAATCAGAGTGAATGTTTTCACATATGGCGCGTATGCCTCCCAACTGTTGCTTGTCCCTTCAAGGGGCCTTCCCGCGACATCATAAGAAAAGGCCCTGTTCGCCGGTCTCATGTTTTGGTCCCGATCCCTCAGAGAAATGGGCTGCTAACCTGGCAATTGTAGTTGTGAAATGTGCGGGCCGTGTTCACCAACAGTTGACTCCCAAATTTTAGAAGGATGAAAACAAACTGAAAAAGCCAACCTTAGTGTTTAAGTAACTGAAATTACCATAGATTCTGCTTGTATTACTATCGTGTGAGTGCATTATAAAGCATTCGTAATGGCTGATGCATTATTGTCAAATCAAGTAATATTAGAAAAGGGCTTTTATGATTAATATTAATTCAGTAGACAGTTTAAGTGAAGTAAATTATAGAGGCATGGAGGCATGTAAATGTAGCATTAGCTGCACCAGCAAAGTAGTATTTCACTGTAAATTACTTTTTGTAGGTTAATAAAATTAGCCCACTTAGTATTCATACAGAGCTGGAGAACTCTGGAAGTTTTAAAGTAGTTTTTTTTAGTATGCGTACCTGCCTCTGAATGAAAAAGTCTTATTCACAAAAATTAGTGCACTCAGCTAATCAGCTGTACAATTATTTTACAAAGTTCTGACATTTTTACTCAGACTTCTGCACATCACCCATCACAGGGGTTTCAGACCAGCTAACAGACATAGTGAGAAATAAGAAAAATACAGTGGTACCCAGGTTTACAAATGCCTCGGTTAAAGTAATTTTCGCTTCATGAAAAGAAGTCTGTTTAAAATAATGCCTCCATTTACACATTTTTTCTGGAAAACCCCAGTTCATGCATTTTCGGAAGGACTTCATTTCCCAGGATGCATTGTGCCCCCATGTGGTTCTGGTTTACAAAGCATCTGGCCAAACGGATTAACTTCAGAAACCGGGCTACCACTGTATATAAACCTATGTAAATGTTTAATTTGGTCAAGCCCATCTCTGACTTTATTTTTAAAAAGAGAAACAAGACCAAGAATCAGAAAGTACAGGTTAGAAAGTGCAAGTTACCTATCTACCCGGTTACCTATGTACCTACCTACCTACCTACCTACCTACCTAACTAACCAACCAACCAACTAACTAACTAACTGTCCCCTGATCTGACCCCATGACTGACTAATGAGTTTGTAGATATTACGGTGAGCAAAGCTAACCAGGGACAACTAGATTTACTTTCATGTACAATAACTGCAGTTCCTGTTGTATTCAGGCTGTATTATAAGCACCCTGAGAAGGAAGACTCCTTAGAATGCCATAATTATGAGAACTGGGGGGGGAGACACATGTGAATTAGAGATGGGCACGACTAGGGAAAATGACGTTTTCGAGTTGTCGTGTGTCGGAGGCAGTCCGTTTCGGCTCGTTTCCGTTTTTTGCAAAATTTTGCAAAAATTAGTTGGTTCGGGTTTTTTGTTTTTTCGTTGTCGTTAGTACTGGTTGGGGTAGCAGGCTCCTGGAGGGAGCTGTAGGAGTCAGCCAGAGCCACAAGTGACGGACTGGCAGACTCTTTGCACCCGCTGTGTCTCACGTACTTGCATGTAGTGCAATGCAAGTAGATCTGGCTTAGGGTTAAGACGGGTTAGCGCAAGGGCTAGGGTTAGGCTAGTTACGGGTGAGGTTAGGGTAAGTATTGGGGTGCACCTCTGGGTGCCTCTCTGACCCACTTAGAAGGACAGTATACTGGCGTATGGGTTAGGCTTAGGCTTAGGGTTCGGGTTTGGGCTACGATTAGTGGTGGGCTGTTTATGCCCGATTGGCACATCCCAGAAGTCTCTGTGGTCAACCTGGCCAAGTGGCCATGCGATTGGTGGAAAATTTGCATGGTCCACTCCCATGGGCAAGCCCATCATTGCGAATGTGCAGGTGTAAAAAAATAAAATAAAATAAAATAAAATAAAATAAACGGAGACTTTTTTTTTGCAAAAAAACCACTGCTGCTACTGTAAAAATTCAAGCATTTAAAATAGCTAATTTGCGCATGTTTCTGTGGTGCTTTGGTGGGGTTTTGGGCAACGATTTAAAAAAATTTATTGCGGTCGCCATTTTGGATCCCCCGCACTGCATGGCAAATGGATGCGCCCTCCCAGCCTGGTACCAGCAGCGCAGCAGTAGCAATAGCCAAGGAGAGGGGGCGGAGAACCCCCCCCCCAAATAAAACACCCTTCTGGCCTGGTAGGTGCCCTCAGACAGTTTTCACCTACTTTTAGGGCCGGGAATCGTTTTATTTTTAACTTTTAAAAACTTTTTTTCTGTGCCGCTTGGCATTGCGCGATCGCCGCGATGCAAGTAACGAGCACGGCAAATCAGACCAAATTGTTCGTTCGTCGGTTCGAGCTCGAATTCTGGCGGAGTAATTCCCGTTACTGTTTCCATAGAGTAACGGATACGAGTAATGGAAACGGAAATGGGAATACCGCTAAGTCATGCCCATCTCTAATGTGAATGACAGAAGTGTTTTGCATTACATTTGTCACTGTGCTCAATTCTGCAGTGCTCAGTAGTGTTGCGGGCTCTGGCTGCTATCTACTGAGCATCCTCTGCATGAAAATGTTTGTTCAGGCAAGCATGCAGAAAATAAGCATCCATGCTTATTTTCTTTAGGGAGGTTTTCTTTTGGGGGGAATCACACAAAAGCTCAACAGGATACAGACCTCAGCTTATAAACCTAAAAAGTGAACCCTTTCTTCTTATTGTCTACTCTGCAATAACTTGCCTCCTCATGATGTTTTTCATGAAGCAGAGAGGCTGGAGATATTTTCTAAGGCTGGTCCTCCCATTATATGTGTTGAGATAAGCTGCAGGAGGTATTAACAAGAGCATGAATAAACATGCTGAGCAGAGCTCTTGGAGAGAGAACATTTTTGAGAGTGCTCATTTATAGGATCTCCATAAGCTGGAGGTGCCTTCATGAAAGATAACAATAACATTTACTGGAGATCAAGTTACTTTACATTGAACTAGATAAACATGTAGACGTTTGCATTTTGGTTAAGCTGATCCGTCCTTTTTCACTATCTGTCTATGCAAACATTTGCCGGGGAAACAGAAATAACGAATCTTGTCAATTTCTGTCATGTCTGGACTATAAAAATAAGCGATTGGCATGAGATTTGCAGAAGTCTTGCATGACAACCCCAATAATTCACAAGGAGTTCTCCCAAGGAGAACGCAGCCAAGAAATCTAAGTACGCAGAGGAAGTTTTCATCGCTCACTGGAAAGGCTTAGAAAGAATGCAAATTGACTTCATTTGCAAAGAAGAATGAAATGGCTGGGAGTGGCTACACACCCGGAGTGCCACGGGGACTTTTTGAGAGAACCTATTTAGAGTGCATTATTTAATTAGCTTACAGAATCCATATACAGTGGTACCCCGACTTAAGAGCAGCTCGACTTAAGAGTGGAAAACTGTTGGCATTTTAAGTGTTGCCTTAAAAATTTTACATATGGTCTGCTCGACTTAAAAATATTTTTTTTCATTGTTTTGATTTTTTAACTTATTTTTTTCAATTTTTTAGATAGGTACCCCAACTTAAGAGTAGTTCGACTTAAGAGCATGCATTCGGAACGGGTTAAATTCATAAGTCGAAGGTCCCACTGTATTTAATTAATATATTTTTATCTGCCTTTCTCCTTGAAAAGATATCATAGTGGCTACCTCCACCTAACGATGGAGAATGAGTCCCATAATCCTTGTGACACCCCTGGAGTTTAGCCATCCTTGGCCATTTCTTCCTTCTTCAAAGAGAGGCAGTGACTACACTTCAGTCTTCCCAAACCGACATGTGAGTGATGAAAAAACTCCTCTGTGGACTTGGAATTCTTGGTTGCAGCTCCCAGAATCCTAGTTAGGGAGATTCCTGGTGAATTTTAGGCTCTGTAGTGCAAGAAAACCCAAAATCCCATACCCAATAAGCTATAGTGGCCAGGTAAACCTTTTTCCCCAGACGGTCCCGTTGTGTCTGTGGAAACATTTTGAGGACTGCCTGACAGCAGTAGGCAGGGCCACAGGTGACCGTGGGCAGGCCCCCCCTCCCCTCTTATCTTCTCATGCAGTTACATAGGTGGACACATCCTGTTCACACAAGCAGGCAATTCTTGACATTCAAACACAAACATCTAGTATGGCAGCTGGTGTTTTGGAGGGACTACAATCCTAGTGGTTTGGATTATGCCCAGGCTTGCCTGACTCTTTCTCTAAGATTAGTCCCTCCTGCTGAACTCCCAGCTTCACAGAATGTTTGAGTGCCTGTGGTCGGGGTGGAGGGGGTGGAGAGGGAAGCCAAATAAGCCTCTTGCTCTGGCTTTGGTCACTTATGGCAGTGGAGTCCAAACTCTGGCCCTCCAGATGTTTTGGACCACAACTCCCTCAGTCCTTTGTCATTGGCAATACTGGCTTGAAATTCTGGGAGTTGTGGTCTGAATCATCTGGAGGGCTGAAGTTTGGACACACCTGACCTATGGTTTCAATATCTTATTCTCTTCCACACACAAGGGGGACCGGCTGGCACATATGTACCTCATTCAGACATACGCAAACCGCTCTCCCATCCCCAGTATTTGTCGGAAAAATTAGGAGTGTAGATGCACAGCATTCCCCCTCAAAAATGCTGATAGACTAAAAATAAAACATTGCATACTGGAAAAACAGAGCTGAGACCCAGCAAAAACGCAGCGCTTTTCATAATACCAAAAAACTTTGCAGACAGCTTGTATTAGAAAAATATTTTTATATTTAAATATTCCACTTAGAGAGCTTGTCTTCAGCAAAAAACATTATACATAAAAAACATGCCTGATAACATTAACTTGACCAGCAAATACTCAACTAACCTTTCACAGGAACAACGTGACTGGCTTTAAACAAAGACCAGTAACTTGTGATCCCTCTGGGCTACATTTATACAAACTGCAGCCACAATCACCAGCCCCTGCCCAATACTGCTGCAGCCTCAGAGTTTTTCCTCACAATCTCAACAGCTGTGTGTGTTTTACCCACACACAAACTCTGAATTGCTGTACTCTTCTGAGTGAGGTATGTTTCAATATTTTATTTATGTTTTAATAACTTTGTTCAAGTATAAAAACTTGGCGGTATTTATACCCCTCGCAGGCATCCAAGAAGCTTAATGGAGGTAATCAGAGGCAAAGAGTGATCTTAACATGGGCAGAAACTCTTTGGTGTATGGGTCTGAATGAGCTCAGCTGTTTGCTAAAGAGTTAAGGAATATGATCGCTCTCCCTCATTGTCTCAAAATCCAAACTAGAGACTAAGCTCGCATTTGCTCTAAATGTAGTGATATCATCATGTCTTAAACCAGATCTATCACTTTTCTCCCTATAAGATTTGTTCTTGGTTACTCTTCTAATCACTTTTCAGTCAAAAATTAAATCATGAGGCAACCAGGAGAAATCAAAATATAATACAGATTGCAGTACAATATACAAATTAAATTGGAATTAAATACATAATTGGAATGACTTGGACTCTGTGTTGTGGCAAGGCACGGTATATAAATCAAGCTAAGATATTAAGTTTAAACCTAAAAATATACCCAAGGGAAGGGGAGTAGGAGGAAAATAATGGATGTAGCTTGACAACAGCTAAACAGGGGGGTGGAATGGACTTGTTAGAACATGTTAGCATTCAGCTGATATCAGGGTGATCTTGTCTTTCTGACAGTTCTATTGAAACGGTTGTGTTGCACATACTATGCTGCTTGAGTTCTCTGTACAATAAATACTTTCTGGTACAATGTTAATTCTTGTTTGTAATTGTGGCAAGTGGTCAAAACCTCTCTGTAGCCTGGGTCAATGACTGAGCCTTGACTTTTGCTCTCCTGAAGCAATATGGTTGATCAGTGGTTCCCAATCATAGGTCTACAGATGTTCTTTAACTAAACCTCCCAGAAACTTTTACCACTCGCTGTGCTGGCCAGGATTTCTGGGAGCTGTAGTCCAAGAACATCTTGAGACCCAAGACGGTGAACCACTTCATTAGAGTAAAAGAAGGGCTCTCAGGCTGCAGCTAGTGGAAAATGTTTTAAGTTTTGTTGCCCTGAATGTTCAGCTTTCAGCATCTAAGCATGGAGATTCCCTTGAGAGTGGCTAGAACACACAGGCAAAGTTCTGGGAATGTGCTGTATCTTTATTTAATTTCCTATATGCATCAATTTGTAACCAACCCTGAAAATATTCATATTAAATGAACTTTCCCCTCTATAAACATCTGCTGTTCAGCCCTCCCCTCATTTTACTGCTGGCTGTGTTAGCTAGGGATTCTGGAAGATGTAATCAAAAAGGTCTTTAGAATTCAGAATCTAACTGCTTATGGATAAATTTACCCTGCTAGTGGATAGGCAGGCATAGGTAGTGCCAGTTTGGGGAGTTTGTTTCATATTAACTAGATGTTTTAATTACTAATGATGTGCCATTAATTTTATTCTGACTTAGGCAAACCTCCTCAGGGTTTTCTAGGTATAGATAGAGTACAGTATTCGGATGTGGTTTACCAATGGTACTTTTTGTTGGCATTCTAAGGTTGCGTGGCTCACCCAAAGCTACACAACATGGCTGTTCGTCTAGGACAGGGGTCCTCAAAGTTTTCAAACAGCGGGCCGGTCCACCACCACCCAGACACCACTGGGGGCCGGATCACAGTCCAAAAAGCAGCTGCAGAGGTTGGCTTGCTCACAAAACAGGGGGTAGGTGGGGGTGCAATTGGTCCCAGGGGCCGGATTCAGGACCTTGGAGGGCCGCATCCGGCCCCAGGGCCTTAGGTTGAGGACCCCTGGTCTAGGAGATAAAACTGCTGACCTCTACCTACTTAGTGAGGTACTACAGCGGATTTTACCAATTCACAACATCTCTATGCAATACAGTGGTGGCAGGGACATTGAATTAGGTACTGCTAATAGGTAGGCTGCTTGGAATAATCATATCATTCGAGGCCAGGATGTGACGCCTTATTGGTTCAGTTTTAAATTTCCTTAGAGCAGACACAATTCATGCTGTGTTGAATCCTGTTAAGTTTCAGCCAGCTCTAATGAAAGATAATAGTTATAACTATTTGGGGGGAAACAATTATTATTTTAAGCCCTAATGGTTTATTTTTGAATTTGAATTGAGTTTCCTTCTGCTTTTGCGATCTTCATGCTAATAGGGCATCCAATGAGCTGTGAAAATACTATGTAACTACTAATATCACTAATGTTAGTTTGTCACACCCCCAGAATAAGTATAAAATGCATAATACAGACTCCGGCGTATTTCTCAAATGTCAGCACATAAGTAATGTCATGATTTGACACAAGGGCACAACTTGTGGAAGAACTATGAAGACAAAACACTGACATAAAAAATGGCCCCAGCATCCTTCCCCTCCCCCCCCTTGCTTCTTGTCTCACAGCATCACTGCAGCCTTGGCATTCATCCGCAAGAAGTTATATGGTGTTTTCTTCTCCATAGCTCACAGATCTGATTCTGGATGCCAGATGCCTTTTTCTGTCCTACTGCTAGCAGGAGTATCATATTTTAATTTGCTTAGTTAATCAAATAAACCAAACCAAGGGATTTGATTACTTCAGAGTTATTTGTTTTTATTAGTTAAAAATACAAATTAAAACCCATCACCATCCACCCATAAACCCATTAGAAAGCACTGCCCAGATGGCAAATAAAAGTTACCTCCCTTCATAAATGGTATCTTTTTTTCTTGATACTACATATGTTGCTGATTTTGAGCTGCCTATTGTCCCATGGCAGTCGTGCCATATGATAGTAAAATCCAACTTTCTTGGGGATTATGATTGTGCTTTAGGGAGGAATTAGTGCTGCTAGAAAACATAAAGATGTGCTTTAATGCATCAAAAGTGTGCATAGTTCTGTGGCAAATTCCAGTCATAAAACAAATGCTTTTTCAGGCTAAAGGTCTATATGGGCTGGTTCTCATGGCTATTTGTGTTCTAAGTGTTTGGTTTAATTAAGAAAGAGCACTAAAAATAGTCCCAGCTATTGGGATGAAGTTACTAAAAGGAGCACTGCTAAAACATTCCATTGCTTAAATACCAATATTTTCATTCTTCACATGTAACAATTAAAACCGTTCAGCTTGCTGATGTCATTGTCACTAAATTTAAATCAAAGAACATTTTGCCCATGCCTTTTAGAAGCTGTATTCTCTCCTTCCCTCCCCTAAACTCTTTCAAGTATAAATTAAATTATTAGTGAGGAAATATGAGGAAGGCCTCTTCTACTCAATTGCATTTCATTGAGTGGCTTAACCAATGGTGGATAAGTGTACCAAGAACTGTGCCCATGATGCATATTAATCACATTCTTACATTACAGTTCCGTACTGTGGTGCTTAATTTTAATAGCAATTCACTTCTATCTTGGCTTGGAATCTGGCCTGGAAATAGAATTCCCCATATGATACATTAGTTAAGAAACATATTTCTGTATTGGAAGAAGGGAAAAGGATACACATATCCAACCTCCACTCAAGAGTGCCCAGAAGCAACGTGGAAACATCTAGACCTCTGGGATTGAATTTTCATGCCATGATGATTCCCCTCTTTTAATACAGTACATTTTGTTAAGATATTGGCCTCATAAATATGGCATTGGGACAAAAGCTGAAGATTCTCCAGATGTAGACACAGGAAAGATTAATTTACATTCTAATTATAGATCAGATTCCCAGATGAGGTAGAGGCAATGACCATTAAATATAAGCACTACTGCATTATTACCACTCTTGGCATGAATAAAAAGCAGAAACATGGCTTTTGTGGATGATGCAAAAATCTTTTGACCTTAACACATTTTGAGAGTAGAGATGGGCACGACTTAGCGGTATTCCCGTTTCCGTTTCCGTTACTCATTTCCGTTACTCTACGGAAACGGTAACGGGAATTACTCCGCCAGACTTCGAGCTCGAACCGACGAACGAACAATTTTGGTCTGATTTGTCGTGCTCGTTCCTTGCATCGCGCAATCGCGCGATGCCACGCGGCACAGAAAAAAAGTTTTTAAAAGTTAAAAAAACCTGGTTCCCGGCCGAAAAGCAGGTGGAAAAATGCCTGCCGTGCCTCAGGGCACCTACCAGAGGGGTTGTTTCTGGAGGTCCCCGGCCTCCCCCCATCCCCCGTCCTTGTGGGCTGCTCTGTGGGACTCGCTGCAGGCTCGCAGCCAGCCAGCAAAAAGCCCAGTCTCGCCGGCCGCCGGCCGCCGCAATTAAAGCGCAAGCAAGCGGCACGGACGGCACAGGAAAAAACTTTTAAACTCTCCCCCCACCCATTCCCGGGCCAAAAAAGCAGGCGGAAAAATGCCTGCTTGACTAAGGGCGCAGGGCACCTACCGGAGGGGTGGTTTCTGGAGGGGGGGTCCCGCCTCCCCCCCCGTCCTGGGCAGCCGGACTCGCGAGTCGCCATCGCCATGCCATGTGGTGCGGGCGGGGGATCCAAAATCGGGCGGCGAACGCAATATTGTTTTTGAAATTGTGGTCCAAAAACACACAAGCACAACAGAAACACGCGAAAATTTATAAACTGCCAGATTTTTCACAGTAGCAATGGTTTTTTTCTTGCAACAAAATGTCTCTCCTCTCCTCCTCTGTCCTCCATTGATTTTATTTTATTTATTTTTTTTACACCTGCGCAATGATGGGCTGGCCGAGTGGCCAGCCATGTGGGAGTGGATGACCATGCAAATTTTTGGAGCCATCCCACCAATCGCATGGCCACTTGGCCATGGAGACTTCTGGGATGTGCCAAAAAGCCCCCTAAAACCCGCCCTAGCCCCCCTAACCCTAACCCTTGACTCCGTACCCATACGTCACAGACTGTCTTCTTAGTGGGTCAGAGAGGCACCCAGAGGTGCAACCCACTAGCCCACCGTAACCTTACCCGTCACTAGCCTAACACTAGCCCTTGCACTAACCCACCTTAAAGCCAGATCTACTTGGTTGCATTGCACTACACGCAGCAAGTACAATTCCCTTCTGTGTGAGACATGGTGGTGCGAGAGCCTTAGTTAGGCATCTCACTATGGCTCTGGGTTCAGTGCCATCCACTAGTCTTCACAGTCACTGTCTGCACATTATGTTATGCAATATCCATATGGCTATTGCATAGCATTTTGCAGCAGCAGCAGGTGAGGAGACCCCCATGTTGAGGGGTCTCTTGGAGCCTGCTTCCCCTTCCTAGTGGGTGAGGATAGGAGGCACTCACGGGTGCCTCCAGGAGCCCACTTTCCCTTATAGCGGGCCAGAGGAGGCACCCACCCCACAGAGGTGCCTCCAGGAGCCCGCTCCCCCCCAAAAAAACCAGTACTAACGGAAACGAAAAAACAAAAAAACGAACCGACTAATTTTTGCGAATTTTCACGAAAAACGGAGACGACCCGAAACGGGACCGGCCTGACTAACGACAACTCGAAAAAAATTTTTTTCAAGTTGTGCCCATCTCTATTTGAGAGTTGTCGTTCAGAAAAAAATGCTCTGTTCCCCATCTCTGGGAGTGAATTATCTGCAGGTAGCTTATGTTGTTTTTTCTTGAACCGAGACCTCTTAGAAGGCCAGCTTGGCTCTTAAGGCTCTTAATAAAATTGGGGTTGGCTGTCATGACCTTTTGCTATGTTATTTTCATGGACATCCTTGCATCTCCTTCTTGAAAGGAGACAGATGGCAACTGTTATCCATGCACTGGTAACTTCTCTGTCAGGCTACTGGAACACACTGTAGACGGGTCTCTCTTTGAAAACTTTACGGGAACTTAGTGCGAATGCTAGGCTGTTGGTTGGGACTCGGTGTAGAGGATACCGTCCAAACAGCAACAGTGTTAGTTCATTTCTGGTTACAATTGAAAGCATTATCTCCAAGTTTTTAAAGCCCAAGTAGCTTGGAATGTGACTTCATCAGCCTGATTTCTTCTAAATGAAAGTACAGTACTTGAAACTTCTATTATTTACTTGGGCTCATTTTTTCTCAACCATCACTATTCAAGAACCAATTGGTAGTGGCTGCCTTCTAATATGAAGCTCTTCAAACATCTGGAGGGCACCAAAAAGAGTGCTCTGAATTAGTAGGTCTGAATGTGTAGGACGACCCAGGAGAGCTGAGCTTCTGACTGACAGGTGGAGCTTTGCCTTTTGATAAAAAGATTTTCTGTAGAACTTGCTAAGATCATAGGGCACTCCAGTCCACTGAGCAGTACCAGCTCAAGGAAGTAGGAGAGCTTCCTTTAAATTTGCTACAGAATCCTTCCCCCCTGCAGCGTCCTTTAGATGTATCCGTATATTACTTCCATAACCATAATGATTAATGGTCATACTACTGATGGTAATCGTTGAAATTTAGCACATCTGTAAGGTGCCAAGCTACAAAAGCCTGCCATATGGTTACAAGCTCCAAGAGGTCAGGGAAAAAGGACACATGTTTCTTCCTCTTCAAGCTATTTTCCCTTGTTGCCAAAATTCCTCACCAAACATACTGCATAAGTTTCACAAAGTCAGGTTCAGAAAAGGTTGTTGTTTAGAAGCAAGTGTCTTACATACACAAACGAAACAGGGATTGTGCACTAAAAGTCTGTGACAGCATTGAGAACAAATATACAAAGAGCAAAAGTGTGAGGGAAAGGTCTGTATAATAATAATATAAAGACGTGGAAGGAGAACAGAACATTGAGAACTGGAAGTTACTATAAAAGAAAGGCAGTGCATGAGATGGGAGAAAATTACTTTTGTAAGCTTCAGTACACTTGCTACACTGTTTGTACAGCTGCTTCTAATCTGAGCACATATAATTTGGCTTTGTCAGAAGGACATCAAGAAAAAGTTCCAAAGCAGTGAATTGAAAGATACATAAATGCTTTGAGATAGGTCATTGCAAAAAGTCAATACATCTATTTATTTAATATATAGATATATCATCAAATGTTATATCTATATATTAAATAAATAGATGGTACAAAGAGGGGTGATATATACTACAGATAATTTGAATAAATAGGAATGTCAGTTCTCAAATGGAAAATATGTGTGGGTAAAAGAAAATATGGCTTGTTTTATTTTTCTTGGTTTTTTTAAAGAAATATTTGATTTTATTGCATAGAATAGTTTAAAGTTGTTCATTTCTTGGATTCTCTGTGTTCTAGCCTAATTATCAACCTGAATTATTCTCCACTACTCTTCAAAGGTCCCAATAATTCTGGGAGTTGGAATTGTGTTCCAAAGTAACCTTTCAGACTAGTGGAAAAGACACCCAAACCACTTTGTCTAAGAGGTTATTTGAAGGACCTCTGTCCTCCAACATCAAGGAAAACTGCCACTGGAGGACAGAAGCCCACCCAGCATTGGCAGTTCTTGTTCCTCATGACATGAAACCTTGTACCAAAATGTTACATTTGTGTTGTATTTTTGCTTTGTAATGTTTGTGCTTTGTGCGTGGCCTTGAATCAAGAGACAATATGTAGGCCAGAAGTCTGACTTTTCTTCTGTGCATTGGACATAAGATGATTGTTGAAACTTGGTCAGCCTGAGGCCTCCCTTCCATGGCAATTATTTGAGGGCAACTAAGGGAGAAGATACATTTGTTTATCAACAAATGTAATCTCACAGTACACCAGCATGTTATTGAAAAGTGATGTGGTGCCTCTCTCTCCCAATTAGTAATCATGCATTTAGAAAATCATTGTGGTCAATGATTTTCCAAGTTTGCATTACTCCAGGATAGCATTCACCTGAATGTTGTCATAGATGAAATTACTTCATTTGGGTTACACTTTTGTAGAAGTTTCAGTTGGATTAAGCTATTGATTCTTTTGATTTTTTTTTCCTCTTTTCCATGGTTTTGAAACCCGTGTGGGGTCATGTTGTCTCTCCATTTCAGAGGAATGTACAGAAAGGAAACTTCAATATGCAAGTTGTCTTGGGTTTAGCTTTGAAAAGAAGCACTCGCAGCTGTAGCTTGTTAGAAAGTTGAGGAGCAGAGCTAACATCTGGGATTCATTAAAGGCAAAATGGAAGACAGGAGCCTCTTCTCCACTTATGGCTTAAAACTCTTCACCACTTAAGATGTACATTTTGTTGAATAATCGCCCAGCAATCCATTAACGTGACTTGCTAGTTGTGGTTTTATGCCTCTTCAATAATGTGTAAATCAGTGTGGTCTCATTAAAGAGTGTTTCACTTTGTCCTTCTGTTGTTCTGCTTTAAAAGCCAAGCATACACATGACATAAATGTGAATTTGTCTCTTGCTAAGAGAGATGTACAGGTATACAACTTAATATGGATAAAGTGTTCCTTGACACCTTTTTTTGACTACATGCAGTACTCACTCTTGAAGAGAGCAGCTGTCTTTTTTTCATGGTTTATTTGTGGACAAAGATTATGATCTGCATTAGATCTGGTTCACCCAACAAGCAACTGATTTGTGGTCATTTTAAAGTGGTTGGCAAAGTATGTTGCTCCGAATGTTGTCAGACTTCCGCACCTCTCTACTCTAGTCCAGATAGCGAATAGTGAAGAATGCTGGGTGCTATGTACCAGCAACATCTGGGTGACCACATTTCTCTCACCCCTACTTTTAAATCAGTTTTGTGAGCAATCGCCAGGGCAAATTGGTTGTACACAGTTATGTGCCCTACACCACTGTAAACCAGTGAAAGGGGAAGCAAGATGGTATGCAGTTTGATGGGAATTACTCGTCACGCAGAGCCATCTGTTGGCATTAATAGGCCTGAAACTGATTAAATGCATCAACGTTTTACTTAGGACTATTGGTTTGTGTTTTATATATTCAATGTTTTTGCAGTCCATTGCTCATTTGCTTAAAAGTAAATCCATTTCATATTTGGCAATATTTGGCATACCCTAAATGCACATAGCTTGCATAAAAATGTAGCCCCAAAAGCTATAAATAAATGAAATGAAAAGGGATAATAGAAAATAAATAAAATTCAATCACTGCTGAGAGAGGAAGAACCATGAAATGTTCTCTCGAGAAGAGTGTAATCCATTTTTAGAAGATTGAGAGGTGTTGAGTATCTGCAGATTATTCCACAAAAACTAGGGCAAGGACAGAAAAATCTTTGCTCCTATTGACACTGCAGTGAATTATAAATTGGTTTATTATACAGCCGTGGGTGCAATTACCCATGTCTTCAGTGCTTTCTGGACAGTTGAACAAACTATATTATTTGAAAGTAAACTGGAATGTGAATGATATACTTTAAAGGCTACGAAGGAAAAGAAATAAAGTATATAGCACAATCCTATTGTAGGACAAGATGGAAGTGCCCCTTTGTTGGTGGGGAAAAGCTTCATTAAATAGGTGGTGCTGTTGATGGAAAAGTTTTTATTCTAGAGAGGGCATGGATGTGGTCCTGCTGCCAGGTGGTTGCCAGTGGATGGAACTGATTGGAGTGTATGTTGATGGTAGGTGGAGATGGCCTTGGATCAGCCAAATCTTACCCCAAGGGAGTCCCAAACTCAAGTCTCTCATCTCACCAGCTGAAAACAGGCAGGGAACATTCCCATGCAAACAGGAGAGAAAAGAAATGAGCCTCTGCACCTTCACAGGAGAAGACAGAAATGAGGTGGGTGTGAAGTGTGAACCTTTAAATGGGCCTGGAAAACAGGAGTGGCTGTTCTTTAACTGATTGGTTATTTGTTCATTGGCACTGCTGAGAAAGCTCATTTGACCTCCATTTTGAATTGAATTTATTCCTTCCTTCTCTGGTCTTGGTACTACCAGTGCTGTTCCTCCATTATGGATTCCATTTTATTTATCTTGCTGGTGTCCTTCCACTTTTAGATTACTTTCTTACCTCAGATTACTAGGATTTCTTGCTTTTGTAAAAAAAAAAAAAGATTTCTTCCTATTTACTTTAATTATTGCCTGGAGTCCCTGCTTTCCTTTCCTTTATCTGGTGGATTATAGCATATGCTGCAGGATTGCAGTCATCAAAGTGGTTGTGCTATCTCCCCAGTCTTCCAAATTTTGAGGGCTTGCGTAGAGGGAATAATAATATTCCCCTCAGTATGTATGCATGTGAATTTTATTTGGATTATTATTATTACAAGGATGATGAGTTCTCTTTCTCCTTTGTATTGGTCCCACTGAGGAATCGCTGAGAATAATAGTGGTGTGAGGATAAATATGAACTTTACTGTTATTGCCACTGCAGGCCTGTGGATCATTGATTTTTCTTTCTCATGTACTGCCATTGTTGCCCACTTTTTGGAGTAGATTATTGATGTTCCTGCTCTTTTTATTTATTTATTTATTGCACTTATATCCCGCCCATCTTCCGGGATGGAACTCTGGGCAGCTAACAATAATACAAAGCTACAATAAAGAAACCAAGAGATCAAAAAAGTTCCAATAAAATGGAGTGGGTCAATACCCTCCAGGAAGGATGAGGATGAGGCGGGCGGCAAAGAGAAAAAGAAATCTTAAGTAAAAAGGTCGCCAAATGCCTCCTTAAAAAAGTAAGTTTTCAAAGCCTTTTTAAAGGCAAGCAGGGACTGTGCTAGGCGCAGCTCACTGGGGAGATGGTTCCACAACGTGGGGTCCACCACAGAGAAGGTGCAGTTACACGTGAGTGATTTCCGCGCCTACCTTTAATTGGCTTTGGGCATTCAGAAGGATTTGATTGGCTCTACTGCCAGAAGCCAGAATGGAAAAAACAGAAAAGGAAGAACCCAATGTATTAGGACATTTCTGGGTTTACTAAAAGGACCTGTACCCAAAAGAATCTGAAACCATATGAGGTGCCCCCTAAAAGAACTTGAAATGAGCACAAACCAAGGCTCACCTCCCCAATGGACAAATGGCAAAAATGATGAAGCTGAGGCTGTCCTACTTTGGACACATCATGAGAAGGGAGGATTCAGTGGGAAAGACAATATTGGGAAAAGCAGAAGACAATAGGAAAAGAAGTTCAAGTCAAGATGGACTTACTCCAGAAAGAAAACCACAGGTTTGAATTTACAAAAACTGTGCAGAGCATCTGAGGACTGGATACTTTAGAGATTGCTTATTTATAGGGCCACCATGAGCTGGAGGCAAATTTACAGCAGATCACCACCACCACCACCACCACCAGAACAACATACCTAATAGTGACTTTCCAAGCATTAGCTATCAGAGCTATGGCTGATCCAGCTGATCCAGCAATGTGTTCTTCCCACTCTTTGATGGATGGCATTGCTAGTTAACTGCTAAATCACATCACACATGCTGACCATAAATCCTGATTTCAGTGCTTTTCAGTGCTTTTCCCTTTTTGTGGCCATTTTCCTTCCCTACTTAGAAAATCTTCATATGTTTACATAACATTTTTCATCGTGTCCAGATGCTTTCTCATTAGGAGATGCAGTTGAATCAGAAAGATTTCTGAAGGCACATTGGGTGTGCCCAACATATATTAACCATATATGGAAAGAGGGGAGTCTTGCAGCACCTTTCAGATAAACAAACTCATTTTAGTGTGACTGAATTATAAATCTTCACCTTCAGATGCACATATATGAACCAGTGAAAATATACACAATGGAATCTGTTGCTCAGTTTACAGCTGGATCCAAAGCCTGTTCCTTTGCATTTCTTTTCATTGTACAGCTTTGTAAAAAAAAAATTAGAATGCTCTGTCTTAGAAGAAAGGAAGAAGCTGAAATGCAATGGCTAAGAACTGAAACTAATGGCCAAAATCCAGCCATGTACTTTCCACCGGGTAGTGCTGGTTCTGCCAGATACCCTCCTCCTTCCAGTCCTTTCCCCGCTTCCCCCAGCAAGGTCGTATCTGCTCCAGATGATGGGGAAATCCCTTGGAGCACATTTTTGGCACCAAGGATAACTGATGCAAAAAGGGATATGAAAATCAGTGTTGCTCACGGATACAAAAGTGTCTTGGACTGTGCTTCAGAAAGTAGTGGCAGGGTGAGATTGAGTTCTTTTTCTTAAAATCATGAACAGCTCCTACCGTCCTCACCAAATTTAAAAATAATGTTAATTCTCAAAGATGTGTCAAGTTGTTGTGAATATTTTTACCGCAAAGATAGTTATAGTCTCCTCTTGGGACAGTCAACTGTCAAGGTTGGGCCCACATAATTTTGACAACCATTTTGAGAGTACGGGAGGTATGAAGGGCTTCCTATCATGTAAAGTCTAAGCCTAGAGAATTTTGTTGGTATTTTTGTCATTCCTTTATCTGTGATGTGGCACCTGAAGCACAATTTCAATAGAATCATGCTACTCCGTGGAAAGACATCTGGTAGTCATTTTATATGAATGTTGTATCTGTTTGTGTTTTTCTCATAACTTTTCTCCTAATCATTTGGACATTGTTGCAACTGATTTTGCTGCTTAACATTTTGGATGGGAATTCCTGAAATATGTCTTAGGTCACTCTCATAAAGGTTCTGCTCCTTTGGAAGAGTATGGCCAAGAAACAATAGCAAAACTGTTTTCACTTTATCATCTGTATGTGCTCACCTTTTCCACTTCCATCTGTGTTAAATATAACACTTGCATAGTTTTGAATGATCTGTTTAGTTGGTAAATCAACAAAGACAGTCTTAAGAGCCTAAGGAACCTAAAGACATAGACATACATTTGGAACTGATTTTGTGGTGTGAGGACGTTGTTATTCTGGGATGTAAAAAAAAAAGTTTCCCCTGCACATGCGTACTAGTTGTGTCCGACTCTAGGGGCAGTGCTCATCTCTGTTTTTAATCCAAACAGCCAGTATTGTGCAAGTCCATGGCCGTGTGGCTAGCATGGCTACATGGAACACTATTTACCTTCCCACTTTTTATGGTGGTACCTATTTATCTACTTGCACTTACATGCTTGGCAGGAGCTAGGGTTAACAGTGGCAGCTCACTCCTTTGTGGGACGCTTGGGATTTGAACCGTCGAGCTGCTGACTTTACTGCTGACCGTTTCAGCACTCTAATCCACTGAGACACCACACCCTTTCAGAGATGTATCCCATGTGAAATCCAGGTTGCACCACTGTCTCACCTTACCCTCTGACTGAGCAACCTCACCCAAAACATGGAGGAAACAGAAGGGAAATGTGAGGCTGGCATTTGGGTTAGATGGAGCAAGAGTTGTGCACAGGCAATTTAACAGCAGTTCCTGCTACTAAATATACAAGCCATTCCTTTTTCAAAAATGTTCCTAAAACAACCTGAAGGACACCCAATTGATGCACAAAGAAGAAGTGTATTTCAAAGCAGAAATGGCTATATGTTCAGTGAAAGAAACCAGAAATGCATTTAAACTGGAAGCCCATGGAAGCTTAGTATGCTATGCATGTTTTCAAATGTCAAATCTTGTTGGGAAATCATGTATTTCAAAGGTTACCATAATCTCAAAAATAAGGACACAGCCCAAGCAAATGTGAGCACTTTTAGGTAACATTGATTTCCAGTGGAAAGGTTTGGAACTTTTTTAAATTCTGGCATTAAAAATTTGGAAGCTTAAAAGTGATTATAGTGGGTAGGTCACGTGCTATGTGTATTGATCTTACCATTTTGAAGAATGTGAACTTTTCAAGTATATTCTTGAATTTTTCTACTTTTATAACTTTTAGGTTTTTGGTAATTTTACTGATGAAACATAACCTCCTGAATACTAAATGTCCACATTATTTTCCCCCCTATGGCCACAATTATAAACTTGCATTTAGAAAGTAAACCAAAGAAAACCAGTCCCATTTTAAACCCCCATGCCATTTGCTTTATTTGTGGGGATAAAAACAGTTGAGCTGAAAATTTGTTTCATAAAATAGCTATGGGTCAAAATGGTTGTTCTTGGACATGTTAATTTTTAACGACAACTCCCAGAATCCTCTAGTTGAGGGATTTGGGGGCTTAAAGTCAGAGAGGTCATTTTAAAAAACTCTGTGGAATGATCAAGCTGCTCTCCCTCTCATCCTGTGGTCAAATTTGTAACTTTTTGCTGCTTTTCATTGGTTTCTAATAAAAGCTACATAGAAATTATCTGTGCCATATTTTGTTTGGAGATGAATAAACATAGCAGTAAGCATGTTATGTGTTATGTGCCTAAATTCTGTTGAGGGCACTGTGTGTCTTTTAGTAATGCTGGCTATTTCCTTTCCTGAGGAGCAAAATTGCATTTCGTTGTAGAAGGGAATTACCCATAAAGGGTTCCATGGACCTTAAAAGCAGCAAATCTTACATTAAAAGAAAAAGTACAACGTCGGCTTTCTCACATAGTAGCGGTTTTATTTAAACATTATATTACAGGTTTTCCTTCTCCTTCTCAGCAATAATACATGGATATTGTTGCAGCTATCAAAAGTTAAATAATTCATTGTCAAGAAGGGTTCCCAACAGGGAACTTTTCAGCAAGTTCTGAATCTGTGTTCTGTAATTGCAAGATTCAGTTTATCATTCATGATTTATTAGGAAAGTCACTGCAACTGCAGTGAGCTGAGAATATGTACTGCTGTATATAATGGAACGTTCTTTTCAATAGACACATATGCATTATGGGTTTTATGATATAAATCAAAATTCAAACATTTGAACATCAGCACTTAGCAAGACTCTTCTAAGTATGCCTGCTCAGAAATAAGCTTCATTGGATTCAGTGAGGTTTCCTCTATAGCAGTAGTGGCCAAACTTTGGCCCTCCAGATGTTTTGGACCACAACTCCCAGAATTCCAAGCCCGTATTGCCAATGACAAAGGACTGTGGAAGTTGTAGTCCAAAACATCTGGAGGGCCAAAGTTTGGCCACCATTGCTCTATAGTGTGTGTAAAATTGTATTTCATTAATATGATTTGATCCAAATAACTTATTATTGTACTGAATATTTCCACTATTTATTTACACTCATGACAATTAAAGTAACATTTATTGAATAAAGTGTATAGCATAGTCACACCAATGAATAAATGTTACCAGAACTGAGTATTTACTTTGAAGTAATATTAGAACTATAGTATGTGTACATATATGAACTCCAGGTGCCTCTGTGTGTTTGTGCGTATGTGCATTTCCCCTATAAACAAATATTTGTCAATGCTTTCATTGTGGCTAGGAGTAAATTTGCAAAGAAAAAAACTGATCAAACTATGTACCCAATTTGGTGGCAAAGAAGAGATTCAAAGTGATCCAAAGAGAAAAATGCCTGATTATTTAAAATGCTTTGGAACAAAATTCTGGGTTTATTAATGCATTTATTGGACTATTCAAAGGTTACTGTACATATAATATGAGATTTCAAATTCTATAGAACTTTAACATGGTATAAACATAGCATTCAAGCAACACGTTCAGAAAATGGACCAGATGTAATCCCCAGATGTTTGGCTTATATAGTCATGCTGCCAAGAAGACAAAACAGAGTTATAGAGTCTACATGAAACAGAGCTAACGTAGCTATTGATGTACAGTACAGACTCTTCACTTCACTCAAGAAAAATGTTTGGCTTGAACTACCTGAAATCTGCCAGCTGCTTCAGCCAAGATATCAGGCCTCTGTAGGTTTGCAGCAGAAACATGCAGATTTGGGATCAGTGTTTACATCAGCAGAATAGGAGAATGAATTTAGGCTTTGTTCTAGACTAAAATCCATTTAAATTCATTTGATAGTTATATCTGTTGATCAGAAAAGATGGAATTCTCACTGGAATACTGTCTCATGGAAAACTCTCTTTTTGTTGATTCAATAGGAGTGCTGAATCCAGAACTTTGCTTCTATGAATGCATCTCAGGACTTATATTATGTGTTTTGTTGTGTGTTTTTCTTTGTTTGTTGAGGGAGGATCTTCTTCTTCTTCTTCTTCTTCTTCTTCTTCTTCTTCTTCTTCTTCTTCTTCTTCTTCTTCTTCTTCTTTCTTTTTGTGTGTGTGTGTGTGTGTGTGTGTGTGTGTGTGTGTGTGTGTGTGTGTGTTGAAGATAGTAACCCTATTCAAATATTATCAAAATTCAGCAGGTTGAGTTATGAACACAGAGAGGCCACTGGTGCACCTGCCTGACATTGCACCTGTAAAAGATACACAGCTAATCAAGAAAAAAGAGATGACAGCTTTACTTCAGCACTACTGTGTTAAATTCAAACCCACCCTTTTTAAGAGTTAAGCATTTATAATCCTGCTTTTCATCCAGACCATTTATGCGTTAGTTCTAATGATCACATGTGTCCTTTTAATTTTGCCTGTCCTTTGAAAATGTCTTAACAACATAACAACAAAAACATATCCTTTACATCGGCTTCAGCCTCAAACCACAGTATTAGAAGTGACGAGTATCTTCCAGTCCATTCATCCATTTGTAATAACTAGAGATGGGCACGAAACAGAAAAATTGTGTTTCAGTTTTTCGTTTGTCGTTGAGAGGTCTGTTTCAGTTCGTTTCTGTTTGTCGGGAAATTTTTGAAAAATTTCATTACCGTTTTTATTTTTTTGTTTGTCGTTTCCACCCGCTTTTTGTGCGATTTTTAAAGCATTTCCGTGCGCAGACATCCCCCAACGCCCCAGTCCAGAGGGAAAACACTAAAAAAAATGGGTGCTGGCAGAGACACAGTATAGACTAGGTATGCAGGGAGGCTACAAAGGCAGCGGCGGGCATTGCCCAGGGTGCAAGGCAGCCGCAGGGTGACTGCACTGTGGGGCAGGGGAGGGTACTCACCGAGAGGTACGCAGCATGCATGCACACAGGGAGGCTGCAGGACTGAAGCTAGAGTCGCAGAGACAGCAATCCCACCCTAACTCCCACCAGAGACTGCAAGGAGGACGGGGGCTGCCAGGGCTTTTTATGCCCTCTGCAACCTGGGCATCCTATTGGTTGAACATGATCCCACATCACATGGCTTGCCTCCATTTTGTGGCTGGTGGCGACATCCATTTTAAAGGGAAAAGAAAAATACATCACGATGGGAGAAAACAAAAACAAACGTTTTAAGGACCCCAACCCCCCTGGTAGATATTATCAGACAATATAACTAATTATTGCTGCGTTTTTTACGGATGTCCAGGGCATTTTTTAACATTTAAAACAGCTCATTTCATTGCGCATCGCCATTAACGGAAACGTAACGTAACGACCACAATTTTCATGGTTCTATTCGTTTTGTTGCATTTTCATCACAATTTTCATTTGTCGTTTCGTTGCGTAATGAAAACGACAAACGGTAACGGAAACGAAAAAAATGTTTGTTCCGTGCCCATCTCTAGTAATAACTGATGCAGAATTCAGCAAAAATTGAAGGTCTCCAAAGACCTTGATCAGTACCTTCAAAACTTTGATTCAACGTCGGACATTATCTAAACACATCTGAAGTTTGCATGCCTCATTATTTTATATCAGCTTTTTTGCTTCTGAAAGATAACTGCTAAAGGAAAAGGTGAAATCAAAAGCCAAATAGTGTGAAGCTTTACTTCATGGCCAATGTGCGAAAAGAGCCTGTTAATGAAGATCCACTGGTAATCCTGTGTTTCTGATGAGAGGAGGAGCGCTCTTCTTGAATTTGTAGCACAGAGCCCTTTAAAAACTGCACCTTATGTCTCAAAAATATGAAGAGGAAAGTGAGGTGCTAAGATCAGCTCGTTTACTAAAGATATACTTCTCTGTCATAACACCCATAAGAAAGAAATGTATAAATATATGGTTCACAGAACACAAAACATTTGTGTTACAGTTAAGGGCAAGGAATGATAGCAAACACACTAGTATCTGTTCAGTGTACAGTATTTTGTAAATATATATGAGAGGTGAGGTAATAGAAAAATGTGCCATGAATAGTGGTCCTTTAAAAAGTAAATTGAACAAAAGGCTTTCACTGTTTCCACCATAGGTAGTATTCTCAGCGTGGAACTTTCCTTAAAAAATACATTTGGGAGGAAAGATGGTCATTCTACTGAGAATGGATGAGAATAGTGTGTAGAAGGATTGAGGACTCTGGCATTTTGGAGAATTGCATGGGTTGTTCTTCCATGCTCAGTCGTCTTTTTCAGAGAGGCCTGTCCTAGAAAACTGCTTGCAATTACTTCAGGTTGATTTCTTCTGTGTGCCAGATGGCAGCACAAATGAGTCCTAACTACAGATGGGCAGGAAACGCTAAAATAGCATTTCGTTTTATTTTTCATTCCATTCCATTCCATTCCATTTCGTTTCATTTTAAACGATTTTTTTAAAAAAAGTTTCATTTTTCATTTCTAACATGCGTATGAATACTCGTGTGTGTGTGTGTGTGTGTGTGTGTGTGTGTGTGTTTGTGTGTGTAGTGCTTGTTCAACTCCCCCCCTCCACCGAAGCCACGTGCACCAGCTGATCGCCAGCACGGCTTCAGTGGGAAAAAAGTTTTAAAAGCCCAACCTTTCCCTTCAGGCTTTTAAAACTTTCCCCCCACCAAAGCCAGCACCGATCAGCTGGTGCATGGGGCTGGGGTGGACTTAAAATGCCTTGGGCTTTTAAAACTTTTATTCCCTCCCCCAAACACCACACACCAGCTGATCGGGGCTCTGGTGGGGGGGGGGGAATTCGTCACTCCAGGACTGCTCAGCTGGTGCACAGGGCGTGCGGGGAGGTTAAAAAGCCCTGGGCATGTCTGATTGGGTGGGGGAAACCATGTGATTTTAAAACTTTTTCCCCTGCCCGAATGCTGATCAGCTGGTGTGCAGGACTTCGGGGAAAAATGTAAAAAGCCCGTGGTTTCCCCTTGCCCGACCAGTTTCCCATAGGAATGCATTGCTTCAATGCATTCCTATGGGAAAATGAAAAACGAAATGGGATGGAATGAAAATTTCAATTTTGTTTCATTTCATTTTTCTTTGATGGGTCGTTTTGTTTTTCATTTCATTAGGGATTGAAATGAAAAATGAAACAAAAAAAATCATTTTGTGCCCATCTCTAATCCTAACCACATGTCTTGTGTTAAAACCAGATAAAGACAAAGGGCAATGAAATTTAACAATGTACTAATCCAATGTTTGGTCATGTTCTAGTTATATAACCATGCACTTTGGCTTCATTTAGCTACCAGAACTTTTGTGGATGCATTTATTCATGTATAAACAAAACAAAGGGATTCTGGCCAGTGACCCTTTAAATTTTATTTTATTTTATGCTATTTAAATCATTATTTATATTTTGGTATGTGTGTTCAGAATAGACGCCAACCCTAGTTTAGGAGGCTTACCTTTTTTGAGCCCTTGTCTTCTAAGTGTTAATTTATACTTGTACAAGTGACAACAGAAACTGTCTGGAGGCATCAGCATTCCAGGTTACATCTGGGAAAGGATGGTAATAGAGACACATGCCATTAATATGTGTACACGACCAAATCTCTTTTGGGTGGTGTGTAGGGTTTGGTTGTTCATCGTCTTCTTCTTCATCATCTTCATCTTCTTCATCATCATCTTCTCTTTAAAAAGCAACATTTTGTGTGATTAATCTTACCCTGTATCCTGTCTGTGAAGATTCTCAGTCATCCAGGTGAGTTTATCTGAAAGTTGAGTCATGACTACTGGACTTCTTTTTTAATGTTCCTATCTCTCAAGAAAAAATGAAGTCCAATAGCCATGACTCAACTTCCAGATACCCTGTATCTTCTGAAATATCGAGCCTGCTACATGCTACCAGATCTCAACCAGGTACTTAACTTTGTGTTTGACCTTGAAGTTAGTGTCCAAAACAAAAATGTGTTACAGCTGGGATGAAAATCAGTATGATCCTCTCTGCTCTGGATGGCAAACTCTACTTTTGAAGCTCGAACTGTTGTCCTTTGTCCTGATTCTAAAACCGTATTTTCCTTCTCTATACAAGATTCATTAATTAAACGGAGAAAATGTGGCAGCTTTTGTTACTGTGCTTTCCCTCAAGCTCCTTGAGCAGAGAATTTTCATTCACAGCTTCTGAAAGCAGTTTCTATTTCTGCCTGGCTGAGGAGAAATCTATATTATAGTCCTGAAAGGACAGCTTCCTAATCTAGTCAAAACCAAGGTTACTTAAAATAGATCAAGAATAAATTGCTTCTCCTCCCCCTCTCCTCACTCTTTTGCAGTTATCTTCTGTTAAACAACACTTATATATATATAAAAGTCCCCAAATTCATAAATTGCCTCAGACTTTCCTGCCTTGCTGTTTTTCCACCAGGTTTTCACCTCCTATTACTGTTTCTGCCAGGTTCATTCAATTAACTTCAGTAACAATGCAGGCATCCTATTTATGCACTTAATTTCTTTTGGGATTGATGAACTTTGTGTTGAACTAGAGAGAGTGATGGCTGAAACAGAATTCAGCTTTCATTTCAAGGCAGTGACTGACTAATTAATAAATGCAGGCCACTTAAGGACAGGGTTAGATCAGATTTAACTGGAAAGCCCTAGACCCTGAAATGAAGATTGTAGATGGATTCTTTTTTTCTTCTCTGTCCTCTATTTCCTTTCAAAATGCTTAACGTTGTCAAGTTAATAAGTGTATTTTCCTTCTTCCTTGTCTACTATGCAACAAGATAAATGGGCCATAATCAGTAATTAACATAGAAAATACTCAGAAAGGGTTTACCCTTCCCTTCTTCTAGGCCAGGGCTGTCCAACTTTGAACAAGCCGAGGTCTACTTTTTCCGGCGTAGAGTGCCTAAGGGCTACTACACTAATACCTCTACTTATGAATTTTATCCATTCTGTGCACATGCTCATGACCCTTGAACTGCTCATTCAGCTAAGACAGTGGGCTGGCAGACCCAGAACTTTGCTGAGGCAGTAGTGATCCTTGGGATGGGGGAGGGAGGGGTGGAGAACTTATCCCCTCACTTTTTTTATTGATGCCGGCGGGCTACTTTTGAACCCTTCGCGGGCTACCAGTAGCCCACAGTCTACCTGTTGGACAGCCCTGTTCTAGGTGTTCCCTGGAACTTTGCAGATGGCCATACGGGGTGGCTCTAGTTGCAGGAAGCACAGCCAGGAATCCATAATCAGATACCTAAACCACTGAGCCATCTAGCCAGCATATTGAAATTGGTGATAAGAAAATGTGTCATATTCACTTAAATCCTTAGACCTTTTTTCCTTCCCAAATGCAGTAAAAATGAACTGGTGCTTAATTTTCAACCATTCATACTGTTCAAATGAGTTATACAGAGTTGCACCTAGCATGGAGGAGACCATGCTGTCTCCATGTATCTTATATCTGTTAAATATGAGGAAGCTATCGCAAAAAAGAGAGGCACCAACTTGAATTCTGCACAACAAATCTATCCGAATACAGGTGGTTTCAAACCTGCACTTAATGAGACTCTCAAGTACCTGACCTATTTTTTTTATTCCAGAAAAAGTTCATTCTGTAACATTTATGAAGGCATTTATGAATTTAGGTAAATTCTTCCCAGAAACAAACTAAAATGAAATAGTTTCCTGTCATTTAAACCATCTGATTCTAATTCTTTGGGTTTCAAGAGGTTTCTTATGTGGGTGGTCTTTCACCTGCGGCACAACTATCAATATAGCAGGTGTCTTTGGACTAAAATCCCAAATGCCTTCACCACTAGGTGTGCTGGCCAGGATTTATGGTAGTCGTTTTTCCAAAACTATTTGTGACCCAAGATTAAGAACCACTGTTCTTGAGGGTCGTAGAAGTCTTCATAGCATTTTTAGTGGCACTGGAAGTACTGGAATGTGTGTGTGTGGGGGGGGGATAAATAAATAAATAAATAACATCCTATGTTGTTTCTCTGCCAGTGAGAGTATCACATGACTGGTGTTCTGCTCTCAGAAGCTCTGCAGCTAAGCCCATATCTGTATACTTTGACTATTGCTAGTAATATCCTCAGTTTAAAGTGGAATATTGTAAATGCTGTGCTTGGGAATAAAAAATTGTTTCAACTTTTACTGGAATGCAGAAACTGCTGTTGCATTGCATCTGTTTGCCGTGTAGGTGACAATATGTCTGCCCTTAAGGCATAGCACTTGGAAAGGCAATTAATGCATTCATGTTTTTCTGCCACAGTCTGTGGGTTTCTCCCATAGTCTGTGCTTTGGAACCATGATTATTTGTATTATAAACTATGCCGTGTACACAAGCCATGGAGGGCTTTGTAGATCATAACTGTCATTGCTCCTGAAATGGTTACAGGAAGGCATTGCAAGGTCTAGAGCAACAGAGTAGTATATTTTCGAACACAGACAAATAAAGAAACAATGATGGACTAGCCACTGAGATTCCGCAAGGTATAGACCCTCAGTGACAACAGAAGCTACAGACCTTCCAAGCTAAATTATTGTAAAATGCATGTCTAAAAGCTACTCTCTCTTAAACATGTATTTCTTCTCTAACTTGCTTCACATTATTAAACAAGGAAGATTAGCAGTGTTGTTTTAAAACAAATCAGTACTGTATGTTTCCAGTATTCTCCACAAGCCATATCATTGTTTCTAAAAATGTGTTTTCCTATTTACTGGATTCCAGACATGTTAAATCTCTGCCCGTTCTGGCATGCAGCTGATACTGAAGCAAGCCATTCCTGCTGCTCTCCTAAAACATGTTGCACTAAGCTGCTGGCAATGATGAGTGAGGTCAGGGTGGTGGGCGCAAGGGCAGCTTGTGATGGATGATTTCTGCTTGCCTCATTTTGCAGTGGCATCAGGGCAGCTTCCTGCCAGCCCTCCACTGTCAGCAGCCCTCTGCCATCATTAGTTTTTCTTTTTCCAAGCTTTCCCTGTGAATGAAAGAGAAAAACTGGTTGATGGTCAGCAAGGCTGCTGGTGCTGAATACCTCGGTTTTAATGTCCAAGATTCAGCAGCAATAGGAACAGTTGATTATGGGCCAGGAAGCACAAACAAGCAAAACAACAACAACAACCCCTATACTTTTTTTTTTAAAAACTAAGATAACTAAGATCATGGCCACTGGTCCCATCACCTCCTGGCAAATAAAGGGAAGAAATGGAGGCAATGTCAGAGTTTACTTTCTTGGACTCCTTGATCACTGCAGATGGTGACTACAGCAAGGAAATTAAAAGACACCTGCTTCTTGGGAGAAAAGCGATGGCAAACTTAGGCAGCATCTTAAAAAGCAGAGACATCACTTTGCTGACAAAGGTCAGGGTAGTCAAAGCTATGGTTTTTCCAGTTGTGATGTATGGAAGTGAGAGCTGGACCATAAAGAAGGTTGATCACCGCAGAATCGATGTTTTGAGCTGTGGTGCTGGAGGAGAGTCTTGAGATTCCCCTGGACTGCAAGGAGATCCAACCTATTCATCCTGAAACAAATCAACCCTGAATGTTCACTGGAAGGACAGATTTTGAAGCTGAAGCTCCAATACTTTTGCCACCTCATGAGGAGAGAGGACTCCTTGGAAAAGTCCCTGATGTTGGGAAAGATGGAAGGCAAAAGGCAAAAAGGACAGCAGAAAATGAGATGGCTGGACAGTATCATCGATGCAACCAACATGGATTTGACCAAACTCCGGGAGGCAATAGAAGACAGGAGGGTATGGCATGCTTTGGTCCATGGGGTCACAAGGAGTCAGACACAACTAAACGACTGAACAACAACAATAATTTAAAGTTTCCTTTGCAGCAGTTCAGTGATAACTTTGACAGAGGAGATGCTCATCATGACAGGCCCCACAGCCATTTTGCCCCATAGAAAAAGTCCAAATACAAAACAAAACAGGTCAGCTGAATTGGTGCTTAGTACTGCAAAGATGGATGCCTTGCAGTTATTCCTAGGCCACTCATTTCTCTTTTGGCTATTACAGCTAAACTGTAAAGCAAGAGTGCATCCCGATTGGGGGGGGGCAGATGATATTATCACCCCAATACTCAAGAAGACTCAGTGTTTTAACCCAGTGAGGCCTAGTTCCACTACGTCATTATTAATTTGGGAATAGATACCTTACAAAAAGAAGGCTGACAACTGCACAGCCACTAATTAGGGTTAACTGAAACCTCCCCTTTTAAAAAACAAATGGTGGTGCCCTATTCAAATGGCTGCCAAAAAAAAATCCTCTCCTTATGTTTGAAAGCAGTCTGGTTCACAGATGAAGTGGTATATGGAAGGAAATGAGGGCCCTTGTTATTGCCAATCCATTGTTGGTATCTGCACATCATATTAATCACGCATGCAAAATGCCAGATCCCAATCTTCTTCCTTTAGGTGAGATGTGCTGTAATTCTGTTTAAATTATATTTAAAAATCATTTTTCCTTGTGTATGTATGCCTATCCATTAATATGCATTGTTCTCTGCAAATCTGTGGCTTCTTCTTTGGTGAGAGGTAAGCGGCCACCCTAGCTCTGATCTCTTTTGTTTCGATCACTGCAAGAATAATGAGTAAAGAGGCACCTTGCTTTGAGGAGTCTCGGAATGTTGAGTCCATTACGAACCAGATCCTAGCTTCATAGGGTCATCCCAAGCTCTTTGGGGCAATACCAGATTTCACTAGTCTGAGCCCCAGACGTTGCCCCGCATTTTGTCCCTTTCTTGCAAGATTGCACATGACTGACCAATTTCCAGGTTAGGTCTGATTTATGTGGAGGCAGATTCAGCTTGCAAAACTGCAGGAACAAATTGTGTTCATTGCCTAATTAAAATACAGAAAAGCATATTTCAGTTATAAACTTAAGCTGAAATATTTTAAATAATTCACTCATAGGCTCCACTTTAATAGATTGTTTGTACTTTTGGAGGGGGGGGACACGCAGAATCTATTTATGTACATTCCATCTTGGATTTGGTATGAAAACAAACTTTTGGATTTATGTTTGCTACTTCACTCAAGGTTTTCTCTTTTATAAACTTCTTAAGCACTCTGTATATATTAAATATTAAGAACTCAAAGAGAAGTGTTCTGAATTCTAAGTGTTCCTCTTTATTGGATGCTGCCATTCCCTTTCCTTGAGGTATTAGCAGTTGTGGCAGTGCCAGAGGAAAGTATAGACACTTGTGGGGATGAATAATTATGGCAGGCCATTAGAATAAAAATAGCAGAATCCATCTTGCCTGCATCACCAGGGAACAATTTATTTCGCACGTATCTTTCTGCTGTACTTCCAGACCTCAGAATCACCTCAGTATTCCTTTAAGGACTGACATGACACCTGGTGAGCAAATGCTGATTACACATCTACAGATAAAGTCAAAATGAAATTGACTTGGACTTTGAAAATCTCATCTGCTTTTCAATGCTGTACCCTCCACCTGGCTGCTTGCTGATATTAAGGCAATAAGAACAATGGCAACCTTGCATAAGGGGCACTTAGTAAGGGTTAGGGGCAGGGGCGAGGAGAGGGAGCAGCATTCACTGAAATGGTTTCCTATGAGGAATTCTTTCCTGAAGGACAAGGAGGTAAATTCCCATGTGGGAAGCCAGAAGCACCTCTGTCAGCAAAATGCACATGTGCTGCTGTTGAGGACAGTGATGCCTGGAGTTACAATATTAATCTGTTCCAATGGAATTTTTTACTTCAAAATTTTCGTAATTCAAAATGCAGTTTCCCATAAGAATGCACTGAAAACCAATTAATCCACTCCGGAGGTCCGGAAAAGGCAAAAAAGGGAACAGATTAATTGGTTTTCAATGCACTCCTATGGGAAGCCTGCCCCGACCCAGCAAAGCAGGGTAAAATCTCTCCCCCCCCCTTTGCTGGATTGGTGGGAAACCTCCTCAATCAACTGGCAAGCAAGGCTGCCAAGTTGTCAAAATCACCTGGCTGTCGGTGCACCTCCAAAAGCAGCTGATTTTGACAGCTCCGCAGCCTGCGCTGCCGGTTGATTAAGGATTTTTCCCAAAACCCAGCAAAGAGGGGGAGCTTTCCCCCCTGCTTTGCTGGGTTGAGGCAGGCACCCAGATGGCTCCTTCGCCACCAGCCCCCCCCCCCCGCCCAGGGTTTTTTTTTCCTGCTGTGGTGGCAAGTGCTGGGAGGGTTTCTTCCTGTTTCCCCATGCCCTGGTTTTGCCTTGGAAGCAGGCATAAACCACAGCTCCTCCCATTTGCAGGGTTTCTACCAGCTTGCAAGGCAAAACTAGGGCATCAGGGAGCAGGTAGTCTTTCCCGTCCTTGCCCACTCCGCCTGTTCACGCACCCGTACGCTGAAAGGGGGGGCAGGGAGTCAAAGCCACTTGAAGAAAAACACTCTGAGCCCCTGAAAGCAGAAGGGTCCTTCTGCTTTTGGGTGCTTGGAGTGTCTTTCCCCCAAAGGCTTCACCTCCCTGGCCCCTCCTCCTTTACAGGCACCTGAAAGCGGAAAGGGGGAGAATGGCAGGAAGGGGAAGCCACTGGCCTTCACTAGCTACCACCTGCTTTTGCTCCCCAACAAACTGGCTGCCCTTTGCCCACTGCTGTGAGCGATGAGCAAAGGGCAGCTGGTTTGGTGGGGAGCCAAAAGCAGGTGGCTGGTTGGGAACCCTTACAGAACAGGGAAAGGCTTCACAACCAGCCGCCTGACTTTGCCCGGTCTCACTTCAGTCAATTGGCTGAAGCGAGACCGGGCAGCAGGAGTAAAAACACTGCCTGCCCCTTGCCACTAACCCCTGGTGGTGGCAGCCAGGATCAGGGACCAAGCTTTCTAATTTTCCCCTCCTTGCACCATGCAAGGAGGGGGCTGTGGGCATGGGAAATTCCAAAGCCTTGACTTCGATCACAAAAAGGTGTTCTGCTGCTTTGCTGGTGGTGCCTCTTTGCGATTGAAATCCCCTCCCTCAGGCTGTCCATCACCACTGAGGCACCATGCAGAAGGTAGACTTGGGTGCCCCTATGATGCTGGATAATCACTGCTGGTGATCTGCACCTCCTTCAGCGTGCCCGGAAAACAAGTGGGTGGTGAGGATCCGAAGACACGGACCCCCACCGCCTGACTCCTTCTGGAGATGTGCCGACAGCCAGGTGATTTTGACAGCTCAGTGCTTGCACTCTGCTTGCAAAGGCTGTGGAACTCTCAAAATCACATGGCTGTTGTCATGCCTCCAAAAAGAGGTGGGAGGCGGGGTCCGTGTCTTCGGATCCCCGCTGTCTGCCTACTTTCTGGCCATGTGCTGAAGGAGAAAGCACCATATAACTTGAAAATGTTTTCATAACTAAAAATTTCCTATACCCCCAGAAATCCCTTTGTAATTCAATTTTTTTCATAATTCAAGGCATCACTGTAGTTGGGTCTATACACAGGTAGCAGAAGGCAATCCATGGGCAAAGACACACCATCACAGTTCTGTCATCATCTTTTGAGATGGGTGGCCATTCAACTCTCTCCTTGACCAACTCCCAGTTGGGCATAGCAGAACCCATCTCCTTTCTCTCATGGCTGGCTGGAGGAAAGCCTTTTAAGATTACATTGTTTCAAAGGCTGAGGATGAACCTACTACAGGTTGGCAAGTTACGAGGAGATTGCCAGGCAAGGCTCATCATGAATACCCAGATTTTGGTTATTTTCATTTCCAGTGAACTTTCCTGTAGCCTTATATTTTATGAGGACCACACACATGTTACACTCTCACAGTGAGATTTCTGCACAGAGCCACCAAAAATGAGACAGAACATGGTTTTTAATACTTTCTGCTATCTTCCTGTGCAGAGAACGCAAAAAGCTGTATAGGATCAATCAGTTCTACTACAGACTCGACTAGACAGTTGGGCAGATTTTGGATTGTCTGTGGGGGTTGAAGGTGGTGGCAGAAATCTCCTATAACTCGGTGGTTTAGGTAGCTAACAGTAGAGCCATAGGTTGGGAGTTTAATTCCCCACTGTGCCTCTTTGTCAGGGGCTGGACTCAGAGTTCCATAGCGTCCCTTCCAGCTCTGCTCATCTCTAAGATTATAAGAAAAGCAATTTAAGAAACATTTTCAAAAGGACTATTATCTATCCCACATAAAAATGACACCTAGCTCTTACACCTACCTCTAAAGGACATGGTGGGGGTGGAACTTTGGTAGGACCTTTGCAGTACTAGTGAAGCAAACATCTATTTCATAGATGTCTACTGTTATTTCAAAAGTGTTTCAGTCATACACATTTTACTGTTGTAATGAAAGATGACCTATGCCCCCCTGAAGCAGTTTTGCATAGAGTGGTGCCCAATTCTGCATCAAATACAAACCTGGAGTCTTGCACAGAAGAAATGCTTTCATGCTTTCGTATTCTGCACACTCACAAAGCACAGCAATTATGAAAAATCCCACGAGAATATTTTCTAAAAAAATCTTTTGCAGAGCGATCTCATGGCAAGATTTTGTTTTCTTCTTTTCTCACTGAGAAGGTACTGCAAGATTCACTTCCCTACAGCTAACTTTTCATTTATCTACTCCTGTTTTTCTTTTGTTTTTTGAAAGCAAAGAACGTGTTTGTTCTCCATAGCAGGCAATACCATTCAATACCAGGAGGACATATTGCAGTCTGCCTGAAAGCATTTGTACATGGGTGAGTTAAATGGAAGGCAGATATTTGAAATATCCTTATGGTGTGGGCCCCCTTAGTTGAGTGAATGGACCCAATCTATCTCAGGATCAACTACCATGGGAAAATGGCAGCATGCTGTGATTATATCTGCTAAATGGAGTGCCACCATAAAGCTGGCAGTTGTAACACTCAAGTGTATTAGAGAAGGTAGACTGCCAGTGATGCTACAAATCCATCATTTTCAGTCTAGCATAAACCAGATTTGTACAGTGCACTACAAACACACACAAAGAACCAAATATATTAAGCCAATGACTCAAACACATGCTGCTATTCACAAGCGACACATCAAACATATAGACTACTGTATATCTAAACTAGACAGTGGCTGAAAACCTCTCGCTCAGACTAGCAGGTCATAAGTACAATGGTACCTTGTATAAAGGAATTAATTCGTTCCAAATGAAATTATGTTAAGCAATGTTTCCTTTATACAAATTTCCCATAGGATTGCATTGAAAATGGAGTAATCCCATTTTTATGCTGTATGGATTCACCCGATAGGCAATTCTGTTAAGTAGAGATGGGCACGACTTAGCGGTATTCCCGTTTCCGGTTCCGTTACTCTACGGAAACGGTAACGGGAATTACTCCCCCAGACTTCGAGCTCGAACCGACGAACGAACGATTTTGGTCTGATTTGTCGTGCTCGTTCCTTGCATCGCGAGATCGTGCGATGCCACACGCGGCACAGAAAAAAAGTTTTTAAAAGTTAAAAAAACCCGGTTCCCGGCCAAAAAGCAGGCGGGAAAATGCCTGCCGTGCCTCAGGGCACCTACCAGAGGGGTTGTTTCTGGAGGTCCCCGGCCTCCCCCCTCATCCCCCGTCCTGGGCTGCTCTGGTGGGACTCGCCGCAGGCTCGCAGCCAGCAAAAAGCCCAGTCTCGCCGCCGGCCGCCGCAATTAAAGCGCAAGCAAGCGGCACGGACGGCACAGGAAAAAACTTTTAAACTCTCCCCCCACCCATTCCCGGGCCAAAAAAGCAGGCGGAAAAATGCCTGCTTGACTAAGGGCGCAGGGCACCTACCGGAGGGGTGGTTTCTGGAGGGGGGGGTCCTGCCTCCCCCCCGTCCTGGGCAGCCGGACTCGCGAGTCGCCATCGCCATGCCATGCGGTGCGGGCGGGGGATCCAAAATGGGGCGGCAAACGCAATATTGTTTTTGAAATCGTGGTCCAAAAACACACAAGCACAACAGAAACACGCGAAAATTTATAAACTGCCAGATTTTTCACAGTAGCAGTGGGTTTTTTCTTGCAACAAAATGTCTCTCCTCTCCTCCTCTGTCCTCCATTGATTTTATTTTATTTTATTTTATTTACACCTGCGCAATGATGGGCTGGCCAAGTGGCCAGCCATGTGGGAGTGGACAACCATGCAAATTTTTGGAGCCATCCCACCAGTCGCATGGCCACTTGGCCATGGAGACTTCTGGGATGTGCCAAAAAGCCCCCTAAAACCTGCCCTAGCCCTAACCCTAACCCTTGACTCCGTACCCATACGTCACAGACTGTCTTCTTAGTGGGTCAGAGAGGCACCAAGAGGTGCAACCCACTAGCCCACCGTAACCTTACCCGTCACTAGCCTAACCCTAGCTCTTGCACTAAGCCACCTTAAAGCCAGATCTACTTGCTTGCATTGCACTACACGCAGCAAGTACAATTCCCTTCTGTGTGAGACATGGTGGTGCGGGAGCCTTGTGAAGGGCGGGCATGACCCTATCACTCTCACACTGGTCTCACGTCTGCACATTATGTTATGCAATATCCATATGGCTATTGCATAGCATTTTGCAGCAGCAGCAGGTGAGGAAGGGAGACCCCCATGTAGAGGGGTCTCTCTTGGAGCCTGCTTCCCCTTCCTAGTGGCAGGAGGCACCCACGGGTGCCTCCAGGAGCCCACTTTCCCTTTATAGCGGGCCAGAGGAGGCACCCACCCCACAGAGGTGCCTCCAGGAGCCCGCTCCCCCCCCCCAAAAAAACCAGTACTAACGACAACGAAAAAACGAAAAAACGAACCGACTAATTTTTGCGAATTTTCGCGAAAACCGGAAACGACCCGAAATGGGACTGGCCCGACTAACGACAACTCGAATTTTTTTTTTCAAGTCGTGCCCATCTCTACTGTTAAGCAAATTTCCCCTATCTGTGGATTTTTTATGTTGTACAGATTTTATGTTATACAAACTGTTTGTTATACAAGGGTCCACTGTACAGTAGATTAAGCCCTCTGGATCAATGGGATTTACAGAGGAGGTGACTCACCAAATCTGCACTGACTCAATGGGCCAATTTTAGGTGTGATTTACTACAAGATTTTAGCCAGTGTGTATATAACATGGTCAAGGAATATTGTATTTGTTTAAAAGGGAGTAAATAATATTTTAGTTTTCTGAATGGCTCTTTTCAGATAGTTATGGAGTTTTTTTAAAACACAACTGAAAGATTAAGATGACAAAAGTAAAATAACAGTTAGGTCTGGACTTAGTTTCACCCCTCGCTCTTAGGTCCAAGTGCTGTCCTAGGGATCTTTCTCCGCTTGGAAGTGAGCTTTCCTGACAGATGGTCTTGTATTTTCTCTGCAGGTACAGATTTAAATCAGCAAAAGATAGACAAGTTTCAGGTGTAAGGTTCAGTTTCAAACACACATATTGTTGTACATCAACAACCCCCCAAAGTTGCTTTTGTTTACTGTAGAGAGGAAAATAGGAATTTATTTATTTTTCTAGTTCAATACAAAGTTGAATGTTAATTTCTGCCAGTCTGCTGGTTCCTAGACTCAAAATGAGGTTGACCAATTTCTATACTTGAGGTGCCAATCATGATTTTATCTTTGGTAATATGAAGAGGTTCTGAAAGTTTTTATTGATGTGGAGAATTTATATGAGTAGAATTTTGGAGCTCCTTTCTATATAAATGCATGATCTGGCAGGAATGAGGGGACTTTAATGGAGTAGTGTCTGGCAAGTCTTTCTCAGTCATTATTCTGAAAATATTTCTTTACTTCTTGACTTTGACCTTTCTTAGAAGAGAAATGTTTTTAAAATGATTTAATACAGGGTGAGTAATGTCTGTATATGTATTGTACACCTGTTGAGCCCTCAGTTTAATTTATTTAATTGGTTTGGTGATCAAAAATGTGTTTTTTAAATAACATGGAGCAGATTTGATATAAAAAGCAAAATTTGAACTTAAGTTTTTTGAATGCCTTGTGCTCCTGGAACTGGAAACTAGAAACTGGAAACTTGGATTTGAGTGGGGGGAAAGTATACATTTTCTTTGCAAAAAGGAATAATAGTGCTTATTAAACTGCACCTCACTTCGTTTTCCTAAAAAGGTCCTCTATACTTTGGCTTCACTGATATGAAAAATTGTTTATTTTTAATCAGTAAAACCATAATGATATATCAGATAAGATTATTTATTTGACGTCAATAGCATAAGTCCATTTACAATGCTTAAATTTGTCTTATAAAAACAGAATACAATCTGAAGTAGCACAAATAATTTTTCAAATTTTCTTTTGGACACAACATACTTGAACATTCTAAGTAAGTTACTAAAACAATGGGAGTAGTTTACAACTTGGAATAATATTGAAGCAGTCCTTATTCATTTCTATTTGCTTTACATAAGGGAAACATCAAGGTAGATTATGCTCATAATAGACAGAATTTTAAATAATGGAATTAATAGCACATTCACACTTTTTCCACCATCTGTAACTTCCATGGGACATTTATTATAGGACAGTATTCTTAGACGATTTAAAGTGCTCAAATGAAATAAACCAATGCTGTGTTGTTTGCTCTCATTTAAGATAATTGACTGTCAAAATCCATGATTAGGTCATATGTGGGAGGTCAGATGTGCTATGCAGTTGTTGTTATAGCTCATGACCTTATTCAGCTAGTCTTAATTATTATGCTTAATTGTGACATTCAGTCTTACACACTTAAAACTATCAAGTTCAATATCTTTTCTCCAATGCAGCTGTACATAGAATTGACTAGCAGCCCTAATGAAACTGATGTAAAACATAACTAACTCGCTCTATTGATTTTAATGTTTAAAATGCTATGACTGTTTGTTCCCACAATTCCTCTCCGTACATAAGCAGGTATTTAAGAATACCATCCTTTATAAAAGGATATCATTATAATAATAATAGCAACAGCAATAACAGTATTAATGTTAAGTGACTTTTGACTTCTGGTGCCCCATTTAAGTGTTTTTTAGGCAGAGAGTACTTGGAGATATTCTGGGACTGTACAGTTTGGCGAAGGTCACATAGGTTGGTTCTTCTGAGGTGCAGAGTGCAGAACTAAACTCCCAGTCTCCGGCTTTATGCCGAAACCACTAAGCTAACCAGCCAGCACATGCAGATATACCGATAGATGTTTTATAGTACAATATAAAATCCTGCAATTTATGTGCTTTTTCTGTAAACTCAGTCTATACATTTTATTTGTGCACAGGCTGTAGAATTGCCACATCAGCAATATACCTCACCCTGAAATTCCATGACCAAAACTAGAAATGTAAAGTTTCTGGAAATTTTGAAGCTCAGAAAAACAAAGCCCCCCCCTTTTTGGGGGGAAAGAAAAACAACGGAAAATTGTAGAAAAATTGGAAAAATGCTACATTATCACTCGTGCCCCCCTTTCACAGCTTGAAAGTAAATCTGTTACTTTGGGAACATAAAATATGATTATGGACAATTTGATTTGGCATAAAAGTATCATAACTTAGCATATTAAAATATGGTGTATCAAAACAATTATTACAAACAGAATTTACTTTTTAAATAATATTTATTTGTAATTGTAAGTAACAAATGGAATAACGATCTCCTGAACTACTAGCTTATTTAGAACAAAAAAGCTCTACAAAACAATGTTTAAAAATAGCAATTATATTTCCTCTCCACAGTATTAAATAAAAATAAAATAAAATCCTCATTCTCATAAAAAGAATTGAAGAGGGAGGGAATGTATAGAAGGGAGTGGGACTCAAGTTTCAATGATTTTTTTAGAAATTACTTGGAAAATATTTGAACGCCCTGTCTTAAAATATTTTATTCATCATGTTAAAATAAAACATTCTCTAATAATTTTTTTCTTTTTCTTTTTTCATTTTTTCCCAATATTTCAGAGAAAAAATGAAAAAAAAAACTTTTCCCCCCTGAGTTTTTCCAGGGTTTTTCCCTGGCCTTCACATCTCTACCCAAAACCCAAGATTAAGGGTTGGGTGCTTACAAAACAATGGTTCCAAGCACTAAAACAGTCATTCTTTGACTGCAAGTCCCAGAAACCCCCGGCAGCACAGCTGGTAGGGAAGACTTCTGGGAATTGCAATCCAAGAACACCTGAGATAGCCATTGTTGGAAACTACTGCCTTAGATGAAAAAGAGAATACAGACTAGTTGTCTTGCATAATAAAATGAATTTCCCTCCCCCTTCCCTTTTCCCCTTAACTTTTGCCACTTAATGTTAGATCACCAGCTATAATTGTTACTTGCTTTTACTAGACAACAAATCCTCCTTCTTGTAGTTGTTCCTCTTATGGAAGGCTGGACATCATTATAGCTATATTCTTTTTGGAATTTCTTGATTTTCAGAAGGCTTTTGACACAGTCCCTCACCAAAGGCTGCTGAGAAAATTGCACAGCCAAGCGATAAGAGCACAGGTCCTCTTATGGATTGAGAACTGGCTGAGATCCAGAAAACAAAGAGTAGGTGTGAATGGGCAATTTTCACAATGGAGAGAGGTGAAAAGTGGTATGCCCCAGGGATCTGTCCTGGGACTGGTGCTTTTCAATCTGTCCATAAATGACCTGGAGACAAGGATAAGCAGTGAGGTGGCCAAGTTTGCGGATGACATGAAACTTTTCCATGTGGTAAAACCCAGAGAAGATTGTGAAGAGTTCCAGAAGGATCTCTCCAAACTGGGGGAATGGGCTGCAAAATGGCAAATGTGTTTCAATGTAGGAAAATGTAAAGTAATGCATATTGGGGCAAAAAAAAAAAAACTTTATCTATCAACTCATGGGCTCGGAGCTATCCATGACGGATCAGGAAAGAGATCCTGGTGTGCTGGTGGACAGCTCGATGAAGGTGTCTACACAATGTGTGGCAGCGGTGAAGAAGGCCAATTCCATGCTAGGGATTATCAAAAAGGGAATTGAAAATAAAACAGCCAACATTATAATGATATTATACAAAATGATAGTAAGGCCACACCTGGAGTATTGTGTATAATTCTGGTCACTGCATCTCAAAAAAGACATAGTGGAACTGGAAAAAGTGCAGAAGAGAGTGACTAAAATGATTACTGGACAAGGGGATCTCCCTTATGAGGAAAGGCTAAAACATTTGGGGATCTTTAGTCTGGAAAACAGGCACCTGAGTGAGGATATGATTTAAACGTACAAAATAATGCAGGGCATGAGTAAACTGGATAGGACACTCTTCTCCCTCTCACAGAATACCAGAACTAGGGGACATAAGCTCAAACTGAAGGCTGGGAGAGTGAGAACAGATAAAAGAAAACATTGTTTTACTCAGCATGTAGTTAGTCTGTGGAACTCCCTGCCATAGGTTACAAACCATGATGAAGATGTGTAACCTCCAGGCTTAAAACCAGGGTTCTTCAAGAGCCAGATGCAAGGGAGTGGTATCTAGTCTTGTGCACTCCCAGACTCATTTGGTGGGGCCACTGTGAAATACAGGAAGATGAACTAGATGGGCCTTTGGCCTGATTCAGCATGGCTCTTCTTATGTTCTTATGTTCTCTAAACAATGTTATGCTTGTTTGTCTCATCTTTAATTTCCCTCCTCCCCTACACACTTTGTATGTCAAAATAGAAAGGTCTGTGTTTTTGCTTTTGAGACCAGGAACCATTATTTTAATGCTCATCCTTGAATGCACAGTCATCCAGATTATTTCTTCATGTGACAGGTGCTTTTAACTGTCAAATTGTGTTAATCAAACTAATTAATCAAGAACACAAGGGAGAAAGGTCAGAAAGGGTTTCTAAGAGTGGGGTAAATGGTCTATTCCTCCTACTTTTCCTTCAGTTCACACTTTTCCCCCAGAGAGCATGACTGACTACTCTAATTATACTGCATGATTATATATCCTGCCTATCTAAGGTTGTTAGAGCTGATTGTGTTCCTGCATGGAAAGATACTGTACACTTTAATCATGTTGAAGCATAGGACTTAAAATTCCAAAAGGAAGGAAGATCACAGAATGAAGAAAAGACAAGGAAGCTGAATACACTCCTAGACCTTAATAGAAAAAATACAGAGATCTATTCCACTCTGCCAGTGGTAGAATAGTTACTAGAGTATATTTCTGAAAGCCTTTACTGAGGCTAATGTTGAAAGCCCTGAATAATTATGGTTCTTTTCATTTCCTTCCTAATGAAAGTAGATTTCACTCTACAGTCTCAGAAGAATCTCTTTCCATTTTGGGTTGATTTTTTTTTTTTAGTGGTTGAGCCTCACTTGGTGGCCCAACCAGTATAAGGAGAGTCGAGAGTCAAGTCATAGGTTCAAATAACTTGGGAAGAAACAAGATGATAGCAATGTTGGTTTATAGAGTTTTTTCCCCCTCCATGCCTTTTGTTTTCTTGCAAACTTTCACTTTTAATGCCTCTGGGTTTGCTGGCATTTTGGGCAGTCTGACAGCACCAATAGATATGCACACTGAATATTTTAAGATGTTTCCTCTCACAGGAGTGACAGTGGGGATTTGAACTCTTAACCCAAGATGCTCCTTCTCACTGTGCTCTATAATCTCAAAGAGAAGGCCCAGCTCAAAATCCTTTTGGATCCATTTGTATACTGTTCTGTGAAGCACTTTGAATCATGATTTGCTGTGCTTTTATGAAGCACTTTTGGATTAAACTCGCTATATAGAATTTCTTTGTTAGAGATGGCACTATAGTCTTTAGTCTTCCAGTCTGCTTCCTAAATTGATGTCCAGTAACTGAGATTTTAGACTGTTGAAAGAATAATTTCATTGTTGTCCTATAAAAGTAAGACAATGTTCAAGTACCCCTTCACAGTTCAGATTATTTGGGAACTTAACAGCAAACCATAATCATCTTGATATAAGGGCTACTTCATAAAATCTCTTTTCGAAACATATTTATAAGAAGTCTAAGTTAGAAACAATTTTTACAACCCCAGGGTATATGATTTCAGTGAAGTACATTTTAAATGTAAAAATGCTTTTAGAAACTCATGTTAAAAGCATGTTTACATTTAAATTGTGTTTCACTGACATCATATACCTTGGGTTATAAAAAAAATGTTTAGACTGAAATCACTATTCCCAACGTCTTCAATGTGCAGCCATAGTCACAAGTCTTCATTTGAAGGGGGGGAAATGTTTTTTTGCCTTACCCTGAGGGCAAATAGATACAGAAATACTATTTTCTTCTCCAGTTTTCATAAAGACCACCAGTTAACATTTCAGGAGACATTGCAACTCTACATGGCTTGAGGGCAGGAGTGGGTGTTTGGGGGGGAGGACAATAAACACTGAGTACAAGAGCATGTGGCCATACATTTCATTGTGAAGTTGACATAACATTACTCCTGCCATGAAGCCTTTTCTCTGGGCTTCTCTTCTTTTTATTTAAGTCTGTGAAGATTCTCAGTCATCCAGGTGAGGTTATCTGGACTGTGAGTCATCGCAACTGGGCTTTTTTCTTGTTGATCTCACAAGAAAAGAGGTCCAGTTGCCATGACTCAACTTCCAGATCTTTTTATTTAAAGCCACCTTCCATTGCAAGTTACATATTTGAAACCATTTTAAAAGGGGTTTGTGTGCGTGCATGCCTATTGGTGGGTGTGCATGCCTGACATCAGCCTCTTTCCCTCTCTTTAAAGCAGACAACAGAACAGAGGTACCAGCAATAGCAGCCACCACGACGGTTGAAATTCGGAAGAGCAGCGTGATGAGGACTGAAATCACCTCAAAAGCTGAAAAGCTCCCCACAACAGCCACTAGCAGCAATGCCTGCCCCTCCGGAGAGACGGAGGAAGAAAAGGCCAAGCGACTGCTTTACTGTTCACTATGCAAGGTTGCGGTCAACTCCGCCTCACAGTTGGAGGCACACAACAGTGGTGAGAATGAGCAACTTTATTTCCTACTTACAGAGCCCTGCAATTATCTTTTTTCCCAAACAGATTATTAGATCTCTTGAAAGGAGATGGGGGCGAGAAAGGGGAGGGGACGAAAAACCAAAATTTGTGTGAAATTGATTAACTGTTAAAGAATAACAATGAGAAGAGAATGGCTGCCCTAAAACAGAAAAGAAGACACCTCTTTGACGCAAGTGGTCATATTCCTCAAATATCAGTTTTTTAATTATTTCAAGTGTTGCATTATGAAAGAAAGTGACTCTTTATGCGCTGCCATGACATTGTGCATATTTCCATCTATTCCCAGTAGAAAGCTGAACAATAATTAGTATTGTTGTGCAGAAAAGGGAAGACACCAGCTACTTCAAATGGTTGTGCACAATTAATAGTCTTCATCAGTGACAATTAAATTATTAGTATTAGTATTACGGATTTCTCATGTTAGAAAAACAAATGAAGACATTTATTGGCAAAATACCTATTTAATTTTGAATTATTTTTTCTTACTGATCACGTTCACTAAATGAAATTGCCTGGACTAGGGTTTTTCTGTGTCCTGAAAAGGCCCTCTGAAAAGATATCTCAGGTTATTTATTTTATTTATTGGATTTCTATACCGCCCATCTGACAGCGAGGTAGCCCTTGCCTGAGTGGAAGGAAGAGGCTCAGGAACCAAAATTTGGGGGGGGGGGGTGCACCACTTCCATGTTCATGACGTGTTCTCTAACAACGTGGACTGTTGACACCAAACAAACAGTACTGTATACCAAAGAGAACATCCACCAGACAAAACTATTCATTTGGCTTGATTTGACTGCTCCTGGTGGTTTAGCTAAATTCCTAACTCCAGCTCTGATAGAGACAAATCAAGTGCTTGGTCATCCTTTCCTCCCCCACCAAAAAGAAATTCTCTGAGTTTCAAAAAGGCAGAGAAAGAGGAGGAGGTGGGGCAAATCACCTGACTGCCCTCTCTTTTAAGAGATGGGCCATAACGTCCAGACTGCTAGCTCAGGAAAAGCATGAAAACAGTTTGTGTGCTGCACTCTCTCCGTCTATGAAACAAACCTGACTTTAACACCATCAACCATGTGGATTTGGGACATGAATAACAGCATAACCACAAGATATGCAGCCTTTAAAAAGATGATTTATCACAGAAAGCTTGCTGTTTGTTTTTGTTTTGTTTTATATTCTTCATGGCCAGTTAAAGATCCCTATATTTGTATTGCTTCCAGTTTCAGATTCCCTGAGATATTTTGTAACAAACAGGAACTATGAATATCCTATAATAGCAAATTATTTATAAAACTTAATTTCTAAACGGGCTTTTTTCCTTCCCTTTAAAATAAGGGGGGCAACAGCTTTCTGAACTAGTTTCCCCCCTTCATTCAGGGGAGCAACATGTGCCCCAGGTGCCATATTTGGTGGAGGGGGGTTACCAAAATGACAAAATAATATTTGTACTTATGTCTCTGCCTTCATTTATTATGTGTCTTCTCTACTACTTGTGCAGACAAATATACACACACACAAACTAGCTCAATATCTTTTCCTCACACCATATACATAACTTTGTTCCATATATTACTTTGAATCAAGATATTTAAAATAACACAAAAATAGAACAAGATATGTACCTGATTCATTATACATTTGAACATATTGTTTCCCTAATCATCTATAAATATGTAATCAAGACCACCAATAATTTTATTTGTAAGCTGCCTTGGGTTCTTTTAAGGAGAAGGTTGTGGTTAAATAAATAAATAAATAAATAAATAAATAAATAAATAAATAAATAAATTTGCTTCAACAGGACAGATATTAAGATAGTCCATCATTCTATATGTCCTTAGTAGTCTTTATATGTCCTTAGTAGTCTTTCACAAAAAAGTTCTTGATAAAAGGTCGTGCCCTACCTCTTTGAAAAATGATGTGTAAAAGTAGTATCCTGAATTCCAATAGAGAGGGAACAATAATATGAAGGACTACAAACAGGATTAATGCTGTTCACTGCAGTCTTTGTGTGCAAAGCAGTGGGAACTGGTGTGGTCAAGAGTGATAGAAACAAAAGGATATTAGATTTCAATGGGGTTTGTACACACTCAGATTTTCCTCTAAAATGGCCCTTTGAGACTGCAAGTTATTTTCCTAATAGCAGCACCCACATTTCAATCATCTGTTTAAGAAATCACTCTGAAATATGTGTTAGTGACTCAAGCCCCGATCTTAAAAGGCTCTTGTGTTTTTATCTTTTCATGACAACACAAATATTAATGAATGGACTTAAAGATAAGCCATTCATTTAACTTCATACATACAGCAGCATAATTAAATAAAAAAATGAGAGGAAGGAAATATTATTTATATGTAATTCTCTACTATGGTCGTCACAAACAGACAATGCAGGCTGATGCCTGTGTCATAAATCCATCTAGTAATTCTAGACTTTGATAAATCATGCTTTTGTTTCTGCATCCCATCAATTCAATGAGTCTGTTGTAATCCACCCTAACAATTGGATTTAGGCCTGCTTTTTTTTTCACATGGGGCAAAACGAATGACACATCTAAAGAGATGAAGACTTGAAGCGCATAATGTGCTAAAATGATTTTCATTTCCGTTGTCTAACATCTCCAGGCACAAAGCACAAAACTATGCTAGAAGCTCGGAACGGGAGTGGAACTATCAAAGCCTTCCCCAGAGCTGGCGTCAAAGGGAAAGGACCCATTAATAAAGGAAACACGGGACTTCAGAACAAAACATTTCACTGTGAAATTTGTGATGTGCACGTAAACTCTGAGACACAACTTAAACAGGTATTTTATCCCTGGAGGCATGTGTCTTCCATTGTCCTTATTTCTCTAGATGCCCAAGGGTCATAAAAACACATTGGTTCACACACCATGACATCCTCAGTATGTTGGAGTGTACAGAGCCAGACCAAGCTGTGCCATAAATGAGAGCACCCTTAGTGGGAACTAGCCTTCATAGGTAAATCTGCAAGGATGGGTCAAATCATCCACTTTTGCAACCATACCGTGGCTCCGGAATGTTTCGCCGTTAAAGAAATCACAGTACAGTATTTGCCTCCATAGCATGGAAATGTGACTGATTATGAGGCCTGGCCATGGCTCCATGTGCTCCTGAAAGCATAGAGATGATGCCATGGTGATGTGTGAATTAGCACTCTGATTCTACATTTCTTCCCATCTAGATAGCTTATGCTGGTTTGCATTAATTTGATTCCTTTTTCTTGATGGTTCCGTTTTGTTTTGCTTTCCTATCTTATCAAAGGATATTTTCTCTAAACTGTTCCTTATCCAAGATTACAGTCTAGGTTTGCTCTTTTGACTCTCAATGCCATGCTATTTCCTAATCAGTATCTTACTGCAGGAATGTAGGTTGGAAAGGCAATTACATCAGTGCCCCTTAGAACAAGTGGGCTTTCCATTGGGTGACTGGTCATGGGACCAATCTCAAAACCAGTGGGAATGGGCATACTGCAAGGAGCCTGCTGGAGCTATGGCAGGGGCACATATACAATTGTCCTTGCACTCCCATGCTTTTGCATTAGGATCCTGGCCCTTGCCTCTGCTTTTATCTGCTCTGCAGTCTTAGGTACACAAATATAAAGTGGCATGTAAAGATGCCTAGATGCCCTGATGCTGCAGGCAAAATTTTTACCATATGGTGGCAGACGCCATAGGGAGTATTCTAAGGCAACTGCCACTTTATTCACAGGGATGGAGTCTTGACAAAACCTGCAGATAAGCCCCATAGTAAAGAGGCCAAGGGAATTCACAGCCAGATGCTGAAGGATGTGCAAGTGCTTATGATAAGCAGTATTAAATGCCATGCCTAGAATGATCAGTAGCAAGGGTGAGTGCTAAACACCTTGATAGAAGATGAAAGATGAACTTTTAAAAAAATGATTTACTGAAACATATGCTAAAAGCAATTTTATAACAGTGTTCAACATGTAAGAACTCTGGCTACATTTCTATATTGTCATTCTAGAAACAATAGCAAAGTGTTTAGTATTATGTATTTTTTTAAATCTTGCATTGTACTGTGTAGTTTTGTATTGCATTGTATTTTACCGTATTTCTATTGCATGCTGTATCCAAAGATCTCAGGACGGTTTGCCATCAGTATAAACTATTGAAGCATTCTAAACCATTCAAAGAGTCCAAGAGAATTCAACAAAATAAATAAGACACAATCCATTTATTCAAACCCAAGCCATGATCCAAGAGGCAGTGTGATACAGTAGGCAGAGTGCTGGACTAGGACTCAACAGACTTGACTTCAAGTCTCCCCTCAGCACTAGATATTAATGGGGGCAGATTGGTACCAGTGGCGAACTACTCATTGAACATCTCACACTTTGAAAATATGTTAACGTTTGTGTCAGTTTAACAGTGCATTACAGGCTGTTATCACATTCCCCAAACAGGGGTGAATAGCGACATGGGTGAATAGCGCAGTATTTTATATAATCAAAAATACACTATAACACAATATCCACAAATACAAAAACAAAAAAATAAGAAATCCAGAAATCTTCTAATTCTCTAACTGGGTACAATGCCTTAATACTGTCCTGTACATAGTCCAAATTTGTACCATATTTTTAAATAAAGGGTTTTCTATTTTTAATATAATATGCTTATTATCTTTTTTAAAAAAAACAGTGATCCTTCAACTTGATAAAATTTGGATTGTACACATATTAAATTGTTAGTCTGTAATATAGTATTTGGTATATGCCTCATTTGATTTGCTATATGTATAATATAACTTTGTTAGGAATACTTAATTCCTTAAAACTTCTAAAATTTATTTAGTTTTTAAATCAATCCTTTCTTTTTAATCTCTATTTCAGAATTTATTAATCACGTTTTGCCTTTCTTTCAACTCTGTTCCTTTTATTTTAATCAGTAACATCATAAATAAAAATATTTTAAATAATATTTTCATGGAAACCATGATAATCCTGTCTTTTGAAATATGTTCAGTTCCCCTTAATTTCATATTTCAATTTATAAACATTTTCCTTCTTTTAAATCTTGCATATGTTTTGTAATATTTATGACTAAATAACTTAGTCATACTGCATGGCTTCAGATTTACTCTTAATCTCCTTCTCTTCTTTACTACAATTTAGAATTTCTGATTTGTCCCAATTTATCTATCAACCCATTATTTTACCAAATTCTTTTTTAACCCACTTCATTACCTTACGTGGATCCCCTACTGTTAATAAATATCATCAGCAAATAAACTAAACTTAGTTTTATTCTCAACACCCATGCCTCTTATTATATTGTTTCTAATACTATTTGCACATTATTCTGTAACTAAAAGCTAATAGTATCGAGGAGAGGGGGCGTCCTGGAGGGAACTTCCAGTAATAACCACAATCGGACATTGATTTACAGCCCTCCTGATGCCTCCTTAAGTTTTTATGATCCTGGCCTTGAGATGCATCCGAATGCCTGAATAAGTGAAAGGAGAAAGTCCCAGCTCCCCGTGAATACTTAATTAACAAGTGGTGGTTTATGGATTGTAAATAATTCTAATTCTGAAAGCTCCTATTGGTGTGGTTGTTGTTCCAGTGATAGAAGAGAGGCAGAGCGGTGAAAATAAAAGGAAAAGAGACTTAAGAGAAACTTCCAACTCTTAATTATATTACTTGGACATAGTCCACTTCTGCCAGTTAACAGCCAGGTTTTAACTCGGCAGGCCTTAGGCAACTGTGCCTTCTAAATACTGTTGGACTGCAGCTCACATGATTGGTCACCATGGCTGGTGAGGGTTGATGGGTACTGTAGAAGAGAAACATGTGAAGAGCCACCATTGCCTCGCCTTCCATGGGAAGACCATTCCCATTCCACAACGTGGACATGCCCTTTCTACCTTTTGTTTTGATGCCCAAAGGGTATTATTTGGACCTTAAGTGCTATGAAATGCCTTTCCAAAGAAGGAGTTGGGGGAAATCATTACAATGTCATCAATCTCAACGTGGTCCACAAACATTGCTGTTATGTTATGCTACTAATTTAGAAGTGACCAATTGCAGCCCAAATAGGGCTTTCAATTTAACCACAATATTAAATGAGTTGTTTTACCTGTCCCAAAGTCCTAAGGCTGAATGTGGATTTGAAACCAGGCTGCTGAGTTCTAGTCTGTCACTCTGCCCACTGCACCATCCTCACGGATGTTAATCTGATCAAAATCAGGCAAGCACATATTCAAAGTCTTAGTGTGGCTTACAGATGTTGACCAGCTAAGTCTGCCATTTAGGATGTTCACAGTACTAGATCTGGTTAGCTTAAACAGAATGTGTTGTAAACTTTTCCTCATTGCACATCAGCCAGAAAAATGTTTATGGCTATGCATGATGGGGAAAAGATGTGGTATTTTCCTATTCATCTAAGGTCAGGAAACTGAAGTAGATTTATTATTGGGAATAATCGGTGTGCCATTGGAAAGCTCAAACTAATTGTTTAAATATGTCCCAAAGTGTTCACTGCTGAAGACATCTGAAAGCATGTTATTTATAAATGAGTGGTGGCAACAATAATGAAGAACACTTGCTTTCAAACAGCACATAAGCAGTAGAAGGCACAAAGACAGAGCTGCTGGGAAGCCCCCGAAACCCAAATACAGTCCCTACAACAAACTCCAGAAGGGAACACATCCACTTGGCGTAAGCAAATTAATGCTCTCTCTTTTTTTCTCAAGTAGCCATTTTTATAACATTGTTCAAATGGTTCTGTTATGGATAGAAGTTAGGTTCTTGTAATTGTTTTCCTAGGGTGTCACTGTGGTAAAACATAACTTATTTTAGACTACATGTCCCAGAATCTCCCAAACAGCATGGCCCGTGGCAAGGCCAGTAGCAAGGCCAATAAAAAATTCCAAGCTCTGAGGAGGTTCCATGGAAGCCATAAGAGTTACTGGGCTGGCAGGAGAGGGTTTGGTAGCAGATGATATCTGTATTTCCAACTTGTTCTCTGCAACTTGTTTTACACACACACACACTCTCTCTCTCTCTCTCTCCAACTCATTCTCTTCTCATGTAAAGAGTACCACAGTTTCTCATTCTTGACTGTGAGGATAAAACAAGCAAGGAGTTAGATCCTTGGGTTTGACTACAAGGCCCATGGTCCCACAATAAAATGTAAATGATAAAATGATACAGGTTTAAGTGCCATGATCCAGTATGTAAGAAATTCCATGTTGGGACTTCTCTAATTTGTATTCTCCAAAGCTTTCAAGGCTAGTATCTGATAGCTATTTTGAGTTTTTTCAGGCTATTTGGCCGTGTTCTGGAAGTTTTTCTTCCTGACGTTTCGCCAGACTCTGTGGCTGGCATCTTCAGAGGGCAAGAAGGATGACGGCCACAGAGTCAGGCAAAACATCAGGAATAAAAACTTCCAGAACATGGCAAAATAGCCTGAAAAACTCACAACAGCTTCTCAAATTTGTCACTTCTTTTAAAGTGGGTTAGAGATGGGCACGACTTGAAAAAAAAATTTTTCGAGTTGTCGTTAGTCGGGCCGGTCCCGTTTCGGGTCGTCTCCGTTTTTCGTGAAAATTCGCAAAAATTAGTCGTTTCGTTTTTTTGTTTTTTCATTTTCGTTAGTACTGGTTTTTTTTGGGGGGGGAGTGGGCTCCTGGAGGCACCTCTGTGGGGTGGGTGCCTCCTCTGGCCCGCTATAAGGGAAAGTGGGCTCCTGGAGGCACCCGTGGGTGCCTCCTATCCTCACCCACTAGGAAGGGGAAGCAGGCTCCAAGAGACCCCTCAACATGGGGGTCTCCCCTCCTCACCTGCTGCTGCTGCAAAATGCTATGCAATAGCCATATGGATATTGCATAACAGAATGTGCAGACAGTGACTGTGAAGACTAGTGGATGGCACTGAACCCAGAGCCATAGTGAGATGCCTAACTAAGGCTCTCGCACCACCATGTCTCACACAGAAGAGAATTGTACTTGCTGCGTGTAGTGCAATGCAAGCAAGTAGATCTGGCTTAGGGTTAAGGTGGGTTAGTGCAAGGGCTAGGGTTAGGCTAGTGACGGGTAAGGTTACAGTGGGCTAGTGGGTTGCACCTCTGGGTGCCTCTCTGACCCACTAAGAAGACAGTCTGTGACGTATGGGTACGGAGTCAAGGGTTAGGGTTAGGGGGGCTAGGGCAGGTTTTAGGGGGCTTTTTGGCACATCCCAGAAGTCTCCATGGCCAAGTGGCCATGCGATTGGTGGGATAGCTCCAAATATTTGCATGGTCGTCCACTCCCACATGGCTGGCCACTCGGCCAGCCCATCATTGTGCAGGTGTAAATAAAATAAAATAAAATAAAATCAATGGAGGACAGAGGAGGAGAGGAGAGACATTTTGTTGCAAGAAAAAACCCACTGCTACTGTGAAAAATCTGGCAGTTTATAAATTTTCGCGTGTTTCTGTTGTGCTTGTGTGTTTTTGGACCATGATTTCAAAAACAATATTGCGTTCGCCGCCCCATTTTGGATCCCCCGCCCGCACCGCATGGCATGGCGATGGCGACTCGCGAGTCCGGCTGCCCAGGACGGGTGGGAGGCGGAACCCCCCCTCCAGAAACCACCCCTCCGGTAGGTGCCCTGCGCCCTTAGTCAAGCAGGCATTTTTCCGCCTGCTTTTTTTGGCCCGGGAATGGGTGGGGGGAGAGTTGAAAAGTTTTTTCCTGTGCCGTCCGTGCCGCTTGCTTGCGCTTTAATTGCGGCGGCCGGCAGCCGGCGAGACTGGGCTTTTTGCTGGCTGGCTGCGAGCCTGCGGCGAGTCCCACAGAGCAGCCCACAAGGACAGGGGATGGGGGGGAGGCCGGGGACCTCCAGAAACAACCCCTCTGGTAGGTGCCCTGAGGCACGGCAGGCATTTTTCCGCCTGCTTTTCGGCCGGGAACCGGTTTTTTTTTAACTTTTAAAAACTTTTTTTCTGTGCCGCGTGGCATCGCGCGATCGCGCGATGCAAGGAACGAGCACGACAAATCAGACCAAAATTGTTCGTTCGTTGGTTCGAGCTCGAAGTCTGGCGGAGTAATTCCTGTTACCGTTTCCGTAGAGTAACGGAAACGAGTAACGGAAATGGAAACGGGAATACCGGTAAGTCATGCCCATCTCTAAAGTGGTTTTTTAAAATAAATAAATAAATGAATAAATATTTAGAAGATGATGATTTAAAATACAAGATACAGTCTTTGACTGGTATTTTGTTATTGATAAACGTTTTAACCAATAATAGTAATTATGATAATAGTCTTAGTTAAAGGTGAAACTCAAAAAAATTACAATATTGTGCAAATGTTCATTTATTTCAGTAAGTCAACTCAAAAGGTGAAACTAATTATGAGACAGACTCATTACATGCAAAGCAAGATATGTCAAGCGTTACTTTGGTATAATTGTGATGATTATGGCATACAGTTTGTGAAAACCCCAAATTCACAATCTCAGAAAATTAGAATAGTGTGAAAAGGTTAAATATTCTAGGCTCAAAGTGTCCCACTCTAATCAGCTAATGAATTCATAACACCTGCAATGGGTTCCTGAGCCTTTAAATGGTCTCTCGAGCTGGTTCAGTAGGAATCACACAATCGTGGGAAAGACTGCTGACCTGACAATTGTGCAGAAAACCATCATTGACACCCTCTATAAGGAGGGAAAGCCCCAAAAGCTACAGATTGAAAAAGAAGTTGGATGTTCCCAAAGTGCTGCATCAAAGCACATCAATAGAAAGTTATGTGGAAGGGGAAAGTGTGGAAGAAAATGGCGTACAAGCAGCAGGGAGGACTGCAGCCTGGAGAGGATTGCCAGGAAAAGGCCATTCAAAAATGTTGGGGACTTTCATAAGGAGTGGACGGATGCTGTAGTTAGTCCATCAAGAGCCACCACACAGAGATGGATCCTGGAAAGGGCTTCAAATGTTGTATTCCTCTTGTTAAGCTGCTCCTGAACATTGTTGCTCAGTGGTCCAAAGGCCTTTTTTCTGATGAGAGCAACTCTTGCATCTCATTTGGGAACCAAGGACCCAGAGTCTGGAGGAAGAATGGGGAGGCACACAATGCACGATGCTTGAAGTCCAGTGTGAAATTTCCATACTTTGTGTTGATTTGAGGAGCCATGTCATACACTCGTGTTGGTCCACTGTGCTTCATTAAGTCCAGGGTCAATGCAGCTGTCTACCAGGAGATTTTGGAGCACTTCATGCTTCCTTCCTGACCTGAACCCCATAGAGAATCTATGAGGCATTGCCAAGAGAAAGATGGAGGACATGAGACTGAACAATTCTGCTGAGCTGAAGGCTGCTATTGAAGCATCTTGGTCTTCCATAACACCTCAGCAGTGCCACAGGCTGATAGCACCCATGCCACGCCACGTAATTGATGCAGAAGGGGCCCAAACCAAGTACTGAGTACATATGCATGCTTATACTTTTTAGAGGTCCGACATTGTTCTATTTCCAATCCTTGTGTTATTGATGTCATGTAATATTCTAATTTTCGAGATTGTGAATTTGGGGTTTTCATAATCTATATGTCATGGAATTATCATGGCATCCCAATTATACCAAAGTAAGATTTGACATATCTCACTTTGCATGTAATGTGTCTATCTCATATATTAGTTTCACCTTTTGAGTTACCGGTAACTTACTAAAATAAATGAATATTTGCATGATATTCTATTTTTTTTAGTTTCCCCTATATATTATATTTTAGTCTAACTTATTCTAATCATTTAATCATCTTTTTGGTCCCTTCACTGGGAGAAAGCTGACATAGGAATAAAATGAGGGGAAAAACCATATCCAGAAGAAAGACGCCTTTCAGTCACCACTTGCTGCTTCACAATTCCCTCACGTTAAGGACTTGCAGAGTTTTGAAGCATTCTGGATTTGTTAGGCTGCTTTGGATTGTAATTCCCCCAAGTTTCCATGCTACCTGAAGGATTCTGTGAGTTTGAGTTTCCCAAAATAGCCAAATCTTCCAGCTTTCTGCCAGGATTTGTGAAGTGGTTTTTGTTGTTTGTTGTTGTTAGAAAGCTCAAGAAAACTGAGAATGTTGCAAAGGTTTTGCACTGCTAAATGAGATGCAAGAAACCCAGCCCCTTATTTAGGTCTCTGTTCACGGCTGAACAGTCTCTGTTCAGCTGTGAAGATAACAGCATAGTCCAAAACACTGTCTACTGAAGCATCATGTCCCCTGAATTTGGTAGGTCTTCCTCCCATGAAAACTCATATACAGTTTCATCCTCAGTGGATGTTCTTGGCCATGGCACCATCCCTCAACCTCGTCTCTTCACATCCAACCTGAGCTTCTTGGAATGTGTGATCAAAATAAGAGCTTGGAAATGTTATTTGTAGAAGGGTAATAATGCTGCCTGGGAAATTTTTGGAACTGTTCATTGACTTTTCCAATTGGTCATTTACCAGTGATTCCACTTTGACCACAATGTAACGAATAAACAGGAAGCAATGTAAATAATGATAGCAAACTATTCAAGAGACAGCTGATGATACATGAGCTGATAATTGAGATCCTGTGAAATAAAGCAGGGGGAGCCATGTGGCTGTTACAAAATACAAATGTGAGACTAGGCTATAGGCCAGTGTGGGCAAATCTATGGCACTGGTGCTAAAGGTGGCACTTGGAGCCCTTTCTGTGAGCACCCGAAATCACCCCTTCACAGCCACCTGTATTCAGGTAAAATTGCTGTATTGGCACTTTGTGAATAGTGAGTTTTGAATCGCATTTTGGGCACTCGGTCTCTAAAAGGTTTGCCAAACATGGCAAGACGTGGTTTGCGATGAGGTTAATCTTAAATGTCAAGATGATTTTCACCAGGTATGTCGGTCTGAGTTGAGGTGGGAAGAAGCACTGCTGTTGTCAAGTTTTATCTGAAGCCGAGGATTGAGTTTCACGCCCCAGTCCTTCAAACAAAGTGGCATATTATGAGGATATTTAACTTAATTTAGAAATTTTGTACTGCCCTAAAGCATTTGTTTATTAAAAGTAATCAAGAAAACCCCTGTAAGCAAATCTTTTCCCCTAGAATGATGTCCAGTTTTCTCCAGTGTGAGACAATTTCTGCAGCTATTAACTTGGACTGTTGAAATGTTTAAAATGAAAAGTAGTTCTTTGACTCTCCTTCATATCCTCTGGGTTATTTTATTTTTCCCTAAAATTTTGGATCCATTGTCCTGCCTAGAATATCACTTAGATGTTTTTAATGAATTAGGAAGGTAGAAGTAATTGTCTTCCATGTGATGAGTAATTGAAACCAATAGCACTTCTCTCTCTCTCTCTCTCTCTCTCTCTCTCTCTCTCTCTCTCTCTCTCTCTCTCTCTCTCTCTCTCTCTTGTGTGTGTATTCCTCTCCTCCTGCAGGTAAAACTAGTCTTTTCAAAAGAACCATCTAAACCAATGGCTCCACGGATCCTACCAAACCCATTGGCAGCGGCTGCGGCAGCAGCTGCAGTGGCTGTAAATTCCCCTTTCAGTCTTCGAACAGCCCCACCAGCAACCCTATTTCAGACTTCAGCTCTTCCTCCAGCACTTCTTCGACCTGCGCCCGGGCCTATACGGACCACCCACACGCCCGTCCTCTTTGCCCCCTACTGAACTCCACAAAGGAATGAACTGTACTGCAATAATTTTTCAGAACAAAAGCAAAACAAGAACTATGAACTATGCAGTGTTAATTTATAGTTTAAAGTTTAAATAAATGAATAAATAAATATATATATAAATATATATAAGTGAAGAGCTAGGAAATTTTGATAGAGACCTGAACAAATTCTAAAGAGGGGAAAGAAGCAGCATTTTCTCCAGCTGAGAATTCCTCTTTAGTACTTACCATTTAAGCAGCAAACCTGCAACATTGGTTCATAATTATACATACATACAAATATATATATATATATATTAAAACAATGTATGAAGTCATTTTGACTGTGCTTTTCGGCACGTATCTCTCCTGCAATGTCTTTCCTGCTTATGAAACATCTGAACAGAATTGTCTAAAGGGCATTAACTGGTTCCAGTGTACATAAAATACTTAATTCTGTAGAATAAAGGAGAGGGGGAAACAGAAGCACTGTGAATAGTAGTACTCTTACCAATTCTCCTGCGAAGTCAGCATTTCCTGGATATTTATACGTGAGAGTAGATACAATAGATGTCTTGTTAAGCACTAGTCTTTTGTCTGTATGTATGCCGCCAGGTTCATAAACTGAGGATACATGAATGCATCATCCTCGCTGGTAAGCCTTCACGATGATCACACATTCCTCAAGCAATCATAAGGTGCCACCCTAGGCATATTTATACTGATAGTAAATCCCACAGTATACACCGGGACTTACTTCTGAGTAAATGTGCATAGGACACTCATCTATTTCCTGCCCTCGATTTTTTCCAGTTAGCACCATTTGCAAGTCCTGAAGTTGAGTCATGGAACTGGACTTCTTTTCTTGTGAGATTGAAACGTTTCACTCATAGTCAGTCCTTGCCATGACTCAACTTCCTGATAACTTCACCTGGATGACTGAGAATCTTCACAGCCTCCATTTGAAAGAGAAAATAAGAGCTGATTATTTCAGTGCAAACATTTTCAGAGCAGCACTAGCTTGGGACTCTACAGATCATGTCTAGCAAGTTTTTTTTGAAACATATTGTGGAAATTTTACTTTTTAGAAACTGTAGCTCCCATCATTATTTATAGACAAAAAATTTACCTTTAGAGCTTTGTTATTTAGTTCTTTCTTAACAATAGCTCCTCTATCCCATTCCACTTCATCATGATCTGCTTTTAAGTTTCCCTGCATTTTACATCAGAATATCATAGTATTATTGATGCCTCTTCAGTTGAGTTCTAACTAGGGATGGGTATCTTACAAAAAATGAAACACTGTTTCATCATTTCTAAAGCTTACAAATCGTTTTGATACGAAATGACAGGCAGCATTTTGTTACAAAATGAAACAAAACACTGTTGTTTTTTTCCCAATTTTAAAACAAACAATTTCGTTATTGTTTCATTTTGTTATGACTTTTTGTTACAAAAATTTGTTCAAAAATGAAACAAAAGGAAACAAAATGCAGGGGGAAATGAAATGAAATAAAACACTATTTTTTCATTTCGCGCCCATCCCTAGTTCTAATTTTTCTGGTTAGAGAATACTCAGACAAGGTTTGCCATTTCCATCTTCTACAGGCTCCCTGGGACTGTGCAGGTTACACAAGACCACACAGACTGGCTCTTCTTAGATGAACACATTTCAAACTTCTAGCTTTGCAGCCAGATACTTAGAACACTATAGTCACTTGAAAAAGCTGGGGATTTATTATTGGGGGGGAGTAAAAGGTCAATAGTATATGTCTTTGCTTGCATGTTCAGCTGGATTTCAGTTGGTACTGGTTAATAATGGGAATAATAGAGTAAATCCGTATCAACACTGTACAATTCAATTAGTTTTAATAACAGCAATTATTGTTGACAGAGGGAAGCAATGCTTGAGAAAGTTTTTTTTTAGAGTAGAACTCCCACTGGCCAGAATGATTGGGGAGCTTGGGAAGTTGTACCCCTCCCCCCCAAAAAACCCCCAAACATACTGCAGTTATGTCAACACTATACACATTTGGTGACTGAGCAGTAGTGTTAGTATGCAATGCTGAATAGAGAATCTAAACTGTGTCAATTCAGCAGACACGCCACTCCAATAACACCAATGGTACAAAGTAAATAGGCTGGGTCTTCCCATATTAGCAGTCAGTAGTGATAGTCAACATCAATCTTGCCAATAGGCTCCAGAGTTCCTGCCAAGATGTCTGGGAATTACATTTGGATAATCCACTGAGAATTTTCTTTATTTTAAGCATTTCTAATTAGAGATTGGCACAAAGTAAAAAAATGAATTTCATAATTTGTTCAAAACTCACTCATTTATATTTGTACGAATGGCTATCATCAACAAATACAAGTTGATGAATTTTTAGTGATTCTTGATTTGTCAGTTTATTAATGCCCCCAAAGGCACCTAGAGACAGCAAATTTTGTGGAAACTTCTCCTGGATCTTCTGTACAATTCTTCCAAGTTTGGGGGAGATTACTTGTCTCCAAGTTATACATACCCAAGGAGGGCTTCCCAGGAAAGTTCCCCCAAATAGCTAGAGACACCAAACTTGCAGGGAAGTTTCCTATGAATTTATTCAATTTATTTATTTATTTAAAATATTTCTATCCCATCTTTCTCCCTGAAAGGACTCAGTCTCCTTCACACCCTCCAAATTTGCTGAAAAATAGTTTCCTCAAGCCTGTGTGAAAGGGCACTGTCCCTGGAGGAGCACTCAGCTATCTGAAACCCATTCTTCACCAAACTTGGGGGGAAAGTAGAGGGGAGTAGTGGAATACATCCCTGCAAATTTGGTGTCTCTAAGTGTTTTGGGGGGGCATTTTCCTGGGGGTTGATTGGTGAGTCATCACCCAGACATCCAGAACCCAATCTTCACCAAAGATGCCAGGCATGTGAAGGAAAGTTATGGAAAGCTTACCACTGGTGTCTCAATATGTCTTAGAGCAGGGGTGCCCAAACTTTTTGTAAGGAGGGCCAGATTTGGTGGCTGAGAATGTGTCAGGGGCCGGTTGCTCCCCAACCCTGCCACCCCACTGCAAGCCCCACCCACTTTATTTTAAAAAAACATGGGGTGAAGGACCAGGAGGGAGGGGTGGGCCAGCCAGCCGTGGGCCACTCAGAATGGCCTGGCGGGCCGGATTTGGCCCCCGGGCCGGACTTTGGGCAGGCCTGTCTTAGAGGCTATTATAGGGTTTTTAAAATGAATTTATGTATCAATACATCATTTCTTTAGGGGGGGAATATAAATTCATTTTTGTGATTCATTGACCTTGACCGATCATGAATCAAAATGAATCACATTTTTTTCTGATGCATCTCATCTATATCCCTAATTTCTGAGAAGAAATGAAACTTGTTAAAAAGACTATAGGGGTCATAAATATTCCCTTAAGCAATACAGAAACTCCTGTTTATTTTAGCAGTTGGACTACTAAATATATCTCTTGGTGGTGGTGAGTAAACCCCATTGTTGTTCATAGAAGTAGCTTCAGGACATAGCCGCACTTATATTTTTCCTGGGTTGATGGGAGTTTCTTTGCACCACACACCAGCATTTAAATCACTGCTGCAGTTCACATAGACATGATCAATTATCCTGAGAATGTGCATTTCAAGTGTCCACACTTCACACAGCCCACCATATCCATCCTTCTCTGCCATCATCACTACCCTCTTTACTACTCCTTCACTGGCATTCAAATTCTTTCTGTTGCTGCCCTTGAGCATGTGAAATAGCACTGAATTGAGAAGACATGGTAATAATGAGTGCTACATCAGTTTAGCACTATACTGGGCGAGAAATAGTTTCTTAAAAAAATGCAAATTGCATTGCAGTTGTAGTCCTTACCAGTGCAAGAAGGAGGCAAATAAAAGTAGGGTTCACATCCACACCACACTATACTCCGTGCATCATCATGAATATCATCTGGACGTGCTCAGTCCTATAGGGCTTATATGGTGATCACACAAGCCAATGTCAAAATAAAATGAAATGGTACCCCCCCCCAAAAAAAAACCCAAAGAGCACAAGCCCTACTGACCAAACAAAATGTATCACGTACTCATGCCAAAAGATCGGATCTACTTGCGATTATTGCTAATGTAGTGTAGGCAGCCAAATAAATATCAAAAGAACCAATTAAACACATGGCACAAACAGCGGCACAACTACTAATCTAGTTGCTTCCTCAGTCTAAAAGGGAATTAGAAGCGGGTAAGGTTTGTGAAGCATTACTGGACAAGCTAGGCACATTGGTTGTAGATTTTGCTGTTGAAGCAACAGAAATTGCAACTATAATGATCTTGTTTAATCTATGTAAAGAAATGTCTGATGAGAGACGCATACAGATGCAGGAGGGCCAGACGGAACCCTTTGTCTGTGAACCCTGCACCTGGTATTTAGGGAATTAACTTCTAAAGAACTAAATGTTCACTGTGAGGCCTTGCAAAATGAAGTATTAGAGATTTATTGTAGAGATCCTAGAGCTAAAAATAACTGACACAGTGAAAATTATATGAAATAATTGTGTGTATGTATACAGATGTGAGTGTGTATGTCTATATCTGTAGAGAAAGAGCGAGAGTGATATCTGCCTAAAGATAAGGATTGTGAAACGTTGAGCGACAAACAGCAGAGGTGACAAAAATGCACATGTTCTGAATCTCTGATGTTTGCTGCCAACCATTTCCAGGAGCAAATATTAATAATTAGAAGCCAAGATGGTCTGCTAAGCCAGATCCAGCCATACTGATACGCAGCTACAATGCCTGAAAGTTGACTTGAACTCCATCTGAGCAATTATTGTTATTTTAAGTCAGGAGCAGTCACAAAAATGCAAGTGATGAAAAATAGCTGCCCATAGTTTTTCTATATTCACATGCTTTTTTTAAAAAAAAGGCTAGAATTCGGGACTTATGTTTACAGTGTATTTACCAAGAGCCATTCACTGAAGAATGTGTATGTATGAATGAATGTTGCATGTACATACACATCCATTCTTATGTATAAATACAGATACAGATAGAGATACAGATACATAGAGTATTATAAAATAAATGCAGGAAGGGACAATATAAAGCATCAAGACTATAGCCAAAGGTGCCATTCCATGAACAAAAGAGTCTATGAACAAGCCTTCCACTTGCAGAATAGGAATTTTCCTAGGTGGAAGTAGTTTGGATCTTGACGAGGCTCAGTGGAAAATAAGTGGGGCAGGGAGGTGATTTTTATAAAGGAACCTATGATTGTGCTAAACCCCACACAGGGTCTGCATCACTGTTACACAGGATACCCCAACACTCACAAGGGGTTTTCTAACAGTTTATGGCTCTAGGCAAATGAAGTGAGTGAAATCATAGACCATCCCATTAAATGAGCAGAATTCTCCTAACAGAACTCTGGATCTGACCAAGTGTGAGCCTCTAAAATCCAAAGACCTGCATTTCTCTTTCGTATGTTAATTTAAAAAGCTAGCCCCTTGTGGAGTGTTTAGAAATATTTTGTCAATTTTACTTGCAAATGCTTGTGCCTTGAAGTTAAAATACCTTTTGGTGTCTGTTTTAATCTTCGGCCAGATATAGGGTGTCAATCAAGGACTTTTCATGATCTTTCATTAGGCAAATTGGTGAACAGTTTTCATAATATGCAGTTAAAGTTAAATTTCAACATTCACACATTAGGCTGCTAGATATTAATTAGCTCTTGCAAGGTAAAGAGCAGATTTATTCCTAAAGCATTGGAACGTTGCACTATAACACCATGGAGCCCCTTGGTTAAACTGCAGCCAAAACTCGACTCACAACCTGGGTTCAGTCCCAGGCAGCTGGATCAAGATTGACTCAGCCTTCCATCCTCCTAATGCTGGTAAATTGAATAGCAAGCTGGCTGTGGGTGGGTGGGAGGCAAATGAAGCCTGGATAATTGAAAATTGTAAATCAAGCACTATGGGAAAATATATATGTAGCATGCTTTTAGCAACACAATTCCTAAATGGCCTGTGAACATGAACAGTTGTATGACTCTGAACACGTAAATTAAACCAAAAACTATATTCCAAAATAAAGCTTTAAGGTATGGCTGAAGAGCCTGAAGCTAATGTGCACTCCTGGATCACTGCTGGCCATTGCCCTTCTGTGGAGACTTTCTGCCTTGAGTATACTGTATAGGGGGAACTCAAGGGTTAACCACACTCTGAATTCCCACATCATTTCTAGAGGTCAATGGGAACATGGAAGCGAACTAACAAAATTGCATGGGAAGAATATGCTAGATCTGGCTTTGGATGATTTTCTACATGTATTGGAGACTACTTTTGATGACGTCTCTCTCTGTAACAAGAATAATGTGTTCCAGCCACCTGCTTCCGCTTCTCCCAACCTGGCTCCAATAAGACCTCCAGCCCTCTGGCCACCACACACTTGTCAATAGTTTGTCAAGCCAACTTTTGTGATGGTATTAATGGGGCCCTAGAGCCTTTCTGTGATCACAAAAGAAGACTATCATGAATAAAGCCATAAAGCAATACAGAATCACCTAGTCCCATGTGTAATCCCTAAGGTGATTTTTGTACTGGGTGTAAAAACTAGAATTGCTGCTCCTGGAAGCCTTCAAGAACAGGGATTCTCCTCTAGAACAGGTATTTCCTACAGAGTATAAGGGGTGTTTGGGGGTTTTCCCCTCTCCCCAAACTGGAATTCAATATCTGGTCTGGTTTTCACTTCTAAACAAACAAACAAAAGAGGCATCACATTTACTGCAGGAGTGCAGCTGGTGAGACATCACTGGGGAGATAAATTTTGCTGTACATCTGCCAAAATGGTTCACTTCTCCAGGTGAAAATTGGAGCCGTGCCAAGATCAGGCAGTTCTGGACATGCTGAATTCTTCACACACAGGAGAATACGTACAACCGTAAAAGGAAGAATACAGGCATAACAATAAAAACAGCAACAAAAACGTGGCCTAATAGAACATGAGGACATGACGCTTTACCAAAATGTCAAGCAAATGACTACACTCACTGTTATAAAGTTATGGCCTGTGGCATGTGTGGAGGACACTACAAATGGCACAGATAATCAAAGTTTTCCTAAATTAAATAGTCATTCCTTCTCATCAGTTGGCCACTCTTTTAAGTTCCTTAAACCTCTCTTTTTTGGGGGGGGGGGGATTCTTACGCTGTATCCAACATTTGTCACACTCAAGTCTCTCCTAGACTTCTGCTGTAAGCAACAAACTATCCTTTCTATGTCTCTTATTCACTACTTAATAAAGGATGAAGCCTAAATGTTAAGAATGTGTGGAAGATTTTCTGTGCATTGTTCATGTTGAGCCTGTACATGTAGCACATGGAACCTTTGTTCACAATGAGTAGAACATCAACCCTTGTGACTCCCATTTGATCTATTCCCAGATGTGAGCTGCCCTGTCTTCCAGCTTGAAAATAAAACATTGTCACACACATGGTGTCTACATGCTGGTGGAATACTGTATAGTGGCTTGGAAAATGGCAGAAGCCAAAGCAACAAGGCCAGTACAACACTTAAGTGGATGAAGATGTTGCAGAGTTTTATATTTTGGTTAAATTCCTCTAGCTGCATGGAAGTACAGTGATTCACAGAGCAGAATAACTTAAAGTTCCCTTGATTAGTTCATCCCTTTTTCTCATCAACTGGCACTTATAGGTTCAACAACACACTTTGAGATGTTAGTTAGAAGTAGAGATGGGTACGAAATACCAAAATGACATTTAGTTTCATTTTTTATTTTGTTTTGTTGTGTTTTGTTAGGAATGAAATGAATTTATTATTTTTAAAAAATTGTTTTGTTCTTCGTTTTGCTTTGTTTTGCTTCTTTTTTTTCTTTTTCTTTTTCTTTTTTCTCTAGCACCGATCAGTTGGCTTGCGGGCTGGTCAGCGCTATTTTAATTTTTTTATTTTTTTATTTTCCCCCTTAGCGCCAATCAGCTGTAGTGTGGCTGGCTAAGGGCACTTTTTTAAAAAACAAGCGCGGCCATACTACAGCTGATTGGCACTGCCGCTTTGGAAGCCCCCTCCACAGGGGCTGGTCGGCGGCACCAGTGGGGGAACAAAAAACTTTTTGTTTCATTTATTTCATTTTCCTTTGATGGGGCAGTTCATTATTCATTTTGTTACATAATGAAATGAATAACAAATAACAAAATACATAAAAAATTCATTTCATGCCCATCTCTAGATAGAAGAGAAATAAAATTCTTTATTTCTTACAGTGAACAAATAACAGTAAGCTAACAATCATGACTGACTGTTCTCAGCAACAGGCCCCAACAAACTAACTGCTTTCAAAAGACAAAGGAGAGAGGGAAAGGAACCGAGAGGAAGGCCTCTCTTTGAATTCAGAGGCAGGGAAGGATGATTGGTTAGTGCTCAACAGACTGACAGTCACCGCAGCCAAGAAAGGGCCCTCTGAGCCAAACCTGATAAAAAGCAGCATGCAAAAACTCCAACAGAAGATCTATTCTTAGTGAGTGACTGGAGTACAGTATTTATAAAGCTGAGGGGGCAGCTAAATATTTCTGAGGACAACTAGATTCCTTGATTCCTAATAGTATAATGAAAGAGGATTAGGTTTTAAGGGGATGTATGTCATAAGGTATTGTTTGTTTTCAAATATTCTCTCCATTGGTCAGACTCTTCCCATTGGCAAAATACAGTATTAAAGTGCTTGGATTTAGCACCTGGACCGTATGCCACATTTGGCCTCTGAGGAGCTGTTTTGCAGCCCTCCCCAAGTCTGACACGTTTTTCTACTTCAAATTGTCTGTTTATGTCCCAGGAACCACTCAAGAGCAGCATTTTTCCCTTGGGGAGCTCCCTTAGGCAGTTACTTTATGTTCGTTCATCCTTTCTTGCTGTCCCGCTTGGGACCGGTACAAAAAAACCTTACTTCACGTCCATAGCATGACAGCAAAAAGTTGTCTCGACCACGTCCCCAGAACCAGGAACTGAGTGTGACAAGCTGTACCTGCCCCTGGGCTGAGGAATTGTCTTGTCACGGTTGGTTCCCAGTTCCTGTTCTGTGACAAGGGACCGTGTGGTAACAACTGTCATGCAACAAACAGTGTCCACTTAGTGATCAGCGGCTGAAGCGGCATTCGACATTAGTTTCCCTATGGGAAACACCATGCAGTGCAAATGTTTATTAAACAAAGTACTGAAAATTCTGTAGCATTGACGTGTAAATCCCGAAAGACAAGTAAATCGAAATATTGAAAAAAGTTTTATTTACGATATTTTAAAAAAGGGTTAAGAAAGCAAGACAGATTCAGAATTTATCATAGAACAAGACCGTGAAGTAACAGTTGTCACGAGACAAGTAATCACGCCCATGAGTAAACGGAAACAGGGACTGAACAGGGACAAAAGCACATTGTACGGATGAACCACGCCATGCTGTTCAACACTCTGAGAAACTATGGCAGATGGTGCAAAGAATGTGCCCTCAATTATTGGGCTGGCTAGACAGAGCACTGAAATTGTCAGCTGCATAGTCAGCCCCTTGGCGGTTTGAATGCCGGGTGCCACACAGTGGAGTGAGCTTCCACTGTTAGCCCCAGCTCCTGCCAACCTAGCAGTTCGAAAGCATGTAAATGCAAGTAGATAAAAGAGGTACCACCATAAAAAGCAGGAAGTTAAACAGAAATGTGTTCAGCCATGCCGGCCACATGTTCACGTACTTGCACAATACTGGCTCTTTGGCTTGAAAACAGAGATGAGCACCACCCCGGAGTTGGATGTGACTAGCATATGGGTGTGGGAGGAACCTTCACCTTTACTAGGTAGCTCCATGAGTTATGGTGGCAGAGGTCTGGAGGTCAATAGCCTGCTGTGCATCCCAGGACAGCAAACTTGCTTGGTCTTGGGCAAGCTACATAGTCCCAGGATGCACCCAGAAGATGGCAATGGCAAACCACACGTGAATACTTTCAACCTAGGAAACCATGGAAAAGATTGCCATAAGTTTGGCGGCACGTTATTAGCATCAGGGGTAGTAGCAATAGGAGGAGGTGTATTAATATTGGGACTGAACAGAGGTAAGAGGAGGCAAAAGCCTGGGCCTTTTCACACAGATAAGCAGTAGGTTCAGGCACTGATAGGACTCTTCAGCAATAGGCATGCTTGCACAGTGACAATTTGAGCCCTCTTGCCTGAAGCAGGAGAATGGGTGGTGGAGGAGGAGGAGGAGGAGAAATCTTGCTGCTGCTGAGATTTGTCTCAAATCTGTCCATTTTCCATGATGAGAGCACTCTGTGAACACTCTGCAACCTGCTTCAGAGACCTCAGTCCTGGTGCACAAGCAAAATGTTCAAGTCATCCACTCCCAGAAGGTGATTTGTAATATGCAAAAAAATTCAAGTGTCCTTTGCTCAACAACTGTGATTGCTGAAAGAAAGCACAAGCTGCTTTCCAACTTTTTGACATAGGGATCTTTCTACAGGATGACCCCCACGTTTCAGAGTCTGCAAGCACCATCCGCTCCTACCCAGGCTGTACAAGCACCAAGACAAAGGTAAGTGAATTTTTCAGTACTGCACATTTTGTTAAATGTGGGAAGTAAAGCCTTCCCCAGTACGCAAACTTTGTTTGACAGGAGCAAAAAATATTGACAAGTCTCCCACCTCAAATCTGCAAATCTTATTTGAGAAGAAAAAGAAACTGATAGATCTTCCCATCTTGCAATAAAGAAACAAATTTTCACACACGCCCCAAGGGTGCCTTGTAAACCAAATGGTAGGGCCGGTACTCTACCACACACCAGCTATTGAGTGTGGTATTACTGCTACCAAAAGCTATGCTACCTTGTATATTCCTGAAACGCAAGAGTGGGTTTTTGTGTTTGTTTTGCTTCTGATAGATTCAACATATTTGTTCAAATGTACTTCTGAGTATAGAAAGTACCACTACGAGTGGAGACAAGAGATGTGCTGTTTGAGGCAGTGCCAGGCCTAAGGTAAGTGTAGGAGGCCCCAGACAGACCCCCTAGTCCCATCTCAACTCAGTATCTGCATATTGCTGATTTTCCTTTATTGTATGTTGGGTCGGATCTGTAAACCCCACAATAAATGGGGGATTACTGTATTTTAATATTGTCCATGAGACTTAAGAAATTTCTTCTAACATGCAGTCTGTGTCCTTGTTTATACAAAATGCTTCATGACAAAAGCATCTATGTCCATTCCTGTGATGGTGCTTCCCATAAATTTAGAGGAAGTTGACTAATATACAATGCAACACCTCAACATCACCAAAGGCATGCTTTAGTCAGTAGTGACTTGCCACTGTTGCTGGTTCATGCCCTTTGTGTATGCAGAGCTGGGTAATAGGATGCTGTCCTTTATGTATTATTTTTAAAGACCCTGTTCCTAATGCCAACAGGAGTAGATTCATTGAACATGTGGGATTTGGAGAAGCATTCAATAGCAGATTGATTCAATGATGTCACCCCTAATTGAGACAGGGAATAGGATAGTGTGTATAGTGTTTCAAAGTACTACAGTGGTCCCCCGCCTTTTCGCGGTTCATATACTGCAGTCCCGCTATATCGCGAGACCACAGTTTATGAAAAATTTCCCCTGGGTTAATACCTCCAACATGGCGATGTCCCAAATGGGCCTGCGGGGGCTTTCCAAGGCCTTCTGGAGGCTCCAAAAGAGCCTCCCTGTGAACCAGAAGTGACTTCCGGATTGCCGAAAATCATTTCTGAGGCCTCCAGTAAGTACAAGAGCCCCCAGCTAGGCGCCCCAGGGCCAACCTGACCAGCATCCACATATTGCGGATTTTCTATTATCACGGGTCAGGTTGGGTCCCTAACCCCCTCCATAGGCAGGGGGTCACTGTACAAGTGGGCATGCACCAGACCAAACAGAAGCCCTCTTGTATGTGAAATACCTTATATATTGGCATTTTATTATTTTCTATTTGAGTACTATAGCTATTTATTTTATTTATTAGATTTTTACACTTCCCATTGAGGCCACTCTAGGCAGTTAACATCAATGAATCAAGACAATGCAATAAAAACACATGTGATTCATACAATAATATAAAATGAACATAAAATACAGTAAATAGAGTGAAAATAAAATTAAAATAACATGAAATAACATATATTTTCCTAATTTGCTACTGCTGCTACTATTTGTACTATTATTAGAGCTTGTCAAAACAGGGTCATAGTTTAAGTACTCAGAGAGTTTATTAGGACTTGAGTTTGCCACAGCTTTAAAACACATTGATTTCAATAGAACAACTCCAACCACAACTGAGTCTGGATCCAATCAGCATTATTATTATCCTAAATGAAGCTACGATGCCATTTGAAGGCAGTAGTATTAAATACCATCGACAGTACTAGAGCCTGCTCCTTTGTCACTGGAAGGATAATGATATTCCATAATTTTCTTAAAGCGCAAAACCCATGGTCATAAAAATTGCCAGCTTTCCTTTCTTCCTTTCCTTTTTTTTAAAGACAATTAATTTTCCAGCCATCAGCTCTGCGGGGAATAGGCTTGCAGGCTTCAGGCCTCTTGGCTCAAATCCCAGCAGGCCAAGAGGAAGAACAAAGAGTTTATTATTTTATAAATTGTCACAATTATTGAAGACCTGGCTCATGAATTCTGCATGCTTGTGGATGCTAATGTGGATACTCTTATCAGTCATTTCCATGGAAAGCACTCACTGCTGCTCCAGCAGAAACACACAATGGTATGGGTGATATAAAATTATAGCACATGCAGTGGCATATGCAAGGCATTTGATTGTAGGCCAAACTTCATTTGTTTTTTTCATATAAGAGATGCATATTGCGTGATTCACACACTTTGTTTCAACAATGCCGTTGTTTTTAATGTGCACGCTGAAAAGTTAAAAACCATACGGAGCTGCTGAGTTCGAGCCATCCAGGTAACACTTGGAGAGGCCTAATTTACACAGCCGGCCAAGGCTGACAATAATTGTTTCCTGGCGAAAGAGAGCCTGTTGGTCATAGACATCATAAAAAGGAAGGCATCACTCCAGAAATGTGTTTACAATTAACCATGATTTATTAAACACAACCACTCTGAAGCAACTGGGATTAAAACTCATCCAAATGTCATTTTACGTATTCAAAAAAAGACCACTAAGGGTTGTGAATAGCTCACTGCTCCATATGGAGTATATGCAACTTCATCTTCGCAATCCAGTCTTATTAAGTTAAAAAAAAGAGATATATACTCTAACTTCTACCTTTCTAAAGTCAAAAATCCATTTTAGGTACAGATTGGATAAATGCCTTTTCACTGGAGAAATGGGGTGGAATGGACTGACCATTTAAATTTAATGGGACAAGCTTCACGTGGCTTTTGGCTGCTTTTACATGACCCCTAAAATCTGCTGCAAAATGCTCGCAGATGCGGAGCATAAATTGTTTTCCCACCAGCAGCAGACCTTAAAAAAAAAAGTACGACCAAGCCCACTTAAGCGCACCCCAGCCCATTTTACAAGTACCTGGTCTGGAGGAGGTAAAATCCTTGTTGCTGTTCCTTGTTGCTGTTTTAAAGCATTGCATGCCTGGCCCTCCTCCGCTTTTTGTTTGATTTTGTTAGGTCCCCCCCCCCTTTAAACAGACAGGCATCCTAACAGGCTGGAACAATTAGCTGCTGCCGATGGCAGGCAGAGGTGAGCCTGCATTTTTTTCTCTCTCCCCTCACTGCAGACAGAAGCAATAGAGTGTGGGAGGTGGGAACACAGGAAGCAGAACAAAAACCACGTTGGGGGCATCTGCATTTAAGTTACCAGAGGATTTTAGGGGTCGTTTAAAAGCAGCCTAAGTCTCATTAATTTCAGCAGAACCACTCCAACCATGACTGAGACGGTGGCTTGCCTCAAAATCTACAGTCAATCAGTAGTCCAAACTAGAACAGACCATTAAATGAACATGATTTGTAAAGTCAATTACGTTGATTCAGTGAGGTTGACTTTAGTTGGAACTAACAGCTGGATCTGAGATGGGCATAGACCGATTCATTCCACTTCATAAAGGCAGGAACACCTCCCCTGCCATGCCTCCTCTGGCTCAGTCAGCCACTCACCACACCCACATCTCTCACAGCTTGAGGATCCTACTTATGGGAGTGCCTTTACTCTGGACTGGTGTTCAGTTATCCCTTCAATGGTTTTGGAAGGGAGAGCTAAGAAAACTCCCTATGAAGATAGACGTCGTACATGTTCCAAAAGGAAGATGGAATTTATTGCACATTTTTTTTTCATTGTCCTCTTCATCACCCTTATAGAGCGAGACTTATTCACCCATGTATAGGTAGACTAACAGTAGATGCAAATGTGTTGGGTTTGGAAAAACGTTTAAATGATGAAAACTCGTTTATTACTAAGCAAATTGCTGAATTCTGTTTGTATTTGATTAAAATCCATACTAAGAAGATGGGGTAGTTTTTTTACTAGAAAATTAACTAATTTTTGTTCTTTACCCTTTTTTCTAATATCTTGTGGGTTATTATATCTGCACTGTTTTTTTCAATTGTACAATTCTGAAATTGTGTTGTCCTTTTAAAATGGCTTTTATGGTTTTATACTGCAGTAAAAACCTGACTGACTACTCACGACACCCAGCATGCTAGCTTCCTGCATCTCCTCAACTGATCTTCCCGTCCTGGCAACAGATTTGGCTTCTCTGCCCCACCTTCTTGGCTGATCTCCCACTCAAGTAAAAAGGGCAGAGCAGAGAAGTCTGGGCTCCTGCTCCTGACTGGGAGATTACCCGAGGAGGTAGAAAATGCTAGCAAGCTGGCCCTGGTGAGTGGTTGATTGGCTGAATAGGCCAGGATTGAGAGCAGTAGCAGCTGTGCTGCCACATTTACAAACCAGCACGAACTGGGACGAGACGGATTATGCCCATCTCTACTTCCTATCCCAGTGATAAGCTCTGGCGCACAGCAACTACATAAAGTTTACATATTTACACCTATATGCACAGATATGTGAACATGCCTGCTTTGGGGTGATCAAAAGAAATGCATTGGGTTTGCAAGTTCATTTGAATCCATCTAATTCACATTATCCTAATTAATGCAATTTTCTGACGGCTTTAATGTGCCTTCAAATTTTGAGGTGCAGTTCTTGGATTAAAAATACATCCATGTTTAATGTACACATTAGGGAACAATGGGAACTAAAATGTGCAACCTTTGCATTCTTCTAAACTCCGCATTTCGGCCCATGTTTATTTATTTATTTATTTATTTATTTATTCTTGAGTTTATATCCCGCCCATCTTCCCAACGGGAACTCTGGGCGGCGAACATGGCTGAACAATTCAGCAAATACAGATAGGAAATACAAACAAGGGAATAAGAGACGAGACCAACAAGTCAACAGAAGTAAAATAAAACATATTAAAAGAGCAGAGGCGAGGCGCACCCTTAAATTCAAACTCGTCGCTATCGAATACAGCTAATTATCGATGGCGGATTTAAAAAAAAAAAAAGGGGGGGGAGGGCTAAGCTAGGTCACCAAAGGCCTCGCGGAATAGGATGGTCTTCACCGCTTTACGAAAGGCCAGATGTTTCCTCTCAGAGCTGCTTTAGGAGGAAGGCCTGCAGTCACACTGCAATTAACACATAAGGAGAAAGGCACATGGAGCAATAAGATTCTATGGGATAAGTGAATCGTGGTACAAAGAAATCAAGCAGAAAAAAAAATTGCCAGTGCCTTCTGCACGTTGACGCTCAGATGCTGCGACTGAGCTTGAAAACATGTAGCTTAACATTTTTAAAGAACTTGGAAAGTGGAGGGCCAAATCCCATTTCTTCCTTCTACTTCTTCGACACTTCACAGAACGAATGGTTGGACTGTTCCAAGCGGGTGTTAGAGTTACGCAGCCGTGCTGCCTTGTGCAAGCTTTGAAACTCTTTAACTGTTTCATTCATCATGTTTTATTCCCTTTCAGTCCTATGTCTGATTTATTACTGATACTTGCTTATTACTTTTTCTCTCCATAACCAGCTTATCACCCTGACTTTATGCAACAGATTACTTCGATTGTCAACTCAGTCTGGGAGGACTCCGCATCTGAAGTCGATGTGCTAAATGAAAATGTATTGTTTGAAACAAGGGGAGTAAAGCATTTCTGTATCGATAAGCACTGAGTTATAACCAGAAAAGTTCCCCAATTTACCAGAGTCATCAAGGCAGGGATGTTGGCAGGTCTTTGGGTCTGAGTCCCAAGTCTGAGTACTCGTCTTTGGCACAAAGTCTAGAGTCTCAAGCCCTACGTCCGAGTCCCTATTAAAAACAGGCTTCTTCCCTTCCCCCTCCCCGCAAAAGGGAGGGGTGGGTGAGTTCTGATTCAATGAAAGGCTGCGTCATTGAAAAAACAACAACACTGAGTTGAGTCGCTGGTCCTCCTGAAATTTGACTTGACAATGAGTCCTGCAATTCAAGTGCCCATTCCTGCATCAAGTCCCCAACACATCACCCCAGTCCTGGCTCGCCTGCATTGGCTCCCCGTTGTCTTCCGGATCAGGTTCAAGGTCTTGGTTTTGATTTTCAAAACCCTCCACGGCTTGGGACCAGAGTACCTGGCGGAGCGTGTCTCCCAAAGGACAAGTGGGTCCAGACCCACAAGACTGGTGCAGGCGCGCTCACTGAGGGTGGCCACACCCAGAGAGGCGAGGAAATCGCGTACACGAGACCGCGCCTACTCTGTGGTGGGCCCCTCACTCTGGAATCATCTCCCCAGTGAGCTGCGCCTGTTGGAGTCCCTGCCCACCTTTAAGAAGGCCTTGAAGTCACTCTTTTTTACAGAGGCCTTTGGCGACCTTGTTAGTTGTTAGCTGTTAGTTAGTGTTTTTGTTTTTTTCTTGTTTTTTTTTCCTCTCCCTCCCTTTGCTTGGGCCCGCCGCCATCTTGCCTTTTGTTGTTCGGAGCCTTATTTCCTGGTTTTTTTTTACCTGTTTTAACGTTGTTAGCTGCCCAGAGTTCCCTCTGGGAAGATGGGTGGGATACAAGTCTAACAAATAAATAATAAATAAATAAATAATGTAGGCTAGAGTCCTTTTTGCAATTGTATATTATGGTTGCATAGCTGGACACATGTTAGCCAGATTATACAAGCAAAAGATTGACCTCTGTCCAAGTTGTGGAAAAGAATGAAGCAGTTCGTAAATGACAAACTGGATTCTGGATCCTGATTCTCATCAAATAATTGCTGGATGCATTTTTTAAAAAGCTCCTTAAGCTTTTGAAGTTATACATTTTCAGCATACACCACTAGTTTTGATCTCTGTTTGGGAGAAAACAGGACTCATTTATGTTCAGGATATGGTTTCCCCATGTAAAATTAGAGTATAAACTAAAATCTTTTCAAACAACGTATTTTTCACATTTATTTTTCTGTGTATTATCAAAAGGCTAACTTCTTTACTGAGTCCATCTTTGGCTACTGACTAGAAGCCAATAAATCCCATTGGCCAAAATCCTCTTGCATACACCCCCCTCGAGTGAAAATATACAGACGAGACCATTTCCTTAGGTCAGGCCTGCCCAAAGTCCGGCCCGGGGCCCAGATCCAGCCTGTCAGGCCATTCTGAGTGGCCCGTGGCTGGCTGGCCCGCCCCTCCCTCCCCCTCGTTCGCCCCATTTTTTAAAAAAAAATCTTCTGCCAACACTGACACTGCTGGGAAGCTTGGACGGCTGGGCGGACAGGCAGTCTTCCGCCACCAGCACTGCAGGGGAATGTGTCGGGGCGGGCAGGCCAGCAGGCCTCTGCCACCGCCAAGGAGCTTTGGGGTGGGCTGGCGGGTGAGCCGTCACCACCGCTGGGGAGCTTGGGGGGGTGCAAGGTCGCACAGATCGCCTCTTCCAAAGGGCGACCTGTGGTCACGGCTCCCTGTGCTTCCTTTGGTCCCTACCGTCCTTCTTTCCTCTCTCCCTTGGTCCCCACCTTCCTTCCTCCCTCCCTTCCTTGTTCCCCACCTTCCTTCCTTCCTCTCTTGGTTTCCACCTCCGTCCCTCCCTCACTTGGTCCCCACGTTCCTTCCTGTAAAACTTCAAAAGCTTAAGGATGGGGTTGCAAGGGGTCAGTGGGTGGGGCTTGCAGTGGGGTAGCAGGGTCGGGGAGCAACCGGCCCCTGACACATTCTCAGCCACCAAATCTGGCCCTCCTTACCAAAAGTTTGGGCACCCCTGCCTTAGGTTAAAACTTGCGACACACCTTATTGAACACAATGCATCACATAGCAGAGGGGGGGCTGCTGAAAGGTGGGGAACTCTTGGCCCTGAGGTCTCTGGGAAACCTTGCCCAATGACATTGCCAGGGAGCGAGTTCAGTGGCCCCATGGGGCCCCCGTTCCTGAGCGGCATTCCCCAGCTGGCTGAAGCTATTCCATTAACCCTCCATTGTCTGGGGTGACATCACGTGGCTGGTCCCAACCTGGCAGGGTTGCAAAAGGCTCCTCACCCCGGTTCCGTTATCATGTAGTCTGTGGAGCCATGGGGTTGGAGTGGCACAACTTGCCACCATTTGGGAACTCACCAGATGCTATCGTTCCCCACCCTAACCGGCACCATACCAGTGTGGCATAGGCGAAAAATCCTTGTCCGCCCTTGGCCAATCTGGGGGGCAAGGCAAAAATTCCTATTCGGCCCCTTATGACAACCACAGCATGCCACATGCTGCTAAAAGGCAGCAGGCAGGTGGGTTGCTGGTGGCTGCGCTATAAAGCAGGCCCTTCACACACACCCTCGTGCATCTCGCAATGACAGGTGATAATGGGTCTCACAATGCTTCTCCCAGGCAAGGCAAATGGATCATTACAACATAAGAAGAGCCATGCTAGATCAGGCCAAAAGCCCATCTAGTCCAGCTTCCTGTATCTCACAGTGGCCCCACCAAATGTGTCTGGGAGCACACAAGACTAGATATCTGTCTCCTGCTACCACTCCCCTGCATCTGTACTCCGGTTTTAAGCCTGGAGATTACACATCTCCCTCATGGTTTGTAACCTGTGATGGACTTTTCCTCCAGGAATCTGTCCAATCCCCTTTTGAAGGCATCCAGGCCAGATGCCATCACCACTTCCCGTGGCAGGGTCCTGGTGCCGGAGAGGTCAGTGGCAGAACAGCCCTTCTGCCCATGAAAGTTGATGATGTCATCAACCATAGGCATGTATCCATCATTAAATATTTCCAATTCCATATGCTCACCTTTCCAGGTCCCAAGGCTTCCTTGGTATTTCCCCTCGGAATCGGGCCAACATAGACTTTAATTTTTGTCCCCACTGTACGTGGCACTTTTCTATATGCGTATGCAGAAGGGACATGCATGAAACCCCACCCCGTGCACATTCCATCATGACCCTAACAAAAACAGTCACAAAGGGTGCGTGGAGTTGGGAAAAGCCTGCACGGAGTCATGTGCACATGCACACACACCTAAGAGGGAATCTTGTATGGGATTGAAGCCTTTAATGCCCCTAAATCTCCATCACTAGCTCCAATCCCAGCAGTGGTTATCAAAAGGTACTGCCTATCCCAAGGTTCAAAAAAGTTGCTCCACTCGGGGGGGGGGGAGTGGGGGTCCTGAGTGAGCCTGGCAGCTGTGGGATGGAATTTTTTTAAAAACCCTTTAATATGCAATAAAAATCTGTGACTGATGGCATCATCAGGTTTTTGCAGGAGTAACTTTAAGCGACACAGTTTTGGCCACTGAATGCTCTTCAGTCCCATCACTGAAAGAAAGCTCAGCTACCCCTTGAGCCACATTTCATACAAAGAGCAGCATGGAGGCATCCTGTTCTGTACCTCAGGCAGCAAAATTGCTTCCACCCTCTGCCAAAATACCTTCAGTGGACTTTGGGAATACTGTCCTGGACTAAATTCAGGAGGTCATCAACATTTCAAAGGCTGACATTACCTGAAATGAAGTAAGATAGCCATTTCAAGTAATGTTATTTATTTCCTATTTTAATCTTTTATGAGATCCAAGTTGGCTTACAATATACATTTGAAAGAAAGGTTCTGCTTAACAAAACCCATAGCCCACTATATATTACAATATAAAAACAAATTTAAACAAACTAGCAATTTGAAACATCCCTAACATTTTGGGATGAGATGCCTCTCACTCAGTCCCACAGGCTTCACCCAATTAAAAGTCAGCAAAATGTTCATTACTGTATTTCTTTTTACTGCCAGGCAGCTTCAGAGCTATTTGGGATTTGTGTTTGTGTGCAGTACACCAAAATATCTTGACTGGTGTAAAGATACGATGCACCATAACTGCAGAGTAGAAACCAATTTTTTGCCCTGTTTCTTACACACACACACACACACACACACACACACACACACACACACACATTTATATTTATAATATATGCATATTCATATATACGTAAATATATATAATTATATTTACCCCACCTTTCTCTTGGAAAAGGACCCAAGGTGGCTTACAATAATGAGGGACAATATACTGCCCAGAACATTTAAGAAACATATGGCCTTCCTACTAACCAAGGCCTCAATAAAATACATCTAGCTATTCAGTTCTTATACCTGATTATTTCACGAAGGCACATAATGTGAGGAAAAGTGCCAAGTACACAAATTGTCTCATTTGATGTTGTTCCTACTGCCGCTTAAATTGGAAAGGTGGCATTGATGCACACTGTGCTTCACAACAGTTTATAGAACTGAAAGCTTTGTGGGGCCACAGTAGGTTTTTAAATATTTTGGCTAAAAAAGGAAACCTTCTGTTTTCTGTGCATCTGAAGCCAAAGCAATTGGAGGTGGGGATGGGAGTGGGAGTGGGGAGGTAGATTCTTGGCACCCTTAAATTAACATCAAGCTCAGCACACAGAGAGAGTTGCCTTACCAAATAATAGTACACAGATTTGCAACCAGGCAGTTGCTTTCATTTTCCAGTTTTCATTTGGCTATTCTGACCCAGAGAATAATTATAGCTAAAGCCTTTCTACACTCTGGGGATTAATCTGTTGAACTGTTTTAACTGGAAACATTAGATTAAAAGGAATTAAGACGTGGTTTTCCTGATTTGTCTATGTTTGGTTTTGAGAGAGACTCAACTTGGTTTGAAGTTCAGCAATTCTCTCCGCAGTTCTAGGGGGACACAGCCAAGCTATGCTGTTCAATTTATGTGATCATAATTGCAGGATGCCAGGACATTCCATGTTCTATCTTTTGCTGTGGTGCTTCCAAGAATGAAAACCAAAGGTATTTCCTTTGCAGTTTTTGAAAGATTGCACACACTAGCCAAATGGGAGAATGAACCTGAAAGCAAGGAGATCACTCAGACTGTAGCACACTGTACTTGGTGGCTGCAAATGATTGTAAAATCCATTCTGCTTCATACTGTATGTGCTACACTGGTTACTGAAAATATTTCTCACTCAATCTTATATGTATTTCTAGGTTGCCAGTGCCACCATTGGTGTGATGTATTCTTTGCTTCTGCAGTCGACTTTCCCTAATTCAGATTGCCTAATCTGCACACTGTGCAAATCTGCATATTGTAGAAACTGAATATATTGTTTGAATTGTACTCGTTATGCAATAATGCAGCAATTATTTGTTGCATTGGCTTTCTGTCACTGTTTCCACCTTGGGATTTTTCGTATAGTAGATGCTGACCTGAGAAGACAAGGATAGTGGAATGGTTAGAGTACAAGACTTAACACACGAAAACTTGAGTTGAAATCTCTGCTTAGTTGCAAAAGTCCCTCCCTCTCAGCCAAACAAGCAGAGAAGGAAGGATCAGTGTAAAGCTCTAAGGTGATATGGTACTAACAAGCTAGATAAATTAAATAATGGACCAAATCCTTCTGCATTACTTATGCTGGTTCAGAATCTTTGACAGCGTACATTAACCCACCCCCAGAGCATTCCTACCTGTACACTTCTGCACCCTGTCTGGTGCAGGTAGGATCACTCTAGTTTGGAGCAGATCCAGCAGGTATGATTGCTGGAACCAATACAAAGCAAGCTTTCCTCTTTCAACTTGCCAATAACATGAAGGGACTTCTTTGCCTCACCTGAAATGGTGAGTGGGGAAAAATGTCCACAGTCAAATTCACAGCAGCGGCATCAGCTGCAGGCTATTTCTCAACCAGCCCTTTAAGAGAAGATAAATAATGTTTTTTAATTTTTTTCTGACTGATGCAGTGCATCAGCAATACTGTAATCTATATACAGAGTGGGGGGGGGAGAGAAAAATGTGTGGCTCCCCCCCCCATTTCCCATGGCCCCTGCTGAGCAGAGAAAGTGAATAATTTGCCAATATCCTGAAGTGGCTTACTTATTAAGCCACTTCAGGATGTTGGCAGGAGACATTTCCATGTGAATGGTCAGATTTGATTTGATTGTTCTGATCAAGCCTGCACATGCCCAAGTGCCCCACAATAGCTCGCTCACTCACTCCTGTTACTGTAGTTGTACCCTAAACCACGATGGTGCCTGCTGCCTGACCAAATGCTCGGTCTATCCCCGTGTATTTGCCCTTTACCCAAACAGGAACATTTTTAATTTATTATTTTATTTAGAACCACAATAATAGGGGACTTTAAGATTGACTTAATTTTTTATAAATGTGTGTGTGTGTGTGTGTGTGTGTGTGTGTGTGTGTGTGTGTGTGTGTGTAATGATGATAAGCATACATGATATTTGCTGTTTTACCTATCCAGTAAGAGAGGCAGCTGCCCTACTGTAAATACACAGCTGGAGTTTTCACAAAATGAAGCTAAACAAATATCGTAGCCAAATATAACCCAGGCAAGTTGGCAAAGTTCTGAGTATCAATCAAAAGTAAGCTAATGTAGGTGGATGTTTACAGTTTGGTGAACACTGACCTTGTCACTTCCTGTGTTACTCCAATTATTGTGTTCTAATACAGAATCGTGGAAAAAAATCATGGACTTGGAATAAATCAGACAGTTGCCTTATCTTTCCCTCCATTCACCCTAACAAACTTATAATATATACATTCCATACTGGCATTCCATACCAGCAATTGAAAATGAAAACAAGATATGGGAAGAGCAAAGCTGCCTTAAAACTTCATCCTCATTTTCTGCCAAGTCTTTGCTCCCCACCTGCCACCCCTTTGGTCATCTAGCTATCCTCATGCTAGATTAGAAAACTTTTAAAAGAAAAAGGGAGAGGAGGGAGGTTGAAGCAGACCAGGGCAACGGCTGTGGGAGGATAGGATTCATACAGCAACCAGATTATCTGCTGCTTGGCCTAGGAACTAGAGATGGGCACGAAACAACCATTTTTTCGTTACCGTTCTCCATTATTCATTCCATTACGTAACGGTACTAATAACAACCGTTGCGATGGGGCAGGCTCAAACCGAACAGAACCAAGAAAATTTTCTTCGGTTCTGTTAGTTTCTGTTATTGCCATCGTGCCACTCGCATGATGAATAATGGAGCAGCGGAGGGCGGTGAGAGGGGTCTGGGCCTGGCGGAGCCTCTTTGCCCCCTCCCTGCCAGAGCCTACGATGCGAGACTTTGCCGATCTCACAAGAAGAGGCAGGATCTGAGCCCTTATGGGCTGGGCTCTGGGATCTTGGACACGTGGCAAAGCGGCAATGGGGCAGCTGGCTCGGTAGCCGGAGTGGAGGGTGTTGTTGGAGCATGGGGGGAGTGCAGCAGTACCCCCACAGGTTTCCTGGGTCTAGGCCCGGGGGGGTGCAGGGCGGCGGTCTGCTGGGGCAGCGGCTCCCAGGGTGGAGTGGTTCCCAAGGATAAGGGCCCCAGTTAGGGCGGCGCTGTGCAGAGCTCCGGGGGTAGCGACCTAACGGGGGTGGCAGATGATGCAGCAGATCAGTCCTTGGGGAGGGGGCCCAAGGGAGGGTGGTGCTTGGTGGTGCTCCGGGGGTGGCGGCCTGTTGGGAGTGGTGACCGGAGCAGCGCCCGGCTCTGGGAGGACTCCCCATGGCCACGGGATTGCTCTCCTGCTGGCAGGCTTGCCACCAGCTCCGGCGGCGCCCAGCCCCAGGAGGGCTCCCCGTGGCTGCGGGACGGCTCTCCCAGGAGGCTTGCCCCGGCCCCGGGAGGGCTCCCCGTGGCTGCAGGAACGCTCTTCTGGCCTGCATGCCGCCGGCTCCGGTGGCGCCCGGCCCTGGGAAGGCTCCCTGTGACCGCAGCTTGCTGCACCTGAAAAACAAAGAAACGGAAACGAAGTGGGCCCTGGGGACCCGTAAAATGGAAACGGAATGAAGCGGACCCCAGGGCCCGAATAACGACCACAAAATGCCATTTTGGCATTTCATGCCCATCTCTACTAGGAACCAATGTGAAAGTACCGGGTTTCAAAAAAAAAAAAAAAAACAGACGCCTTGGCAGAGAGGAAAACATGTGGATTACAGAAGAAACTCCAGAGTGAGTTCTCTTGACATTTCAGACTGATTCAGCCTGTTCCAATCTCAAAGCATTTCTAGTACTGGTACCCTGTTTCCCCCAAAATAAGACATCCCCCGAAAATAAGACCTACTTACAGTTTTGCCTCTTGCTGAAAAATAAGGTACCCCCCCCCCAAAAAAAATACGGCCTCCCCAATAATAAGATAACAATAAATGTGTACCGTATTCTTCATCGATCAATAAGACATCCCCTGAAAATAAGACCTAGCACATCTTTGGGAGCAAAAATTAATGAGACACTGTCTTATTTTGGGGGGAACACGGTAGTTGCACCTTAAGACAGTTCCACTCCTCCCAGACTTGGTATTATTTAAACTGTACCATCAGAATGACTTTGTAGACATGGGGTATCCAAGTTGCTTTATAAACTGCACAAGAATTAGAACTTCACAAGTTCCTTTGTGTATTAATAACTCCTAGAAACCAGCAGCCAGCATGGCTAAAAATTATGGAAGTTATAGTTGAAATAAATGGACTTTTTCAGTCTCTGGCTGCCGGGCATGTTGGTTCTGAAAATATGGCAGTTAAAGTCCCCCTAAGTAACTTTTCTAACCTCAGTATACTGTAGAGAATAGACCAACACAATTCTCAGTTCTGAAATTGAGTTTCCCTTTTGTACTTCCTGTTCTGGCACAAAGTTTGCTGATATATTAATAAACGAGGTGGGGATAGGATTTGACCAGCATCCAAGCAGCTCCCCCAGCAGGACTGTATTGTTGTGCCTTGCATACGGTATTTCAGTTTCCTTGGTAACTTACTACCATTTGCCTGCTTTAACAGGCACGAAGCCAACAAATGCATAACAGTCATAGTTGTTTGCTCCAGCTGAAGATGTAAGTGCACTAAGGATGGCATAATCAAACTTTAATGTGAACATGTGATGCCACAATTGTGACAGGGGAACAACTATCTCGTAGCTGTTTGTGAATTATTTGAAATCACGTCAGTGCTCATGCTTTGCTGGGTTCTTTACACTCCATAATGCAACTTACAGTTAAATTATAACATGATCACTGTTCTCTTGGAAGGAAAACTTGGGAGCAATTCATCTGCTTAAGTAACCCACTGAAGCCACGTTGAAAGTAAAAGAATGAATAACATTGTTCTAAGAGAGGCAAGACTTAGAGAGATAATGATGTCATTCTTCAACCCTGAATTTAGAATTCATCTACTGTATATATTAGCTGCCTAGATGCCCTAAGCACATCCGATCTCGCCTGATTTTGGAAGCTAAGCAGGGTCGGCCCTGGTTAATACTTGGATGGGAGACCTCCAAGGAATACCAGGTGCTGTAGGCGCCTGGAGTAGGAACTGGCAAATCACTCCAGTATTCCTGCCAAGAAAACTCCATGGACATGGAGTCACAGAGAGTCGGTCACGACTGTAACGACACAACACACACACACTGTATATATTACAGACATGGCTCAATGAGTTATGGACCTGGTAGAAGAACCGGAGGTTGGTGTTTCAGTTCCCCCACTGTCTCTCCCAGTAGTAGAACTAGCCTGTGTAGCTTTGGGCAGATTGCATAGTCCCTGAATACCCCAAGAAGAAGGAAACGGCAAACCACTCCTGAGTCCTGGAATAGGTCACCAATCACCATAAGTCAGAATTGACTTGGTGGCATGCAATTGTAATTATTATTATTGTAGCCACTGCCCATGGTCCAAGGACTCAACAGTCCTGGTGCTGCTGGAATTTTTCTTTATTAGAATGGAAAATGGGGTACACCATTAAGTTGGGTGCCATCAACCCCATGCCCCAACAGTCCAAGGGGAGGGGTAGTTTCCTTCACTAGCCCCTGTTGCCTACTGTCCTTAATAGAACTCCAGTTCCGTTCTCTAGGTCAGCCGAGTCTCCATTCTGAGGCTAGAGTTCAGTTTGCCCTGACCCTAGCCAAGCAGTGTTCTTCATGGAGGGCCAATGGAGACCCTCAAGTTCCAGCAGTTCATCCCATTCCCTCAGCAGCTGTTGCAATCACTGGTTGTGGCTCTTCCTCCATCAGCACCTCTTCTTGATGGTCATGGGTCTGCTCAGTCAGGGCTTGGCCTGCCTTTGTGGGACCAAGTTGGCACAGTAATCAGTGCTCTTCCTAATTGTCCTTTACCTGCACTGAAGCTGACCACTTGCCTGTCTGTAAGGTTTGAAGGAGAAACAGTTGGTTTTCAATGAAAGCAGATAGGATAGGTGAGTGTTTTTCTAAGGCTTCCACACAGTTTTCCAACTCCTTGTCTGATGCGGGTAATGACCTTCCCCCCTCATCCTTCCCCTTTAAATCCAGCTCCCCGCATCCTACCAGAGCTCTAGCTTCACCATCCAGGTAGAACTCATCTACTTTCTTATTGTCACCTGGGAACTGCTCCTGTTTTCTGTACCCTACTGGCAGGGTCTCTAGATAACCCACATGTGCCAGCAGCATCTCCTTCACAATTGTCATTTCCAGACTGCCTGCCGTTGGAAGAAGGAATTCCATCACTGTTGGATTGTCACTGCAGAACCTTTTCAAATTTCTGTTAGTACAGTGTCATTAGGAAAAGAAAAACAACCATACCCATTCTTCCCAGACTGAAAAAGTAGCAAGTTGAAGAGCTCTATTGTTTCAGTATTTTAGACTCCACATTTAGTCCTGCTTATGGAAGAATTATCTAACTCAAGGCACTTTGAGTTAGCACTGTTTTCGTTTCCAACTGAGCCTAGGCATACACTGTCACATTTGTTTCGAAGAATAACATTCATTTATTCTTGATTATTTCAGTATCAATTCTGCCCCTTGAGTGTGAACATTTATATATTTATATTTATATATTAAATTTTTATCCCATCTTCCCTTCAGTGACTACATGTTAGTATATCTGCCTATTATCCTCACATTGCCTCTTGAATCTGGACCAACATTCTAATCTAGTAGTCAAGTCCCTTCACTGGTAAGATATGCAAAATAAATACTTATTTATTGCTCTGTTTTCTATTTGATATTGGAGTATAGGCCTTTACTGTAACTTTTTCTATCATCACTTTTCCCATGGGAGCAGCAGTGAATCTGGGGTAGGTGGTAGGTTCTTGTTGACACATAGGCTGTGGATACCAACAAGAACCTTGGAAAATCGGGTTCAGGTTTAAATATCAGGAGACGAGACTTGCTGTTTAGAATTGGAGCACCCATAAGTAGTAAAATATATCTGTTTATAAATTTAAGAATATTTCCCACCCCAAGTATCTTTAAATTGCTTTGTTGTATGTCTGCTGGGATTTAATGACTAGCATCATGTATAAATCTGAGTGCTCTATCATGCAGGAAAATTAACATCCCCTTTGTTTTAAAAAGCAAATCCTGCTGTCTCACCAAATTTAAATTAGATTCTTCCTAATAAAGTGAAGTTGTCTGTGTAGTTCCAAAAACTATATGTTATTAGTTCCTTGGTGGTGGTGGTAGTGAATCACTGCAGTGTAAACAGATCTTGACAACACTTGACATTCTAACTTTCTTCCCCACCATAAACTAGGTGAAGTAGATGATACTTTCACTTGGCACCTCATTTAATTCAGGTCAAAGACAATGCTGCTGTAATCCAGTACCTGGGGTAGGTTCCTAGACATAATTGCTCTGGGAATCTGAAATCTCAGCAGAACTAGGAAGGGGTTGGACTTGACTGGTATAATTAACATCTTGTCCTGTTATTGGCATGTGGTAGGAGCTCAGTAATGCCTTAAAATTACCTGGTTCAGCCTGGGGCTTGAACTGACATACGTGAAAGTGTGTGGTAAGACAAGAGTAGGGTATTTCTTTCAAACTGTCACACAGGCATTATTTCCACATCACTGTCTCCGGAAGCTACAAGCCATCTTGTCCTATTCACATATTCAGCCTAATAATCACTTTATTTGAAGAACACATAAGGTTCAGTCAGAACCAAAGAATTTCAGACTTCAGCTCCTCATTCTCCTTCTGTGAAATGTGTGGACATCTTCATGGAGTCACTGTTGCTGTACTTCATTATTCATTGATGCTTCACCACTTTGTTCATTACCTGTTCCCAGTCTCATCCCCTCTCCCTTGTTCTCTCTTTCTCTCTGTCTCGAGCATGCCATCAGTAAGCGAAGCAGAGCACAAACGAAATCCTCCCAATCAACAACAACAGTCTGGACTAAAGCAAAAGGCAGAGTACACTCTGAGACAGCACTTGTTGTAATCCCTATGGACGCAACACCATGAAATGCACACCTCCCCAGAATACTGAACAGGAAAAGGAATGAGAGTATAACTTAAAACAAATGCTGACTTTGTCAATGCTGTGGGTTGGCAGGACACCTGAGTAGAGATGGGCACGACTTGAAAAAAATTTTTTTCGAGTTGTCGTTAGTCGGGCCGGTTCCGTTTCGGGTCGTTTCCGTTTTTCGCAAAAATTTGCAAAAATTAGTCGGTTCATTTTTTTGTTTTTTTCGTTTTTGTTAGTACTGGTTTTTTGGGGGGGGGGGTAGCGGGCTCCTGGAGGCACCTCTGTCGGGTGGGTGCCTCCTCTGGCCCGCTATAAAGGGAAAGCGGGCTCCTGGAGGCACCCGTGGGTGCCTCCTATCCTCACCCACTAGGAAAGGGAAGCAGGCTCCAAGAGACCCCTCAACATGGGGGTCTCCCCTCCTCACCTGCTGCTGCTGCAAAATGGTATGCAATAGCCATATGGATATGCATACCAGTTGCAGACAGTGAGACTAGTGATGGCAGTGAACCCAGAGCCATAGGTGATGCCTAACTAAGGCTCTCACACCACCATGTCTCACACAGAAGGGAATTGTACTTGCGTGTAGTGCATTGCAACTACATCTGGCTTAGGGTTAAGGTGGGTTAGTGCAAGGGCTAGGGTTAGGCTAGTGACGGGTAAGGTTACGGTGGGCTAGTGGGTTGCACCTCTGGGTGCCTCTCTGACCCACTAAGAAGACAGTCTGTGACGTATGGGTAAGGACTGGAGTCAAGGATTAGGGTTAGGGTTAGGGGGCTAGGGCAGGTTTTGGGGGCTTTTTGGCACATCCCAGAAGTCTCCATGGCCAAGTGGCCATGCGATTGGTGGGATGGCTCCAAAAATTTGCATGGTCGTCCACTCCCACATGGCTGGCCACTCGGCCAGCCCATCATTGCGCAGGTGTAAATAAAATAAAATAAAATAAAATCAATGGAGGACAGAGGAGGAGAGGAGAGACATTTTGTTGCAAGAAAAAACCCACTGCTACTGTGAAAAATCTGGCAGTTTATAAATTTTCGCGTGTTTCTGTTGTGCTTGTGTGTTTTTGGACCACGATTTCAAAAACAATATTGCGTTCGCCGCCCCATTTTGGATCCCCCGCCCGCACCGCATGGCATGGCGAGTCCGGTTGCCCAGGATGGGGGGAGGCGGGACCCTCCCTCCAGAAACCACCCCTCTGGTAGGTGCCCTGCGCCCTTAGTCAAGCAGGCATTTTTCCACCTGCTTTTTTGGCCCGGGAATGGGTGGGGGGAGAGTTTAAAAGTTTTTTCCTGTGCCGTCCGTGCTGCTTGCTTGCGCTTTAATTGCGGCAGCCGGCGGCGAGACTGGGCTTTTTGCTGGCTGTGAGCCTGCGGCGAGTCCCACAGAGCAGCCCAGGATGGGGGATGGGGGGGAGGCCAGGGACCTCCAGAAACAACCCCTCTGGTAGGTGCCCTGAGGCACGGCAGGCATTTTTCCGCCTGCTTTTCGGCCGGGAACCGGGTTTTTTTAACTTTTAAAAACTAATCAGACCAAAATTGTTCGTTCGTCGGTTCGAGCTCGAATTCTGGTGGAGTAATTCCCGTTACCGTTTCCGTAGAGTAACGGAACCGAGTAACGGAAACTGAAACGGGAATACCGCTAAGTCGTGCCCATTCCTACACCTGAGATTCTCTCTCTCTCCAACCCATTTATTATAACTTTTTTAAGATGAAGCATCCAACCAGCTAAGTCTGTTATCAAGCCATGTGATCATCTGCAAAGAGGTCAAAGCCAGATGACATCTGATGGATCCCCAACAGAATTTTAATATTTGCTACAATAGTGCTGAAATAGGCAGGGGAAAGGCATGTGAGCTAGACCTTCCAATAAGCTGTGTTCAGAAGTAGACTTAGCTACTTGGCCGGTGTGTGTGTGTGGCAGCGAGCGGGGGGCATTTCCCATCTACTTAACATGGAGGCAGGGCCCTTCCCTAGAGAAAGCAGGAAGAGAATATAATGCTCCTCTCAGAAAAGAAAGAGAAGGTTTTGCTTTTTAAGAAAACAAAGTGAATAGGCCTGGGAGGTGTCCATGTTTATTTTCCTAACATAAGAAGTCTCTCCTCTGAATTTCACTCCCCCTTAGATTTTAGCACGCTGGGGCAAAGTCCCAGTTACCTGATTATGGATGAAATTGTGTTGGGTGGAGGGTAAAGAAATATTTCCCAGCTCTGTAGAGGAATTGAAATGAGCAACGTTGAATAATGGTCTTAAACAGTATCAGATTTCAGGAAAATAGAAGTTCACTAACAATTACTTCTCTCCTCACATATGCAGTCCTTTGGAGGCAAAGCTATACTTATGATTACCATTTGTATATATTCCCAAACTGTTAATGACAAAAAAAATCTTTTTGATACAGGAAGTGTAAGGTCTACTGATTTCTGCAGTCAAATTGTTTGACCCTCTCCAGGGTAATGTATACTAGAGCAGTGGTTCCTAATTTTGGGTTCCCAGATATTCTTGGATTACAACTCCCAGAAATCCTGGCCACCACAGCTAATGGTGAAGGCTTCTGGGAGCTTTAGTCCAAGAACACCTGGGAACCCAAGGGTGAGAACCACTTACAGCCTTTGACACGACCCCTAAGATCCGCTGGCCACTTACATTCGGACCAGAGATCTTGGTAGTTTGTCGCTCTTTCTGCGTTCCCACCCCTCCGCACTTCCTTGCTCCTGTCTGCGTGAGGGGAGGGAGAAAAAAAGGGAGAAAAGAATTCAGGCTCACCTCCGTCTGCCTGTTGAAGCCGCCCTGAGCCCCATCGTCATCCTGATTCCTGTCTCTTAAAGGGGCAGGGGGCAAAAAAAAACCAAACAGAAGCGAGGAGAGCCCGGCACTCTCTAGGTTACATCCGCATCAGGGATTTTCACCCCCGGAGAGCAGGTACCTGAAAAGTGCGCTGGGACACGCTTAGATAGGCGTGGTCGCACTTAATTTTCTGTAAACTCCGGAGCTGGTGGGGAAACAATTTTAAGCTCCGGACCTGGGAGCCATTTGCCGCGGAGTTTAGGGGTCGTGTGAAAAGGCCCTTAGTCTAGACTGGAAAGAGGGTTCCACCTCACAGGAAGTGTGACCTGATAAGACTTTGGCACCTAAGGAAAAGTGTCCTGGATTCCTGATGAATCAAATCCATATCCAAAGGAAACTTATTTAAGCTTTTAATTTAGATTGTGGATCCTTTCATGGCTGCTGAAGTCTTTCCTTCTGATGAAGCATACATTGGCAAATTATTCTTGTGGACATTTGAGACCGTATATAGCTAGATGTTTGTGGGGCTAAAGCAGCATCAAACTTTCTGGACATTTCCCCTCTATGGCCTATTCTCTTGCCTTGTAACATCAACTCTTGCCCCGTTACAACATCTATGTGAGTTTGTCATGATGTAGATCAAAGTGCTGTAGTGCTGTACCATTTGATGCTCACCATCCTGGACAATTAATTGCCACCATCTGCCACAATTTATGATCTAGATTTTAGCTGTTGTTGCATGAACAATCAGTAAAACAAACAAATGAATGTAAATGCATAATGCAGAGAAAAGATAATGCATCGCCGCCCCCCCCCCCGGCCCAAATAAAGACTCGACACAATGGTTTATGGCTTTAAAATTGGGCCACAACTTTATTATTGTTTGAACTTTTAATTATTAGGAAACTGAAGTGAGAGTAACTTTATTAAACAGATGGGCCTTCCGTAGTGCAATTCTGTTAGCCAAATTGTTGATATCTCATCATGACATCAATTATCCTCTCCTTATCATGGCAGCCATACCCAGCCTTTTAACTTTCCAACCTGAATTTCCTTTTACTTGCCTGTGGACCTCATCCTACGTTCTCTTAGGTCAGTGGTGGTGAGCCTTTGGCACTCCAGATATTTTGGACCACAACTCTCACAGTCCTTTGTCTTTGGCAAGACAGGCTTTGAATTCTGGGAGTTATGGTCCAAAACATCTGGAGGGCCGAAGGTTTGCCACCACTGTCTTAGGTTATGTTGTACCGTTGCCATGTCCCTTTAAGGAAATTTATAATTTGACGCCACAGGTATGAAATTTCCTTGCACTACCTGCTGGTTGTGACCAAAGCTGTCCTGCCCATTTGACTATGAGAATGGAATGGGCGAAAACACACTGCCACCCATGGGCCAATTCGGGTAGCAGCCAAAAATTCCCATTTGCCCCCACAGCAACCAGCTAATCTCATTTTCATAGGCACTAGGGAGGGAGGGTGGGCTCCTGATAGGCCTGAAAGAGGGTGAGGTGAGTGCGGGCAGCCCATTTATAGACTGCTCGATCAGCGCTCATCCCGACCACATGACTGCCTCCCCATCGCGCCAAAAGTAATGACTCAGAGGGGGCAAAGAAGCCCCACTGTGGAGGCATGATGCCTTGTGGAGCCGCCATTGACACAGAAGTAATATAGTAAGTGTTAGCTTTCATGGAAGACTCAAACACATCACTTATTATTACATGCAGGTTTTGTTTTTAAACTATTGTAAATGTCATGGTGTTCAAAATAATTGGGGTTCCGGGAGGTTAAATAAGGGAGCTGCTTTCTAACTAAACATTATAATGTAGTTCCAATGAAGTCCACAATTCTTGTTTTTTTTTAAAAAAAGAACTCTGACTGAAATGATCATAGCCAAAGAATTTAAAAATCAACTTTGGTAAGACAAAAGGAAACTGTGCAAAAAGAATTAATCAAAGACAATAGTTACAGGATACATTTAAATCTGACAGCCAAACTTCAAGCAAAGGCAGATAGCAACATTTGACTTTATATTCAAATTAAAGAATTAAATTATTATAGTAACTTGGAAACCTGTTTCTGGGTTGCATAAGTAAAATCTACTCCATAATTTCCCCTTTTTGGAATGAAGACGGAAATTTCAAAGGCTTCCTTCAGGCTGAGTGTATTTTACATAAATGCATAATGAATGAGAAGGAGCTGTAAGGGAATACATTTTGTCATAGCAGAAAGTCAAATCTATGACATTTTAGGTTTCAGTTGAAAATAGAGATGGGCACAAAACGAATAATTTTTCGTTTCCGTTTTTGTTTTTTTGTTTCATTACGTAACAAAATGACAAATGAATTTTGTCTCTAAAATGAAACAAAATGAACAGAAACACCGGAAATTTTGTCATGTGTTTCGTTTCTGTTACTGCAATATGAGTGAATTGCTTAAAATCCTAAAAAAATCACAAAAAATTGAAATAAATGGTAACGAAATGGTAATGAAACGAACAAAAACGAAAACGAATTTTTTTCAAAAAATCGCAAAAAACAGAAACAAACCGAAACGGACCCTCCAAAAGACAAATGACAAACGAAATGCCATTTTTGTTATTCCTGCCCATCTCTAGTTGAAAATGTTTGTCTGAAGATCATAGTTGGACTAAAATCACCAGCAAATTGCTTTTATGGAAGTAACTCCATGAAGAACCTTTAGCCCATGGAAGGGTTTAACAAAACTGTGCTTCTATCACAACAGCAAGGGAGACAAGATATTTTAATCTAAGTATCTCCTGGCATTCTGGAGATCTTTTCTGTGGTTGTCAACAAAAAAATCATCAAAAACCTATAAAGAACATACAATAATTTTTTCCATCTTTCATGATAAACTTACTCATTGGCAAGCATGTTGCAAAGTGGAAATGAGCTCTTGTGAATTTACATTCATTAAAATATTGTAACCTCCCCACACACACAACTGGACAATCATGGTATGTCTTTTTCCTGCACTTGTTGCTTTTTCTTCCCTTCTGGTATTTCTTCGGCATTTTAAAATAAATGAAAAATAGAATTTTCTCAAAAGCACATTTCAGTTAGACACACACAGATTTTAATTGATTTTAATGCAAAACAAAACAACAAAACTGCACATAAAAACATAACAGAGGGATAACATAACACAGTAATACATATTGGAGATGGGCATGAACCTCAGTTTGGAGGTTTGTAATGGTTTGTACATATGGCACCATCCATGCCTCCTTGGATGGATCCTCCCACTCACCAGCCAGAGTGTGCTCTTCTCCTCCTTCTCCTTAGCTGTCTGTCTAGTCCCTGGCAGGAGCATGGACTTCCCTGTCCTGTGTCCTTGGGTTTTCACCCAAACAGGCAAGGAGACAAGACAGGCAAGACTCTGCTCTTGCTGGGTAATGGTGTAACAGTCAAAGAATAGGAGAGGAACATGCTGCAACTAGTGTGTGGTAAGAGGATGAGAGGGCAGGGAAAGGAAATGCATGGGACGTGTGGTAGCATGTGTATGAACAGGCATGGACCTCTGAACTGAGGGTTATATCTATAGATATAACCATAGGTATAACCATTTTGCTTGCGGACCAAGGGAGATGCACTGTCGTCCTGAATAAGGTGGACTACCATGAAAAGGTTATCTCACTTTTAGGTGACCAACACGCCTATGAAAAACTAAAAAGAGACCCCACCAGCAACTACAAGCAAAAAGCAATAGAATGCTTAAAGCTCTTGGAGAAATATAACACAATTCAGAGGAATTTGTTTCTAAAGTAAGGAAGCTGTAACTGGATACAAATGAAACAATGGTATCCTTTGATGTTACATTTCTCTTTACCAGCATTCCCAACACTGATGCCTTAACATATATAAATATAAAAATAAGACAAACTCCTAACCTGTACTCCTCTTTGAAAACTTTCCTGGCTGGTGCAACGGAGACCTCCATTCCACACAACCAAAAGCTTTAAAAATATCTAGTGCAATTATTACCACTTTTAATTTTTGTTTAGCTAAAACATCTATCATATAATCATTCTACTTCAATTGAATATGCCAGTTGTCTCCTTACTATGTATTGATCCTCTCTGATACATTTAGCATTGAAAATATTTATTATCCTTGCTAATATCACTGCAAATATTTAAGCATCTTGATTTTATTAAACAAAATAGGCCTATAAGCATTAGAGTATGTGGTGTTTTTGTTTGGATTGGGAATTAGTATGATTGATGAATATTTCTGCAAATCTCCGTTGGGAGCGGTTATTAGCCCCCACATAAGTGTAACCCCAAAATTTTTAACTTACAGACACCTTCTGAACGCTGACCTCTCTTTGAAATCATTAGAAAAATTAGTATCAGAAAGTTATAAGTTAGACTGGTGGAAGTACCAACAAATATACTCACACTTCAAAGATCTTACTAAAGAGGGGGGATTTATGACTAATGATACTCCACTTGACAAAATACTATCCTCTGGTGACTCAAAGCTCCTTAGTAAATTTTATAGTATGTTGTTAAATGAAAAAAATGATTGATACACTGGTTAAAGACACTATGATAAGATGGGCAGAAAATTTTGGTTATTCTATTCACCTAAACAAATGGGACTCCTTGTGGAACACAGTCAAAATCTTCAAATCTATAGCCTTTAAGGAAAATTGTTATAAGATGTTCTATAGATGGCATTTCTCACCACACCGTTTATCTAAGATGTATAACTGCTCACCTAAATGTTGGAAATGTAAACATGACTGTGGTACTTTTTACCATATGTGGTGGACATGTAAAGAGGCAAGGGCATGCTGGATAATGGTGAAATTATTTTTGGAAAGATATTTGAAGATTAAGTTAGAGCTTAGACCAGAATTTTTTTTATTAAATATAGTAGATATTAATATTCCCTATGACCAGAGATATGTACTTCACCATGTAATTGTTGCTGCAAGGATATTGTATACAAAATCCTGGAAACAACCAGATGTGCCAACAATGAGAAATTTTCACAAAAAGATAAGAGAATGCATTGAAATTGACAGACTCTCCGGCTTTCTAAAGGGAGACTACGATGAGATTTCTCGGAAAAGATGGCAAGAAGTAACAAACCTACTAGCATTGTGATATTATTTGCTGATTTGTTAATAGGTTAAATCATTATTTTTGGCTTGATATATTCAATGTAATTTTTAAACTGTATTCCTTTCCCTCCATACCCCTCCCCCCTTGTCCCCCCCTAAAAAAACCCAATAAAATTACTTAATTAAAAAAAGATGAATATTTCTGCAATGAAGTAATATCTTCCCCTTCCATTCTATTATTAAATAGGAACTTGGGTATCAACATTTTTTTCTGAAAATTTTATAATACTCTGGTATTATCCATCTGTTCCCCAGCATATAGCCATGTAAAAGCCTGGTAACACACTTAACCTAATTACCTTTTCCATGTTCTTGTTCTGCTGTTGTTGCTAAATGGGGTCAAGTCACTTCCAACTTTCCTTACCACTCTCATCTACTGCAGCTGCTGTCCTTGAATATCATAACAAATAATTTTGAAGTTACTGGGGTTTTTTTTCTTATGTTGTTCTATATGTATAGTCTTCAACTGCTCAGGGTAGTGATTTTTTAAGATATGGGTGAAATTTCTTTGGTATTACCAGGACTTAATGCTATTATAACATTATCCTTTAGAAAGTACTTGTGTGATTTCTCATCTTCAAGCTAACAATTGTTAGCAATAGCTAGCAATAAGTGACACAGAAGGATTTAGTTGTTTCCTCTTTTCATTGTTACTGGTCAATTAACAAGAAATCTGTTTTGGAAGGAAAGATAACAAGCAGATTTCCTCTTCTGCATTCAACTCATGTCCTGCTTGGTATCTTCAGTTTTGCCTATTAGACCTATATTAGCCCTTAGTGAGGAAAACCTCAGGGACATATTTGAATTAAAAGTCCGATTGAAAGTGCAAGAAGAAGACAGAGAAAGAGGAGATAGAGAGTAAATGATCAAAAGACCCTGTTATATACCAGTAACCCAAAACCAGACTTGTGGAACATGTTGTAGGGGTTGGATTACTTCTTGAATCCCACAGTCATGCTGGTTGCGGAATTGTAGGAACTGTAGTTCAAAAACCAGACCATTCCAATTGTAATCTAGATTACTGATGGAATATAGTTTTGTCTAATTCATGTCTGGATTAGAATGTGCCAAAATTTGCTGATTTGGATTGACATTTTTTTACTTAAAAAAAAGAAATGAATGTGGGGAAAATGAAATAAAGAAATTAATTCCTCCCTCTACAGTATACATATACTTGTTTAATGACGTCCATGGTTGTATGCATGAAAAGCAAGTAGATCACAAAAGTCATTTTGAGAGAAATTGGGGATCATGTATCTTCTGTGCTCCCAGATCAAGAACTGAGCACACTTGAAATATACTGGTAGTTTAGTTTCACTTAGATAACTGAATGTATGTAGCTGCAAAACCCCAAGCTCTGAAGATAATTATCTAAATAGTTTACCACACTAGTAGTGTCCCCACTAAATCTTTGCTGACCTTAGCCCACTGGTTATTACAGTATATTGCTTTGAAACCCATCCTGGTTCTAGATCTCAACTCAAACTGCTGTTCACAGCTAATTGTACGATGCAGCATAACTGTGCATAGATTTGCCAAGTTTCTTGCAAGCCTTGGACAATAAGCACTGAGATGGTAAAGATGGTAGTTTCAAGGAATCAGTAAGAATCAGTAAATTGGGATGACAGTGAACTGAAACTCCTTTCATCCTATAGAAGCCTTGAAACAATGATTCCTTGATTCTTCTCCTCCAACTTAGTATATCCTAATCCAAAGCAAATGGAGTAGACAAAAAGGTTTGCCAATAAAACCCCACTTTTCAGCTGCTTGTCCCCAGCAGAAACAATAAAACAAAACAACCTTATTAATGGCCAAATCAGGGCAACATGAAAAGAATGCCTACTAGAACTGAAGCAACACATTAGTTACTCAGTGCCATAATCTAGGATCAAAGGATGCTGAGATGGAATTTGACAACAAGAGGAGGGCAAGCTTTCTTAGACTGCAGTCATACCTGCCTTTTCTGCGTAGTTTCCCATCAACGAATTGCACAGTAAAAGATGGTGTGCTAACCAGGAAGAGAAGCAAATTCTGCTCCGGGCCGACCGCGCCCCTCAAACAGCAGTTTCAGCAAAGTTTCCTAAACCACTGCCAGGGGCTGGATTTAGAAACTTCGCTCAAAAATGCTTACTTGTTTACTTCTGTTGCAACAACAGGACACTGAAAATATGCAGTAAATTCATTTTCTCCCCTTTCTACCCATCTTAAAAGACGGAGCCTTGGAAACTGGAGCCGGAAAGTAGGACAAAATGTGTAGTACACAAGTTATGACAGAACCAGAATAGGAAGGTACACAGAGGAGAGGATACCAACTGCTCATTAAAAACCACGTGACCGCTCCTTTAAAAATATGCAGGAAATTTAAATATGAAGGAAACCCAGGTATGACCACGGTTTTAGTGAATGGTTTGATTGGCTGTACTGTGTGAAGCAGTGTCAAGGAATGCTTGTCCCTTCTCCCTCCTGATCTCCTCCAATCTTGGGTATCCACAATTTAACACAAGGACTGAAAATGTGTGAGCTGAATGCTTCAAGAAGAAAGAAAGAAAGAAAGAAAGAAAGAAAGAAAGAAAGAAAGAAAGAAAGAAAGAAAGAAAGAAAGAAAGAAAGAAAGAAAGAAAGAAAGAAAGAAAGAAAGAACCTTTGGTGCAGACAGCATGAGTGAATACTTAACCTTCAGCATAATAATTAATCTCCCTTTGTTTGCTGGACAAAAATAATTAGTCAATGAATTGGAATGTCTGCAGCTGTGTACCTTCTTTCCTGCAGCAATTTTTCTTTCACCGCAAGGTTATAATGGAATTGTTAGTGTTGGCAAAACTTTTGTGTTCTCAAAGTTTGACTTCCATTTTCATTACACAAGGCAGTGTGAACTCCTGTTGAGATTTCTACTCCCCATGAAATATACAGAAAAATCTTCAGGAAGGCCATTCTGCCTGTTAATATATGTCATTCTGGAGGAGGTAATTCTAGATATGAGTGTCATTGTTTGGGAAGGTATAGAATTTATTTTTGATAAGCTAGATGCAATTACAGGGTAAGTTTCATAAGACTGCATCTAGCAATAGGGACATTGGGAGAAGGTAACACCATATCTTTTTTTACTCATTTCTTGTCACCAGCCCCTGGAGAGCTGGGGATTAGAGATAGACACGAATACAAAAACAATCCATATAAAAACCACATACACTAACCCCCTGCCCTTTCGCGGTTCATATACTGCGATCCCTGTGTATTATGGGACTGCAATATATGAAAAAGGCCCCCTGGGGTAAGCTAGAAAGGCCAGTTTCAGGCCTCCTGTACTTACCCCATGCCTGGTGCTGCCCCAAACAGGCCTCTGATGGCCTGCCTGGCCCGTCAGAAGCCCCCAAAGTGTTTCCAAGCGAATCAGAAGTGACTTCCGGAAAACCAGAAGTGACCTCCGGATCGCTGGGAAGCACTTTTGGGGCCTCCGAGGGCCTTCCTGGGCCTGTTGGAGGCCCTAAAAATGCTTTTTTGGGAACCCAGGAAGGCCCTCGGAGGCCCCAAATGTGCTTTCCAGTGATCCAGAGGTCACTTCCGGTTTTCTGGAAGTCACTTCTGATTTGCCGGGAAGCACTTTTGGGGCCTGAAAAGGCCCATCAGAGGCCTGCTTGGGGCAGTGCCAGGCCTGGGGTAAGTATAAGAGGTCCCAGATAGGCCCTCCAGTCCTGACCTGACCCTGCATCCACATATCATGGATTTTCAGTTATTTTGGGTTGGGTTGGGTCCCTAACCCCCGCGATAGGTGGGGTTTACTGTAGCAGGTAGTCCCTCATTCAGGGAAAGCTTGCCTGAAGAGGAAGGTATTTGCCTGCTTCTGAAAGACAGCAGAGGTGGAGCAGTCCTGGCCTCCAGTGGGAGGGAGTTCCAAAGTCTGGGAGCAGCAACAGAGAAGGCCCTTTCATGTGTTCTTCTAAGACGCACCCGTGAAAGTGGTAGGATGGAGAGAGAGGCCTCTCCTGATGACCTGAGCACCCAAGCCGGTTCATACTGTGAGATCTTCAACACTGAAAAAGATAAGAGAGAATAAATCTCTATTGTGCTGGCAATAGCAAAACATTGCCTTTTTAAAAAACCTACCCCTGCAACAAGCTGAAAGATTTTATAGCCCTCTTGAGGGGAACATTACTAAAGGTGGCTGAAATGAAATGCCATTTGAGGAGCATGAAAATGTTTCCAAAAACTAGAGTTCATGTTTTTGAGTACTGTATTATCCTTTGATTTGTCTTCTTGCATGGAGCCGTGTGTGTGTGTGTGTGTATTTGATGGCCTTTGTAGGTCCCTTCCAACTTCACGATTCTATGATTGTATGATTACCATTTCCTGGTACAGCATTTTAAAGATGGAACTTAAGTGTCCTGTTCTCATTTAGGCCTAAATCAAAACTAAAGCAAAGTGTTCTGCTTATATACCGCCCCATACCACTTTAAGTAGTCTCTGGGCGGTTTACAATTTTAATTACAGTGTGAAGGCTACACATTGCCCCCCCCAGCAAGCTGGGTACTCATTTAACCGACCTCGGAGGGATGGAAGGCTGAGTGAACCTTGAGCCTGCTACTTGGGATTGAACCCCAGGTCGTGAACACAGTTTTACCTGCTAAAATTCTATTACTATTCCTGTCTGTGGAACTGAGTTGATTCACTGCAGTTGCTGGAATACTTAGCAGGCAGAGATACTTATCAAGGGACCTCTATGTTAGTTTGTGAGCCTACATTTCAACCTTTTTTTTAAAAAAAAAAACTATTTATGTTCAGCTGCATTAATATCAATTGTCCTTTTGAAAAAAAAAGTTCATTCTTTTGGAATTACCTGCTGTCTAAGCACAAACAGCATAACCCTGACATGTTAGAATATATCTCTGTGGAAGTTTTAAAATACATCCATGATGCCAGATGCTGCTAAATTATTTCATAGTTGAAAAATATATTTGCACATTCAATAGTTTCCTACCATATGGAAAAATATACTGCTCCAAAAAGAGGTAAAACAATTAGTAAAAGTTCTTGGAAACTAAGAACGTCAGAAAAAAGATGGGGCAAAATGTAGATGTACAAGGTTTGCCAAGTGTCTGGCTGTGATGTCTGAGAACATCCCAAAAAGGGGTGGGGGTGTTCAGAGCACTGTTTCCTGCTGAAACCAGCAACAGAAAAAGAACCGCCCTCCCCCCCAAATCTCAGAAAGTGGCAAACAGGGATAGGGTTGAGAAAAGAGCAGAGGGGGTTGCATGGCCCCAGCCTTCAACCCAACTTTTCTCTCCCTCAGCCTACTTTGGGAAAGGGGGGTTGAGAGGAACAAAATCCCATATTGTTCTCATTAAGGAGAAGCCAGAGTTTACAATTGCACATAGCAGAGTTTTACCTGTAATTACCTATAAAGAGGAGAGGGCCCAATTCTAAGATAGCTTTCCAAGGTCGAGAGGAAAGTTCTCATTCTTGTGTCCAAAGACCCAGAGCCTAGTTGAAGAAGAAACAATAGAACCCTTAATGGTTAGGGACCTTGTTACCTGGCTGAGCGCCTCTCAAAGCATCTGTCAAAGCATCTACCAATCCCACCTGTCATGGGCTGGACCCCTTGGTGCAGACTGGACCAGTTTTTAAGGGGTATAGCAGATAACAGCTCAGCAGGAGCCCTTTAAAAATGGCTCCCGGGCACCAAATCTAGAGCTGTTTCATTTGGTTTCATTTCATACAATTGTTTAAAAAAATTCACAAGAAATGAAACAAAATTAAACAGAGGTGGGCCTGAAACAAAACAAAACGAAACATTATTTTTCCATTTTGTGCCCATCCCTAATGTAGAATCTTTCAGGTTTAGTCTATAAAAGTCTATAAATAGGTCTCTCTCCCCCTGCGAAAATCTTTGGACTATTGAATGCAGAGCTATGCAAGGAACATTAATGGAAGTCTTTCATAAAGCATAAATACAGCTGAAGCTTCCAAGCCTTCCGTATGAATCCGGTCATTGTCTCATTTTCCAGTTTGACATATATTTGTTGCCGGTAAAATTACTCCCCTCCCCTCCAGTACTCTGCACTGTTGAAAATAATGTGTTATAGATTAGATTCTATGGCCCACAGAAACTGATTAACCAGGAAATAGGGTAGTATTTTATAGTAGGACACACTTCTGCTATGAATGAGGAATTTGTATTGTTCTGAAAATAGCTTCGGTTTATAGATCTCTTCCATTAGTGCCTCATTTAATCAGGGAACAGCCCTTTTCAAAAACAAACCAAAACTTGAGAAGTCTACAAAGGGCAAGGAAGAAAAGACCATATGCCTAAGCCATGAAGCTCTTTAAACTTCGCATAAAGTGATATCTGCAAAGTATATTTCAGAGCACTTGAAAATGAAATGGATACTGTCTCATTTATTAGAAGACGGGAGGACCGTTCAGCATTCCGCCTCCCCCCAACACACACACTGCAAGATTATTATTCAGGTATGCAGATTGTGCTATCATATCCTGTTGAAAGGGCTCTTTATTTCAGCATATAAACCTTTTATACCCGTCACTTTCTAAAAATACGGCTGGTGTTTCCCCCCTCCCTCAAAAGACAAAGAAAAAAAGTGAGAGGTTATGTCGAAACAGCATTTGCAGAAACGACTTCAGTATTCAGAATCTAATACTGGCCTTCCTCAAACCCATAATAAGACTAATTGGAGTTGACCCAAGACTTGAGAGAATTGAAAATTAGGAATTTCCATTAATTTCTTCTTCAAATACCTTTTCTGGATCATCATTCACTGCCTATGAATTCCTGAGGGACTTAGTTAGTTTAATTTATGGTAATCAGTTAGAATGTGAGATTCTTTCCCCCTCTCAGTTAGTATCACATATGAGAGGAATTTCTTATCGGATCATTAATGATAGGAAAGGAACTATAAAAACTACTACATCAGAAGCAATGAATATGATTTAAAAATCAAAATCAGAGTTATTCAAATATATGCAACATGTGGGATTTGAGGCTCACTTAGAGTATGCATCTGGCAATGGAAGTCACAAATGCAGGACAGAACTGCAGACTTCTTTTTTAAAGTACATGTATCAATTGTATGTTTACCCTATATAAGGTAAAGGGGAAGTATGAACTGATTTATGAGTGAGATGGGAGGTGCAGATGTCAAATGCTTAATTGAATTTAAGGCTTGCAGCAGTATGTTAAAAATTCAGTCATAGTAGTTCTTGATTTTGCATTCATAATACTGTACTAATAGAATTCCGACTTACAACTATTCTTTTCCATCTTTTTTAGTAGAGAGTACTCAGACATGTATTTTCCCTGTGAGGGCACCTTGGAAGGCACAGTGGGGGGGGGGCACAGCTGGGAAAATGAACTCCCAACCTTTTAGCTTCCCCAAACTCAATGACCTCTCCATCTAGTGCTGCCTTCATAGCCATATATTAATTACCAATGGGCCTGTCAAGGAAGCTCCTGAGTTATTTAAAGACTGTTTAACGTGTCTAGTTTAGACATGGTTTTTAATATGCTGCTGTCAAATTAAAATATATATTTTTGTCATAGGGGAAGGAGAAGATTATACTTCCATTGTCCGACTTGAGATGTTGTTATCATGATGCTATTGGCTCACTATAATTCAGGAAAGAGAGCCAAATATTTGAAAACAAATTTGCTGAGAAATGTGGTATCTTTCTTACATGTTGCTATACTTAATTTCAAGATCGCTTCCTTGATATGCATTTAAAATGTATGCCTTAGAAAGAGGATCTATTTTGTATCTTCAGCATTCTCATTCTCGTTGTTGTTGTTGTTGTTGTTGTTGTTGTTGTTGTTGTTGTTGTTGTTGTTATTATTATTATTATTATTATTATTATTATTATTATTATTATTATTATTATTATTATTATTATTATTATTATTATCACACAGCAGACAAGATAACTATGCTAGATTTTGTATTGCAAATCACTAGTCAAACGCTTCCCAAGCTTTTGGGACTACGTGATGTATTGGCGAATTATGCAAGCAGATCCCAGTAAGGTGGCTTTCTGCAGCTGACTGATGGTGACTTTGTCAACTCCAGTTTCTTCTAAATACTTGCTTAGCTTTTAGGTACCACACTTTATTATTATTATTATTATTATTATTATTATTATTATTATTATTATTATTATTATTATTATTATTATTATTATTATTATTATTATTATAACAGTACTTGTTATGTTGTGTGTGCACTTGAACACACAGACACATTCCATTTAAGTGGATCAGAAGAATTTAGAAAAGAATTTAGAAAATTATTTTCATTTTATTCCCTGACTACAACTACTAAACTATATTGTATTTATTTACACCCCACTTAGGATAGAGGTTCTGTTCTTGGCTTGCACCCCAAATGTGTGTGTGTGCAAGCAAATTGAAGTTGGGAAAATAGAAAATAAATGGTAGTATATAATATATTTTAAAAATAAATCCACACCTCCCATTCCCAGTCGAACCTCCCCCTTTATCCAACCAGTGTCTGTTAAATCTGTATTGTGAACTACTTTAGAAAGAAAAGGAAAAAACAGAAACTGGTCTTGAAGTAATCTGATTTGTGTTGCTTCTCTTGAGCTGCCTGCTTTCATCATCCTAGCATACTAGCCATCACACAGGCTGACTTCATCACACTCCATCATGCTAACAGTTTTAGCTTTGATGCTCAGCTTGGTGAGAAAGACTTCTATTTTAAAAACTCAACTTTTCCTCTACCTTTGAAAGGCAGAAAAATATCACTGATGTCAAATGACATCTGAAGTGCTCTCAGAATCTGTAGCCAACATGGAACACGACTACCTCTGAAATAATATTTAGGGCTCCATTATCTCAGTGATGAGTCATTCTTTCTCCCCATGATGATTTTAAAAACCTGTGTGTTTCTTGTTGGTAACAATGGACAGTGAAATGAGAAATACTATGAGGACTTAGGACTGCCGGACTGGAAGGAAATGTGTGGATCATTGAATCCAGTACCTGCCAAGGAGACTTAATGGGAAACTGAACTCTCGACCTCTGATTCTACAGCTAGATATCTAAACCACTGAACTATAAAACAGTTTAGGTTGGGTTTTTGTTTTAATTTTAAAGTGGTGACAGTCATAGAAAGGGGCGTATTGGAAAATAACGGTGGAATGAAGGGAAGACCATAGGTATTTTTGTAAATATAGCCAAGACGTCTGCAAAAGATGCGGAGATTTTCCTGGAGCAAATTCTGAACATCAAATAGTTTCCCTAGTCATGAAGAATTGGAGCCACAGCTTGTTGGATATAAGCCCAAGGACATTTTTGATTGCAAATGACTCTCACATCATCTTCCATCACCCATGGTGGTTTTGCTGTTTCCCTTTGGCTCAAATGTAAACCTCTTACAGTGGCTGGGATGGAACTGGTTTTTCCCATTTGCAGTACTGTTTCAAGCTATACCTACCATAATGCCAAGTGTTTGAGGTCATTTGGTCAGGAATGGGCAACTTAAAGCCATTAACATTAGCAAAATCCTGCTCCTTGGTTATTTGTAAGGACTATGTATTTGCTTGCATTTTCAGATGCTCCTTCTGACATGGTGGTTGCTATAGATACTGTCTCAAAGATCCCTGGAACGTATTATTTTATTTATTTATTTTATTTTAGAGTATTTTTACCCTGCCTTTCTCCTTGGAAAAGGATCCAAAGTGGCTTACAGCAATGAGGGGTAATATACAGTCCCATACAATACATGTTCATGTATTGAGAACAAGGAATTGAGGGACATCTTACTGCATTAATAGACAACATTTCATTAAAGCTACAAAGTTATAAGTAGTTATAAACACAAATTCTTTATGAACCTATTGTTGTTGTTGTTCAGTCGTTCAGTCGTTCAGTCGTGTCTGACTCTTCCTGACCCCATGGACCAGAGCTTGCCAGGCCTTCCTATCTTCCACTGCCTCCCGGAGTTTGGTCAAATCCATATTGGTTGCATCGATGACACTGTCCAAACATCTCATTCTCTGCCGTCCCCTTTTCCTTTTGCCTTCAATCTTTCCCAACATCAGGGACTTTTCCAAGGACTCCTCTCTCCTCATGAGGTGACCAAAGTACTGGAGCCTCAGCTTCAAAATGTGTCCTTTCAGTGAACATTCGGGGTTTATATGAACCTATAGATTCATATAAAAGACACATAATGGTAGACCATCATTTGGGGAAAGCTTGCCTGAAGAGAAAGGTTTTTGCCTGCTTCCGGAAGGACAACAGAGATGAGGCAGTCCTGGCCTCTAGTGGGAGGGAGTTCCAGAGCCTGGGCACAGCAGTCGAGAAGGCCCTTTCATGGATTGCCACAAGATGTACCCTGTGAGGGTGGTGGGTTGGAGAGAAGGGCCTCTCCTGATGACCTTAACACCCAAGTCGGTTCATACTGTGAGATTCGATCTTTGAGGTAGCTAGGACCCAGGCAGTACAGTGCTTTGTAGGTCAAGGTCAGCACCTTGAATTGTGCCTGATTTGGTTTCTCATGCTACCATATAACCTTGGAATTGCAGAGCTGGAAAGAGCCTGCCACATGGATGCAGTACTACTCAAGGAGGCATAGTGGGGAATTGAACTCCCAACCTCTGACTCTACAGCCAGAGATGTAAGCCACTGAGCTACCCAGCAGTTCTCTATTTATGTTGCTACTTTGTTCCAGTTGAGGGCTTCCATATAGAGCCACCACACTCCATTTTCAATGGTTTTTTTTTAAAGAAGTTAACATGGATGGGCATGGTCAGATAAGAAGCCTTACAATCCTAGTAGAGTGAGAGACACAATTTGTTATCAGTGTGATTCTGTTTAGATTGCAGAAAGCACATGCTCTGCAGAATGTCATAGGCAGATATTTGGGTGGAAAGGACATTAAAGAACATAAGAACATAAGAACAGCCATGTTGGATCAGGCCAAAGGCCCATCTAGTCCAGCTTCCTGCATCTCACAGATGCGTCTGGGAGCACACTAGTCTAGATCTCTGTCTCCTGATACCACTCCCCTGCATCTGGTCCTTGAAGTACCTCGTTTTTAAGCTTGGAGATCATCTCCATCATGGTCTGTAACCTGTGATGGACTTTTCCTCCAGGAATCCATCCAATCCCCTTTTGAAGGCATCCAGGCCAGATGCCTTCATCACACCCTGTGGCAGGGAGTTCCACAGACTAACAACGTGCTGAGTGGGAGAAGAGAGGTTAAATGGGTCAGCCATGGGTGCCAATGAAAAATGAACCTCCACTGTGATTGTTTTGGTAAGATAATCATGCAAGTTGTTGCAACTAATTATGCTCATGCACACTCACACAAACATAGCAAGAGGACAACAAGATATACAATCATCAGTTTTTCTACATTCGAAGCCTGCAGTATGGCACCAATGAAAAGTCTATGCACCTTCTTGTTCTTTTTTTTTAAAAAAAATTGTTCAGGATCAAACCATTTACCATTTTAGAAGAAAACAACATGTGCCTGACACTTACAGAACCAGTAATTATAAAACCCATTAAACTGTATTTTTCAGGATGCACAACAGAATGTCGTACGTTGCATTTTCAAAGACCGTTGTGCTCCGTACGTGTTATTTGGCCCATGGAGACAAAAACTGAAGTGTTTTGAAATGATGGCATACTTTAGCTTTGTGTATATGATCATGCTCCCAAACCAGCATGAATGCTGACAAGCTGAACACCTCCTGTTTGATTCAGAGCACCGAAACGCCAGTTGATAATGCTTCTCATCACAACAGAAGGATGGAAAAAAAGAGGAGACCTCGCTGTATTTGACTTGATTTTTTTTTTGAGTGAGAGCAATATAATGGATACAACAGAATAAGCAACAGTGAAAGTAATGGAGTGAGGCTGTCCATACCATTACTTTTCCATACATCCTTCTTCCTCCCACCTCCCAGAGACGCCAAAGTGAATGTATCATTTATTCTGTCTGAATGAAAGAAAAGAAAGTAGGAAGAGCAAAGGGGAAAGCAATGGCATATGCAGAGAAACAACTCCGTCTGAGGTTATCCTGGTGAATTAATGATTTTGATGATATAGCGTTGAGTGCTGCTGGAAAGAAAAAAAATACTTTAAAAAACTCGTTCATCATTTTTACATGCATAAATAATGAACCGGAAGATAGAAAATGAGGCAGCCTCACCTCACCCTCCGCTAAGGCCATCTTAAAATGCACGGGCTAAATCCAACTATGTGTGAAGTAAACACATTGAAATGAAATGTTCTACTTGTCATAACTTACTAAAGTCCCATTGATCTCAGTGGCCTTAGTCTAGGAACACTAGATCTAGCCATATGGAATAACCAAACATTATCAGTTGGCTGGACAGTTACAGGGTGTGTGTTTTGCACTGCATGTGATTATAGCCCTACTTGGATGTTCTGTATGAGGCTTATCTACGCACTGGAGGAGATGAGCACTCTAGACCACCTCCTTCTGTTGAGGCTTCCTCTCTTTGGAAGCTCTCCATTTTCCAGAGCTTGGCTTGCATGGAGAGCCTCTGTGTATAGAGGAAGCTCTCTAATGGAGACTGGCTGGCTGGAATCCTCTTAGTATTCAGGTAATGGTTATATACCTTACCTCACTGTTGGCAAACTGCTTCTAAACAACTTGCTGGGTTACTAGGTAGTAGGTTACATTTTGGTTCAGCAGTCCCTTGGTTCGGACAATCCACACAAGTGAGGCTCTAGTCATGTAAGGAAACCAGGTTCAAAATATCACCGCGCTCCCTTGGGGTTTAGGAAGAAGAATTCTCCAAGGCTTGTAGAAGCAGAGAAAAGTTTATTTACAAAGGCTCTACCTGTCCTCAGCCGATCATTCGGAAAGTCTGAGGCCCCGAACAATGGGAACACGAAACTTTTATCAATTTCCATTCTGCTCTTCCCCCCGCCTCTATGTAAAAAGATAACATGTGTTGCAGGTGCATGTTAACAAAGAGAAACAGTTCTAGCTTATTCACACAGGATACTTGCTAGTTAGAAACAATCTTGTAGAACAGTCCTCCCACCATAATCATGCTTGCGTCAAGATGCTCCCGCTTGTTTACAGGGATTCATTGTTCCACAGAAAGATACATTCAGCGGTCCTACTATTCCAGTACATGGGAACGGAATTTCAAGATAAGCTGTGCCTGCCTTTTACTTTTGGGAGTTGGGGGGGGAGAGAAAGACAGAGACTGAAATGCTTTTCTTGAACCAAACTTCAGCCATTTTCTTATGCTCTGTGGCTTATTAAAAGAAATACATATGTGTATATATGTTTAAGTAATTAGTAACCAATCACTTTTATCTACAATGACTGCTTATTGATTATACTTAAATTGCCATTCTATCTACAATGACTTTGCTTTGCTGAGTGTTAAAGCAGAATATATGAGTGTAATTGAATATATTAGTATAACCACTTTATTGGCAATGGCCATTTAAACTATATTTGAATACAATACCTAACAGTCACACTAGAAATCTGAATCAATTTATGTTCAGACTTTTAACAAATCAGTTCAAATCATGTGGTATTTCCAACTGGTGGCTGCGTTCACATGCACTGAACTGAAATAAATGTATTTCTAGTGATTTGAACTGTTTCTGGCATCTACAGTGCTGAAATTGACTCACTTCCTTTCCACTGCTTTTCTTAAACATTTTGTATTTGCATTTTTATTTTCAAAAAGGGGGGGGCAGTGATGCATCAATAAATCAAGTGTTTATGAGGGCTACTTGGTGTCATAACAGCCACTAGAAACCACAGAGGAAATACCAGAGAGGTGACTTGAGCCAATGAGAAGGGAAGGAAGGCTTCCAGCCGATTGCCAGGGGTGAGTCTTCTGACATGTCAGACCATGTCCAGGCATGCCCACTCTGTGCCTGCTCCACCCCCACTGGCTCCTTCATTGGCCAAATGGAGGAAATGGGGCAGGTGGCCATAATGGCAAACACGTTGACAAAATGATGTGGTGAGAAACTTTTAAAGAAAGAATTGTTTTAAAGGAAAAAGAGTTGTGCCCCTGCCACCCAAAATCCACACTGGCACAAATTAAAATGACACCAGCTTCCACATCCATCAAAAGGCACCAAAATGAATTGATTTAAGAAGTGAGGTATTTTAAGAAGCCCCTGCTGACCAGGTGAGGAAAAAATGTAAATTTGTAGCCCATATATAAATGTATTGATTTCACCCTTGTGTTGTGTTCATGATAAAAAGATGAAATCAAGTTAAATGATGCTTAAATGTGGTTCTTGTCCTTATGACCACAGCCTGAGACACAACTCAGCGCCTCATCTATTAACAGCAGCTGCGCTCCACTCTTGAGGTGTTTACTTAATTTTTGTCTTAAATAACAGGCTAAGGTTTTTTCCAAATATAGTCCACTAACTTTGCTTACTGGAAGAATGAAGTAAATAAACAAATGCACGGAAAGAAGTATAGCAGGTGTGATTAGGTATCTTGCACTGCATTGAAAAATTGGGATTGGGATTTATACAGGTAGCAATTGAAAATGGATGATACACAATAGTAAACTCTCCCATAAGACTTGATCCAATCCCCACACCTCAGAGAACCAAGTCATGAGCGTACCTGCCTGCCACTCTGGTCACCATTTCCCAGAATCATTGAGCCACCATAGTGAATTCATGGAGTTGCTGTCAAAACGGATGATTTCTGCCAACTCTGGTCACAGCTCAACATCATATATGAGTCGGAGCACATGAAAGATGCAGCAATACAATTATACCTGCAGAACTGTGCATGAAGAAGATTTCCCTGTTCACAACATCACGGTATTCCTTTTGCAAGGGATAATGGCAACCCACTGCCCTGGAAAGAGATCTATTAGGACTGGGGCCATATAAGTAAAAAGTAAAATAGAAACTTCCTTGCTGCTAATAGAAAAGAAGACCATTTCAGTGTATCCACTGAAGTTTCTGTAAGTCGCATTGGAGATGTAAATACAATGGCTTATTTTAAAAAGAGAAGGAGAGGGAGAGAGAAACATTGATCTAAAGCTAATTGCACATTATAAAGGTCAAGTATAAATCTTGAGTTATGCATTTGGGAACGGCTTCTATACACAGCTTGCGGGTCATTCTTTATGAGGGAAAGTGAATCAGAAATGGAAAAGGAGCACTCAAGAATAGTTCATGTTCTACATTTGGAAAAGGTGCCCTAAGCACATCCAATCTCGCCTGATTTCGGAAGCTAAGCAGGGTCGGCCCTGGCTAGTAGTTGGATGGGTGACCACCAGGGAATACCAGGTGCTGTAGGCGCCTGGAGTAGGAACTTGCAAGCCACTCCAGTATTCCTGCCAAGAAAACTCCATGGACATGGGGTCATGAAGAGTTGGTCATGACTGTAACGATGCAACACACTCACATGACACAGCTAGATAAGGACTGGACTTGTTTATTTTTCTGTGTTAATATATATATATATATAAAGAATTTCCAAAGGGGTTCTTCTTTTGATAAATAAATTCTTTCCTAATGTCTGATGGGACTTTAGGACTATGCCAGAGCTGGACAAACACCCTTCTCCTGCCCCCAGTCTGGGTTGTAGGACTCTCCAGGTCTGGATGTTGTAATTTGTTTGACGTTCGAGGTGTAAATATTGAGTTCCTGAATAAACTCTTTTGGATTCATTTTTTCTTTAAATTGAAGTGTGTGGGGGTGTGGGGGTGTGGTATGAGACTTATAGAATTCACTGAAGGCCCACAGGTGAAAATTGAATTAAGTTAAAAATAAAATAAGGTAATAATAATATTAAATGTTTCTTGGAGGCCAGAGGAGTAGAAATAAGGATTTTTAAAGCCTTCATTCTTGTTCTCTCTTTACTTTTTTGGGTGGGTGGGTGGGAGGAAAAATGTGCCATATGAGATACATGGTGCCTCCCCCTTGCCAAACTTGTCAAAAGATAAATTATATAGAGATGAGGGGGCAACTGAGCAACTTCTTTTTCCTAAAAGTGACTGGTAGAACATGTGAGGTGGTAACAAAATGCATTTTAATTCCTGGGGGAAATAGAGAAGATCCCAAGAGCTCTTTAAGACAGGACGGGATTCCCAACCAAGTTAGGATATTTATACAGTGGAAAGCTACAGAGATGTGGATTGTAAAACGCTGCATGATTTTCTCCAGGAACTAAGGCTAAAGGTGATTCTGCTATGTCTCCTAGCACCTTCAAAATGCCTTGTTCAGCCTTTCACGGGCCTACTGAGAGGTACTGTTTCAAGGCACACATGTGCATGCCCACCCAGCCACCCACCCACCCAGAGAGAGAGAGAGAGAGAGAGAGAGAGAGAGAGAGAGAGAGAGAGAGAGAGAGAGAGAGAGAGAGAGAGAGAGAGAGAGAGAGAGAGAGAATTAGCTGCAAAATGGAGAAATTCTGAGGGGAGATGGTGTGACTGAAAACCAATAGATGTTCAGTTGTTGAAATGGTGTATGTGTGTGGAATAAGGTGTTTACAAGCACCTGCATATTAAGAACTTAAACCGCAGGCTTTGTCATGTGACACATTTTATATAACAGCTACCCATAAATCAAACTACCCACAACATGCTGAAGTAACGTCTGTTTGACTAAAACCTCCTCTTCTTCATTTTATCAGTACACCAAATCTCCTCAGCTGTACTCAAAGAGAAACTAAAGCTACTGTACCACTTGACCTACAGATTGGCACTTGGCTTTTCCAGGGGATGGTCTGGAAGGGCATTTACATTGCTGGAAAACTGGCATTAAAAACAACTCTGAAAAACAGAACTTGATCAAGCATGTCCTGCATTGAGTGACGGTTGGAGGCCTTATAAGCCCCTTCCAACTTCATGATTCTACCATTCAATAATTCCATGTCACTGTGGTACAAGGGAGTCTGCTCTTGAGCACAACCAGGCCAGGCCACTAACACTACATGGGCATTCCTTCTTGGTCAAGCTGGGCACAAGTCCAGTGGGCATTACAGGCCCTTCATCCTCAGTATGCCATGATCAGGAACTAAATTTGGGTGTAACTAAAAGCCTTTTCACATGACCCCTAAGATCCGCTGGCCACTTAAATTCGGACCAGAGATCTTAGGGGTTTGTTGCTGTTCCTGTGTTCCCACCCCCTCCGCACTCCTGGCTGCTGTCTGTGTGAGGGGAGGGAGGAAAAAAGGAGGAAAAGAATGCCGCTCACCTCTGTTCTGCCGTCTCGCTTTGCTCCCGGCACTGCATTCAGATCTCTTAAAGGGGCGGGGGGCAAAAAAAGAACAAACAGAAGCGAGGAGAGCCCGGCACTCACTACGTTACATCCGCATCAGGAATTTTCACCCCCAGAGAGCAGGTACCTGAAAAGTGCACTGGGACGCGCTTAGGTGGGCGTGGTCGCACTTACTTTTTTGTAAACTCCAGAGCTGGTGGGGAAACAATTTTAAGCTCCGGATCTGGGAGCCATTTGCCGCAGAGATTAGGGGTCGTGTGAAAAGGCCCTAAGTTACAAATGACAGCTTGTAATACATTAATTTCACCATAAAAATATGTAGCTACAGTACGATTTGAGGGTGATCTCAAGATCTTACTGTCAGCAGTGTAACGGTACCTTGGATGTCTCATACGGTGTTATGGATGATGACAAGCAAAGTCACTGGGAGCTGAGGCTGTCCTGTACCATGGCGAGCAGTGTGTAACTTCCAGATGTGCTAAATGTTCAGGTGCATTAGATACCCACAAATGAAACAGGTTATAACCCTGCTAGCTTAGGCCATATAAAATATGTTGGTCTCTAAGGTACAACAAGATGGTCTTCCTCTTTCCATGACATACTGCCATGAATTTTCTTTATGGGAGCCTTTGTGCTGTCCACAAAGTTGGTAGCTTGGTGGTTAGCATCCCAGGTGTCACGCAGCGGAGCGAGCTCCTGCTGTTAATCCCAGCTCCTGCCAACCTAGCAAGTAGAAAGCATGTAAATGCAAGTAGATAAATAGGCATCGCTGTAAAAAGTAGGAAGGTAAGCAGTGTTCCATGAAGCCATGCCGGCCACATGGCCATGGACTTGCACAACACTGTCTCTTTGGCTTGAAAATGGAGATGAGCACCACCCCTAGAGTTGGACACAACTAGCACACACGTGTGTGTGTGAGGAACCTTTACTTTTTTACCTTTGTGCTATAATGATACCTAATTATTTTGTTAAATAACCATCAAAGCTCTGGAGCAGCCCATCCTCCCAGCTTGAAAATACCAGATGGACAGTCGAATGTGCCTTCAAAAGAGTGAAGAGTACTGAACAATACAAATGTGTGACAAATGTGAAATGGGTTCTTTGGAAAGCCAGCCTCCTGCTGCAGCTAATCTCCATAAATCAATGATTGCAAGAGCTTTCCAAACATTTCCAGAGGAAAATTGGTCTAGATAGAACTGAGTGGCTGCCATTGCAAGGTGGCTGAAGGCCCGTTTGCCACCACTTATCACAGTTATTTCTCGACAGCTCTGGGATAAATCCAGTTACCATTTTAATTTAGCCTGAATGGGCTATAAAAAAAGCATCAACTCAAGACAATATGATTTTTTGAAAGGAGCTGTAATGCCGTCTCTTCCTTCCCCTTTGCACTGTACCTATATGAACGGTACAGAGACACTTTAAATTATGAAAGGATTATGAAGGCAGGTGTTGTAGGTAACCAGTCATCAAATTCATTCTAATGCAGCTACTAAGTGAAAGATATTAGTAGTGTCTATGTCTTATGGGACCTCTTCCCTTTGATTAACCATGTTGGCCAAGGAAGGTAATCTTTTCTTTCTGAGGAAAAAAACAGCTGCCAATGCGTTTATCTAGCTATAAATGGAGAATGGTTTAGCTCTAAAAGATCCTAAGGGGATACAGCTTGTGTGTTCAGTGTTGTTTTCCTTAAAATTCAAAGCAACACTAAACACTATTTTATGCTCTTTGAACTAGAGAAAGGCAGATTGCCTGCATTTATTGTTTATTTCAGCCATAAATATCCACAGTAAAGATTTCTCTTTTGCATTCATTTCTTTTAGAGACAAGTTCCTGAAGGTAAATAAAAGATTGGGATAAAGAGCCATATTCTGACATTTTCTTTTGTGTGAGATTGACCATATTATGGGATTCTCAGTTGCTCTGTGTGGATGTAAAACCAGGACCTTGAAGAAGGCTGTTTAGGGGGAAATGATTCAATTGATTTTTAGTGTTTAGGTGAGCCTTTTTTATGTATGTATGTATGTATGTATGTATGTATGTATGTATGTATGTATGTATGTATGTATGTACCGCCCGTCTACCCGCCATACATCCCAAGCAATACACAATGGATGACAATACTAATAATTATGTGAATATTTGTGAGAGCAAAGAAGTAGCTCTCAAAGAAACCATGTCTCTTTGTGCAAGCTGAAAAACCCAAAATGTGGTGCCATCCCTCAGACTCTAAAGACCCTGTGTTTAGGCCATGCACAACTCCCCCCTCCTAAAATATAATCAAAGTGAAATTAAGAGAAAGTGCTCTAATCAAGTTATGGAAGCAATTATCTTTGCTTAATTTTTCATATCTCTTTCATCAAACGGGAACACATTCCTGAATGCTAATTTCACATTTTATCATCCTTTGCCCTGATTAAAGGCCATTTTCTCATTGAGATTCCTAAACATGTCACCTCAACAACTTTCAGGACAGTACCAGATAATCACTTCTCTTTGGATCTGTATGGAACATGTAACTGTGTATATTTCCCATTACATACTTAATTGTAACATGTTCTTGTATGGAATCCAAAATCTGAAAGGAAATTGCCTCCTGGGCCATTAATGAATGTTTTGGCCACTGCTGGTAGTGTAGTTGAAAGAGTTTATATTCTAGTGAACCAACAGGATCGTGTTCCTATCCCCACTAAAGTGGGCATTCACTCGGTAGGATTTACATGAATATGGATTTAGGCCACTTAACAATTGATACAGCTGTTCTACTTAAGTTGTCATTGAAGCTCTGTGTTTTACCTTAAGCTAGATGTTGATGATTGAGCTGTCTGTGATCATTTGTGAGGAGAAATCCATACCATCTTCTTTCCAGTGGGCTTCGCCAGACGTCCTGTGATACCTGCATGACTCTCCAAGTCTCTTGACTTACTCACCCCTATACACCTGGAGATTAATAGGCTTGAAGAAGGAGATCCTGTGGATGGATCTCCATTAGAGATGGGCACGACTTGAAAAAAAAATTTTTTCGAGTTGTCGTTAGTCAGGCCGGTCCCGTTTCGGCTCGTTTCCGGTTTTCGTGAAAATTCGCAAAAATTAGTCGGTTCGTTTTTTCGTTTTGTTGTTGTTGTTAGTACTGGTTTTGGGGGGGGAGCGGGCTCCTGGAGGCACCTCTGTGGGGTGGGTGCCTCCTCTGGCCCGCTATAAAGGGAAAGTGGGCTCCTGGAGGCACCCGTGGGTGCCTCCTATCGAAGCAGGCTCCAAGAGACCCCTCTACATGGGGGTCTCCCCTCCTCACCTGCTGCTGCTGCAAAATGCTATGCAATAGCCATATGGATATTGCATAACAGAATGTGTGGACAGTGAGACCAGTGAGAGTGATAGCGTCATGCCTTCCCTGCACAAGGCTCCCACACCACCATGTCTCACACAGAAGGGAATTGTACTTGCTGCGTGTAGTGCAATGCAAGCAAGTAGATCTGGCTTTAAGGTGGCTTAGTACAATGGCTAGGGTTAGGCTAGTGACGGGTAAGGTGACGGTGGGCTAGTGGGTTGCACCTCTGGGTGCCTCTCTGACCCACTAAGAAGACAGTCTGTGACGTATGGGTACGGAGTCAAGGGTTAGGGTTAGGGCTAGGGCAGGTTTTAGGGGGCTTTTTGGCACATCCCAGAAGTCTCCATGGCCATGCGACTGGTGGGATGGCTCCAAAAATTTGCATGGTTGTCCACTCCCACATGGCTGGCCACTCGGCCAGCCCATCATTGCGCAGGTGTAAATAAAATAAAATAAAATAAAATCAATGGAGGACAGAGGAGGAGAGGAGAGACATTTTGTTGCAAGAAAAAACCCACTGCTACTGTGAAAAATCTGGCAGTTTATAAATTTTCGCGTGTTTCTGTTGTGCTTGTGTGTTTTTGGACCACGATTTCAAAAACAATATTGCGTTTGCCACCCCATTTTGGATCCCCCGCCCGCACCGCATGGCATGGCGAAATGGCGACTCGAGTCCGGCTGCTCAGGACGGGGGGGAGGCGGGACCCCCCTCCAGAAACCACCCCTCCGGTAGGTGCCCTGCGCCCTTAGTCAAGCAGGCATTTTTCCGCCTGCTTTTTTGGCCCGGGAATGGGCGGGGGGGAGAGTTTAAAAGTTTTTTCCTGTGCCGTCCGTGCCGCTTGCTTGCACTTTAATTGCGGGCGGCCGGCGGCGAGACTGGGCTTTTTGCTGGCTGCGAGCCTGCGGCGAGTCCCACCAGAGCAGCCCAGGACGGGGGATGAGGGGGGAGGCCGGGGACCTCCAGAAACAACCCCTCTAGTAGGTGCCCTGAGGCACGGCAGGCATTTTTCCGCCTGCTTTTTGGCCGGGAACCGGGTTTTTTTTAACTTTTAAAAACTTTTTTTCTGTGCCGCGTGGCATCGCGCAATCGCGCGATCCAAGGAACGAGCACGACAAATCAGACCAAAATTGTTCGTTCGTCGGTTCGAGCTCGAAGTCTGGCGGAGTAATTCCCGTTACCGTTTCCGTAGAGTAACAGAACCGAGTAACGGAAACGGAAACGGGAATACCGCTAAGTCGTGCCCATCTCTAATCTCCATTTCAGTCAGGACCACCAGGATTCCAACTCAAATGGAAAGCCATTACAGACATCTTCTTCTTTAGATTTGTTGCCCTCTATCTGTAACAACGACAACATGGGTAATACAGGTACAAAATTACCAGAGAAAGGTTTAGATCCATGGTACATTTGAAGAGGGCTCCAGACTGGAAATACAGTAATTCTTCACACACTATTTTTAAGGTTCAGTATGTGACTTATACAGTCCTGCTTTGGCCCTACTTTCTTTCATATTGTGTTTAGGGCCATGGCCAGAAAAGGTATTCTGGCATATACACAACTAGATGACACATGAACAGATTTGAGATATTGGACTCCAGCTTTCTGTCTTGGACCGTTTAATGGCAGATATCCATCAGACCTCCATTTATTTCATTATTATTTAACTATCCATTCCACTTCATTTATGCCCCACCTGTCTCCCTAGGTGGCTGGCCACATATCTATGAAAACAGATTCAGTTAAAATGCCACAATAAAGTGTAATATTAAAACAGTATGAAGTAATGTTAAATAAATTATTGTTACATTAAAATTAATCCATTTCAAACCAGTTTCAGTGATTTAAGATGAACAGTTAGAGCTCCTGGCATTAAAAACTCTTGATCAGTGGCAAATGCCTGTTTGAATGAAAATGGCTTTTCCTGCAAGTGGTGGGACAACAATGTCCATCCTAACCTCCCTCAGAGGATAGTTCCAAAGGTTGGTACCTGTCAGTATGAAGGATCTCTCTCTGGTCCTCACCACACTTGAGAAGGGCTTGCGGTTTGTATCTTTTGCTCCAGAAGGGTGCTTACAAGTAAATAAGTTCCTTTAGATGGCCTGGACCTGAACTGTGTTGGACTATAATATGTCATCACAAGTGCTTTGATTTGAGTAGGGAAACAGACTTGTAGCCAGTGAAGTGCTGCCAGCATTTCTGTTCTCAGTTTCTCAGTCATAACAGGCTGTGGCCAACAGCCTGGCTGCAACAGTTTGGACTTCCTGAAGACTGAAAATAAATTCCAAAGGCAGCTCTACATATTGTGCACTGCAGTAATCCAAATGAGTTGTCATCAAGAGATGGCCTCATGGCCAGCACAGACTGCTCCTGGAACATGGGCAGCTGGTACGCTAGCTTTAAATGGCCAGTACCTATGCCTGGACATTCAGGGTCAGGACTGAATCCTTGATTTGCCATTTGACTAAGTGCAAATGCCTTTATCTTACCCGGGGTAGACACAATTTGTTCACCTTCAACCCATCTCTTATTGACCCACCCCAATACAAGTTTAGAACTGAAGCAGAACAAGTGACAGGAAGCTCCCCAAGAGTCATCAGGAAACAACCCAGATCCATAAGCCTCCTAGGGTAGACCTCCTTAAAATCAGTGCTCTACCCTGCATAAATACTGTGTTCCGCTGAGTCAACACCCCACCACTAGGGATGGGCATGAAATGGAAAAAATGTGTTTTGTTTCATTTTGATTCGTTCCCCCTGTGATTCGTTTCATTTGATTAGAAACAATTGTTTTAAAAAAATTGTACAAAATGAAACAGTACTGAACTGATTTGTTACTCTATAAAATGGGCCTCCTGGGTCATAGAGGCACCAAAAAATTTTTTGGGGGGGAGTTATCTTCCTTGGACTCTCCCATTTAAGCCCTCCAAATCTGGAGAGATTTGCGGTTCAGCAAACACACACACACACACACTCACAGCCCAAAAATTGAATCCTATGGGCACCCCCTTTGGAGTTGAATAACTTGACTCATGTACCTCAAACCTCTCAAAATTGGGGGTGCTTCAAGGGAAGAGCTTCAGGAAGCTGCACTGTAATTTCCATGCTGCTAGCTGCCTGGGATCACTATTTTCAGACACATAACATTGCAATAAGATATTTTTTTCTTGAATAACCCCTTTTGAATAACTTGGCCCCCTGTACGCCAAATCTCTCCAAATTTGGAAGGCTTAAAGAAGAGAGTCCAAGGAAGGTTAACGCCAAATTTGGTGCCTCTAGGAACCAGGGGAAGTGTTTTACAGTGAAATGACTTGGTTCATTTTAAACAAAAAACTGTGGTTTCATTTTGTTACTAATGAAACGCTACTTCCCCATTTCGTTTTGTTTCATTTTGTTTCATTAGCCAAGAAAATGAAAAAACAGCATCTCATTTTTCATTTGGTGCCAATCTCTACCCACCACTTTATCTTATGGGGACTTTCCTGTCCATTCAGATGAAATGTAAGGTTGCATATATTGTGAATTTAAAGTTGATCCCTTTGCAATCATTGCAACCTTTGCACATTGCCTTTAATAGCTTTTAGCTGGATGGAACCTTTCTGGGCTGGGCTGACTGTCAATCAATCCAGCAGCAACTAATTTTTCCCTTTATGCTACAGATTTATAAGACAGACATGCCTCTCTACCTAAGTTTTCCTGCTCTTTCTTGATCAGACAATCCATGGACAGTTATCCATGGACAGTTAGAGCTACACAGTCCGTCAACCATGTAGTTTAGTTAGTATGCAGCTATGAATCAGATACTCTCTGTTCATGTAAGTAGCCGTTCTTTTTCTACAATATGCTGATTTTTATCTATCCAGAGCTGTTAGGAAATTGAACTCCCCCACCCCACCCCGTTACCAGTGTCTCTGAGCATGTTATTGGGACAGAAAGTGCCATTTGAGAATCAAACAAAAGGGGTGGTCTACTGTTGGGATACTTGAGACTAATTCTGTTCTGTAGGTGCCTGAACATTTTACACTGTGTAGCTAGAGTTTGGGAGAAGTCAAAAGGTTGCATACATTGTGAATTCAGAATTGATCCCAGAAACGGGTGATCTGTGAATTGAAATTCAATGCATCCCAAGAGGTGGCATAGATGGTACGAATGTGCATCAGTAATGCAATGCACTTGCTTGCTTTCACTTTAAGTGTTGCTTCATCTGATCCTCAGTTTTTATTTATGTGCAGTGATAATAAAGCTTAATCAATCCATCTTTCACTGAATGACTGTTGTGCAACTAGAGGGAGGAAGACCTGCAACACAAAGGCAACGCGCACAAAGGCATTTGATATGGAAATCAGGGGAAAAGAACAAACATATATTTGCACAAATCCTTTCCCCCCCAAACTATGTTTGAATGTAGAGTTGCTATTTAAGGGGAAAAAGTGATTATGTACAGCAGCAGGAAGCAGATCAACTTCGCCACTCCCCAGAGGGAGCCCCATGCTAATCGGAGTGGTTAGCAAATGATTTATGTCAACGTGAAGAGAAAAAGAATTTGGGTTAGTAACTGTCTACACCAGCAGTCCTCTTGTCACATTTCATCTCTGCTCAGTTTTGTCCCACTACAAATCTGCACCGTCTTGTACTCCTGTTTATATCCACTTTTCTTCTTGGCATGTTTAATTTATAAATGTCTTTTAATGTGACAAATTTGGATAGCTAAACCTATTCAAGTGGGGGGGGGGTCACATAATACATTTTGCTGCAGAGTAGCAAATTGTGTTCTTACCTCCACCCCCACATTAGTCCCTCAAATGAAGCTGCAAAGCAGCCACGTTATTCTGAGATACTTATCAGAAAATCTCATTAGTGCACGGCTGGAAAAGTCCAATAACAACAAAGTGAATACCTAGCATTTTCCTGTTCTTTGATGAAACCCAAAATTGGTTGCATTAGGCAGCTGCTTCACTCTGTCAGACAGTAGGGCCAGCCCTGTATAAACCCATCAAAAATACTTTCTGTAGCATGCCAAAACTGTGCGGATCCAGAGAAGACTCGGATCCAGTATCTTGCCAATGAAATAATGTATATCTGGCACATCAGTGCATAGGATGCAATGAATTTCAACCTGGGTAGAGAATATGTAGTGGAGATCCCCCTAGGCTAGATCAGTCATGAGAGTGCTGGCCTCAAGCCAGCGCCTCTCAGCTGAAAGGCGCTTTCTGGGGGAGCTCTTTCCCCCACTCCACAATGGCTGGGGGGGGGGGGGGGGAGATTAAGCCTGCTCTTTCCCCCAGCCACAGTTTCACAAGCACCAAACACACACACACACACACACACACACACACACACACCACAAACTGAATAACGAATCAATGAACTAACGAAATGAATTTTTTCTTTAAAAAATGGTTTAAAATGGAATGAAACGAACTGAACCTTAAAACAAACCGAAACAAAACGAATTGCCATTTTTTCAATTCGTGCCCATCTCTAGTCATGAACAACATTTTATGGGAGAAGAATAACGTGAAAGTGAAGTGCAAAGTGTGTGTGGCGTAAATTGAATGAAAGGTTCTGTGAAGTGGTTGTTATGCTGCCTCATTTTATATACCCATCCTTCCCACTGCATTGAGAGCATAGCCTCCTTCCAAAAAACTCAGACTCTAAGGATGAATTCCTTCTCACTCTTCTTATTCTTCATCTACACTGCCTACTTCAATCTCTGTCCACGCTGAAAGAGGTCAAAGTTGAACTTTCCCTATTTCAGAACCTGTCTTTGATTGAATGAATGGTCATATTGCTTTATTATTATTATTGTGTGTGTGTGTGTGTGTATGGAAGTATAAATTATATTGCTTTATTATTGTGTGTATGTGTGTGTGCTTGCTCACACACTAACCTTGTCTTAGTGAACATTTTAGATTTTGTTAAATGCTCCATCTTCTCCTTTCCTAATGCAAGAACACTTTAACTGCAAGACAACTGTTGTGAGGTTGCACATGGTTGTCCCTCTCCCAAACTAATGGCTGTGGCCTGCCATTTCATAACATTGCTATTTCCTTTTAAAATCTGCCTTGTCTCTCTTCACACATCCTTTTTGTCTGTTTGCTTGCTTAAATCAACTAGATGCTCCCTCAAAAATTGCACATCATTAAATCCATCCTGCGTGTTTTGTATTATTGGCTTGGTTTGGAGCTAGTGAATAAAAGGCACTGTTGACATTGAGACATCTAGTCCCCACTTATGCCAATCATGTTCTCTGAGCTGCAAGCACTCAGAACTCTGATCTCAGAATCCCCTATTACAGAAGCTTTGCCCAATTAACATTTAGACTGACTTAAAGCATATTGATTAGAGATGGGCACGAAATGGAAATACATATAGTGTTTCATTTTGTTTCAGTCTTCATTATGTTTCATTTAATTAATAATGGATTTTTTAAAGGAATGTTCATCATGAAACAAAATGCTTCGTAAGGCTATGAATAATGGGCAGCTTTCCTTTTTTTATTTAACAGGGAGCCCACTGCCCTAAATCAAAGACCCTCAAAACTTCTAATCAATTTTCTTTCAAGCAAAGATCCTCTGTAAACAAGCTAGAAACCTAATAGCAAACTGCTGCATGGAGAGATCAGGGAGATAAACTCAACAGCTGAGGGAAGAAAAGAAAATACAGTATTTTAAAAATTAAGCTCCATAGTCCTACTTAAAAAGGAAAGGAAAACAACCAGTTTAAGTCAACTTGCAGACAAAGCTAGTGAAGGAAACAGCTCAGCTTCTGGGCTATCTAGTTTCAGGCAGATCAAGATCAGAGATAAACTATCTCAACAGCTGGGGCATGGGAAGAAAGGAAAGCAAATCAATCAGCCTTAAAAAATAAACCTCCTGTTCTCAAGACAGCTGGATCAAGAGATTAGGATGAATCATTTCATTTCTGAAACAAAAAAATTGTGTTGTGTTTCATTTCTTGATGACACGCTGTTTGCTGTTTCGTTTCATTTTGTAAGGTTCTCTGAACTTACAAGACAATGAGACAGCATGTTGTTTTTCGTAAGGTGCCCATCCCTAATGTTGATTCAATAGAACTACCTTGAGTAAGGCTGATCACATTGAATGAAATCCAGTAGTAGATCACAGCTAGGACAGGCCAATTGAATTTGTGTGAATTGGGTGAGTGAATATTCCAATGGACATATTCCTTTAATGAATTATTGCTGGTTCTGAACCGTTGCTTTAAAATCTTCTGAAAATAAAAAACTTTTCTAATTATTGTACCTTCACATGTTGTGCCCACCCATAATGGGTTGCCTCCAAGGTAGATGGTATTTTTCCACCAGTAAGCCATTTAGAAAATAACTTGGACAAGCAATTTTCATTCATTCATTCATTCATTCATTCATTCATTCATTCATTCATTCATTCTGCCCCTCTGGTGATAAAGCACTATTCTGGGTGGCTACCATCAATTTTAAAAGAAGATAATGACTGACCCACCAAACACAAAAGAAAACCCAATGGAAAAAACCTCCAAAGGCAATGGCAGACAAAATTCAGATTAAAAACTCATGGATCCAGAAAAGTAGCAATAGGGGAGGATGTTGCCAAAGGTCACTATATCTATGCAATGGCTTTTGGAATTCCTTGTGTTCAGCTTGTGGGAAGTCTTTCTGTGTAAGCTACCTAAATGCCATCTACAAGCAGTTGATTTTCTATATCCAACAGAAATGTCGTGCTTGTGAAACATCATTGTTCAATAACACTTTCATTTCTAAATTCTCCCTTTTAGTACCTTTAGCTAAGTCCTTTCCAAAGAGTGCTTTTTGCATCATGCTCTAAGCCAGTGGTTCTCAACCTGTGGGTCCCCAGATGTTCCTGGACTGCAACTCCCAGAAATCCTGGCCAGCTCAGCCAGTGAAGAAGACTTCTGGGAGTTGTAGTCCAGGAACATCTGGGGGCCCATAGGTTGAGAACCACTGATCCAAACCTTCTCTGCTTCTCCCCATTTTTCAGCTTTTCCTCTCTTTATTTTCCATATTTGGTGCCCTATGCATTTCCTTTTTGATGGCTGGGTGGCTCAGTGAATTGAGCACTTGACTGCAGAGCGAGAGGTCAGCGGTCTGATTCCCTACAGTGCCTCCCAGAGCAAAGTCAACCATGTGGCCTTGGGCAAGCTGCACAGTTCCAGGGTGCTCCCAGAATAAGGGAACGGTAAGCCTGTTCTGTGTCCTTGAGGCCAAGGAAGCCCTTTAAGGGTTGCTATTAGAGATGGGCACGACTTAGCGGTATTCCCGTTTCCGTTTCCGTTACTCGTATCCGTTACTCTACGGAAACGGAAACGGGAATTACTCCGCCAGACTTCGAGCTCGAACCGACGAACGAACAATTTGGTCTGATTTGTCGTGCTCGTTACTTGCATCGCGCAATGCCAAGCGGCACAGAAAAAAAGTTTTTAAAAGTTAAAAAAAACCCGATTCCCGGCCCTAAAAGTAGGCGAAAACTGTCTGAGGGCACCTACCAGGCCAGAAGGGTGTTTTATTTGGGGGGGGTTCCCCGCCCCCCTCTCCTTGGCTATTGCTACTGCTGCGCTGCTGGTACCAGGCTGGGAGGGCGCATCCATTTGCCATGCAGTGCGGGGGATCCAAAATGGCGACTGCAATTTTTTTTTGAAATTGTTGCCCAAAACCCCACCAAAGCACCACAGAAACATGCGAAAATTAGCTATTTTAAAGGCTTGAATTTTTACAGTAGCAGCAGTGGGTTTTTCTTGCAAAAAAAAGTCTCCGTTGATTTTATTTTATTTTATTTTATTTTATTTTTTTACACCTGCACATTTGCAATGATGGGCTCTCCCATGGGAGTAGACCATGCAAATTTTCCACCAATCGCATGGCCACTTGGCCAGGTTGACCACAGAGACTTCTGGGATGTGCCAATCGGGCATAAACAGCCCACTAATCGTAGCCCAAACCCGAACCCTAAGCCTAACCCATACGCCAGTACACTGTCCTTCTAAGTGGGTCAGAGAGGCACCCAGATGCACCCCAATACTCACCGTAACCTCACCCGTAACTAGCCTAACCCTAGCCGTTGCGCTAAGCCGTCTTAACCCTAAGCCAGATCTACTTGCATTGCACTACATGCAAGTACGTGAGACACAGCGGGTGCAAAGAGTCTGCCAGTCCGTCACTTGTGGCTCTGGCTGACTCCTGCAGCTCCCTCCAGGAGCCCGCTACCCCCTCCCCAAACCAGTACTAACTACAACGAAAAAACTAAAAAACGAACCGACTAATTTTTGCAAATTTTCGCGAAAAACGGAAACGAGCCGAAACGGAACCGGCCCGACTAACGACAACTCGAATTTTTTTTTTTCAAGTCGTGCCCATCTCTAGTTGCTATACATCAGAATTGACTTGACAGCAGGTAAAAAGCTCATTATTCCATTTTCTTGCTAAGAGCTCCAATACCTTCTTTTCTGGGCCTTCCCGAATTAAATACTTTGACAGTTTTTCGTCATGGAACAATTAACAGTTCAGTAGAAGAAAAATGCTTCTATAAGGTGATACCTGAGTTTTAAGTGTGTTTTTAAAATGGCTCCCCACTTAGCCTGTTGCTGTTTCGGTGGAAACAGAAAAAGCATTTGAAACATGACATTTTTAGAGACTGTAACAAACGATCGGATGCTACCTGTTCTAAGAGTTGCTCTCGCTGAATTGTAATGTTCTCTCCTTGCCCGATAAATCCATGGGCATAATATGTTCAGAGTATTTGAAAGCACAGCAATAGATGCATGTTTTAGTACTCTACCTAAAACTCAAGATCAAGTTGAGTATATACAGAAAACATTGATTTTTAAAATCCTTTATCTTCTGTAGCATCAGTAATGTGTGCTATGAATCCTGGGATTTTCTTACTGAAACCAGTGGTCCTTACTGCATCCAAGGGAAATAATTTTGGTGGAAGAACAGCAAAAAAGAGCAACCCATATATAAACAAGGTTGTCACTTTTCTAAACCCTAATCAGAATTAATCTTTGTTTCAGTCTTACTTTTGGGTTCATGATTTCCCCTTTTCAGCTTTATGAAGAAAAATATTCTTGATATTTGAGATTAATCACTTCAGACTACCCTTCTAACTTATTCCATTTATGTTTGGGGGAAGAAAGCAATTTTGTGTATTTAGTCTGTTCCTAGAGAGAGAGAAAACCCTCCCCAAAGTAGAATCATTCATCCTAAATAGGAAATTATGGATGACTTTTGACCTAATGAGAAAATGAAAGACTGATTTTTCTGCAGTGAAACTCCAGGAAAAAGGCATATACCACACATATTCCTGTTATATTTGTATCTTCACATTATACTCTCAAATAGAGATGGGCACAACATGAAAAATGAAACACTGTTTTGTCATTTTGTTACGTAACAAATTATTTTGTTACATAATGAAATGGTAGGACACATTTCATCATGAAATGAAACAAAATTCCATTCTCCCTTTAGAAACAAAATCATTCATCCTAGAGGAATCAATGGCAGGGGAGCTACAGATCTTCACTGTAAGCGTCTGAAATTTGGGAATGTTTGGGAGTTAGGGGGTTCAGTTATTAAGCTCCAAAGGGGGTGCCCCTAGGGGGAAAAATTCTAATTGAATCCAGAAACTGCAATCCCCCCTAGGTGGGTAAACGATTAGTGGTACTGTGGCTTGGCTTCCGAATCCTGATTCAATCAATTAGAAAGATTTTTTCCTAGGGGCACCCCTTTGGAGCTTATTAAATCATCCCCCTGATCACCAAACCTCTCCAAAATGTGGGTGCTTACAGGGAAAAGTCCAAACTTGCTCCACAGTGATTTTGGAACAGAATCATGCCTGCAATCCGTATTTTTGAGTATATAAACATAACAAACATGTAGTCAAAAATACAGATTGCAGGCATGTTTTGGCATGGAAATCGAAGGGTTATCTTCCTCAGGCTAGTCCTTGTAAGGACCTGAAATTTGGAGAGGTTTGGGGGTCAGGGGGCTAAGTTATTAAGCCCCAAAGGGGGTCTCAGTGATTAATTGAAAGAGTGTGTTGCAATATGGGAGTTAATTAATCAGTTTAACCCCTATATTGATAGGACCTCCTTTGAAGTTTAATAACTCAGCCCCCTGACACCCAAAGCTCTCCAAATTCCAGGTGCTTACAGGGTATAGCATGAGGAAGCTAACCCTTCCATTTCCGTGCTGAAACATGCCTGCAATTCAAATTTTTGGGTACATAATTTTTTATGTTTATTTACTCAAAAATACAGATCACAGCCATGTTTCGGCATGGAAGTAGCAGGGTTAGCTTCCTCAAGCTCTTCCATGCAAGCCCCCCCCCAAATTTAGAGAGGTTTGGGGCAAGCTGAGTTATTAAGCTCCAAATAGGGTGCCCCTAAGAAAAAATATTTCTAATTGATTGAATCAAGATTCAGAAGCCAAGTTGCAGTGCTCGCCTGCCAGGGGTGTGTGTGGGGGTGTGTGTGGCACTAATGCTGCTTCCGATTCAATTAGAAAGATTTTTTCCTGGGGACACCCCCTTTGGAGCTTAATATCCCAGCCCTCTGACCCCCCCCCCAAACTTTCCAAATTTTGGGGGCTTACATGAAAGAATTCAAAGCAGCTCCCCGGTGATTTTGGTGCCTCTAGGACCCTGGGAAGCACAGTGTTTTGTTACATTTCATTTCATTTTGTTACAGAACTACTTTATAAATTCATTAGTAATGAAATGAAATGAAACTACTTAGGAAATGAAATGAAATGAAACCCTCTTTTTCTGTTTTGAGCCCATCTCTACTGTCAAAGCTAAATGTGAGGTATATTTATCTGTAATATACACTCAAAGAACTACCTAATGTTTACCATTTATTTCCAGTTTAATGAAACTAATATTACGGTAGAGTTGACCCATCAAATCTAATAATGTGCTAGCCACTGGTACATATCCAGGATGTTAAAAACTATAAGTAGCATAGTTGCAGTGGTTTACGTCACTCAAAGAAGACCCTGAGGAAATGAACTTCATGGCTGTTGATCTTTGACATACCATCACCAACATTATGGATGGTTTCCCCAAATTGGGTGCCTCCAGACAGCTACAGAATATCTGTATTGCATTATGTGTAGTGATACCTGTAATATTGCTCCTGGATTCCATTTATAATCTGATGGTTAGCGAACGAAAGATTCAGATAGTGATCAAGATGCAATTTATATTCTATCCACCAGACCTGACCCATTTTTTTCAGATTTGTTTACTTAGAAGTGAACTGCCTAGAGCAACAAAGAACCTTGCAGTTGATGGGTGCTTTTGTAATGTTTGTTCTTTTTTCCTTATGAAACCACACCACAGTTAGCATGTATAAGACTGAATATTGAACACACTGAATAGTAAACAATTTCTATTGAAATCTGTTTCTTTTATGGCCAGGTAGATGTTTGGATGAAGATCTTGCGAAGAGATTTTATATCATGGCCAACTGAAACAAAGTTAATATATACATGATAAAAATCTGAGATTCTATTGTAATGTTCACACTGGATTGCATCCTCAGTTTCATATCCAGAATAAATCTAAGAGAACTCACTAGAGCAGCTTCTAAGTAGATCTTACAGAAGTGCACTTTTTGAGCCTCTAGTTTGTCCCAAAACTGGAGAATCGTTTCAAAGTTTACCTGGAAATATGCATATATTTTTGCTACTGTTTTGCTAAATACAGTGGACCCTCATATAACAAATGGTTTGTATAACATAAAATCCGTACGACATAAACAATTTTGGTGATAGGGGAAATTTGCTTAACAGAAACACCTATGGAGTGAATCCATACAACATAAAAATGGTTGTGATTAGGGATTACTCTTTTCAATGCATTCCTATGGGAAATTTCTATAAAGGAAAATTTGCTTAACAGAATTTCATTTGGAACGAATTAATTCCTTTAGACAAGGTACCACTGTATATACATTTTTGCATATATTTTTCCTGTTTTTGTCATAGCTCCTCAGGTGACACAGTAATATTGTTTTCATCAGCATAGGGCTTTTTGCACACAATTCCTTCAAACATACTCATACCAAAATCATTTTTTGACTGGTAGAATGTACCACAAAATTGGGAGCAGTGCACATATCAGACCCAGGGCAGAATCTTATGGCTGATTTCTGCCAGCATAACACCATCAGAGTAATGATCAGCAGTGAATTGCTTGCAAATGAGAAAGTCAGCATAGGCATTTCAAACTGCACCCTGAGTGTTGAACAGGTGCGTGGCAAGAAATGCCTACGTCAGCATCTTAATGTGTATGCTGATAAGTTATGCCAGTGGTGGTATGATGGTGGCTATAATTAACAGGATTCCAGACAGTCGTGGAGCTTTGGTCTGCAATGCATACTCAAGCCATCTTGGTTTGAAAGCACAGATTGCTCACTCATCTCTGATGGCTGAATCAGTAGCAATAAAGATGCCAATTGCTAATGGAAATGAAGTTCCAAGGAGAAATGAGATGATGACATTTCTTCTGTATTAATATTTACTTTGAGAAGTCTCGCTTGCCTCATTCTGCACTTGCAGTCTTCAAACCTTTTGTAACAATTAAATGCCATTAAAAAGATCTCAGAAACAATAGCTATTTATGTCCAATTTTTTGGCTCTAATTACAGTTTTAGTCACTTTGATCTCCCCCCCCCCCAACACCACATTCAGATAAAAATGAGTGATATTTTCCCCTCCTTGGTTTTTCCTTATAAAGGCTGAACTGGAGTTTGAGCTAGAAAGGAATATTATTTCAAGAATCCAGACAAAATTGAAAGAAACAAAACAAAGAAAAGGAGAGAAAAAATAAGTGGCACATTAAAGTATTAACTATTATATTTTAATAATAGTTTTCATTTATCCACTTCTTCAGGCATATTGCAACAGAATGAAATGATGAATAAAATGTGTTTGTTTTGTTTCTTCAGGTTTTTCCTGGTGTGTCTGCACAGACTAACACAGCTACCTCTCTCAAAACGTTTTCCAGGAAAAGCAAACAATCATCGCAGCCAGAATCTCACTGTGATTTATGGATCTTGATCCTTATTTTGTCTAGAAAACACAAATATCTTGGGGCCCGCTGAATGCCTGCAAAGCTGATATTCAAGCTTTTGATTGTATTGTAAAACTTTACAGTGGTAACAGAGAAAAAAGGAATAAATATATTCATCTAAAGCTGAATACCAGTGAATTACTATTCAGGCTATTAGGTCTGAATAGTAATTCATTGATATTAAATATTAGACCGGAGGACAGTAATTTGTCACTATCAAAGCTTAAAATGGAAAATATTTAATTCATGGAATTAGCATTATAAATTTGTTAATTATTATGGTTTCGAAATAAATAGGGCAAGTGATGGAGAACAGCATGTGGATTGTTCCCACCAATCTTCAGCATCACATAGGTTATTGGTTCCTTCATCAGTGCTCTTTGTACTGGCATAAAATTGCCTTCTCCATCTAATGGGCTACAAATCCAATCCCATAAAGCACTTGTTAGTTGGGGTGCTTGAATCCAATATGTCTGAAAACTCTCAACTGAGAAGAGCTCTAAATAGAAACGGGTGTGAATTAATTTGGTGTGCTTCATACAAAGCTCAGCATGTGGCACTACAAATGACACATGTACCCTCCTCCCACCCCCAGGTCAGCTGCCACACTCACCTTTAATTGTGCACCAATGGGGTCTTCCTTCTTTGGTGGTGTTCCAAGCTGGGCAGGAGCGCGGGATGCCCTTCCCCACCTTCTCCTGAAAATGACTGCTCAAAGGCTACACATGCAAAATCCCCATTTCACATCATCGTTGGAATGCTGAGCTGCCAGAGGAGGCAGGGAAGGGCAGACAGAGCCCCTGCTCAGAATGGAGTACTGTCAGAGAAGGAGAACCCTGGCAGCACACGAGGAAAGGTGAGTAGATCATCTGGCTGAGGGGGCACCTCATGCTGAGCTTCACATAAAGTGGGGCAAATTGACTAATGCCCATCTCTTGCTCTAACACATCTCACTCTGAGCAGAAAAGGTACTCTTGGTGCCATTTCCCCTAGTTTGTTAGAAAAAACACACGCATTTAATGCTAATTTTACAAGGAGCCTCATGTTGCAGTGGTTAAATGCCTTTACTGCAGCTAAAACTATGCTTACAACCTGGGGTTCAATCCCAGGTAGGAGGCTCATGGTTGACTCAGTGTTCCATCATTCGGAGGTCAGTGAAATGAGTACCCAACTTGCTGGTGAGAAGGAGCAATGTGTAGCCTGCATAATTAAATTGTAAACCATCCAGAGAGTGCTTCAAGTGCTATGGGGTGGTATATAAGCAGAACACTTTTAATGGGTTAAAATGAACATAACATTGTGTTTCCCCCTTAGTTATTATTTATTTCCAAGACGTCTAAAAAGCCCTAATTCACAGTGCTTTAGTCTTGCATTCTGAAAATACAGTGTGGGGTTTGGCACATATCAGTCTCATAATAGTTATTTAAAATATCCATGGCAACAGTTCCAGTTTTACTTCTATACCTCTGGGAATGATCTGCGCATTTTGCTGAAAAACTAGGCAGAAAAAATCTCCAGAATTCTGTTGAAGTCCTTGTAAGAATTGGACTTCTAATTCATAAGTTCCTGGACCCTGGTTGTACAGTCATGTGCATGACCAGCCATGGGATGAGACATGTTTTAGCATCTTGTAAATTGTAAACATTTTAATTAAAGCTCCTAGTGTTTTTCATAGGATAACAGTGAATTATCACACTGGCCATCCTCAAGTTTGCAATCATGTTCATGGATTTACAATGTGCACAAATTTGTATTTATTCAACTTTTTATGATTTACTCAGGGGTTTGGGTTAGTATTCTAGTCACCAAGATGGTGACAGGTCTGGGAACTAACTTTTATGAGAGGCTGTGTAAAGAGCTGGCAGTACGTCAGAATAAAAGAAGGTTTAAAAGTGACATCTATCCTGAAGGGCTCTCCCATAGCAGGTAATATAGACTCATTGCTCCAGATGATCTGGAACAATGAATCTATATTAATCAATCAAACTTGCAGGGAAACAAATGTCATCAGATGAAACTTCCTAGTAATATGAGCTGTAGGTCAATTAATATATTGCAGATAGCACATGGACAGGAGAAAAAAATAGATTTTGCAAGTAGTGAAAGTTGTCTGATTGTCACATCATGAGTTTATCTTTCTTGTGGTCTGGAGATTAGTTTGTTCATTTTGGGATTAGTAATTGGGAAGTAAACTTGGCTACATTCACGGGTATGAGCATTCAGGAAGAAGGTTTGCTGGAATCAGCTCTGTGAACAGTGACATGGCTTTTGCTTCCATGTACTTTCTTTAAGGTACTGTACAGTTTGATCTTGTATGACAACGCCTTCAGAGGTGTGGGCCTTCCTTCAACGGGCATATGTAGCAGAAGCTGTGATGAAATCAGTCAGGGATGCTGTAGTCACTTTCCATTTTGCAACTCAGACATTGAGCAAGGGGTAAGACCTGATGGCCTCCAAGAACCCTTCGAATGGGCAACTCTTTTCATAAAACATGCCTTCCAGGCCTTCCATATGACCTCCAAGGTCCCTTCTAACAAAACTGACTGCTACTGAAATGTTACTGCTGAAAGGAAAATTTGAGACGCCTTCCTTTTTTTTAAATCTACTTGTTTTTTCTTTGCAAATGTCTGTCTAATTGGCCATAGCTGTGTAGTAGGACAAAACCATGCAAGAAATGATTTTTGAAAATATAATTTCTTGTTTCCAAAGCACCTCTTAAATGTCTCATGTGAAAATTCCAGCCATAATACCTCTCAGGTTTAATGGCATGGGACGAGATTTATCATACCTAGCTGTCTCCTGGAGGCATTGAGAACAATCTGCTTTCAAGCAGTGTTGACAAGAATGCCATTACCCATAACTTTTCTGAAACATAAACAAAATGCACAGAAAGAGCAACAAACTTTATTTTTTCTTTTTTTTAAAAAGGGAAGAACTTAATAGCCTCATTGCCAGCCGAGGGCTGTTGTTTGAAGATCTATCTTCTATTTTCAGTTTCTCACTAGGCCTACAGCCAATAGATTCAACAGATACATTCTTCAGCTGTGCTTTGAAGTACTTCATTATGTAATGCCTTTTCACAACATTTTGTCAGCAATTTTCAGTCCCTCTTTATAAACCTGTACCTTCATTTGTCTTTAGGGCAGATCTCCAAGTTGCGTATAAATTTCCTGATATACAGTATTACAAAACATGAAGTGTTTCTTGTCTGCCTCACACAAGATTTGTGGAATGTTCTGTTATCTCTTTGCTGGATAAGAGCACCAAATGATCTATATCAATTTTCTGATCTGCTTCTAGTGTGTGGTGGCCATACTGAGTTGCTCTGCAACACAGACTTCTTGCTTTTGTTTAACAACTGAGTGTTTATAGTCTGAGCTTCTGTGAGAGCCTGGTATTAATACTCAAGGTACTATAGTAACACCTTGGTTTACGAGCACAATTCTTTCTGGAAATATGCTTGTAAACCAAAACACTCTTATATCAAAGCAACTTTCCCCATAAGAAATCATGGAAACTCAGATGATTTGTTCTCGGGCCACATAGACCACATACTCTACACACAAAATGCCAAAACTCATAAAAGAAGTTGACTAGAAGTCCTCATCCAAATCATGGTTTAGGTATTTGGCAGCAGAATCTGCTCTGCTTGGGACTAACAACTGGATTTTACTCTGTATTTTAATATGACTATAATAAAATACAGTTTGTATCCCTATACACACTCAACTAACTGCCCTATGAGTGGAAATGGTTTGAAAAATAAGAAACAATGTTGAAAAATAAAATAAAAATATAAATATAAAGAAAAACAAAACCCTAGCCTGTACTCCCCTTTTAAAACGTTCCTGGCTGGTGCAAGGGAGACCTGCATTCTTCTCTCCTCCCTCTGCTTTGGAGGCTGCCTGAGATGGAATCTTCCAGACAATCACCCTTAATCCAGTGGGGGGGGAGAGACACAATGGCTTACTTGAGATCATATGACCTTCTTCAGTGCTGGTATTGCAAAACATTGTTTGTAGATCAAGGCAAAATTTAGAAGAAATGTTTGCTTCACTTGCAAAATGCTCTTAAACCAAGTTACTCTTATACCAAGGCATTACCGTATAAGTAGCATTTCCCGCCACATGCAAGCACATGACACTCTCACAAACAAACAAATAAATATATCCGCCTTCACTCATGAAATCTCCATAGGGTAAAATTTGAAGCTTCATGTTTAATAAGAGCAACCCTTTTTATCTTCAGATCACTTGGTGTACATTACTGTGACACTGTGCACCCACTGCTTCATTATTCAGCACTCACGACTGTAAACTACAGTTACCAATAAAATGAATGTTTAGATGGGACATGCATTTGGATTTGAAAACATTTGAAATTTGCTGAATAATGCAATGCTTGGATCTTTCTGTATATCTCTGCATCTGAGTTTGATAATTCAGCATATCTGTAATAATAAATCTGAATATTTGGAGTCCCATTTATTCCCATAGATTAGAAAGCAAAAGGCTAGATTTCTGGTTATTACAGGAAAAATTGAAAGGAGAGGCTATTTCTCAGACACCCTGAAGTGATTTCTTGAGAAATCAAACTTAAAGGCACTGTGGCACCAAGGGTAAAGGGGGCACAGAACTCCATGTCTCCTGGTTGCGGTTGCCATGGCTCCCCCAAGGGAAGGAGGCTGGGGTGAGAGCAAAACATGTCTGTCAGCACCACTTAAATCCAGAAGCAGGCACACAAAACAAAAGGAATTTGTTTGCCATGTAGTCTACTTACACTTCAGTTTGAAAAAGCAAGGAAATTCAATTCTTCAGAGTCCTCCAGTTAATGAATGTGGGTTATTGTGCTTCTGTATCCATGATTCAAAAGGTCAGGAAATGGCCCAATATTTTATTGTAGCCCTGCAACTATATGGCAAGCAGTCTGGGATACTGTCCTGACATGCATGGCTGGGATCTGCCCTCCAGGGACACTGCCCAGAGATCGGCGCTTGTCACAATAAATAATAAATGAAAATGAAATGGAACAAAATGAAAATTTCCATTTCGTTCCATTTTGTTTTTTTAAAAGGGCACTTTGTTTTTCATTTTGTTCTGTAATGAAACAAAAAACAAAACAAAACAAAAAAAATTCATTTTGTGCCCATCTCTAATCCCTTGGTCTTTCTGAGCTGAGAATGAGTCCTTTTGTGAAAGTCTCGCCAAGGTGGCAGTGGGACTCCTGTACTGATGACCAACTAGTGTTTCCAGGGACAGACTGTTCTTTCAGGTAGGGAGTTCCCACTGCCCATACCTGCAACCTGGATCTGTCAGAAAACTTATGTTCTTTAAAGTCAACCTACCTTTGCTGGGCTCCCCTAAAATCCCCTTTAAGCATGGGAGAACGTCACATTCTACCCATGAGACTAGGCAGTGGTGGCAAACCTTCTGTACTCTAGATGTTTAGGACCACAACTCCTACAGTCCTTTGTCATTGGGAATCTAGTCTCAGAATTCTGGGAGTTGTGGTCCAAAACATCTGGAATGCTGAAGGTTTGCCACCACTGGACTAGGGCATGCCAAGCTTCACTCTGCTGTCCCTGCCTCCTTCATTCTTCCAACTGCTACTCTAAAATTGTGCTATCCTGCTCTCTCATCCATGAGGTGCCCCAAGCTGCTGGTCCCGTTTCCACCCAGCACAGGCTATCTGCTGCTCCAGTCTGCTTACCAGTACCCAGAGTATTTGCGCACTGCCTTGCCAGTGTAACCTGACCTCTGCTTCCCCAATGCTTCTGGTGTTCCTACTGTTCAGGATTCAAGCAGTAAACCCATTACAGTCATTTCATAACATGTATGAACATCTGGCTACTGGTGTGCACTCTTTTTCTTTGGACTAATCAAAAGATGACGGAGGACACAGGGAACCCCTTTAATAATGTTTTACTTGCTTATATTTTTATTATAGAATTCATATCAACTGCAACAAGAGCTTCAGATACTCAGAAATTCTGAATTTTTAAGATTATGTATCTTATATATTTAGCCGCTCACTAAGCCTGAGTATCTTCATCCCTATACATTTTCTATTTTCTTGCCCTTTTTACAACCTCTTGCTCTCTCCCTTTTCCCCCTACACACTCCATGGGATTGTTTATTTTGGGGTGTGCACTACAGCAAAAGGCTTGCATGGTCATTCACACATATATATCATCATTAACATCTGTGCTTACTTTGTGATATAAGACTTCTGAATGCTGCTCTGTTTGTACCTCCCAGTGGGATTGTTCAGTCCTGGGAAGTAAGAGCATGTCTCAGGAAAACCAGAAGGTTTGAAGAAGCAGACACACCTTTTTCCAGGAAAAAAAGTGAGAATCACCAAAACAGAGCAATGAGGAGCATACATGCTTGGTGTCCCAGTATGTGTTGATTAGAGATGTGCACGACTTGAAAAAATTTTTTTTCGAGTTGTCGTTAGTCGGGCCGGTTCCGTTTCGGCTCGTTTCCGTTTTTCGCGAAAATTTGCAAAAATTAGTCGGTTCGTTTTTTCATTTTTTCGTTGTCATTAGTACTGGTTTGGGGAGGGGGTAGCGGGCTCCTGGAGGGAGCTGCAGGAGTCAGCCAGAGCCACAAGTGACGGACTGGCAGACTCTTTGCACCCGCTGTGTCTCACGTACTTGCATGTAGTGCAATGCAAGTAGATCTGGCTTAGGGTTAAGACGGGTTAGCGGAACGGCTAGGGTTAGGCTAGTTACGGGTGAGGTTAGGGTGAGTATTGGGGTGCACCTCTGGGTGCCTCTCTGACCCACTTAGAAGGACAGTGTACTGGCGTATGGGTTAGGCTTAGGGTTCGGGTTTGGGCTACGATTAGTGGGCTGTTTATGCCCGATTGGCACATCCCAGAAGTCTCTGTGGTCAACCTGGCCAAGTGGCCATGCGATTGGTGGAAAATTTGCATGGTCTACTCCCATGGGCGAGCCCATCATTGCAAATGTGCAGGTGTAAAAAAATAAAATAAAATAAAATCAACGGAGACTTTTTTTGCAAGAAAAACCCACTGCTGCTACTGTAAAAATTCAAGCATTTAAAAAGCCAATTTTCGCAATCTTTCTGTGGTGCTTTGGTGGGGTTTTGGGCAACGATTTCAAAAAAAATATTGCGGTCGCCATTTTGGATCCCCCCCACTGCATGGCAAATGGATGCACCCTCCCAGCCTGGTACAGTCAGCAAAACCTGGCCATGCGATTGGTGGAATGGCTCCAAAACTTTGCATGGTCCACTCCCATGGGCGAGCCCATCATTGCGAATGCGCAGGTGTAAAAAAATAAAATAAAATAAAATAAAATAAAATCAACGGAGACTTTTTTTGCAAGAAAAACCCACTGCTGCTACTGTAAAAATTCAAGCATTTAAAATAACTAATTTTTGCATCTTTCTGTGGTGCTTTGGTGGGGTTTTGGGCAACAATTTCAAAAAAAATATTGCGGTCGCCATTTTGGATCCCCCGCACTGCATGGCAAATGGATGCGCCCTCCCAGCCTGGTACCAGCAGCGCAGCAGTAGCAATAGCCAAGGAGAGGGGGGCGGGGAAACCCCCCCCCCCAAATAAAACAACCTTCTGGCCTGGTAGGTGCCCTCAGACAGTTTTCGCCTACTTTTAGGGCTGGGAATCGGGGTTTTTTTTTTAACTTTTAAAAAATTTTTTTTCTGTGCCGCTTGGCATTGCGCGATGCAAGTAACGAGCACGACAAATCAGACCAAATTGTTTGTTCGTCGGTTCGAGCTCGAATTCTGGTGGAGTAATTCCCGTTTCCGTTTCTGTAGAGTAACGGATACGAGTAACGGAAACGGAAACGGGAATACCGCTAAGTCGTGCCCATCTCTAGTGTTGATTGATTGGTGCTGAATGGGTGAATTCTTCCTTCCTGCGAGGAGAGATGAGGTAGAAAGCTATGTCCTGCAAAGAGGCCCCTCATAATACAACATTACTCCTCAAGTCCCACTCCGTTGCCTGAACACATGTAGTCACATTTATTGGATTTCATTCTGTGGAGTCCTGGGCAATGACAGCAATATTCATTCCTTCCCCACCGCATAGCTCAAAAGGCTCTGGGAGCAGCGTATATATCGACAAAATGCTAAAACAATCCCTGCTCTCAGCTGGCAATCTGAAAACAACATGACAGATAAGGAAAGGAAGATGGCGAGGGGAAAAGGAAACCAGCAACACAGGTACAACTAGTGCTTTGTGTTGTGAGTTACCTCATCTGACTGGAAAGGCTGCTTGATGATCGCTGGAAATGGTAGCATGCAATACAGTGGGCTTTTTAAAGATGATTGACAATGGTCCTACTGCCTTTTTTTCTCTTCTGTTCAGCTCTGGTGGAACAGCCCCTGCATAAAATGGAATCATAGGATAACCTCCAGGTGGCTGTCCAGATTTCTCTTGAACGCCTCTAGTGTTGGAACTCACCACTTCTCAAGCTAATTGATTCCATTGTCATACTGCTCTAACAGTTAGATTCCCCCCCCCCCCGATATTCAACTGAACTCTGGCTTCCTGTAACTTGAACCCATTGTTGAGTGTCCTGCACTCTGGGTTGAATGAAAACAGATCCTGCCCCTTCTCCGTACGACAGCCCTTCAGGTATCTGATAAGCGCTGTCATATATCCTCTCAATCTTCTTTTTTCAAGGCAAAACATGCCCAGTTCTTTCATTCTTTCTGTGTACAGCATGCCACTCAAGAGTGGCAATAGTTATTATTGGCTGCCTTCATCAATGTGTTGAAGATAGCAAAGAGCTGTAGATTGGAAGATGGCAACATTCCCACATAACTAGCCCCCTCGCAAAAGCTTCCCCATTCATTGTGATGCCATTACTTTCCATTTCCAATAGAAAGGAATGCAGTAATTCCAGAGGTGTCCCAGAGCTTGTATGGAGTTCTGCATGGGGGCGGGATTATCTCTAGTATGCCATTGTTGTAGTCTGTGTTCTGTAACACTGAGGTCCCTTTACCTTTAAAGTGCATTTGCCTGCAACTTATTCACAGACTATTTTTTTTTTGCTGTTGACATCGTCGTCGTCAGGGGATAGGTGGCACAGTGGTTTCCATTGTGGCCCAGAAGCCAGTGTGGGTTCGCACAGGTTTCCGCCCCACATTTTGCAACTAAAGCCAAACAGATTGCTTCAAGGGCATTTCTAGTCTCCAGGTGGACTGCTGGAAAGGGATTTTCACTCTGGCCCACCTGGAGAGAATAAGCAGTACTGTGTCAGCATCGGGCAGCCATTTTGCTGTGCATTTTAAAAACATTTTCACCCACCAACTTCTGTCAGTCCATCTGTACCCGGTAAGTTGTCCAATGTTAAAACATTTGCTTTGGTTTTACTGCAGTATTGTCTCACAGCTAGGGATGGGCACCAAATGAAAAATGAAACACTTTCATCATTTCATTAGCTAACAAAACAAAACAAAACAAAACGCGGAAGCAGTGTTTTGTTAGTATCAAAATGAAATGGTGTGTTTTTGTTTGTTTGTTTAAAACAAACTGATTTGTTTCATTGTGAAACAGGTCCCCTGGGTCCTAGAAGCACCAAATTTGGTACCTCTAGGACCCAGGGAACCCGTTTTATAGAATAACGAATTGGTTTGTTACTGTTTCATTTTGTACAGTTTTTTTTAAAAAAATCATTTCTAACAAAATGAAACAAATCACGTGGGGACAAAATGAAATGAAACAAAACACAATTTTTCCATTTCGTGCCCATCCCTAGTCACAGCTTTGTTGGAAATGATTTGAAGCCATGAGAATAGGCCCAACTGGAAGAGAATACTTTGGCACGCTCCACAGTCCCTTACATGCAGTGAGGAGCAGGCAGATTCAGTGCAATCCCCATCTGAGGAGCCATTATGCACATCCTGCTTCCTGGTGATGGATGACTCCAGGCAGTGACATACGCCCACAAGGTTGACTTCAATTCTGTCACCATTGAGACATAATCCTACTGGTACCAGTGTTATTGGCTGCTGTAGCCAATAAAGGTGTGGCCAATTTAATACAAAAGTTGTTGTGTTTGTGTGATTATCCTGTGCTGCAGCCTACAATGCCACTGGGCTTGTCTGACAAACAAAGTTAAGTTGTTACTTTTAATAAAGACATAGGATGTTTATCTGCTATGTATTATGTTTGTGTTACAGCTGTTTTAATAAAGTTGGATCTCGCAGGCATCCTGGAGCAATATATTGCTTTTCTAAGATATAAGTGAAAGTGTATTTCATTCCATATAATTTAATTTAACCCATGCTTTGTCTTCTTTCAGGAACAACAACAACACCCCCACCACCCAATATGTACAAAAATCTTCTCTCAAATGTTTAGATGTACATTGGAAAAGTTTATTCTGAAAAGATATGCATAATGGCCATTTCTTACAGGAAATAACTGCTGCAACACATTTTACTAAAAAAAATTCATTTGATAATACAAAATCTGTATAGCATCTCTGACATAATTACAGTGTTGCATGTATTGCAATGACTTTTGCATGTGTAGAATGGTGAGAAATCCAACTGGACAATTATTTGCTCTTTGCAGAGTGTAAAAGACATGGGGCAATGTGCCTTCAGCAAAGCTGAAGCAGAGGATATTTGAAACTGATAGATGCAATGGTTTGTTGGAATTTGAAACTTTAGGTGGGGATGGTCATTGTGATGAAGTCACTGCCGGCAGCCCAGGTGTGTTATCAGCCCTTGCCCAACCCCCTTTAGACGACTCCATAGAGAAGAGAACAGGTTGGCCCCAGGAGGGCTTGGTGAGAGGAGAGCTGTTGAGGAACTCTGCAACAAGGATGAGATGAGAGGACAAATGGGAGAGGGTGAGGGGAACTTAAAAAAGGAAGAGAGACAGGAGTTGGAGGCCAATGAGAGGGAACAGGGATAGAGAGCTTCCTTGGGGACTATGGAAGACAGTCAGGCTACCTTGGATGGTGAAGAAACCTGGGTAGAAGTCCCAGAGGAGCTGACATTCTATGCCAAAGGGGACTTTCAATATTGGATGGAGGAAGACCCTTGGTAGAAGGAGCAAAAGCTAAAGGGTGCAGACAGGGTGATGGAACTTCCATATTTCCATCACATCAACCAGTGTCCGTCTGGTAATATAGGAAGTCGATGGGTCCTGCTGCTCCAACCTCAACTCAGCAACAGACAAGCACCAGAGGAAGAGGTTGTAGCAGCTTCAGGGGGAATGGGAGGTTGCCATTAGATACTGCCCAGCCACATTTACCAACTGTCCCCAAGAGGAGCCAGGCAGAATGTTAGAGTACCTCAGTCACTTAGATTGTTTGGCCAGGGCTGTTCCCCTTCTCCAGTGGACTTAACTAGGAGATGGGCAGGAGAGAGTGTGCTGGAAGGCCTAGTGTTGGAAACCGAGCCCCTCAGTGGACCATATGCTTGGGAGAAGGATGACATAACCTCGGCCTCTGTATCTCCATGTCAGCCAGCAATAAAGCCTCTGCCTGTTCACACCCACAATCTATAGACCATAGAATTAGCTACTAGGGACACTTTAAGTACCAGCCTTGAAGTTGGCCTACACAGTCATATGTTCCCCGAGTTTAAGGATATCACAAAAGAGTTGGGTTCAGTGTATAGCTCATAAGCTTTGTCAAGATCTACCCTGCCCAATACCTTAAAAGCGGGTGCTGTCTCCCTTTTTCATATCAGAAACCATTATTTGGCAGAGAAATGGAAACCACTTGGCCTGTCAGCCAATATGTTACTCAGCTGAGTGCTTTACAGCCCCTTTTCTTGCTTAAAAAAAGTGAACCTCCCTCAAAACTAAGAAAGCCATGCCTCTAGAAGTTCTCGTGAAGTGTGGTTTCCAAGCCCTGAAGTGGAAAGTGGAGGAAAACTGGTAGACAGCTAGTGATGGCAGGAGGTAAGCATTCTCAGAACAGATCAAGATTTGAATCAAGAACTAAATTTTCCTGCCAGTTCTCCAAAACAAACAAACAAACAAAACCAGTACTGGAACAACCCAGGTCTTTCTCAACAGATACGGCCAAGGCTTATCCATCATTCCTTGTGGATGGGATCGAAAGAGGTTTGTTAGATTTGCAAAAGGCCCAGTTGTAGAAGGCAAGCATCAGTGAATCTCACTGAAAGCAAGACATTGCTGAGAAATGACACCCAAATTGCCATGTGTGTTGGCATGTGTCATGGATGGGGCTGTTGCTCCTTCCCCTCCCACATTAAACCTGGAATATATTTGGACTCATATCTTAATATACTGTAGCTTAGCTCTCATGCCTCAGCAGCGAGTCTGCTTTCCATACCAAAGGATTTATTTACTCTTCTAAGTCTTTTACATAGCATTTTAGATGCATTTTGAGTGAGCTATTTTAAAAAGAGGTTCTTAATGGCGATGATGCATTACTATGATGGGGCTTTGTAACGAGTTGCTTAGCAATGTACTGTGAACAAGCCACATTTCCAGCTTTGGCTATCCTCCAACGCCATTTTAATCACCTAGTTATTGGTGATAGTAGCTTTTTTCACTCTTATGGGAATAACAGTCCAGTGCAGGAGAGGAACTTTGAATGTGAAAGCTGCCAAATTGTCCACAATTGTTTTCTTTATGAAGTGATTTTGCTGTTTGTCTCTGCTAACATGGCAGCATTAAACACAGTTGAACCTGATATAGGAAGTGTCAGGGGCTTGTACTGAGAATACAAACATTCCTTGGAGAATTTGTTTTCGAACTTGGTGCTCCATATTTAGAATCAGGACGGAAATCTTCTTCCCAGACTTAATTGATTTTTGGAAGGGAATGTTCAGTGGTTTTAAAAAGCATGTCTATATAATCCTAGACCTTAAAGATTTTACCGACTCAGAGTCAGTTACATACATTGCCTGGGGTTTTGCATGAAGAAAGACAAGATGACATGTTACAAAACATACCAAATTAATCATATACTTGGTAAAGTTTGAACAGAGTTCCTTTCATCTTTGTTCCATCGTCTCTGCAGCAGAATAAATTTAGCATTTAGAAAAAAGAAGAAGCAGATTAATATAATTTATTTCATCCTTTCTTTCCTAAAAGTAATAAGCTATGTCTGAGGTCTAAATTTCACTAACCATTCGGTGCTATGCAGCTGTTTTATTGAGTCCGTGGCTTAAATCTCATTTCATTTTCCCCCCATTGCTTTCATTTTTATCAGATGCCATTTACCTGGCCGCTTGCAACATTCGGGCTTGACGTTTTCTCGTTGACCTCCAGTGGGCTCGCTTTGTGAGCAGGATAATAGGGAGATAATTTCTGTTTGCAGAATAAATTACTTCTGCATTTTTATCTGCTTGGGAATGTTCGAGACTGACAAATTCCCAAATAATTCGTCGGGTTGATTTGAGAAGGTATCCAAAAGACCGAAAAACTAAAATGGAATTTGGTGAGGGAAGTCTGTACATGTGCATCCATGCATGTGCGCAGAGGTGCATTCGTGTTCCACTTTATGAATAGAAACTCCCTAAATGCCTATGCTTCTGAAGTATTTTTGGTGACCTAGGAGGTATTTAAAGAGTTTTCCCAACCCCCTTACAGTTCCACCCAGGTTTTGAAAATTTAAACTCTAGAAACTCGGATGGGGGTGGGTGAGCTAACCTTGCTGTAACAGTAATTGCTGCTACTTACATACTGTATTGCTACGCAGAAGAAATATATCATCAAAAAAAATTGCCTCCTCCCCTCACTCTAGTGGGTCTTACAGTTGGGTTTAGGCAATTGTCTTTCTATATAAATCATAGGAATCATTTCTAAATTCTTTCTGAAGCATATGCAGATTTAGAAATAATTACTATAATTTAAAGAAAACTACAATAGCCTGTACTCAATTGTTATTCCCAGCTGTAGTAGGCACCGTGAATCAATGGAAACATGGTAGGTCAAGGCATTCATTAACTCTCTTTATTCAAAGGTTTGACTCTAAATATGATTTTAGACCAGTACATCGCATCATATGGGTGACAGTTGTGGTCAGGTGAGCTGTGACTGCTTGGTCCATTGTTGCCAACATTTGTATTAGTAACAAATTTGAGGTTTTGGGAGAGGAAATGTGTGAGAAACTGATACTGATAGGTTTGACCATTCAAGCAAAGGACTCTTCAGCTGCGTTTTTAATGCTGAATTAGGGTCACCACCATTTTTCTCTCTGACAGGCTCCTCAACTTTTGTGGTTACATGTTAAGTAAGTACAACATGATCATCTCGATATGGGAAAAGCAAAGCAAAGCAAAGTGTTCTGCTTATATACCGCCCCATACCACTACAAGTAGTCTCTGGGCGGTTTACAATAGTCTCATCTGTTCAGTTTGCCTTGAATGGATTTCTTACTTCTAACCAACTGAGGTGAGAGATAAGAAAATCATTGGTTTTACTTGTATAAAAACTTACCAACAGCCACACATGTCTTTATACTGTAAATCAGAAGAAAAGTTACATGACCTTTAAACTTTCTTGACCCGAATTCAAGGAGATCAACTGACTCAATGGAATGGACTCAGTAATCAACAGCTGATTCAATTGATATAGTCTAATTGGGAATACCAATAATATTTAGGCCCACCTAGTTTTTAAAAGTTTGCTTGACTTGAGTTCCCACGAATCTCTCCATTAACTCTTTGCATTACCAGGCCACTGAAACTCAAAATAAGAGACTATACAATGCCACTGGGTTGAAACACAGAAATGAGAGCCTTCCAACTCCTGGCTTTCACAGAGACCAACGATGGAGAAGACCTGCCACCCAGCACACACTATCTGCAAATGCTGCAATACTGATCAGCCCTGAAGCCCCTGTGAGGTGTAGATTGGCTCTTTACTGTATTTTGTCGTTCTCTCTTCCCAGCACATATGGGTGCCCCACAGTAGTCCTTATTTAATGATGTAATTCAACACTACACATTTTGTCCATCCAAAATTTTGTCGGGGACTAAGATGATTTGCTCCACACTATAATTCAGAATCAAGGTTAATGCCATGACTTTGTGAGGTGTGTTAACATTAATTCCAGGATGTACTGTGGACCTTTCCAATAGGCGTATGCCAATCAAAAACAAATTGGGGTGATGCCACTCCCTTGGTGGAGGGCTCTCCCTCTGAAATTTATGCAAAGTAGGAGATAATGCCTGGACTCGGGTCAGAAAAATCTAAATCTCACCAGGAGAAACAGTGTGCAGGCAGCTGAGGAAATAATTATGTATGAATTTTGTTTTTTAATAAAAGCATGTTTGAGGTCAATAACTATTCCAGTACTTTAACCCTGGAGAATTATAGCAGTTACAGATAATTTGGGAAACTCATTAAGAGCCTAAAGGATTTCTTCCTCTCAGCTGAATTTCCCTATGGAAATTATAAGCCAACAAAGTGAAATGCGGTCAGAGCAAAACTTTACCACAACCCACCTGCTGCATCATCTCTGGCAGAACTCATGGTTGCTTGTAACAGTAGAGGTGGTAAACTGAGGTCTAGAGAGCAACACGTGAGCAACATTTTTATTGCCATGAGTCACATTTTTGAGGTGATCTGTGAGGTAGTATGTGAAGGGTTGAAGAGAGTTGAAGGTGTAGGTAGGATCACTACTTCACTTTTCTCTCTGTTGAAAACCATATTTCCTCTTTATCTCTTTCTCAGATTCCCATCATCTCTCTTTCTGCCTCTCATTCACCATCTCCCTGCCCCCCTGCCCCAACCAGCTGCCAGAACTAGCTGCCAGAACAAAGTCCACGCTAGGTTGCCCACTCTGGTATACAGGGGTAAGTACATATCTGGGCATTTGAATATAGATGACAGTTGCATGAAGTGGACAACTGTCCAAATCCTTTTCAGTGAGTGATTCTGCACAACTAATACAGAGTCTAACAGTAGATCTTACTTATGCTGCTGTTTCAATAATCAGTAATACTGTGCTCCATGCTGACCCACTTTATCAAAGACAAGCTCAAGTTTGGTGAGGGAAGCTGAAATGAGTAATAGTTTCCCATCCCAAGTCATGAAGATCCTTGGACAGATACCACATGGAATTTCAGTTTGACTTTGGAACAATCCTTTAAATTTGTTGTGTCAAAGAACATTGCTCTGATCTGTGTGTTCTCTGAAAATTGCCACTTTCTCTTTCTACCATGGTGAGTTTGACAGACACGCCTTCAAAGGGTTCAGAATGAATGATCTGTTCCTTTCACAGTCCAGTGCAATTGCAGAGAACACAGTCTTTCCACATTTCAGTGGGATGTAATGGAATAAACACAGCAAAGCCTGCTAAGTAGCATTACTGGTCTTGCACAGACTCAGACATTGTGATTTTTGGCATCAGGACACTATGATACAGGACTGTCCAGGGATGTTCACTGAATTTGGACACATATGTAAAATGGGCTGAACTGCAGATCTTTGTGCCATAGGGCAGAGCAAGCAGCCACCGGTCAACCAACAGGTGAAGCATGCTCCCTCTGCAGAACCTCCATGTTCAATATGGTGTTGACAGCACCACCACCACCATTAAAGTAATGCCAGAATTCCATGAGAGAAAAGGGCACTAAATAAATATACATAATATCAAGGAAATTTCAGCTAGACTGATGATTTTTTAATATCATGTCCAGCTTAATTTACTAACACTTAAAACAACTGCAATTGAGTTTATGAGAACAGAAGGGCTGCTGTATCTGTTGGATTAATACCTGTGGTTTCATTTAACCATAGGTGACTGGTCAATTCTCATGGTACTACAACTCCATTACTTTTGCCCAGGCCAAAATGCCAGAATGCCTGGATAATTCAGGCTAGTTTGGGACTTTAGTCAAGGTGAAGCAAGGCGAGGCATTGGCATTCCAATCCTGACTTCTGCTGACAAGCCAAAAGGGCTGAGATTGCACTGGGCACCAGAGAGATTGGGTAGAAAGGGGAAGTGGAAGTGGCTTTTTAATGAGGTCTGCAGTCCATGGACAGAGGTGTGTAGCTGCAATGTACATGGAATAGGGGTAGGAAGAGAAGGACGCAATCACTTCCTGCCCTCCCCCTACTTCCACTGCCTGCTCTAACCATCCCACCCACCTCCTCTCCCAGTTCATCCAGACTGGCTGGCCCATCTGTCACCACACATTTGAATGTGGCTTATCCTCAGTGAGAATGACTGAGCCCCCAGAAATCTGTCTGTCTGTTTTTGACACATCCCAGGAGATTTTGAACAGGAGCGTGAACACACACAGAGAGAGATTTTGTGCTAATTATACTGTGACTCCTACTTTCTTTTTTAGTTTTTTTGTGTAGAGCAGCAAATGCCAGTGCCTGCTGCCTTTCCATTCCTCTGGGCCGAAATACAATTCTCTGGTGTGACCTGTGATGATTATTTAACGTCTAAAAAATCCTCCAAATGAATGGCACTGTGTAGCTGCCACCTCTGGCTGTGTCATAGTCCTTTGCGCTACCCCATTCACTGGGATGTTTTCAATCAATCTATCTATCTATCTATCAAACCAGAAACACGTCACTGACCCAGAGAAAGGAAAGATTGGAGGGTCATTAAAATGACACAGGGTGGGTCTGATCTGAATACCTGTATACCAGAGTGAGGCCAGAAGAGACAGTAGTACACACATCCCTAGGACCATCTGATGCTGATAAACCTGCTGCCCCCAAATGCTTTCAACCCCTCTTCATGGTGTTACTGGCAAGCATCCTTGCTTGCCCTGGGAAAGGCCTCCAACGTTAGTGGCAAAGCATTTAGCAGTCTGTTGCTGTGTGAAGCAGACTGCAGTGTTCCTGCGAGTCAGCTGTGACTTTTTTCAGGATATGCCATTCCATTTCTCCAATTGTCAGTCACCATTCTATACCCACTATGCACTCTAATTTCTTACGAGGTTGATTCTGGGGGCCTATTCCTGGCACTGTTTCCCCCCCTCTCCAGAAAACTCTGGAAATTCACTGAACCTGACCTCTGTTTTCTCTTGTGTGGGGACGGTGTTGTTCAGAAGCCTGGATTCCTAGTATTGGAATTCAGTTCTTTTGTGTTAGCCTCTAAGTGGCTGGAAACGTTCCCATTTATCTCATTTAACCACCTGTTGTTTCCTAAGGAGGGTTGCCAGCACAACAGTCCCTTTTTTGCAGGGATGTCAGGGCAAAATACTGGGTTTTTCACAGGAGTTAGGCTTTTCTGCTAACACTTACAAAACAACATGCTTGTGTGGGTGTGCATGATAGAGTAGAAGGTGGATTTCCTACAATAATGAAATGGCATATGTTCAATGTATGTAGAAACAACTTTGTGCTGAACGAGTGAGGGGAAAAAGAGATGGGTGCCCAGACAGTGAAGTCACCACTTATAAAGCCCTCCATCCCATCCCCACACCTCTCCTTCCCTCTTGCCCTCAGATTTTTTTTCTTTGTCTGGAGACCAGAGGAAATATAACAATTCCTCAAGAATTCAGCCAGCACCCTGAGGCATAGAAACCCTTTTCCAAGCTTCACCTCACAATAAGTGCTGTTGCAACCACTGCAGACCCGGTATATCATGGGTCCACACAGTATATGAAAAAAGGCCCACTGGGGTAAGGAGGAATGGCCTTCCCAGGCCCATCGGAGGCCCCAAAAGTGCTTCCCCGCAAACCGGAAGTGATAAACCAGAAGTGACCTCCAGATCACTAGAAAGCACTTTTGGGGCCTCTAGGGGACTGGAAATCCCCTTGCAGGCCCGTTTGGGGCAGCACCAGGCCTGGGGTAAGTACAAATGCCCCTAGAGAGCCCGCCCAGTCCCAACCTGACCCAGCATCCACATATTGCGGATTTTCAATTATTGTGGGTCGGGTCAGGTCCCTAATCCCTGAAATAGGTTGGGGTTTACTGTATACAGTATAATTGTAACTAGAGATGGGCACGAAACAAAAAAAATGGTGTTTCGGTTTTTCGTTTGTCGTTGAGAGGTCTGTTTCAGTTCGTTTCCGTTTGTCGGGAATTTTTTGAAAAATTTCATTACCGTTTTTCATTTTTTTGTTTGTCGTTTCTACCCGCTTTTTGCGCGATTTTTAAAGTATTTCCATGCGCAGGCATCCCCCAACGCCCCAGACCAGAGGGAAAACACTAAAAAAAATGGATGCTGGCAGAGACACAGTATAGACTAGGTATGCAGGGAGGCTGCAAAGGCAGCGGCTGGCGTTGCCCAGGGTGCAAGGCAGCCGCAGAGTGACTGCACTGCGGGGCAAGGGAAGGTACTCACCGAGAGGTACGCAACACGCACGCACACAGGGAGGCTGCAGGACTGAAGCTAGAGTCGCAGAGACAGCAATCCCACCCTAAGTCCCACCAGAGACTGCAAGGAGGACGGGGGCTGCCAGACCTTTTTATGCCCTCTGTGGCTGCCAGACCTGCCCACCCAGTCTGCAACCTGGGCATGCTATTGGTTGAACATGATCCCATCACATGGCTTGCCTCCATTTTGTGGCTGGTGCGACATCCATTTTAAAGGGAAAAGAAAAATACATCGCGATGGGAGAAGACAAAAACAAACGTTTTAAGGACCCCAACCCCCCCTGGTAGGTATTATCAGATAATATAAATAATTATAGCTGCGTTTTTATGGATGTCCAGGGTGTTTTTTAACATTTAAAACAGCTCATTTCATTGCGCGTCGCCATTAACGGAAACTAAACATAACAACCACAGTTTTCATGGTTCTGTTCGTTTCGTTGCATTTTCATCAGAATTTTCGTTTGTTGTTTCGTTAGTAACAGAAACGACAAACGGTAACGGAAACGAAAAAATGTTCGTTCCGTGCCCATCTCTAATTGTAACAGTAGGCTTCCACAACAATCTCCTTATATCCTGAGAAGACATGGGATTTTCAGATTTTTTTCACTACATCTTTCATGTTCCTGAAAACATTTGTCATTGCACTCCTCTGAGCACCCCCGATGTTGGAGGTAATTGTTGAGATTAGATTTTTGATTATTCAAATGCTTGAGAAAACTTCATTTTTAATGGCCGCTCCCAATGATCATGTTGGACAACTCTTTATTTCCCATGCTGCTTGCATAACTCAAGTGTTTTAGTCTGAGCAGCTAATTTTCACAAACTTTGGTGTGTGCATTTGTGTGCTGATGCCCTGAGCAGGCCTGGGTTCCTTCATATTTAAATTTCCTGCGTATTTTTTTTCGGGAGTGGTCACATGGTTTTTAATGAGCAGTTGGTGTCCTTTCCTCTGGCCAAGTGGCCATGCGATTGGTGGAAAATTTGCACGGTCTACTCCCATGGGCGAGCCCATCATTGCAAATGTGCAGGTGTAAAAAAATAAAATAAAATAAAATAAAATAAAATAAAATAAAATCAACGGAGACTTTTTTTGCAAGAAAAACCCACTGCTGCTACTGTAAAAATTCAAGCATTTAAAATAGCTAATTTTCGCATGTTTCTGTGGTGCTTTGGTGGGGTTTTGGGCAACGATTTCAAAAAAAATATTGCGGTTGCCATTTTGGATCCCCCGCACTGCATGGCAAATGGATGCGCCCTCCCAGCCTGGTACCAGCAACGCAGCAGTAGCAATAGCCTAGGAGAGGGGGGCGGGGAACCCCCCCCCCAAATAAAACACCCTTCTGGCCTGGTAGGTGCCCTCAGACAGTTTTCGCCTACTTTTAGGGCCGGGAATCGGGGGTTTTTTTAACTTTTAAAAAAAATTTTTCTGTGCCGCTTGGCATTGCGCGATTGCCGCGATGCAAGTAACGAGCACGACAAATCAGACCAAATTGTTTGTTCGTCGGTTCGAGCTCGAATTCTGGTGGAGTAATTCCCGTTTCTGTTTCCGTAGAGTAACGGATACGAGTAACGGAAACGGAAACGGGAATACCGCTAAGTCGTGCCCATCTCTAATACCAGTACATCTCAAGGTGCTCCCACAGGACTTGCAGTCGTTCAATGAAGCAATCTGCTACGCCAAGTTAAGTATTGAAAGTAAAGGGGAACGCAAGCACGCAGTCTCTGTTGGCCCGAAACTGAGGGTGTTTGCGTTGCCTTTTCACAGGAAGGTCTTTCAAATAGACAATGCTTACAGATATTTGAAGCAGTGCAATGTGGACACCATGTACTCCAAGCAAGGCTGGGGGTGATTTCTTTGACAGGCCACAGGGTATTATCACAATTGAGAGCAAGCCAATCGGCAATAAGGCCCACAGTGCAACAATAAGCTAACTTGCTGACCTCAGGTGAGACACAAGCCATTGTCCAGTCAACAGTGCTGACTGAGGTAAGATTTAACAGACAGGCCAGTTGGCTGCGCCTATGGAATTGGCAATAGAACTTGTTCTGAAAAGTTCCTCTTTGTCCTCACAGTCTGTGGCTGGAAAAATAAAAAGCAGAAAGTGAATACACTGGCTTAGCTCAAAACCATAGAAATGTAAATTTGGAACAAAAGGAAGGTTTTCAGGCTGGGTGGGGATTCTGGGTGTTGGAGAGGAACCATTTTCGTCCTTTTCTTCTTCAACCAACTGAATTTTCTGAGACTGCTGTATGAGAACTCAAGAAAGAAATGTGCCATAACTGATTAAATAAATATTTGTATATAGGCAGCAGGCCTATATTCTATTCACTCACACCCAAATTTACATACCAGCGATTTTTCAAACAAGCCATAACATGCATTGTCCAGCCAGACAATATGCTTGTTTAGCTTTTTTTTAAAAAAAAAAGCACAAATGTTGTCTCATGTAGCAAAATGGCACGAGAGTTTCCTCAACTGTCTTGTGTTCATTCTGCTTTGTTTTGTGACGAGTCACTGGAAAGAAAGCATGGATGTAATTTGCAAGTGTTATTATTATTGAGGCTGTAGGGAGAAAACTTCTGACTCCTCTCATAGGTCGTCCACTCTTGCCCCATGCTTTCTAGATGGCTCAATGGAAAACTATGGTGCCCAGCCTCCAGAAGGGAACAGTGTTGAAAAGGCAGACTTCAGCTGGAGAAGCAGAGGATGGAGATGATAGGTCCCAGGGATAAGGTTCTGGATGGAGCTCCTAATAGATGAGGAGTACTTCAGTTTGCTGTCCCCCCACCTCCTTATAAGGACCTGAATCACTACCTTCCATCACCACTCAGTGAAGATGTGAAGGTAAAAGCACGGGAAGAAGACAGCAGCTGGCATTACAAGCCTTCACTCACTCTGCTGAAGACCCAACACCAACAACGAACTGTGAGCAGTCCAGCTCCAGGGATGGAAGTGATTGGACTTGGTGGGGTGCTAACTCAGCCCTTTAGTAGAATGGGATGCAGTGGGCACTCTTCCTCTTCTATCCTGTTGCCCCACTTTAATACAGACATGTTCTAGCTGTGGAATACTTAACAATCTTGCATGAAACCTAACACTAGTTTTGTGGGAGGAGGAAGCTTTCACAAACTGATTGTCTTTTCCTACTAACCAATTAATAGGGTTTCTTTTCTTTGGCTTGAGATTAGCCCTTCCCTTCTTCCTTCTTGTTTCAGCTTCCAGCTGAATGTTTTTATCTCTCTTCTTTTTCTGATCCTCACTGAAAGCCGCTGCTCAGTCACCAAATTGCCTGTAATGACAAACAAAGCCCCCAATAGGGTAGAATTCTTTTTAAAAAAATTATTTCTTGCTTTTCTAATTGTAACTAAAGAATAAACTATAAGTAATTTTTTTTTAAAAAAAGATCTTTTTACCTTAAGCTATAGATGTCCTATGCACATTCAATCTTGCCTGATTTCGGAAGCTAAGCAGGGCTGGCCCTGGTTAGTACTTGGATGGGAGACCACTAGGGAATACCAGGTGCTGTAGGCACTTGGAGTATGAACTGGCAAACCATTCCAGTATTCCTGCCAAGAAAACTCCATGGCCATGGAATCACAAAGAGTCGGTCACAACTGCAACGACGCAACACACACACACACACACACACACACACACACACACACACACACACACACACACACACACACACACACACACACACACTTGTAATTTTTCAAACATTTGGGGCAGGGTTAGAAGATAGGTTTTTAGCTCTATGTTATGTTTTCCTGTGCTGTAGCTGCTTCATTTTGGAATTTGTGTGTGTGTGTGTGTGTGTGTGTGTGTGTGTGTGTGTGTGTGTGTGTGTGTGAGAGAGAGAGAGAGAGAGAGAGAGAGAGAGAGAGAGAGAGAGAGACCCCAACTTATTTTGGTCATGAGTACTTATGTCCTTCAAGAGACATAGATTCAAATGTTCCCTGGCTCACAGTATGTTTGAGATCTCACAGCCCTCAGGCCAGGAGCAATGTTCCCATTTGAATATATTTAACAAGATGTGATGGCACAAACTTTTCACCATCTCCAACTCAGCACTGGGAAGTTGACCAATAAAGGTCACATGAGTGAAGGACTGCTTGTTGAAAAATTCAGTATGTCCTTCAGCCTTTAGAATGCAGCAGTTACAAAGAATGTGGGAATAACACAGAACAGCTGTAGAGGCACTTCCTTGCCTCAAGTCTCACATGCACAAACAAGGGAAGAAGGGGGGGAAAGACATCCAGTATCGCATGGCCTCACTATCTATTCCTTTCTTTCCCACCACATGACTCATTGCCTTTTTGTTTCAAAACTATGGATGATGCTTTTATCTTGTAATGGCTTACTACTGGTAAGTAAACCCATGTAATTTAATGGGGCTGCTGTGGTGGACAGGCTTAAGAATGGCTGTCTGTGTCTCTCTTGAGCTCATTTACACTTGGATGCTTCGATCATTTCCTCTGCTTATATATTCCACACATGCACAGTAGTTCCAGGTGTGTGAAATAGTTCAGCTGGATCTATCCATCAACCAGGTTATGATAGGTTATGCATTATTTTCTGTCTTTTAGAAAACATTTTCCCACAGTGCAATGAAGAAAACATCCAGCATTTCATTTGTTTGTTTGTTTGTTTGTTTGTTTGTTTGTTTGTTTGTTTGTTTGTTTGTTTGTTTCTTCTTCTTCTTCTTCTTCTTCTTCATCATCATCATCATCATCATCATCATCATCATCATCATCATCACGTATTTACCCATTCAGAGAAGATCTGTTTATTATGAAAATGGAAGAAATGTCCCAAAAGACACAAACTGAGATAGTATAAATAAACACCTTGGGCTAAATAATGTAAAATATTTGATGTATTCTTACAACTGTGCTTTTGGTGGGGTGCTTTCTTCCAATGTAAAGCACCATTTGAGAGAGATAATTTGCCTTGGTTTATTTGCTCTTTTAAAATTTCCAGAGTTTCTAAGAAAGGGGCATTTTGTGGAAGGTCTGTTGAGGCCCATTCTATACACAGAACAGCAGCAGGCAACAAGAGGGAATCGAACTCTTTCACAGTAGACAAGACAGAGTTTCTACAGAAAATCTACTGCTACAGCATCTTCCAGCCTCCACTTAAAAGCCCTTTTGTAAACATTTGGCTACCCTTTGAGACAGCTGGCCCGCTGTCACACTGCTCACTCCATCGTAGCTCTTAGGAACATCTGGTTGAAATTTCCTTTCTCACCCTGTGACAATGTGGTTTCACTCCAATATGCTGAAGGAATAGAAATCAAATGTGCTCCATCATCCACAAGAACTTCTTTCAAATGTTATCTCTTTTCTCAGCTCCCTCAAGATTTGCTCATGAGATTTGATCTCAAAGTCCGGTACTATCCATATTGCCTTCCTCTGGATGCAAAATTCCCTTTCCATCTGTGTGACATCCTGAAAACAAAGGTTGAACTCCTTCAACCTTTCCTCATTGGAGCTGGTCTCTTTTATTTCCTTCTTCTTTGTGTATATCAGCTTACTGGCATTCTTATTAAACAACTGCACAGAACTGGGCACAGTATTCCAGATGGGATCTGACTCAAGAATGGTACTTTTCTTCTCATGACCTGAAGGTGGTACTTTTGTGGATTCTACTAATATTATATAGCTCCATGGGAGTGCAACTATGTTATTGTGTAGAAGAGAATACTATCATTCCAGATTAGAGATGGGCATGAAACAAACAATTTTTTGTTTCCGTTTCCGTTTTTTGTTTTGTTACGCAACGAAACGACAAATGAATTTTGTCTCCAAAATGAAACGTAATGAACAGAAACACTGGATATTTTGTCGTGCATTTTGTTTCCGTTACTGCAATACAGTGAACTGCTTTAAATGCTAAAAAAATCACAAAAATTGAAATTAATGGTAACGAAACGGTAACAAAACAAATGAAAATGAAAACAATTTTTTTGCAAAAATTTGCGAAAAACAGAAACAAACCGAAACGGACCCCCCAAACGACAAACGACAAACGAAACGTCATTTTTTAAATTCGTGCCCATCTCTATTCCAGATATTTGAGTAAATTAGCTCTCTCCTTTTCTCCGGGGTTGTTAATCCTAAACTGACAAGCTCAGCCAGTTCTTTGTTGTTAGCTGCATGATAGGTGATAATCTCATCCCTTCTTCCATCATGTGGTCACTTTCTGTATAAAGGTTTTTTTTTAAAAAAAAAAATCACATGGTTCTAAGGCAGGCATGTGCAAACTTCGGCCCTCCAGATGTTTTGGACCACAACTCCCACACTCCTTGATCATTGGCAATTTAAGCTTAGAATTCTGGGAGTTGTGGTCCAAAATATCAGGAGGACGAAGTTTGGACATGTCTGTTCTAGGATTATGAGCTGCTGGATAGCTCAGTGGCTTCGGTCTCTGGCTCTCAATCCAGAGGTTGAGACTTCGATTCTCTGCTGTGCCTCCCTGGCCAGGGTTGAACTCCATAATCCATAGAGCCCCTTCCAGCTCTGCCAGGTCTATGATGATAGTGTTGATGTGAACCTCTGGATAGTTCAGTGGCTTAGGTATCTTAGGCTGCGGAGCCTGAGTTCAGTTCCCTAGTGGGCCTCGTTGACAGGTACAGGATTTAATAAACCATAGAGCCCCTTCCAGCTCTGAAGCTCCAAGATTATTATAATTTATTATTATAATGTTGAAGCAGGGCCTTCTCGGTTGCCCCCCCAACTCTGGAATGCCCTCCCTATGGAGATCCGCCCGGTGCCAACACTTTTGGCTTTTCGGTGCCAGGCAAAGTCTTTCCTGTTTGGCCAGCATTTTAATTAGATTATTTGGTTGGACGCATGAGCAGCAGGTTTTATAATTTATAATTTGTACTGTATGTTGTTTTAACTGTATTGTATTTTATAGTTTTAATAATTTTATTGTTTTATAGTTTTTAATAATTGTTGTATGCCGCCCAGAGACCTCTTGAAAATAAATAAATAAATAAATAAATAAATAAATAAATAAATAAATAAATAAATATTCTGCGCACATAATCTGAAAGAGTAAATTCTATTTCATTTTATCACCATAACATCCAGCAACCTCCATTGCCTTTGTTGAGCCCTCTTATTTTATCAGATGAATGGGATTTTCATTCTAATTTTAACAAGTCATTTCTGTTCTTGCTTGCTAGTACTGTGTATATTGATGTGCTCTAAACTGAAATGATTTCACACTAACAACTAAGGTTGTAGCAACTGGAGAACATCTCTTATTTGGGAGGCATAAGGAAAAAGCTCACCATTTAAACTTTTCTCTATGGCCTTCTGGTTACATTGCCTCTTAAACAGAGCACTTAAATTGCAGTGAGACAAAAATAGCCCTTAAATATGCAAAGCAGTTATCATCAACATTTACTGTGAAATCTGTCATCATGGATTATTGTCCAGCAGGGCCCACATCTTGAAAGGCTGACTTTTTCAATGAAAATTAAACGTACACATGTTCACATTGCTGCAGTAGCACTGTCAGACTTGGGAGAGGGAGCTTGTGCAGACTCTTGAAAATAGTAGTTTTTGGACTACTATTCCTACACCTCAGCCAGCACTGGCTCTAAGAAGGTCCGCTGTCCATTTTCTTGCTCCTTCCCCTAAACACACCCCATGCTTCTGCCTCGAAGGAAGAATAACACAAGACCCAGGCTACTTTTCTTTCTCTTTGTGCATCTTGCCACATACACTGTGGGGTAAGGCATGGGAAAAAGCAAGCCACAGTAAGGAGATGGGGGATCGGTGACCCATGACCCTTCAGTTTTCGTGTAGCTACCTGGAACCTTGGGGTAGCTCCAGGCCTCAGGGAAGTGTAGGAGGCCCCAGGTTGGCCTCCCAGTCCTGACCCAACCCAGCATCTGCATATAGTGGATTTTCCATTATCGTGGTTTGGATCGGGTCCCTAACCCCTGCGATAGGCGGGGGATACCTGTATATTGGCTGCTACCAAGGTAAAAGAGAAGCATGCCTGATATCCCATGTTCATTCCATTGCTAAGAGGTATCTTTGTTATCCCAGACTATTCATTGCTGTTTTATTATGTGGAGCAAACATTCTTCTATTAATGGGAAAGAATGTTTGCAATGCATATGGCACATTTGTCTGAAATCACCCATATTTACATGCATGACAGAGTCCTTTCAATTTTCAGATGATTTTCAGGACTCGCAAATAAGGCAGACACAGAGGCTTGTAGCACCACCTCAGGATTGCTGTATTGGTTCAGCATTAGCTTCCATGAGTGGTTCCTCCACAAATGTGCCCATAGATGCACCCGTCTCATTGAAAATAAATGGTCTGTGCCCTTAACTCGCTTAGGTGCTTATGCGAAAGGCAGCCATGATTCAACGTAATCAGGCATTTAAATTTAAGCCTAAAGAAGGACAGTCTTAATTGCTTTTCGAGCAAATGCTTAATTGGCATACACAACGGGCAAATGAGAGGAAAAAGAAAGCTGGGGTGTTTTTCTTATTTTTTTAAAAAAAATGTCTAAAACTGACAGTGTAAGTAATATGATTATGGTGGCAGCTGTTTAGGCCACATTCTAAGAATCTAAGCACCTACTAGGGTGGAGGCAGGTAATTGAGTGCTCCTTATTTTCAGAAATGTAAGAATTTAGAAATCACATAAATTCACGAGCTGGGGTAACACAAACTGCCCTTCTGTTAAAGGTAGAAAAAGGACAGCAATACCCAACAATCTTTGCTGGGAGGGAGAGAGGGAGGGAGAGAGGAAGAGGAGGAAGAGGACAGAGATGTCTGCATTTCTGCTGGTGCCATCTGCCTACACACCTTGATTGCTCCTCAGCAGGCTGTGTGAATAATTTGTGATAGAAGTGGCCCAAAAAGTCTGGAGTGGTTTTTTCTTGCAAATCTTTGTTGACGTAAGACGAGCAAACAAACCCAAAAGTTACCAATTGTTGTTTGTTTTCCATTTTGTTTGTAGCAGAACATTATGGTCAAAAGCTTTGATAGTGGTTTGGTAATGCTAGGGTATTAAACTAGAGTCTGAAATCAAGTTACTGTTCTGCCTCTGATCCAGCCGTTAATCATAGTTACATATTTTGAATTGCAAGTGAGATAATAAAATGTCAATACCTTCCCTTAAGCTGAACATAGATGGGATTTTTTTTTGGAGGTGGGGGTGGGGTAGGGCTACATCTTCCAAATTCCCCCAGCTGCCAGGGGTAGGATGGACAGCTAAAAACATGTTTGCTTGTTTTTTGTTTTGTTAAATATGGTTTGCTCCTTCTCCATTTCAATTAGATTTAACTCTCCTGAAAACGACATGATGACATAAATGCTTTCATTTGTTCTGAGACACAGAACTTAGAGGGACTGGTATTCATGATGTTTTACTGCTATGTTATTGAACGTTTGTTTCCCCCCAATGCACATAAGTCATGAATGGTAGAATTCAGCTGTGGTTTATCCCAAACCTTTCGCGGAAAGGTAAAAAGGGACCCAGTGGAACTATTAATTCAATATGCTGACTCACGCTTCATATGTCAAATGTAACTCAGAATGCCTCTGAAGCAATATCTCTGATAACTGAACTTTGTGATGAATGCACGTCACCTGTATTGGAATCCAACTTTCATAATCGGGTTTACTGTTTATAACATACTCCCCCAAAATATTGCTGTGGCTTGAGAGGTACATTGAAGATGTGTAAACCATTCTGTGGAAATTTATATGCAGTAAAACTAGCAAATACAGTACAACATCTTATGCTCTAGGTCATTGGAGGCTCAGTGGTAGAGATGGGCATGACTTAGCGGTATTCCCGTTTCCGTTTCCGTTACTCGGTTCCGTTACTCTATGGAAACGTTAACGGGAATTACTCCGCCAGACTTCGAGCTTGAACCGACGAACGAACAATTTTGGTCTGATTTGTTGTGCTTGTTCCTTGCATCGCGCAATCGCGCGATGCCACGCGGCACAGAAAAAAAGTTTTTAAAAGTTAAAAAATCCCGGTTCCCGGCCAAAAAGCAGGTGGAAAAATGCCTGCCGTGCCTCAGGGCACCTACCAGAGGGGTTGTTTCTGGAGGTCCCCGGCCTCCCCCTCATCCCCCGTCCTTGTGGGCTGCTCTGTGGGACTCGCCGCAGGCTCGCAGCCAGCCAGCAAAAAGCCCAGTCTCGCCGGCTGCCGGCCGCCGCAATTAAAGCGCAAGCAAGTGGCACGGACGGCACAGGAAAAAACTTTTAAACTCTCCCCCCACCCATTCCCGGGCCAAAAAAGCAGGCGGAAAAATGCCTGCTTGACTAAGGGCGCAGGGCACCTACCGGAGGGGTGGTTTCTGGAGGGGGGGTCCCGCCTCCCCCCTGTCCTGGGCAGCCGGACTCGAGTCGCCATTTCGCCATGCCATGCGGTGCGGGCGGGGGATCCAAAATGGGGCGGCGAACGCAATATTGTTTTTGAAATCGTGGTCCAAAAACACACAAGCACAACAGAAACACTCGAAAATTTATAAACTGCCAGATTTTTCACAGTAGCAGTGGGTTTTTTCTTGCAACAAAATGTCTTTCCTCTCCTCCTCTGTCCTCCATTGATTTTATTTTATTTTATTTTATTTACACCTGAGCAATGATGGGCTGGCCGAGTGGCCAGCCATGTGGGAGTGGACGACCATGCAAATTTTTGGAGCCATCCCACCAGTCGCATGGCCACTTGGCCATGGAGACTTCTGGGATGTGCCCAAAAGCCCCTTAAAACCTGCCCTAGCCCCCCTAACCCTAACCCTAACCCTTGACTCCATACCCATACGTCACAGACTGTCTTCTTAGTGGGTCAGAGAGGAACCCAGAGGTGCAACCCACTAGCCCACCGTAACCTTACCCGTCACTAGCCTAACCCTAGCCCTTGCACTAACCCACCTTAAAGCCAGATCTACTTGCTTGCATTGCACTACACACAGCAAGTACAATTCCCTTCTGTGTGAGACATGGTGGTGCGAGAGCCTTAGGCATCTCACTATGGCTCTGGGTTCAGTGCCATCCACTAGTCTTCACAGTCACTGTCTGCACATTCTGTTATGCAATATCCATATGGCTATTGCATAGCATTTTGCAGCAGCAGCAGGTGAGGAGGGAGACCCCCATGTTGAGGGGTCTCTTGGAGCCTGCTTTCCCTTCCTAGTGGGTGAGGATAGGAGGCACCCATGGGTGCCTCCAGGAGCTCACTTTCCCTTATAGCGGGCCAGAGGAGGCACCCACCCCAGAGAGGTGCCTCCCGGAGCCTGCTCCCCCCCAAAAAAACCAGTACTAACGACAACGAAAAAACAAAAAAACAAACTGACTAATGTTTGCGAATTTTCATGAAAAACGGAAACGACCCAAAACAGGACCGGCCCGACTAACGACAACTCGAATTTTTTTTTTCAAGTCGTGCCCATCTCTACTCAGTGGTTCTCTCCTCCCTCCCTCGCCCTTGACTGTATAAAACTGAAAGTCCATTTAGCTGAGCTCTAACTGTGGTCAGTTTGACCTTTTTGGAAAGTGCACAATTTTGGTATGAAGGTCCCTCCTTTTAAAACAGTGCTACCTGGTTGCTACAGATTGAACTTGCATCTGTGATTGATCGATGCAACTCAGTTTTGCTTTTCACCACAGTCACTGTGTTTTTGAAACAACTTCAACATTCAACTGTTTTCATTTAAATCAGAATTTGCAGCCTTAGGAAACTGAGGGTACTTTGTGATTCTGGAGTACAGAAAAAATTCCCAGGAGAAAGCTTGTAGGAGGGAATGCGAACCTCCAAAGTTTGAGAAAAGGGGAAGAGTAGCCCCCTCCCGGATACTCCAGAACCTTCCAAGATAAGCACTCAGAACTATCAACCAATACTCAGAAGAACAACAGAAAGGGAAAGGGAAATTTTCTGGGTGAGCAACTGGCTACAAAGGTGGTGCTGACATGAGGGATTAGGAGGTTGAGGCCCTGGCTACACTTTCTGGGAGATGGACGGCTGGCATGTCCTGGGTTGCACCTCACAAAGACTTGGCAGAAGCCTGCTTGGCCACAGCATGAAGAACTTCACCAGGAGGGATTTGGACTGATTTAGAAGAACATAAGAACATAAGAACATAAGAAGAGCCATGCTGGATCAGGCCAAAGGCCCATCTAGTCCAGCTTCCTGTATCTCACAGCGGCCCCACCAGATGCGTTTGGGAGCGCATGAGACTAGATATCTGTCTCCTGATACCACTCCCCTGCATCTGGCCCTCGAAGTACCCTGGTTTAAAGCCTAGAGATTACACATCTCCATCATGGTTTGTAACCCGTGATGGACTTTTCCTCTAGGAATCTGTCCAATCCCCTTTTGAAGGCAGCCAGGCCAGATGCCATCACCACATCCTGTGGCAGGGAGTTCCATAGACTTACAACACGCTGGGTGAAAAAATATTGTCTTTTGTCAGTTCTTACTCTCCCAGCACTCAATTTGAGTGTATGTCCCCTAGTTCTGGTATTTTGAGAGAGGGAGAAGAGCTTCCCTCTATCCACTTTACTCATACCCTGCATTATTTTGTATGTCTCAATCATATCCCCCCTCAAGCGCCTTTTTTCCAGACTAAAGAGCCCCAATTGTTTTAGCCTTTCTTCATAAGGGAGGTGCCCCAGCCCAGTAATCATTTTAGTCGCTCTCTTCTGCACCTTTTCCAGTTCCACTATGTCTTTCTTGAGATGCGGTGACCAGAATTGTACACAATACTCCAGGTGGGGCCTTACTATTGTTTTATATAACGGCATTATAATGTTGGCTGTTTTATTTTCAATCCCCTTTTTGATAATCCCTAGCATGGAATTGGCCTTCTTCACTGCTGCCACACATTGGGGAGACACCTTCATGGAGCTGTCCACCAACACACCAAGATCTCTTTCCTGATCCGTCACGGATAACTCAGAGCCCATGAGTTGATAGATGAAGTTTGGATTTTTTGCCCCAATATGCATTACTTTACATTTGGTTACATTAAAACGCATTTGCCATTTCTCAGCCCACTCCCCCAGTTTGGAGAGATCCTTCTGGAGCTCTTCACAATCTTCTCTGGTTTTTACCACATGGAAAAGTTTTGTGTCATCTGCAAACTTGGCCACCTCACTGTTTATCCCTGTCTCCAGGTCATTTATGAACAGATTGAAAAGCACCGGTCCCAGGACCGAGCCCTGGGGCACACCGCTTTTCACTTCTCTCCATTGTGAAAATTTCCCATTGACACCTACTCTTTGTTTCCGGGATCTCAACCAGTTCTCAATCCATAAGAGGACCTGCCCTCTTATCCCCTGACTATGCAATTTTCTCAGCAGCCTTTGGTGAGGGACTGTGTCAAAAGCCTTTTGAAAATCCAGATAGACTATATCCACCGGTTCACCCAAATCCACGTGCCTGTTGACCTTTTCAAAAAATTCTAAAAGGTTTGTAAGACAAGATTTACCCTTACAGAAGCCATGCTGATTTTCTCTCAGCAAGGTTTGTTCTTTTATGTGTTTTAAGATTTTCTCTTGGATGAGGCCTTCCACCATCTTCCCTGGGACAGATGTAAGGCTAACCGGCCTGTAGTTTCCTGGGTCCCCCCTCCTTCCTTTTTTAAAAATTGGTGTGACATCTGCTATCCTCCAGTCCTCCGGCACTGTGGCCGTTTTAAGAGACAAGTTGCATATAACTGTTAAGAGATCTGCAATTTCATTTCTCAGTTCCCTAATAACCCTTGGGTGGGTGCCATCTGGGCCCGGTGACTTGTTAATCCTCAATTTATCAATTAGTCCTAAAACCTCCTCTCTTTTAACCTGTATTTGATTTAATTCTTTAGTCAAGAGGGGCGGCTCAGGCAGCGGAATCCGCTCAAGGTCCTCTGTCGTGAAGACAGACGCAAAGAACTCGTTCAATTTCTCTGCAATGTCCAAGTCCTCCTTAACCTCCCCTTTTCCTCCCTCACCATCCAGAGGCCCAATTGGTTCTCTGGCAGGTTTTCTACTTCTAACATATTTAAAGAAGCTTTTATTATTACCCTTTATATTGCTAGCCATGCATTCCTCAAAGTCTTTCTTTGCCTCCCTTATCATCTTTTTACATTTCTTTTGCCAGAGTTTGTGTTCCTTTTTATTTTCCTCATTTGGGGAGGATTTCCATTTACAGAAGGACCTCTCCTTGTGCTTTAGAGCCTCTCTAACTCCACTCGTTAACCATGCCGGTGTCCTCTTGGACTTAAATGAGCTCTTCTTTCTTTGTGGTATGCACTTGTGCTGGGCCTCTATTATTGTTGTTTTAAACAGGCTCCATGCACACTGAAGAGATTGGATTCTTCTAACCCTCCCCTTCAGTTTCTCTCTAACTAGTTTCCTCATCTGAGGGAAGTTTGCCCTTCGAAAATCAAGGGTTTTTATGTCTGATTTGGTTGACACTCTTCCTCCGACATGCATGGCAAAGGTAATTGCAGCATGGTCACTGTTCCCCAGAGGCTCAGTGACATTCACATCCCTGACGAGGTCCTGAGTATCACACAATATTAGATCTAGAGTTGCCTGTTCTCGGGTGGGCTCCATGACAAGTTGCTCTAAGGCACAGTCATTCAGCAAGTCGAGAAACCCAGTTTCTCTTTTTTTTGCCCAGAGCTCGCATTGGCCCAGTCAATGTGGGGATAATTAAAGTCCCCCATGATTACTATCCTATCCCTCTTAGCCACCTCCATGATTTCTCTCCTCATTTCAAGGTCCCTCTCAAGTTTTTGATCTGGTGGACGATAGAATACTCCAACTATCACATCACTCTTTGGACCTGGTAGTTTAACCCACAGTGATTCTATGGCGGAGTCAGACCCTCTGTCAATCTCCATTCTGCTGGATTTTATGCCTTCTTTGACATAGATGGCCACTCCTCCTCCAACCCGCCCCTCTCTATCCCTTCTATAGATTTTATAGCCTGGGATTGCTGTGTCCCACTGGTTCTCCACATTCCACCAGGTTTCTGTTATGGCTATTATATCAATGTTATCCCTAGCTGCCAGATGTTCAAGTTCTCCCATCTTTGCTCGGAGGCTTCGAGCATTGGCGTAGAAGCACTTGTACAGTGGGTCCCGCAACAGCTGCTGCCTTGTTCTTCTCCCCCCCACAGCTTTTATTTTCAGTAGACGAACTGTCACATTCCGCTATTCTGCCAGTGTTAATACTTGCTATGTCATCTCTATGTGATTCTCTACCCTCTCCAACCTCATTCCCCGAGGATGAGGTGTTCCGAACCAGATGCCACACAGCTCCTGTCGGCTTTCCCCCAGTTATCAGTTTAAAAGCTGCTCTGCTGCCTTTTTGAGGTTGAGTGCCAGCAATCTGGTCCCATCATGATTCAAGTGCAACCCATCCCTCCTGAACAGGTTTGGCTTGTCCCAAAATGTTCTCCAGTTCCTGACAAATCTAAAGCCCTCCTCTCGACACCATCGCCTCATCCACGCATTGAGGCTTCTGAGTTCTGCCTGCCTGGCGGGACCTGCACGAGGAACAGGTAGCACTTCTGAAAATGCTACCTTGGAAGCCCGGGACTTCAATCTTCCACCTAGCAACCTGAATTTGGCTTCCAAGACTGACCACTTGGCCTTCCCGACATCGTTGGTACCGACGTGTACCATGATCACTGGCTCCTTCCCAGTTCTCTCTAACAAGCTATCTATATTTCTGGTGATGTCTGCAACCTTTGCACCCGGCAGGCAAGTGACCATCCGGTTATCATGCTCCTCACAAATCCATCCCTCCGTATTTCTAATGATAGAATCCCCTAGCACAATGAGCTTCTCTCCTGCAGCCTGGTCATCAACATGTACCTGATCTTGTATCTCATCAATAGTGATGAGGGAGAGATCCTCCGGTGGAACCACTTCTTCCTCTATGTGTGCCTCATGAGGTGTGCTGAGGGAAAGAGCTTCAAATTGATTGTGCAAGATGAGACTCTCTGAGCGATGCCTTGGCCTTCTACTCCTTTGAGTCACATTCCTCCACCCATCCACCTCCTGAGTTGGGGGAGTGACTTCCTCCTCTGAAGTGTGCCCTGTCTCTTCTTGGACCTGGATAGTCTCTTCCGCTCTGTCCAGGAACTGCTCAAGCTCCTTAATATGTTGCTGGTCCACTATGCGAGCCTCTAGCTGCTGGACCTTCTCTTCCAATAGCGCTACCAGCTTGCACTTGCAGCAGATGTAGTTCTGCACACGCTCTGTCAAGATAACAAACATAGCACAAGTACTGCAGGTAACTACAGCTGCTCCCTCCAACTCCATTTTAACTATTACAATAAAATGTATTCAAGGTCTAAAAAATGTAAACTTGCACTTTTATTTTAATCTAGTAAGACTCTTTACTTCTTTTATTGTTTAGTCAAAATCTAACAGTGTAGGGGCCGCTAAAGCACCTCTACTCCAACTGCAAGCACGTCAGGAAGTGTAGGACCTCCTGAGGAGTTGCTTGGCTTGGGAACTCAATTAAACCCAGATTTTTTTTTTTTAGTTTGCACGCGCCATAAGGCGCGTGCTGCTGGTAGCAGCTATTTAAAGCTAAAACTCCGCCCCTTGCTCCTGCAAAAAAGAAGTTAGCTCTGCCCTTTGGCCGTGTGCTCCTCTGACCAGCTCCTTCCTCTCTGCTGCTCTGCCAGAAAAGGACTGAGAGACTGCTGGTAGCAGCTATTTAAAGCTAAAACTCCGCCCCTTGCTCCTGCAAAAAGAAGAAGTTAGCTCTGCCCTTTGGCCGTGTGCTCCTCTGACCAGCTCCTTCCTCTCTGCTGCTCTGCCAGAAAAGGACTGAGAGACTGCTGGTAGCAGCTATTTAAAGCTAAAACTCCGCCCCTTGCTCCTGCAAAAAGAAGAAGTTAGCTCTGCCCTTTGGCCGTGTGCTCCTCTGACCAGTTCCTTCCTCTCTGCTGCTCTGCCAGAAAAGGACTGAGAGACTGCTGGTAGCAGCTATTTAAAGCTAAAACTCCGCCCCTTGCTCCTGCAAAAAGAAGAAGTTAGCTCTGCCCTTTGGCCGTGTGCTCCTCTGACCAGCTCCTTCCTCTCTGCTGCTCTGCCAGAAAAGGACTGAGAGACTGCTGGTAGCAGCTATTTAAAGCTAAAACTCCGCCCCTTGCTCCTGCAAAAAGAAGTTAGCTCTGCCCTTTGGCCGTGTGCTCCTCTGACCAGCTCCTTCCTCTCTGCTGCTCTGCCAGAAAAGGACTGAGAGACTGCTGGTAGCAGCTATTTAAAGCTAAAACTCCGCCCCTTGCTCCTGCAAAAAGAAGAAGTTAGCTCTGCCCTTTGGCCGTGTGCTCCTCTGACCAGCTCCTTCCTCTCTGCTGCTCTGCCAGAAAAGGACTGAGAGACTGCTGGTAGCAGCTATTTAAAGCTAAAACTCCGCCCCTTGCTCCTGCAAAAAGAAGAAGTTAGCTCTGCCCTTTGGCCGTGTGCTCCTCTGACCAGCTCCTTCCTCTCTGCTGCTCTGCCAGAAAAGGACTGAGAGACTGCTGGTAGCAGCTATTTAAAGCTAAAACTCCGCCCCTTGCTCCTGCAAAAAGAAGAAGTTAGCTCTGCCCTTTGGCCGTGTGCTCCTCTGACCAGCTCCTTCCTCTCTGCTGCTCTGCCAGAAAAGGGAGGGGAAGAAACAAGCACAGACATAAAGATGGATGATCCCTGATGCACAACAAGGGGAAAACAACAAGCAGCTATAGTGAGGCCCAGTAACATTTTTTAAAGGTTAGAAGCTAACCAGAGCACAATCTCCAGTGTCTAAGGATGAATGCCCTGATTATGTGCAGCAAAAAATAAAATTAAAATAACTAGAAATCTTAATTCAAGGTTAGTGTGTAAATACAATTTGATAGGGATAACTGAAACATTGGATAGCTGACTCCAGTGACTGGAATATGGCAACTAGAGGTGGGCACAAACCAGAAAACCCATGGTTCGGGCCCACCCTTGGTTCGGTTTGGTTCAGGTTCGTACAAATTTTTTTTAAAAAATTATGTGAACCCAAACTGATCTCAACCGGTTCGGGTTTTTACCTGCGGCGGTGGCACCTTGGTGGTAGTGGTGGTGGCGGTGGATCCTGGCCCCTGTGGCAGGGTTTTTTTGAGGTGCTGGCATGGGGTCAGCACCTCTTTGTTTGTTTGTTTGTTTGTTTTCAAGCGCCCACCATGCAATTCTTTTATTTTTTAATATTTTTTCTTGATTTTAGAGCACCGACCCAGCCACCCCTGGGGCCGGGTCAGCACTCCTTTTAATTTTTTTTTTAATTTTTTTTTTTTCAAGTGTCGACTGTGTGGCCCCTGGGGCTGGGTCAGCGCTGGTTTTATTTTTTATATTTTTTCCTTTATTTTAAAGCACCAACCTGGACACCCCTGGGTTGTTTTTTTATTTTTATTTTTATTTTTTTACTCCGACCATGTAGCGTTGGCTGATCAGATTTTTTTTTTCTGGCCGCAGGCCGGTTCTACAGCCCACAGGCCGGGTCTGGTACTCACGGGCTGGATTGGGTGCTTTTTGTTTGTTTGTTTGTTTGTTTGCAGGCCACGGCCTGTGCCTGCAGCCAGGTCTGGTGCTCGCAGGCTGTTATGGGCCCACGCGCTGGATCGAGTGTTTTTTTGTTTTGTTTGTTTTTAGCCAAGGAATATCTGGGAGTTGAGTCATGGCTACTGGACTTCTTTTTCTTGAGAGATAGAAACATTTTGCTGCTCATACAAAGAGCTTCATCAGACATCATCAAGGAATACTGTGTTAACTTTGAATGAGTTAAAATCTCCATGGCCTGATACATTGCAACCAAGATTACTGAGGGAACTGGCTTAGCCATTCACAGATGCTCTATTATTTTATTGAAATCATGGAGAATGGGTGAAGTGCCAGATGATTCAAAGAGGGCAAATGCTGTCCCTATCTTGAAAAATAGCAAAAAGGAAGAACCTCACAACAACAGATCGGTCATTGCCTGACATCAATTTCAGGGGGGAAATGGAGCAAATTATAAAGTAGTCAGTCTTCACGCATGTGGAAAACAACACAGTACTCATGGAATTCCATTTTAAAACCTTATGAAGTATACATTTTTCCTACATCTGTGTGTTAATTGTATGAGGAAATACTTCCAGGCTGCATATTTGAATATTTTGTGTGAATAATTATCCCTGCTGTTAGAAAATTAGATAGGCAGGCAGGCATCATGGTGGACAGGAAATATTTCCTGACATGCCAGCTTTCTGTATGCAATGATTTGTTTTTACTAGAAAGCATGCAATTAGCACAGTTTGGGGAGAAGTTTGTCCCCAACAGCTCTGCATGAAGCGGTCAAATATAAAACTTATTTGAAAAATATCAGAAATAGATTTTGCATAAGCACCAACAACAAACCACAACAAAATCTTCAAACTACATTGCTGAAAGAAACCCTATGATTCGTTGCATCCAGTCCCTGTCAAGGAGGCACAGTGAGGAACTGGACACTCAACCAAACCACTGAGTTACCTAGGAGTTCACACATCTTTTACTGAGTTGCCCGTGATGCCATGGGACCTGTTCAAAGATGGAATCTGTCCACAGCTTCAATCGGAACGAAGCCAATTGTAGTCTCCCTTCCCCTGCAAATAATGTCAGCTGTCATTTGCAGACATTGGCGAATCACATCAGGGCTGAAATAATGCCTGCAAACATTTGTTGATGTTTTTCATCCATCCTGCACTTCTAGAGACAGTACGGTGTCTCACTAATACTCAGGCAATGGTATCTTCCCAATGTAGAACAACATTTTTTCTGAAATATTGGTAGTTGTAGTTAAGAACATCTTCTAACACATGGTGTACTCATGTACTTCTATGAGGTTTGTAGATTTCTCTTCATTTCCCTAGGCACACCCTTGCAATTCCTAAATCATATTGTGTCATATAATACCCTGTCATTGGTGCTTTGTGGGTAGACACTGGGGAAAATCGTAATTGTAGTTACTAAATTCTGCTGTCCTGTAAATTCACGCTTTTATAACAAGATCACTGGGTGTGCCAATTTTCAGGTCCCATAAGATTCTTCACCTTCAGCATGAAAGGAAGATAGCAAGTTTTTTTTTTAAAAAAAACAAAGTCTCTGTAATTTATCCACAATCTCCCTGCCCCAAAGTAAGATCCCTTTCCTTTGAGATGTGCCCACTCACACCACACCGCTCTCTGGGGGAAAATATCTCACATTATGATAGGTGTGGGGGAAAAAAATCATAATGGTTTTTCTGTTTTCAAGTGTGAGAATGAGACAAGCTAGTATTTACATCCCTAGCTATATGCAGAAACATACCGAGAGGTGTTGCATTATACCTCAGCGAAGGGCTTTTTGTTGTTCTCGTAAATTTCAAGCTCCTTTTGCAAATTCTCCCTGTAGCAAACCTTTTCCTATATGGTAATAACACTGAACACTTCTGTTTCTGCACATTTACCTCGATGAACTTTAGTGATTCTATACACACTGGTATTTAACAATGGCTTTCACCTTCCATTCATATGTGGCTCTATATTGTGTGGAGATCTTGTCATTTTACCATTAAATACACAAAATTGAGCACCTCAGTTCTTCCAAGAGTTAACAGGACAGCTGAACAAGTCCTCAGCTTGCGAGCACAGAACAATGGGCGGTTCTCAAAGTAACTGAGCTCTTATGCAGGACAATTAATTTTGGAAAACATCTGAGCTGTTGTGCAAAAATACTCCTTGGCTGGCAAAGTTCTGGCTTTGTGTAATCATTCCAGTACTTGGACCATTTACTTTAATTGCCAATAACATTATACAGAAAACCTGGGAGAGAAAACAAGACCAGAAGAGAGGAGAAATTTGGAAAGTAGAAGAGAAGTTAGCCAGTCTTATGCTGGGATTCTGTAAGTGTTGCCTCAGAAGTAAGTCCAACTGTGTTTAAAATTGGGTAGTTTTTTGCGAGGTAGATGGTGCAGAGGATTGCAGCCTAATAACAGAGTTTGGTTAAAAGAGGAAAGATGCGCTAGCCCCAGTCTTGAATTCCAGCTACATCCTGATGATCAAGTGTTATTCCATCTCTCCAGTCCAGACTATTTCTTGTATAATCATGACTATTGAAAACAAATGCCTATGTTGCTTTTCTGAAACAGCAGCTGCAACACAACAGTCACAATGATAGCAAACAAACTCATTAAAATCCCTTTGTATAATAAGCTTGCTGCACACCTTGTAGCCAGGTACCTGACTGACCTTTCTGCTCCTGAAACACAGAAGACCACTAGATACTCCAGAATAATACCATGACCTCTACACACACCAAAAACTCTTGCTTGTGAAGCTGCAGTTCATCCAACAGAAAATCTTCTCGTGCACACACTGGACAGATACTACCAGATGGACATCCCAGAGTGTAATAATAAACAACACTTATTTATCACCTCTTTCCATATTTAGGTGTTGTTTTTACCGGCCAGCCTAAGAGTTGTGGGTGGGTCGTTGTGATTTAAGAGCCAGATTTGTGTCCAGCAACAAGGTTGAAAATGCCTGCTTCTTATCTCATGAGAAGAAGCTTCCAAGATCAGCTTATCCCGCTACGTTGGCACAGTTTTCAATGAAGTAAATTATTTCAGTTCCATATCAAGAGGGTTGAGGAACTGCTGTTTCTAAAGTTTCTGTGAAGCCTGTTTGGTTGTTGGCATATAATTATGTGGAAATGAGATATTAAACTATAATGGGCTACTCCAGTTGTATTATGTTTTGTGTATGCTTTGAAATTATGTTCTCTTTGCTAAAAGTGAGGTAGATAATTTTGTTATTTTCATGTGTAACCTCCAATTTTTCCTCAGATTTGTTTTACCCAGTATTTCACGCATTTTAGAATGCTGTTTGAATTTTCATTTCATTTCATTTCATTTTTCTTTCTTTCTTTCTTTCTTTCTTTCTTTCTTTCTTTCTTTCTTTCTTTCTTTCTTTCTTTCTTTCTTTCTTTCTTTCTAGTAACCTTTTCTCCACATAAAGACTGGATTATTGAGCTGGGGCTCATGGGACTAAATCTGACCTATGCTACTTATAAAGTATAGACTGCTGTCTATTTACTCTTCTTTTGTGCATTATAAAATGGGCCTACAAAGAAACAACAAAGGATTTTCTGAAACCAATTTCATGGCAGCAACTGAGCAAGATAGAAAATGGATTTGATGATGAACTTTCCCCTGGTTCTTATATTTGGAGGTCCCATGCTCTACAGGAAGCCTAGCATCACTGAAAAACTATGCACACCATTTTTTTCTTTTCTTTTCTTTTCTTTTTGTAACCAAGGAACAAGAGAGAGAGAGAAAATTCATAAAGGATGTTCAGGAATTATCCACACTCCCCCCCCCCAACTAGGACTTGAGAATAAACAAAATCATAACAATCTCAGACCTTCCTAGGACTTGAGAATAAACAAAATCATAACAATCTCAGACCTTCCTTTAGAGAGTCCTGGAGGCAGAAAATTGCAAACCCATGTGATAACGAATCTTCTTTTATGGGCAGAGCGGGAAAGTCTAACTCCTACTCCTAACTGCACCCCTGGCAACCAAAACCCCTGCTTTAGTTGCCACAAGCCATGTGATGAATGGTACATGTGGCACTGCAAGGGGTACGGGAACATCTTTCTATTCCACGGGTAGCCAAGGATCACTGTATTGTAGGTTTTAGGCCTAAATTTGCTTCATTCATTTCTTGCAGGGTTTAATGTAGAAGCTCCTTGATTTATCCTGCTCCTTTTCAAACTATGTCATGTCAGAGAGATTGACGGGCTGGACCAATTGCTTTTCTAAGAAAAGTTATGTGATGTAAGAAAGTTATGTGATGACACAATAGGCAGCTTTCCCCTCTCTGACAGTTCTCTAAATACCAAAGGCATCAACCATGAGTGGACTGGTTTGATGTCTGTGAAAGGAAGAGTTACCTCATGTCTTTGAGAATGCATAACTGGCTCGCAATAGCACTTTTTAGCACTATTTTTATTTCTCACCCTGCTGCCACTTATAGTACAACACCTTGTTTCTGACTGACAGATCACAGCTGAGACTGGACACATTGGAACTAGCTGTTCAAAAATGTTCAAAAATCTCCCCATATCTTGGCTGCTCCTGCTCCTTTGTAAATCAGGAAATTACGTGTTTGAAATTATGCCTGAGATACCCCCCCCCCCAAAAAAAAAACCTTGGGGATAAACATGACACATTTAGCAGGTTAAGCGTTTGATTCCCCACTGGACATTCCAAGAGAAAAAGAAGCTTGAGTGTATAGCCTTCGGGCAAGGTGCAGAGTCCCAGAACACTCCCAGAAGTAGGGACTGGTTCATTTCTATGCCCAAAAGCCCCTAGAAAGGGTTGCCATAAATCAGAATTGACATGGTGGCATGTTGATATTATTAATTGAACTGGGGCCGCCTCTAGGAATCATGGCATAGCATTTGGGCCCAGTTGCTGATGCTAGATACAAATCATTACCATTTTAAAGAAGAAAGTTATCCACTTTTAAAAAAAGTATTGGCTGACTAAGTGCTACTAGTAGTTTATAGCAGTCACACTTACTGGCATTCCCAGGCAGCACTTTAATTCTCTCTTTCCCCCCCGCTCAGTTACTCTAAACCAGTGGTTCTCAACCTGTGGGTCCCCAGATGTTCATGGACAGTTACTCCCAGAAGTCTTTATCACTAGCTGAGCTGGCCAGAATTTCTGGGAGTTGCCGTCCAGGAACATCTGGGGACCCACAGGTTGAGAGCCACTGCTCAATGTTCATGTGAATGGAGAAGAGATGGAGAATATACAACTTAACAAACTGCCCAGAAGTGTCGTTTGAGGTTTTAAACCATCTGAAGTGGAACTGTAAGTGAACGTAATATGCATTCAGGGGAGGTGAAAGCCTTTGTTATATAAATGCAAGGCCACACAAAATGGGCTAATATATTTATTTTAATTCAATGCTTGAAAGCAATTGGTATTCTGGAACTCTTGGCCTTGTGTAATTTTTGTACCGGAAAAAAGCAGAGAAGCTGGACCTATAATGGATATTTATTTTATCTCACCTGCATTTAAATTTGCATATAATATCACTTACCTCACCAATGATTGCTTAAACAGTCTTTGATGAGGTATAGTAGATCTTATATAATCCATTTCCCATATAACATTCACTTAGAGGGGTAATAAAGGGATAGTTGCGCTTTTATACTTTATACTTACAATGTTTACTTATTCATTTATACTTACAATGTTTAATTTACTTGTAACACAAACTTTGTATAGAATATAAATTGATACTGTACTGCAGCTACAGGTTATTGAATTTTAATTACCTTTCTTCTTAAATATAAATTAACATGGTTAGCAGTTCACTTGAAATCTAATTAACTTGCCTCTGCTATGTTGTCAGATTTCTCCAATATAGAAATATTCCTTACAAGTCTAACATATTAATAAGGATGCGATTATGCAATTTTGCTCATTTAGTGACATTACAAAAGTTGGTTCGTCTCTCAGATGAGTATCAAACATCAATTCAATAAGTGCTCATTTAGCAAATCATTTGATCACTGACTTACGGAATGCGATGGCATCCATTTCATATTAATTAATAAATCGCTTTTTACATTTAATGTCCCATTTGCATGTTTCAGTCACGTATAAAGGCTTTTAATGAGTTTTCAGGAGCCGTCCTCTCCCCCTCCCGCAGCCCACATGTCGAGCCTTTTCAACGACCCCTAAGATCCGCTGGCCACTTAAATTTGGACCAGAGATCTTGGGGGTTTGTCGCTGTTCCTGTGTTCCCACCCCCTCCGCACTCCTGGCTGCTGTCTGCGTGAGGGGAGGGAGAAAAAAAAGGAAGAAAAGAATGCCGGCTCACCTCCGTTCTGCCGTCGCTCTGCTCCCGGCAGCATTCCAGTCTCTTGGTATCTCTTAAAGGGGCGGGGGCAAAACAACAACAAACAGAAGCGAGGAGAGCCCGGCACTCACTAAGTTACAGCTGCATCAGGATTTTTTCACCCCTGGAGAGCAGGTGGTGGGACGCGCTTAGGTGGGCGTGGTCGCACTTAATTTTTTGTAAACTCCGGAGCTGGTGGGGAAACAATTTTAAGCTCCGGATCTGGGAGCCATTTGCCGCGGATTTTAGGGGTCGTGTGAAAAGGCCCAAAATCTTGATGGAAAGAAAAGAAGACATTTCCATATCCTACTGTCAGGGGTTCTCAAGCTCTGCCCCTAATAGGTTGGGTGGTGGCAGGTAGCAAGAGAAGGGAGAGGTGCCTGCAGGCATGTCTAAACTTTGACCTCCAGATGTTTTGGACCACATCTCCTACAGTCCTTTGCCATTGGAAATACAGGCTTGGAATTCTGGGAGTTGTGGTCCAAAACATCAGGACGGCCAAAGTTTGGACATGCCTGGGTGCCTGGGAAGAGGCAAGCCCCAAATGACGATATTCTGCCTGTCCTGAGCTGGACAGTGGTGCTAACAAAAACCATTATGCATGAACAGAATGATGTTCATTTGAATTATGCAGAGGACAGTTCCAGCTGCCCAGATCCTGCTCATTTGGTTATGGAAACATAACATTGGACATGGAAATGCACTGATGGATCGCTCTTCTGAGAATTTTTCGTCCCAGTCTTTAAAAAATAAATTATGAAACATTCCTCTGGAATCCAAAAAACCATTCAAAAGGAACAGAAACTGACAGGAAAGTCATACTAGACCAAAATGGCAGGGTATTAAGGAGGTGATGAGTCAGGGAAGATGACACAGATATTGAGAGATGCTTGCATGGAAATGGCGCAGTGGTTAAACTACTGTACTGCAACCAAAACTATGCTCACAACTTGGAGTTCGATCCCAGATAGTTGGCTCCAGGTTGACTCAGCCTTCCATCTTTTTGAGGCTGAAGAATTGAGTGTCCAGTCCACAGGTGCTTAACATGTGGGGGCTGCTGGACATGGCCAGTCCTGGTTCACCTGTGATTGGCTGCCCAATTTAGTTCTGTGTAGAGATGGGCATGAAATGGTAATATAGCATTTTCTTTCAGTCTTCATTTTGTTTCATTTCATTAATAATGGATTTTTAAAAAGAATTTTCATCATGAAATGAAATGAAACAAAATGATTTGTAAATAGAGATGGGAATGAAATGAATTTTTAATTCATTTCATTATTTGTTATTCATTTTGTTCTCTAATGAAATAGATCACAAACCCCACTCTAGAAAAGAAGCAAAACAAAATGAAACAGAAATTTCGTTCTGTTTCATTCTGTTTTCCCACAGAAATGCATTAGCAATCCATTCCAATGGGGAAAACTCTGTGGTTTCCCCCCCACACACACACACACCCAATGGGGTGAGGGAAACCATGGGGTTTGGCCTTCCCCAGTGCCGATCAGCTGGTGCGTGGACTGGGGAGGCAAAAAGAGTATAAAACTCCCACTTTTCCCCCTGTGCGCAGAAAAGCCAGGAGGTTTAAACTCCCCCCCCCCTGCACCGGGCTCCCTACGGCCTTGGGAGCTCCCTTCCAGGGGCTCGTTGGCGGCACCAGCAGCAGCAGATGCTGGGAGGGCTCCCTAGCAGCACCAACAAGAAAAGTGCCAAGCAGGGGGCCTGAGCTACAGCTGATTGGGGCTTGTTTTTTTTGTAAAAGCCCCGATCAACTGTAGTGTGGACCCCCTGCTGGGCACTTGCAGCAATATAAATATAAATATAAATATAGATAATCCCGTTATTGTCAATGTACAGCATGTGCACAATGAAATTGGCTGAGTCTCCCTAAATATAAATCTAGTAAAGTGATCTTTAACCAGTATAATAAATTTTAATGAATGAATGAATAAATAAATAAATAAATAAGCTGTAAATATAAATATAAATATAAATATAAATATAAATATTAAAAAGTGCCGAGCAGGGGGCCCAAGCTACAGCTGATTGGGGCTTTTTTTAAAAAGCCCTGATCAGCTGTAGCATGGGCCACCTGCTGGGCACTTGCAGCAAAATAAAAATAAAAATAAAAATAAAAATAAAAATAAAAATAAAAAATTAAAAAGTGCGAAGCAGGGGGCCCAAGCTACAGCTGATCGGGGCTTTTTTGTTAAAAGCCCTGATCATCTGTAGCATGGGCCCCCTGCTGGGCACTTGCAGCAAAATAAATTTATTTATTTATTTATTTATTTATTTATTTATTTATTTATTTATTTATTTATTACACTTGTATCCCGCCCATCTTCCAGATAGGACCTCTGGGCAGCTAACAATAAAACAAGGCAAAAGTGAACAAACCACAAATTTCAATAAAGAGGGAAGGAAGGCAGAGCCCTAGAGGGGATGACGCAGGTGGCCAAAAAGAAGAAGAAGAAGAAGAAGAAGAAGAAGAAGAAGAAGAAGAAGAAGAAGAAGAAGAAGAAGAAGAAGAAGAAGAAGAAGAAGAAGAAGAAGAAGAAGAAGAAACTTAAGTAGAAAGGTTGCCAAATGCCTCCTTAAAAAGGTGAGTTTTCAAAGCCTTTTTGAAGGCGGGCAGGGACTCTGCTAGGTGCAGCTCACGGGGGAGATGTTCCACAACGTGGGGCCCAACACAGAGAAGGTGTGGTCACGCGTATGCGATTTCCGTGCATCTCTGGGTGTGGCCACCCTCAGTGAACGCGCCTGTGCCAATCTTGTGGGCCTGGTCCCAGCTGATCTCTGAGAGATACGCTCCACCAGGTACTCTGGTCCCAAGCCGTGGAGGGCTTTGAAAATCAAAACCAGGACCTTGAACCTTATCCGGAGGACAACGGGGAGCCAATGCAGGTGAGCCAGAACTGGGGTGATGTGCTCGAATCTATGAGCACCCACCACCAGCCTGGCCGCTGCATTCTGCACCTGCTGTAGCCTCCAGACAAGGGTCAAGGGCAACCCCACGTAGAGGGCATTGCAATAGTCAATCCTCGAAATCACTAGGGCCTGCACGACTGTCCTCATTTTTAAAAAATAAAAATAAAAATTAACAAACAAATAAAAAAGCGCTGAGCAGAGTTGCAAAAAATGTTGAAAGCAAAAGCAAGCTCCCCAACCTTTTAAAATGGAGAGAAAGCATGTAAGGCATGCCTTAGGGGGGAGGAGGGGCAACCCTAACTGTTCATGCTGTTTGGAGAAATCGTTGTTCAGTTAAGCAGCCTTATTCCCCTCCTCCTTTATCCCACATAACATGGAACTGATGTGTGAGTGCTCCAAAATGAGGTGAAAAAAGCCAAGTGTTGGACACCCCAAAGTTCAAGAAGAACATCAACCACACATCTGGGTTGAAAACTTCATTTACATGACCTACGGGAGTAAGGAAGAGCAAACAACTCCTTTATGAGGGTATTGGTTTCAACATTCTAGATCTTGTTATGTCTCTGAATGGATGCCAGACATTCCAGGCAGGGGTACACAGTTGAGAACAGATGAGTTAGTATCTTTTTCCAGCCAGCAGCACATAGCAAGAGAAATGGAAAATCGTCAACACCCTTGGTGAGACACCCTGCTACAAATGAGCCAAAATACTACTATCCAAGATTAGACAGTTTGTTATCAATTTTAACTGTTATCTAAAACTGTAGTTTTCTTTTTCTTTTAAATAGAAGACTGTAGGAACTGCCAGCAGTCCATAACTTGAGTCAATGGGAACCCTCACCCCCGTGGTTTGGGGAGAGGTGTCTTTCTTCCTTGACCCACGAGCTCCCCCAGAAGGAATCACATTCACATGACAGTAGCCTTAGTTTGCTGTGAGACAACCATCCCAAATGCTGGAAAAATGGAAAACCCACTCCCCTTTCTCATTCCTCACCATTCACCAGTCACTGCAAATCAAATGGGCAAAGCACCGCTAGATGAACTGCGGCCATAAATTTATCATTTCTGTTTTATGTCAGTGCATGTGAACAGCGAGATATCCATATACTCCCACCAGCCTCACACACACACACACACACATATAAAGGAAGGCTATGCTAGTCCAAGATAGGTGGATTTTCTTTCTTTCTTTCTTTCTTTCTTTCTTTCTTTCTTTCTTTCTTTCTTTCTTTCTTTCTTTCTTTCTTTCTTTCTTTCTTTCTTTCTTTCTTTCTGGCATAGGAGCATACACTAGAACAGCCTTCCTAAATCTGATGCCCACTTAAGGTGCTGACCAAACAAAGGCCTTCAGATCTGGCAGAGGCTGTCACTAGCAGAGGAAGAGAGGTGACTCTCGAGTTACCTTTTCCTTACACTCTTTCACCACCTACACTCTTCTGGAGATTTTCAGAGGGAAACACAGACTATAATGGTCAATGCAAAAGATGCCAGCATGGTGATGTCCTTAATAATGTTGTTATTTATAAACAAGCCAAATAACAGTTGAGATCTGGACTTCAAATATATGGTCACTTTTATTTATTTATTTATTTATTTATTTATTTATTTATTTATTTATTTATTTATTTATTTAGAATATTTTACCCCACCTTTCTGCTTGGAAAACGACCCAGGGTGGCTTACAATAATGAGGGACAATGTACAGCCTAGAACATTCAAAACATATTCAGGTTAAGAATAGGGAATTAGAAGAGGCATCTTACAGCATTAAAAGGTAACATTAAAGTTACCAAGGTACCAAGAAAGGCAGTTCATTACAATTGATGAAATAAAGCAATTCACTCAAAAACTCACAAACTCTGTATAATGATCATGATTATATTTAGAATTGGTCACAAAAGAAAACAAAGCATCTTCTTTGGTTATACACATAATTTTGCAAAGCAGCACAAGTAATATCAAGTGGAGTTGCTCTTTATATGATTAATAAAAGGAAACCACATACTTAAGAATGCATCATGAATTTCTTAATATACCCATTCATTGTGACAGTGATTCCATGAGAATCACGTTCCATCTCTTCAGTGTTTCATTGCTGCACTGTTTCAAACATTGCAGCTAGACACATAAAAAGGATCATATCTTTGTAGTTCAGATCTTAGGTTCACAACTGTTATCTGGCTTATTTATAAATAACAACATTATTGTGCCTCCCAACTTGTACGTAAATGCCTACCGACTGATGTAACAAATCCCATGCTTCTGGGGAAGCAAGGAAAGCCCATTTCAAATAAGATGTGTTAGCTTTAAAGTATCAGAAGACCTTTTTTAAGAAAGAAAGAAAGAAAGAAAGAAAGAAAGAAAGAAAGAAAGAAAGAAAGAAAGAAAGAAAGAAAGAAAGAAAGAAAGAAAGAAAGAAAGAAAGAAAGAAAGAAAAAGAACAGCATAGTCTAAAGCTGTTAAAAGCCTTCACTAGTCAGTTGCCCACAGCTTGTCTGGAGAGAAATATCCTGCCAACAGAAGGACAACACGGGAGCAGCCAGTGCTACCTCCTGTGGAATGAAGCTCCAGAGCCCAAAGACTGCTGTTTGTGGAGAGCTTCTTCCAGAGCCAGAATGGTTTTCGTGGCAACTAGAGATGGGCACAACTTGAAAAAAAAATTTTTCGAGGTGTCGTTAGTCGGGCCGGTCCCGTTTCGGGTCGTTTCCGGTTTTCGCGAAAATTCGCAAAAAATAGTCAGTTCGTTTTTTCGTTTTTTCGTTTTCATTAGTACTGGTTTTGGGGGGGAGCGGGCTCCTAGAGGCACCTCTGTGGGGTGGGTGCCTCCTCTGGCCCGCTATAAAGGGAAAGTGGGCTCCTGGAGGCACCCGTGGGTGCCTCCTGCCACTAGGAAGGGGAAGCAGGCTCCAAGAGACCCCTCTACATGGGGGTCTCCCCTCCTCCTGCTGCAAAATGCTATGCAATAGCCATATGGATATTGCATAACAGAATGTGCAGACAGTGAGACCAGTGAGAGTGATAGCGTCATGCCCGCCCTTCACAAGGCTCTGGCACCACCATGTCTCACACAGAAGGGAATTGTACTTGCTGCGTGTAGTGCAATGCAAGCAAGTAGATCTGGCTTTAAGGTGGCTTAGTGCAATGGCTAGGGTTAGGCTAGTGACGGGTAAGGTTATGGTGGGCTAGTGGGTTGCACCTCTGGGTGCCTCTCTGACCCACTAAGAAGACAGTCTGTGACGTATGGGTACGGAGTCAAGGGTTAGGGTTAGGGCTAGGGCAGGTTTTAGGGGGCTTTTGGGCACATCCCAGAAGTCTCCATGGCCAAGTGGCGCGACATGCGACTGGTGGGATGGCTCCAAAAATTTGCATGGTTGTCCACTCCCACATGGCTGGCCACTCGGCCAGCCCATCATTGCGCACTGCGCAGGTGTAAATAAAATAAAATAAAATAAAATCAATGGAGGACAGAGGAGGAGAGGAGAGACATTTTGTTGCAAGAAAAAACCCACTGCTACTGTGAAAAATCTGGCAGTTTATAAATTTTCGCGTGTTTCTGTTGTGCTTGTGTGTTTTTGGACCATGATTTCAAAAACAATATTGCGTTTGCCACCCCATTTTGGATCCCCCGCCCGCACCGCATGGCATGGCGAAATGGCGACTCGAGTCCGGCTGCCCAGGACGGGGGGAGGCGGGACCCCCCCTCCAGAAACCACCCCTCCGGTAGGTGCCCTGCGCCCTTAGTCAAGCAGGCATTTTTCCGCCTGCTTTTTTGGCCCGGGAATGGGTGGGGGGAGAGTTTAAAAGTTTTTTCCTGTGCCGTCCGTGCCGCTTGCTTGCGCTTTAATTGCGGGCGGGCGGCGGCGAGACTGGGCTTTTTGCTGGCTGCGAGCCTGCGGCGAGTCCCACCAGAGCAGCCCAGGACGGGGGATGAGGGGGGAGGCCGGGGACCTCCAGAAACAACCCCTCTGGTAGGTGCCCTGAGGCACGGCAGGCATTTTTTCCGCCTGCTTTTCAGCCGGGAACCGGTTTTTTTTAACTTTTAAAAACTTTTTTTCTGTGCCGCGTGGCATCGCGCAATCGCGCGATGCAAGGAACGAGTACGACAAATCAGACCAAAATTGTTCGTTCGTCGGTTCAAGCTCGAAGTCTGGCGGAGTAATTCCCGTTACCGTTTCCGTAGAGTAACGGAACCGAGTAACGGAAACGGAAACGGGAATACCGCTAAGTCGTGCCCATCTCTAGTGGCAACACTGTCGGCAAAGAGAACTTGCACTGCACCTCCTGAAATAGAATGATACCAGCCATAGAGGAAGGACAGGCACTGGCCAGCATTCTTTTGGAGTTTGTTTGAGCTTTATTTAACCTGAAGAAGTTAAGGGCGTGTCCTTAACAATCCCTGCTTGGTTGCACAAGCAAGATGCTCCTCGCCATCTCAGCAATTAGCGAAAATTAGCCACGGCAAGTTATGCAAGCCTTAGACAAATATCAGTAGAGATCTGGACAACTTTTGTTGTAAATCCCATGAAATTGTTTATTTTACCAGGTACTGGAGTTCTTGGGAAGATGCATAAGGGCCTTGTGTTCTACTGTACATAGGAGGGTCCTCTATGAGAAGGACTATCAGAGGAGTAGCTCCCTATCTGAAGGTGTGCTCTGTTTGAAGGCCTGTCCATCTCAGGTAACCTTTAAAAATAAAGATTCATGAGACCAGGGGACTTGAAATTGTCCATCAGCAGAAGAGCTGCTAAGAGAAAGTTAGTGAAGACACCTACCACAACCCTTCAGAGCTAATTTTATTTATGATGATGGTGTGGTTTTCCATTTTCTAGAGTGTGTGTGTGTGTTGTGTCGTTACAGTCATGACTGACTCTCCGTGCCCCCATTTCCATGGAGTTTTCTTGGCAGAAATACTGGAGTAGCTTGCCAGTTCCTACTCCAGATGCCTACAGTAGCTGGTATTCCCTGGTGGTCGCCCATCCAAGTACTAGCCAGGCCTGACCCTGCTTAGCTTCTGAAATCAGACGAGATCAGATGTGCTTAGGGCATATAATACTAAATTTGTTACTAGAGATGGGGACCAATCACCTGATTCATGGTTTGTCAAAGGTGATGAACCACAAACCACAAATTTAGACCCAGGCAAATGACAAACGATAAATCTTTTTGTTAGTTCATCAGGAGGACTCAAAAAAAACAACACAGAGAACAAAAACAATGGCAGTTTTACACAAATCTGAATCTTCTTTTATATTTTTGATGGCTTTTCTCTCTATTAGCAGTGTGCTAGTTTTTACTAGAGATGGGCACCAAACAAAAATATAGTGTTTTGTTTTGCTTTGTTTCGTTTCTCCTTTTGTTTCATTTTGTTTCATTGCTAATGAATTTTTAAAGAATTTTTGAAATGAAACGAAATGAAGTGAAATGATTCATTATGCTATATAATGGCTCCCCTTGGTCCTAGAGGCACCATTTGGGGGGGGGGGTAGCTTCTTTGGATTCTTCCCTTTAAGCCCCTCAAATCTGGGGTAGTTTGGGGTTCAGGGGGTTGAGTTATTAAACTCCAAAGGGGTCCCCCAGGAGAAAATCATTTCTAATTGACTCGGGAAGTGCTTAATAGCCCCCCATGCAGGGGAGTGATTAAGCACTTAGTCAATTACAAATGATTTCCCCTGAGATTTTAGGGCAGATATTTGAGAGCAGTTGGTGAGTCCGCTGATGTCATAGGACAAGGCTTTATGATGTCACAGCACTCAGACAGACATCTATTGGGACAACATCTGATTGGGGAAACAAGGTAACCTGAGTAAATTGGTCCAGAATCTGTGCAAACCTGGTTATCAGTTTTTTAAAAAAGATGGGCAGTTAGAAAAATGCATCTAGCAGCTGCGTAGCTTGACACCATTTCCACCGGGGCTTATATCCTTTGCGATATGCGACACTGCTGTTGTTTCTATTAAATGTGAAGTTTATTATGGTTGATCTATTATTTTAAAACTAAATTAATTTCTGACAATATGACATAGTTCATAAGGGGTGGGGCTTTCATAGTTTAAGTACTTCCACTCTTATAAGTCAGAATTAGAGATGGGCACGACTTGAAAAAAAAAATTTTCGAGTTGTCGTTAGTCGGGCCGGTTCCGTTTCGGCTCGTTTCCGTTTTTCGCGAAAATTTGCAAAAATTAGTCAGTTCGTTTTTTCGAGTTTCATTGTCGTTAGTACTGGTTTGGGGAGGGGGTAGCGGGCTCCTGGAGGGAGCTGCAGGAGTCAGCCAGAGCCACAAGTGACGGACTGGCAGACTCTTTGCACCCGCTGTGTCTCACGTACTTGCATGTAGTGCAATGCAAGTAGATCTGGCTTAGGGTTAAGACGGCTTAGCGCAACGGCTAGGGTTAGGCTAGTTACGGGTGAGGTTACGGTGAGTATTGGGGTGCATCTGGGTGCCTCTCTGACCCACTTAGAAGGACAGTGTACTGGCGTATGGGTTAGGCTTAGGGTTCGGGTTTGGGCTACGATTAGTGGGCTGTTTATGCCCGATTGGCACACCCCAGAAGTCTCTGTGGTCAACCTGGCCAAGTGGCCATGCGATTGGTGGAAAATTTGCATGGTCTACTCCCATGGGAGAGCCCATCATTGCAAATGTGCAGGTGTAAAAAATAAAATAAAATAAAATAAAATAAAATCAACGGAGACTTTTTTTTGCAAGAAAAACCCACTGCTGCTACTGTAATAATTCAAGCATTTAAAATAGCTAATTTTCGCATGTTTCTGTGGTGCTTTGGTGGGGTTTTGGGCAACAATTTCAAAAAAAATATTGCGGTTGCCATTTTGGATCCCCCCCCACCGCATGGCAAATGGATGCGCCCTCCCAGCCTGGTACAGTCAGCAAAACCTGGCCATGCGATTGGTGGAATGGCTCCAAAACTTTGCATGGTCCACTCCCAGGGCGAGCCCATCATTGCGAATGCGCAGGTGTAAAAAAATAAAATAAAATAAAACAAAATAAAATCAACGGAGACTTTATTTGCAAGAAAAACCCACTGCTGCTACTGTAAAAATTCAAGCATTTAAAATAGCTAATTTTCGCATGTTTCTGTGGTGCTTTGGTGGGGTTTTGGGCAACGATTTCAAAAAAAATATTGCGGTCGCCATTTTGGATCCCCCGCACTGCATGGCAAATGGATGCGCCCTCCCAGCCTGGTACCAGCAGCGCAGCAGTAGCAATAGCCAAGGAGAGGGGGGCGGGGACCCCCCCCCAAATAAAACACCCTTCTGGCCTGGTAGGTGCCCTCAGACAGTTTTCGCCTACTTTTAGGGCCGGGAATCGGGTTTTCTTTTAAAAACTTTTTTTCTGTGCCGCTTGGCATTGCGCGATGCAAGTAACGAGCACGACAAATCAGACCAAATTGTTCGTTCGTCGGTTCGAGCTCGAAGTCTGGGGCAGTGATTCCCGTTACCGTTTCCGTAGAGTAACGGAAACGAGTAACGGAAACGGAAACGGGAATACCGCTAAGTCGTGCCCATCTCTAGTCAGAATGAATCTTCCAGCCCAAATTATTGGAATGAATGGCCTCTAACTGGCAAAAGCTAGAGCAACCCTCTCAGCTCCTTGTCTTTCTCACAGTGCTTCTCTGTCAAGCAGGAAGAAAAGGAGACAACATGGTAACCCGATTGGGCTTTGCTCTGTATAAGGTGTGTGGACATAGAGTGTCTGCTTTCCAAAACATGGATATCGTATCCAGGCAACCTACAGGCGTCTTCATGCTCTGCCAATGAACCATTGGTCCAGCTTCTAGCAGGTACAGTTGGTTTCCCAGGCTTAAAAGCCACCTCACATACTACAATCATGCTTTATTTTCCTGTAACACTGCTGACCCTGACACTTGCTTCCTTGTCTATATCCCTAGAGAAGCATAGCAATTTCCTCAGATTTCAGCCAGTATCCTGAGCTCTGGATAACTTAGATGTCGTATCAAAGAAACATGGACTGACAAAAAAAAACCCACTGCAGCTTGAACTGATAAAGCTGACATTGTATCTCAAGGACATAATGGTACAGTCAAGCAAAAAGAGGACTTCTATGTGAGCTATTCTCTCTCTCTCTCTTCTTCTTCTTCTTCTTCTTCTTCTTCTTCTTCTTCTTCTTCTTCTTCTTCTTCTTCTTCTTCTTCTTCATCATCTTTCTCATCATCATCCTCTGCTTACTCTTTCTCATTATTTTTGTTCCTGTGATCATTATTTTATGCTAGCTTCTAAATAGTTTTTGCTTTCCTGCTTTTTCTATCCCTAGATTTAATCAGGGACCGAAAATGAAAAGAATTCACCTGCTAGCCAGCTATCACTGACCATCAGTGAATTGAACCCTGAGATATTGCACATAAAAGAGAGACTTGTACTGCTGCTCAGAACTACTGCTGTTCCAGACATTTCTGATCATGTGGGTGTTGAATTTTCTGTCTCAGAACCCATTTTAGATGCTTATAGTCCTGTAGATCATACAATCCCCCACTGCTGTGGTGAAAAAAAAATCTGTTTCTTCCATCTCTGAGGTTTGGATTCTATGAAACAGAACAGCTGTTGCCCTAAAAGGAAACAATCCTTGCTGATTAATTTTAGCAATGAAATCATGATTTCGCATCAGATATTACTGTTACTCACACCAGCAAGGTTACACAGAGAGTACAGGTTGGGGAAGGTGAGCTTTCATCAGTGCCAAGGGTATATAATCTGCATTCCTCCAGTTGCTATTGTCCAGGTCTCATCCTCAAGCACTGGTCAGTATGGCTGGAACTGGTGGTGCTAGTGTCCAAAACATCAGAAAGTATACAAGTTCCTCAACCCTTCCATGTCCTAGTAAAGTAGGGCCTTCCAGATGTGAATGAAGTCAGCATGCCTAGAACAAAAATATTGTGCAGAACTAAGATAATGATGAACTGGATGAGGATGAACAAATTGAAATTAAAACCAGACAAGACAGAGGCGCTTCTGGTCATTTGAAAGGGAGAACAAGGGATAGGGATGCAAGCGGTACTGGATGGGATCACCCACCGATTGAAAAAAAGAGGTGCACAGCTTGAGGGGTGGTCCTGGATTCATCTGTGAGCCTAGATGCCCAGGTCACAGCTGTGGCCAGGAGCGCATTTGCAGAATTAAAGCTGGTACACCACTTATGGCCATTCCTAGAGAAACCTGCTCTGGCTGCGGTAACTCATGCCCTTGCCCTAGTAATAGGACTACTGTAATGCACTCTATGTGGGACTTCCAATGAAAAGCCTCAGGAAACTTCAATGGGTCCAAAATTCAGCAGCCAAATTGCTGACTTGGACAGTTTCAGAGACCACATTACACCCCTACTAAAGCAGCTCCACTGGCTGCCAATCAGCTATCGGGCACAATTCAAAGTGCTGACGTTAACCTACAAAGCACTATACGACCTAGGTTTTAGCTACCTCAAAGATCGAATTTCACAATATGAACTGACTCATTTGCTAAGGTAATCAGGAGTCGCCTTTCTCTCCATCCTTCACAGGTACATCTTGTGTGAACACATGAAAGGGCCTTCTTGGCTGCTGTGCCCAGACTCTGGATCTCCCTCCCACTGGAGGTCAGGACTGCCCCACATCCACACCAGGGTTTAGGTATCTTGCAGCAGAATCTGCTTTGCTTGGGTATAAGAACTGGATTTTACTCTGTGCTTTTAATGTGACCATAATGAAAGTGCCCCATGATTAGAAATGTTTTGAAAGATAAGGGAGGATATTGAAAACAAATTAAAGAAAAATATAAATATAAAGAAAAATAAAACCCTAACCTGCACTCTCCTTTGAAAACATTCCTGGCTGATGCAAGTGAAACCTCTGTTAATCTCTCCTCCCACTCCTTTTTAGGCTTACCTGAGGCAGAATGTTCAAGACAATCCCCCACAATCCAGCAGGGAGAGAAAGGGTGCCACAGTTGGCTCACTTGTGATCATGTGACCTCCTCAAGGGCTCGTATTGCAATACATTGCTCGTTGATCAATGCAAAATTGATCGAAAATTTTTGCTTCTCTTGCAAAACACTCATAGACCAAGATACTCATAAACCAAGGTATTACTGTATTTCTTTATATCCCTATTTCTAACTATTGGCTATGCAAGTTAGTTAGAAGAAAAATGTAATTAACGATGTTATTATGAAAAAAATTTCATCCTCGGTAAATGGCAACCATGAATTAACTTTTTTGTTAGCTGCAACATTAGCAAAACACTCACGCAGAGACCTGATTTTTCTGCAGATGCTTATGTGATCAAAGTACCATTTTTGCACACAATGCAGTGTTTTTGTGTAAATTGCAAGGATTATGCACAAAAATGCTTTGCACGTCTTTTCTACCAAAAAGCACTGTGATGTCAAAAGATGCATAAAAGCTCGCCTAATCTATCCATGCAGAGAAAAAACGTTTGGTTTTTCTTTTTAAATAAACACATTTACACCCTTAGTGTCAATTCAACAACCATTGGAGGGCCCCCAACCTGCCCACTCTTGTACTACCACCGCTGCATACCAGTGAGAGGCTGAAGTCCATGTATATATCTAGGAGGGGAACACAGATAAGAGATTGTTACAGGGAGTGACACCAAGGGCACCCAGGCATGTTTTTGTTAAAGGTCTGTGAGATGGCAAACATAATTCTGAATAAATTCATCTCCAGCAATTCCAAGCTGCCCTGTTTTCAGATGGCATAAATTATTCTGAATTTAGTTTATAGCTTGTGATTGGATCAAGCGCAGTAGGTGTCCCAAGCTGCTGGTTCATTATATTTATTCTTCAGCTCTTACAGACATCTGCTGTTGGACTCGAACAGCGGAGAAAGCAGTAAGATGACCTAGTTCTAGATTGGGCCATTTTAAGCCATTTGAGTTCCAATTTTTCTTACAGATAAATGGTTGAGCCATCAAATCTAATCTGCTTCCCCTGCTGTTGTCCCTTCTTCTTTCCCCCCTTTTTATGGGCATCAACACTTTTCGGTTTCGTGATATCTAATCAAAACATTGGCAATAGTAATATATCAAACACATCCAACCATGGCAATAACAGAGTTATAAATGTGTGGTATGACTTAAAATGTAATAAAGTGATATCTTTGTTTACTGGAATATGTTTTATTGCTGTTCTTCTGGCTTTCTTTAAAGATGAATGGCCAGATAATCAAAGCATGACCCAAAGCAGCTAATGCAATGAAGCTGAGTTTCAAAAGCCATTTGGTGGTTGCTGTTTGACAGAATGTGTATGGTTTCGGCAATAGTTAGGGGAGGACCAGGGTGTAGTACACTGTGTATTAATAGAGAGTGTCTTGAAATGTTATAACAGCCTTTGCCACCTCCTCCTCTTCTGATATACATGGCTGAAAATCCTATCATCATCCACCAGATGGGACAGGACCAAATATATTGGACTGCTCTGAAATATTGATTCCATCTTCTAGAGTAGACATTAATTCCATTCAGGAACATCACTCTACTGGGGGGGGGGAGCTTTGGCAGTATAATTCTTTTGAAACAAGCCAGCTGGATGGATCAGGGGCTTAGGTACCTAGCTGCAGAGCCAGAGGTTGCAAGAGTGATTCCCCACTGTGTCTCCTGGGAGAAGAGGTAGTCTGTTTGGCCTTGAGAAAGCTGCAAAATGCCAGGGTGCCTCCAGAAGAAGGGAATTATAAACTATTTCTGTTTATTCACTACCTGGAAAACAAGAAAAGAGGAGCCATAAATCAGAATTTATTTGATAGCACATTATTATTATTATTATTATTATTATTATTATTATTATTATTATTATTATTATTATTATTATTATTATTATTATTATTATTATTATTATTATTATTATTATTATTAGAGATGGGTACGGAACGAACATTTTTTCTTTCCATTACCGTTTGTTGTTTCTGTTACACAACGAAACGACAAACAAAAATTGTGCTGAAAATGAAATGAAACGAACAGAACCACGAAAATAGAGGTCATTACGTTTCGTTTCCATTAATAGCGACGCACAATGAAATGAGCTGTTTTAAATGTTAAAAAATGCCCTGGACATCCATAAAAATGCAGCGATAATTATTTATATTGTCTGATAATACCTACCAGGGGGGTTGGGGTCCTTAAAACGTTTGTTTTAGTCTTCTCTCATCATGATGTATTTTTCTTTTCCCTTTAAAATGGATGTTGCCACCAGCCACAAAATGGAGGCAAGCCATGTGATGAGATCATGTCCAACCAATAGCATGCCCAGGTTGCAGACTGGGTGGGCAGGTCTGGCAGCCACAGAGGGCATAAAAAGCTCTAGCAGCCCCCGTGCTCCTTGCAGTCTCTGGTGGGAGTTAGGGTGGGATTGCTGTCTCTGCTGCGACTCTAGCTTCAGTCCTGCAGCCTCCCTGTGTGCGTGCGTGCTGCGTACCTCTTGGTGAGTACCCTCCCTTGCCCCGCAGTGCAGTCGCTCTGCGGCTGCCTTGCACCCTGGGCAACTCCCGCCGCTGCATTTGCAGCCTCCCTGCATATCTAGTCTATACTGTGTCTTTGCCAGCATCCATTTTTTTTAGTGTTTTCCCTCTAGTCTGGGGCGTTGGGGGATGCCTGGGCACGGAAATGCTTTAAAAATCGCGCAAAAGTGGGTAGAAACGACAAAAAAAATGAAAAATGGTAACAAAATTTTTCAAAAATTTCACGACAGATGGAAACGAACCAAAACAGACCTCTCAACAACAAATGAAAAACCGAAACACCATTTTTCTGTTTCGTGCCCATCTCTAATTATTATTATTAAATTTATTTATTTGTTTGTTTATTGTGTCACCTGGTATATTTTAAATGGTATTCAAAATACTACACTTCTTTTTTTTCTAAGAGAGAGAGAGAGAGAGAGAGAGAGTTATATAGAAAAATGAGCATTTCATATATATATATATATATATATATATATATATATGTTTTCGTAGATTTTCACGGGTATAGGTATGCATGTTAGGGTGGATTCGGGTTTCTTCCCGTGTAGAAATCTGGTTGTTTTGGCGACGTTTCGACGAGGTCTCACTCGTCATCTTCAGGCTGGTGTTCTGGCTTCTTTCTTCTTGAAGCAAAGCGTGATCTCAGTTGAAGTCCTTCTATAAATACTGCTGGGGGTGTGTGGTTTGCTTGCTCTGTTGCTGATTGTAGGTTCGTTTGTTCTTTTGTGATCTGCTGTGTGGCTGAGGCGATCGTTAAGGGCTTAACTGCTGGTGGGTTAGATGGCTGTTTAGAGACATCATGTGTGGGTGAGGTGCTGGATGTGTGTCTATTAGCCTTTTGTTTCTTAACGACCTTGGTGATGGGTGTTCTGGCAGCATCCTGGGCTTTGGTGGAGTGGGGTCCTGTGTCTTGTGAATTCATTTTGGTCTGGCTGCGTGTCTGTGGTCTCCCAATGTTTTTTTGGCGTGTGTAAGTGTGCTCCATGTGGTGGCTGGAGTGGGGGAGTAGCGGTAGATGGTGCAGTCGTGGTTTTGTTACTGGATGGTGGTTTCGTTTCATCTGTGGGAAGGGTCTGGGTTTGTGTTTGGTGTGGATGGAAGGTGGTGGCATCTTGTGTCCTTTTGGACCTGGTGTCAGTCTTTGTGACAGAGGCTCGTCTGTTGACCAGGGCTAGTTTCCAGATGTCAGGCAAGCAGGAGGTGTCATCACGTTTATTCATGTTGTTTGGGTGTTTCTCTATTTCAATGGCTTCCATGATTATTCGACTGTTGAAGTGTTCAGTTTTGGAGATGAGTTTGGTTCTTTTAAAATCAATTTCATGACCTGTTGTTTTTATGTGCTGGAAGAGAGAGGAAGATTTTTCTTCTTTTTTACTGCGTTCTTGTGTTCTGCGATGCGTGCGCTTATTCTCCTGTTTGTCTGTCCGATGTATGTGGCTGGGCAGACTTTGCATGGTATTTCGTAGACTCCTTGGTTTTCTAGCTCAATCTTGTCTTTGGGGTTTCTTAAAATGTTGGCTATTTTTTGTTCGGTGCAAAAGGCTGTCTTGATATTGTGTTTGTGGAGAATTTTGCTTATTTTGTCTGTGGTGCCTTTGATGTAAGGGAGGAGGGCAGTGCCGTTGTTCTCTTCTGTTTCTTGGTTCTTGGGGGGTGTTTCCTTTTGGATTAGTTTGGTGATGGTGTTTTTTTGGAATCCGTTCGCAATTAAAGCATTCGAGAGAGTGTGTAATTCAGTTTTTAGGTGGTCTTTGTCAGCGAGGCGTTTGGTTCTGGAGATGAGGGTTTTTGCTACGGAGTTGATCTGTGCAGGGTGGTGGTGTGATTGTGCATTTAAGTAGCGGTTTGTATGTGTTTTTTTCCGGTAGATGGTATGTCCTAAGGAGCCGTCGGGTTTTTTGTAGATTAGGACGTCCAGGAAGGGGAGTTGGTTGTTGGCTTCTATTTCCATAGTGAATTGTATTTTGGGGTGTAGGCTGTTGAGATGTGTGAGGAAGTTGTTCAGTTTGTCTTTCCCGTGTGGCCAGATAACAAAGGTGTCGTCAACATATCTGAGCCAGAGTTTGGGTTTATGTTCGGACTTCTACACGGGAAGATTTCTACACGGGAAGAAACCCGAATCCACCCTAACATGCATACCTATACCCGTGAAAATCTACGAAAACATATATATATATATATATATATATATATATATATATATATATATATATATATATATATATATATATATATATATATATATATATATATATATATATATATATATATATGCATGTTAGGGTGGATTCGGGTTTCTTCCCGTGTAGAAATCTGGTTGTTTTTGGCGACGTTTCGACGAGGTCTCACTCGTCATCTTCAGGCTGGTGTTCTGGCTTCTTTCTTCTTGAAGTAAAGCGTGATCTCAGTTGAAGTCCTTCTATAAATACTGCTGGGGGTGTGTGGTTTGCTTGCTCTGTTGCTGATTGTAGGTTCGTTTGTTCTTTTGTGATCTGCTGTGTGGCTGAGGCGATCGTTAAGGGCTTAACTGCTGGTGGGTTAGATGGCTGTTTAGAGACATCATGTGTGGGTGAGGTGCTGGATGTGTGTCTATTAGCCTTTTGTTTCTTAACGACCTTGGTGATGGGTGTTCTGGCAGCATCCTGGGCTTTGGTGGAGTGGGGTCTTGTGTCTTGTGAATTCATTTTGGTCTGGCTGCGTGTCTGTGGTCTCCCAATGTTTTTTTTGGCGTGTGTGAGTGTGCTCCATGTGGTGGCTGGAGTGGGGAGTAGCGGTAGATGGTGCAGTCGTGGTTTTGTTATTGGATGGTGGTTTCGTTTCATCTGTGGGAAGGGTCTGGGTTTGTGTTTGGTGTGGATGGAAGGTGGTGGCATCTTGTGTCCTTTTGGACCTGGTGTCAGTCTTTGTGACAGAGGCTCGTCTGTTGACCAGGGCTAGTTTCCAGATGTCAGGCAAGCAGGAGGTGTCATCACGTTTATTCATGTTGTTTGGGTGTTTCTCTATTTCAATGGCTTCCATGATTATTCGACTGTTGAAGTGTTCAGTTTTGGAGATGAGTTTGGTTCTTTTAAAATCAATTTCATGACCTGTTGTTTTTATGTGCTGGAAGAGAGAGGAAGATTTTTCTTCTTTTTTGACTGCGTTCTTGTGTTCTGCGATGCGTGCGCTTATTCTCCTGTTTGTCTGTCCGATGTATGTGGCTGGGCAGACTTTGCATGGTATTTCGTAGACTCCTTGGTTTTCTAGCTCAATCTTGTCTTTGGGGTTTCTTAAAATGTTGGCTATTTTTTGTTCGGTGCAAAAGGCTGTCTTGATATTGTGTTTGTGGAGAATTTTGCTTATTTTGTCTGTGGTGCCTTTGATGTAAGGGAGGAGGGCAGTGCCGTTGTTCTCTTCTGTTTCTTGGTTCTTGGGGGGTGTTTCCTTTTGGATTAGTTTGGTGATGGTGTTTTTTTGGAATCCGTTCGCAATTAAAGCATTCGAGAGAGTGTGTAATTCAGTTTTTAGGTGGTCTTTGTCAGCGAGGCGTTTGGTTCTGGAGATGAGGGTTTTTGCTACGGAGTTGATCTGTGCAGGGTGGTGGTGTGATTGTGCATTTAAGTAGCGGTTTGTATGTGTTTTTTCCCGGTAGATGGTATGTCCTAAGGAGCCGTCGGGTTTTTTGTAGATTAGGACGTCCAGGAAGGGAAGTTGGTTGTTGGCTTCTATTTCCATAGTGAATTGTATTTTGGGGTGTAGGCTGTTGAGATGTGTGAGGAAGTTGTTCAGTTTGTCTTTCCCGTGTGGCCAGATAACAAAGGTGTCGTCAACATATCTGAGCCAGAGTTTGGGTTTATGTTCGGACTTCTGTAACGCGTTGGTTTCAAAGTGTTCCATATATAGTTTTGCGATGACCGGTGAGAGGGGTGATCCCATGGGTGCTCCTTCTATCTGTTTGTATCTTTGTCCATTGTGGATGAAGTATGTGTTGGTTAGGCAGTGGTTGGTCAGATCTAGGATGTGCTTGGGGGGGTTGTATTTGTTGTGGATAGCTGTCAAGGCTTCTTGAATGGGCACTTGTGTGAAGAGCGAAACAACATCGAAGCTCACGAGTAGGTCATTGGGTTGTAGGTCTTGTTTCTTTATAATTTCTATGAAGTGGAACGAGTTTTGTACGTATGAAGAGATGGATTCTGCATGGGGCTGGAGTTGTTTGGCAAGAAATTTGGCGAGGTTTTGTAGGGGTGAGCCTATGGAGCTGACTATGGGTCTGAGAGGTGTTCCTTCTTTGTGAATCTTGGGGAGGCCGTAGAGCTTGGGGCATCTGGATGATTTCTCTCTGGGGATGATGCTTGGCTTGATTTCTTCACTTAAGGGTGAGGCTTTTATTTTGGCTTTGGTGGTTTTTTCCAGGTAGGTGGTGGGGTCTGTGTTCAAAGGTATGTAAGCAGGGTCTTGTAGTAGGTTGGATAGTTTGGCTTGGTAGTCAGATGTGTTCATCACCACTGTGGCATTGCCTTTGTCTGCTGGGAGAATGATTATGTTGTTGTCTTTCTTCAGGTTGGTGAGGGCTTTTTGTTCTTCTTTGTGTAAATTGCTTCTGGGTGGTTTGCTGGAGCAGAGGATATTGGTGACTTCGAGTCTGATTTTGTTGGCTTCATCTGGGTTGATTTTGGTTAGGCTGGCTTCCACTCCGCATATGATGTTTTCAGTGGGGATGTGTCTGGGGGCGACTGCAAAGTTGAATCCTTTGGACAGGACTTTGGTCTCTGCGGTGGTGAGTGTCCTGTCTGATATGTTGTGAACTGTTTGTTTCATGGGCTGCTGTGGGGGGTTGGGCTTCTGGCGTTTTTCCAGTTTGTGGAGTTTGTTGGTGTGTATGTCTGTCTTGTGGGAGGTCTCTGTTTCAGCTCTCCAGGCGGCGAGTTGCTTGGATTTGTTCCAGAGTGTTGGGTGGATTTTGTTGCTGAGTTTGAGGTGGAGAGTGAGTAGGTCTCTGTTGGTTTGATCTAGTAGGTATCTTTTCTTGTGTAGTTCGTTTCTGATTAGGGCTAGTTCTGTTCTTTTCAGGATCCTTTCGCTGGATGGGGTTTTTGAGTGGAATTTCAGTTGGAAGCTTGTGGGGATCACACATATATATATATATCCTAAAAAAAAGAACAAGATTGTGCTGTTTTCCGTCTCTGCTCAGTATCTGTTTCAGCTGGCAGCTGAGTCTTGCCTCATGACTGACTTGGGGACATCAGTTGCACCAGCCCCATCTTGTATCATTTCAATCTAGTACCAGTGCTGGCAGTGAGACAGGAACTATTATACTGCAGAAGAAATATTGCCCTTTAGCCAAGTACAGTATATAGATGGATTTTGTGTTTTCCATTTACAGTCTGTAAACAAATGTTTGCAGGTAAAAATTCAGCAGAGCTAAGCTAGTAACAGAGATATCTGATATGGGATAGTGGATAGATTGTTGCAGAAACACTCAAAAGATGTGCAGGGACTCAGGAGTCCTGTGTCAGGGTTTTAAAACGTGTCTTTTCCTGCCACACGAGTCCCCTTTGGTCCAAATAATTAAAAATAACAAAACAAAACCCCTTGTTCTTGTGGAAGATGTTTAACTTTAGCTTTGGCTTGATGTGCTCCTCGGGTTCTTCAGGCTGCTATCATACAGTCCTGGAGGTGGCGTATGAAGGGATGGAGGACCATCTAGAGCAGTGATGGGGAACCTTTTAGAGACTGAGTGCCCAAACTATGATTCAAGACCTACAAATTTTTAGCAAAGTGCCAATACAGCAATTTAGCCTGAATACAGGTGGCTGTGAAGGGGTGACGTCGGGTGCCCACAGAAAGGGCTCTGAGTGCCACCTTTGGCACCAGTGCCATAGATTCACCAACGCTGATCTAGATGGTTCACTCTGAATATTGGGAGAGAGGTCAACCTCCAGAGCTAGTTTTTCTTTATTGATGATGCTCTGACATCTGCTGAGCATGTATGCAGTGGTGTGTGTGTGATGTTACAATTGTTTGGAAGCTAATTGATGGAGTGTGTTGGCCGGATAATAAGTTTGTAACTAATATAATCACTCTGAGAAATGTATGAAGGATCTATTTAAGGAAAGCAAAGGAAAGAAAGTTCCCTAAACATATTTCTAGAAACCTTTAGAGCTGGCTTCCCTATATGCACGTGTAGGGATAGCCATTCCTCCCCCAACTAAGAGCAAAAGGAAGCAAATGTGACCCCAGAGATAAAAGAGACAACAAATACCATTCAAGTGTTGTTTACTAAAGGAAACTCAATGTGGGTGGAGGGGAGTGCAGTAGTTCCTCTACTTCTGCCCATATTTTTGTTTCTCTCCGATATGTGAGCGGTGGAAAATCTGAGAAGGAAAAGCTCCATCCCTTGCAGGGGCCTCAAGTACCTGATTTACAAGGTCATGAGTGGCCTGGAGATAGTGGAGGCTGTCCTTCCTCAAAATCATCTCCCTCCAGATGTAAGAGAATGATGTAGGTGATGACAGAGGAAGTCAGGACTATAGCACTCCCCTCTATCCTGATTACACTTACCACATAACAACTGCATGGGGTTTAAGACTATATGAATTTCCATGCCAATCTAGAGAAGTAAAGAATGAAAACTCCAGAGTAGTCTATCTACCTCACTCCAACACTGCATTTGTTAGTGTTCTGTTCCAACAGAAGAATGTATCCTGTGACTCTCAGGGGAAAATATGGCTTGCGGTGTCCAAATACCACTTTATTCCCTGACTCATGTGGGGATTATTTTTATGGAATGATATTACCTTAGAGGTATAGCTTATTCCCTTCTCGCTGGAACAAAAATGAGCAACCCCCCCTCTTTTCAATATTCAAGTTTTGTTTTGTGATAGGGTTGCACCTTCACCTTTGCAGGGTGACAAAATGAAAAACCTGTCTTCCTGCTACCGTTTGCCTTACTGATGAATCTCAGCAGGGTATGGGAGAAATTAGGTCCTTTTGCCTCCATTTCTCCATCTCCTCCTCTATATGATTATTTGGGGAATTCCTGCCCCCTCCAAACAGTCAGATTTCTACTGAGCAACTCCCTCCTCCATCACCATGACTGGGTTGCTCCAGAAGGCCTCCAAACCTCTCAGGAGGTTGCCTTTTAAATGTATCGTTACTTGTTTGCTACTCCTTCTTATTGTTTTGTTTGCAAGCCATCTCTGTGCTTTGAATGGATTGTCACAGTACAGTTCAGAGCTGGGGTGGGTCTTTCTTTCTTTCTTTCTTTCTTTCTTTCTTTCTTTCTTTCTTTCTTTCTTTCTTTCTTTCTTTCTTTCTTTCTTTCTTTCTTTCTTTCTTTCTTTCTTTCTTTCTTTCCCATTTGGTGCTGGTGCTTCTGAAGAAATTTCCCCTGCTGTTGCCTTCAGCGTGTTCATTGGGACCAAGATGTTGCCATGGATAAGAATTTTTGTGATGAAAACAAATCAGTGGAAAACACATTAATGAGTTTTCATGGGGGAGGGGAGGAGGGACCAGTGTCACTAGCTGACAAATACTTTCTGTTTCTGATTTCCCATTTTTCAGGCGTGACTTCTGAGAGAGAGAGAGAGAGAGAGAGAGAGAGAGAGAGAGAGAGAGAGAGAGAGAGATTTTAATTTATTTAAGCAAAGGGATAGAGTGATACAGTCATCAGAAACCCAGAAAAGGCCATGTTGCCTTATTCCTATTGCTTCTACCGACAGCTGTCCTCAAGCGGTAAGTGCATGCTTAAGTCAAATGCTGCTATTTTGGGCCCAGAGCAATTTTCTTCCTCCTGCAAAGAAACACATTCTGCTATTCAGTTAGAAGAAAATTGATACTTTCCGTCCCTCTTGTAGTGTGAAACCTGCACCTTTTGATGCCACACAGCTATGTGCTGCTTGGATCTTAGAGAATTAGCAACAAAATGACTCACTGGAACTTTACTAAAGAAATTCTCTGTCCACTCGACACTTTTACTCTTGTCACACATTTAATTCAGTGCAGACCCAAGATATCTTTCTGCCTGAAGCATAGCCCAAATCCATTCCCCACAGTGAATGCTATAACAAGTCCTGCTGCACTGCCGAGACACTGATTTTCCCCCATTTCTCTGCATCCCTTCACAATGCCAGCTATAAGCAGGTCAGTTTAACTCTCTTCATGACAGGTATGTTTGCACTGTTGCACTGATCCAGTTGTGGAGTATCTCATCTGAAGGAGATCATTTAGCAATCAGAGCATATCCAGAGGAAGGTGTCTGGAGAACTGTTGGAAGATATGTTTACCCTGGACAGATAATATTAAGTAAAAACGTAACAGTTTTCAAATATTAGTTTTTCCTTGGCCAGAAACCCTGGCCAGCACAGCTGATGATGAAGGCTTCTGGGAACTGAAGTCCAAGAACACCTGAGTTACCCAAAGTTGGGAACCACTGTAATAGAGGGATTAAAACTATTGTAATGTGGAAGATGGGGGAATGAGCAAGACTGAGACTAATGCATTTAGACTGCAGAGTGTAGATTATGGATAAAAGTTAAAGCTGGGTTGGCGGTGTTATCAGACATACTGGGGCAACTGCCACAGGTAGTAGAATTCAAGTGTCACTTCTTCAGAAGTGGCTCTGAACTGTGGCATAGGGAGCATCCCAGCCCAACAATCTTAGATGGTACCCCCCCCCCTCTAAAAAGGTAAAGGTAAAGGTTCCCTCCACAATTGCATGCTAGTTGTGTCCAGCTCTAGGGTTAGTGTTCATCTCTCTTTCTAAGCCAAAGAGCCAGTGTTGTGCAAGACTGAGGCCATGTGGCCGGCATGGCTGAATGCATTTCTGTGCACGGAACACTATTTACCTTCCTGCTTTTTATGGTGGTTCCTATTTATCTACTTGCATTTACTGCTAGGTTGGCAAGAGCTGGAGTTAACAGTGGGAGCTCGCTCTGCTGCGTGACACCTGGGATTCGAACCGCTGAGGTGCCGACTTTGCAGATGACATTTCAGTGCTCTAACCCACTAGGCCACCCCCCTCTAAACTGCCTATTTTATCATGAAAGAAAATTACATTGTTAGTTGGTTATTTTGTAACTGAATTTGTATTACCAGAGACTGAAAGAAGTACTTGTAGGTGTTTATGCCTCTTCCTGCCTCTTCTTACTTGCATACCTTGACTGTGATAGGTAGAGAGTGCCTTGGGCAGAATTCATAGAACGTCCCTAGATTTGGAAAACTTCCCTGATAGCAAGAATTGCTCATAAACAAAATAGGCTGCTTCATGGGGTGGTAAGCTCTACCTCTACTCCAGACATGTCCAAACTTGACCCTCCAGATGTTTTGGACCACAACTCCCAGAATTCCAAACCAGTATATCCAGTGGCAAAGGACTGTGGGAGTTGTGGTCCAAAACATCTGGAGGGCCAAAGTTTGGACACGCCTGCTCTACTCAGTGAAACTGCAACAGTGTACTATAGTTACTACAGTACTGATTTATGTAACATATAGACATGTATGTGTGTTTATGCATCAGACATGTCACTGATACAGCTACATGTATCATATCATTTGATTTCCTTGCCAATTCATCCTTACTGAAATGTTTGCCTCACCTAGAAAGGACACGACGCAGAAACTGTGGGGCCTCTCTCTCTTTCTGAAACATAATCTCAATTATTTCCCACAGCTTCACAAACGTTGCACGATACAAGCCATAACCGCAAGCCCAGTGTGTCACAAATGCGTTAAGAGTGATATGCAATCAGAGAGCTGCTGTGGGAATCAAAGAATGGTGGATCTGCAGAAGAAAGACCAGCGACATCAGGTCATCTGGTTCAAGTCTCTAAAAGAAAAGGACTGTTTCTTATTCTACATTATATTTTCCGTTCTGTCCTCGAGTATAGCTTTACGAATGTCAAGTGCAGCGTTCCCCATGGGAGACCATCGTGCATTTCATTTGGTTTACATTTTCAGAAGCTTCTCCTGATGTGCTGTCTATTTGCTCAGTTTTGAACACCTCCAAATTAGCCTTGCTCCTTTCCCAAGAACTGAGAAATCTGCCCAGTGCATGTTCCCTCCTTATTTGTCAATCAGTGTCTTTCTCTTAAAATCTTTTTCTTAACTTCTTACCTGGATATCAAGTAATATATAAAGGCAAACTACACCTTTGTATGTTTGTCAGATGAAAATGCATGTAGTTATTTTATTTTATACAAAGCCAACTCTTTAATATGAGGTAGAGAGCCCCAACAAACCAAAGCTATTTGCAATCAGACCAAGAATAACACAGTGAGATATAAGTCATTGAGTTGAGGGGCAAGACTTTATTTAACCTGAACATAACAAGATGTGCAAAGCTCTTGACACCATAGGATACTACTAATGAAGAAGGTTGGCAGCTATTAGGCAGAACCAGCAAATTGCAGCAAAACTCATTGTCCAAAGCCCACTTGGTGCAACTATAGAAAGAAACTATGGATCAGCTGTGCACTTGCTTTGCTTTAGGATGAGATTTTCATTGGCCATTAGTGCTGAAAGAGTTGTTCCTATTCACTCTCCTATAGAGACCCACACATAAATGGGTGATAGTGTATGGAGAGGTGCCTCAACCAAAATTTGGAGACTGAGATATCTTCTGCTTGCTTGTAAGCAAACAACAAGCAAAGACGGAAACAAGACGAAGAGCATCTTCTACACCTAGATCTAGTCAGGGTGAAGCAATCCCTGAGTTCCCAGATTCTGGGCTCTTGCTCTTGGTTCTGTCCCCTTCACAGGATAATTTGGTAGGGGCATGGGATAGGGACGTCTCTTTTACAGCTCCCAGAATTTAGAACTCCCTCCCACGGGAGATTAGATTAGCCTCATTAGCAGTAGTGTCCTTCCACAAGTAGGAGAAGACCCTTCTCTTCAGGCAAGCTTTCCCTTAGTGTCTGGCTGCCTGAGTGGAGATTTCAACTGGGTGGTTATTAGAGATGGGCACGACTTAGCGGTATTCCCGTTTCCGTTTCCGTTACTCGTATCCGTTACTCTACGGAAACGGTAACGGGAATTACTCCCCCAGACTTCGAGCTCGAACCGACGAACGAACAATTTTGGTCTGATTTGTCGTGCTCGTTCCTTGCATCGTGCGATGCCACGCGGCACAGAAAAAAAGTTTTTAAAAGTTAAAAAAACCCGGTTCCCGGCCAAAAAGCAGGCGGAAAAATGCCTGCTGTGCCTCAGGGCACCTACCAGAGGGGTTGTTTCTGGAGGGAGGTCCCCGGCCTCCCCCCCATCCCCCGTCCTAGTGGGCTGCTCTGTGGGACTCGCCGCAGGCTCGCAGCCAGCAAAAAGCCCAGTCTCGCCGGCCGCCGGCCGCCGCAATTAAAGCGCAAGCAAGCGGCACGGACGGCACAGGAAAAAACTTTTAAACTCTCCCCCCACCCATTCCCGGGCCAAAAAAGCAGGCGGAAAAATGCCTGCTTGACTAAGGGCGCAGGGCACCTACCGGAGGGGTGGTTTCTGGAGGGGGGGGTCCCGCCTCCCCCCCATCCTGGGCAGCCGGACTCGCGAGTCGCCATCGCCATGCCATGCGGTGCGGGCGGGGGATCCAAAAATGGGGCGGCGAACGCAATATTGTTTTTGAAATCGTGGTCCAAAAACACACAAGCACAACAGAAACACGCGAAAATTTATAAACTGCCAGATTTTTCACAGTAGCAGTGGGTTTTTTCTTGCAACAAAATGTCTCTCCTCTCCTCCTCTGTCCTCCATTGATTTTATTTTTTTTTTTATTTTTTTTACACCTGCGCATTGGATGGGCTGGCCGAGTGGCCAGCCATGTGGGAGTGGACGACCATGCAAATTTTTGGAGCCATCCCACCAGTTGCATGACCACTTGGCCATGGAGACTTCTGGGATGTGCCAAAAAGCCCCCTAAAACCTGCCCTAGCCCTAACCCTAACCCTTGACTCCGTACCCATACGTCACAGACTGTCTTCTTAGTGGGTCAGAGAGGCACCCACCACAGACTCCTTGACTCCGTAACCCATTCTTAGTGGGTGCAACCAGAGGTGCAAGCCACTAGCCCACCGTAACCTTACCCGTCCACTAGCCTAACCCTAGCCCTTGCACTAAGCCACCTTAAAGCCAGATCTACTTGCTTGCATTGCACTACACGCAGCAAGTACACTTCCCTTCTGTGTGAGACATGGTGGTGCGAGAGCCTTGTGCAGGGAAGGCATGATTCTATCACTCTCACACTGGTCTCACTGTCTGCACATTATGTTATGCAATATCCATATGGCTATTGCATAGCATTTTGCAGCAGCAGCAGGTGAGGAAAGGAGACCCCCATGTAGAGGGGTCTCTTGGAGCCTGCTTCCCCTTCCTAGTGGGTGAGGATAGGGGGCACCCACGGATGCCTCCAGGAGCCCACTTTCCCTTTATAGCGGGCCAGAGGAGGCACCCACCCCACAGAGGTGCCTCCAGGAGCCCGCTCTCCCCCCAAAAAACCAGTACTAACGACAACGAAAAAACGAACCGACTAATTTTTGCGAATTTTCGCGAAAACCGGAAACGACCCGAAACGGGACTGGCCCGACTAACGACAACTCGAAAAATTTTTTTTTCAAGTCGTGCCCATCTCTAGTGGTTATACCTCACTGCTTTGAACTTATATTGTTGCTGTCCTTGTTTACCACTTCTTAGTCTGGTATTTGTCTGATATATTTAAGTATTTGCATAACACTCATTGTTACTGTCTTTTAATGATTTAAGCTGCCTTGAGTCCTTTTTAAGGAGAAAGGTGGGTTTAAATAATTAAATAAATAAATAAATAAATAAATAGAAAGAAAGAAAGAAAGAATGAATGAATGAATAAAAGAATGAAAGAAAATGGCAGCCTCCCTGCTGTTTCTCCTAGCCTTTCAAACTATCCTCCTCCAAAGTTTAAGGAAAGGGTTATATATGCCATACTGGCCACATGGCCATGGACCTGCACAACATTGGCTCTTCGTCTTGAATACGGAGATGAGCACTGCCCCTAGAGTCGGACATGACTAGCATGCATGTGCAAGGGCAACCTTTATCTTTTTACCTTTATATATGCCATACAACTTACTGTAGGCCTCCTGCACAGGCCTGCTGCCTCAGGTGTGATAAAGGCCCCTATCCCACTGCCAGTGTTTGAGAAAAGTTGAACTGCCAGGACTGTCAGTCCCCCCCCCCCCCCGGAATGAGGGAGAGTCCCCATTTTGTCTATCTCTTTCCAACCACTGAACGTCTTGGATTGTGTCTGCCAGCACCTTGCCCGTCCTGCCATCTCTACTTCTGGGCAGCTGGGCTGATTGGCTACTAGAGAGGGAGCATGGGAGTGGGCTATGAGGGCAACAGTGTCAGTCCTTTGGGATGGGGGTGCTTTTGCCCAAGGCTCCACAAAACCTAGACCTGTTGGTCTTCTTTTTAATCAGCGTGTAGCCTTCTAGCTTCTTTGACAATACAGTTCCCCTCAGCCTTAACCCTTCCTGCCCGTGATGTAAGATCATGGAAACTGCAGTCTGGCACAGTCACACTGTCCTCATCCCTGCTTGTGCAACCAATTTAGTGGTTATGGTACATTTCCCTGTACTGGAGACTATTATCTACTATTGCATTGCTCACTGTTAACTTTACAACAATGAGTACTTGCCTTGGGGGAACCATTTCACAATCTATTGCATCTCATCATTACCATGCTGTTGTACCTGAGGACACATCTGAACCAACTGACTATAAACAGGCAGTTAATTTTATTCTTTCTCTTTTGAAGCATTTTCTTCATTTTGGTTTAAGTTTATTGGACTTCATTGATGATACCATGCATAATATGCCTTTCTAGATATGACTCTAATTGCCTCTCAGTTCTTTTCATTGAAGGGTACACTTACCTCACTGACTGGACAAACCTGTCCAGTCAGATATGTTAAATGATGAGAAACTTCCTTGTAGGCCATGTTCATCTGAATTATTCCAACATGGACTCTTCTGTATGACAAAGACTGGGCACAGTTCACTTGTTCTGACTGTCAGCTCCAGCACCAAGTGTGGACAGAAACAGATCAATGCAAAGTGCTGGTGGGAATGCAACAACTGAAAATCCCAACCTGGTCTAGACCAAAAATGATCAAGAAATGCTTGAGAAATTTGAAGTGCAATGCTAAAACTGGATTTCAACTTTCTAAGAAGGCAATTTATACTGAAGCATGTGTAGCATTCAGAAGGGGTTTATTTATTTATTTAATTATTTATAGAGCTTCTATACCGCCCATCTTCCTGTAGGAACTCTGGGCGGTTCACAACATTAAATCAAATACAACCAATTAGGCAGACACACAAGACTACAATAACAATAGCAACAATTTTAAAAAAAGCGACCTAGCAAGATCTGCAGGATGGCGGCAAACTGCAGCTTGGGAGTATATCGACAGATGGCAGAGGAGGGAAAAAAAGAAAGAAAAAACTAAACTAAACTAGGTCATCAAAGGCCTCCCGGTAGAGAAAGATCTTTAACGCCCTCCGGAAGGCCGGCAGGGACTCTGCAAGGCGCACATCACTAGGAAGATGGTTCCAGAGAGTGGGGGCCGCCACAGAGAAGGCCCAGTTCCAGGTCGAGGTTTTCCGGGCCTCTCTGGGTGTGGCCACCCGAAGCGAGTGCGCCCGCGACGTCCTCATTGGATGGCCCGAAGTTGACCGCTGGGTGATTCGCTCTGCCATGTAATCAGGTCCTAGGCCATGGAGGGTTTTATAAACTAAAACCAGGACCTTGAATCTAATCCGGGATGCAACGGGTAGCCAATGCAGGCAAGCCAGAACCGGGGTGATGTGGTCATAATGACGCACACCCGCCACCAGTCTGGCCGCCGCATTTTGCACCCGCTGCAGACACCGGAGAAGATTAAAGGGCAAACCCATGTAGAGCGCATTGCAATAATCTATCCTCGAGATCACCAGTGCTTGTACGACAGTTCTCAGGGAGTCCCCGTCCAGGTATGGGCGAATCTGAGCAATTTGACGGAGGTGGAAAAAAGCGGCTCTGGACATGGCCGCCACCTGGGCCTCCATGGTGAGAGCCGGGTCCAGAACCACACCCAGATTCCGAATATTATCCGCCAGCTGGAGAGAAACTCCCTTCATGCTGGGGAGAGGGCCTCCATAGCTGGTCGGGGAAGATCGAGCTCTGCAACGGAGGAGGCGCCTGTATCCCTCTGGGTGCTGCTCAACTTAAGTTCATTCTTGAATTACCACTCTTGTTCACTAAATTTTTATAGATGACCCACAGCCATCAGGAAGATTTGATGGTTTGCTAGCATTCCCACTGTCCTTGCAACTTCCACTGCATTTGGTAGCTCATCTATTAGAACTGTAAGCATGCACATACACAGAGAAGCCCTGAAGGAGCCATGCAGTCCCAGCCAGTGGTGATCACTTTGCTGCCTGCTTTTTCTGCGCTCATGTTTACAGCCCTGTTTCTCTACCACCTGCTTTCATATTGTATGCAATGTACTGAAATTTTTGCTTTTTAATTTTTAAAAATTTTTGCATACCCAATCTGCTGGCAACTTGCATTTAATTAACCTCCCATCAATGTCCCAGTTAAACTGTAATTTTATATAGAAAATTGAAAAAGTTGTCAAATATTGTGCTTACTTGAGCAGCTATGAGTGTTGTTTTCTTGCAGCAGGATTAAAGATTTAACAATTAACAAGAAGAATTTAATCTATGGATTCACCAAGCCTGCATAAATCTTTTTTCCTTTCTTTTTCCTTTCTTGTCTATCTTATGATAAAAACAAAAACATGATTGCAGACGCCATGACAAAGACCGGATTAGCACACTCTGCAAAATAAAAAGATATGTTTTCTAGCTGCATCTTTTATTTATTTAATGGAGAAAGACATAGGAATTAAAGTGATTTGGAAATGAATGTCTTGAATACCGAGGGTAGCATATTTGCATTTTAAAAATCCCACTTTAATCTTAAATAAAATGTTGCCACAATCCTTGAAGGGAAATAGATAACCAGAATTTAGAATGCCCAGTTCCGTATACAAAATAATTCCATGAGCAAAATAATTTCACCACACTGGGAATGGCTGGATATACCTTTTAACATGAATGTGAACGTGGATCTACTTCCAGGAAAACTAGTCATTGAACTTAAGTCTGTGGAGATTCTCAGCCATGCAGGTAAGGTTATCTGGGAGTTGAGTCATGGCGACACAACAAAAGAAGTCCGGTTGCCATCAGTCAAGTCCCGGATCACTGAACATAACTACAGCTAGATTGCAAGTACCACCTGTGTGATCCCCAGTTCATACACTGGAAAATTTCCTGTTCTGCATGGTGTTATTACTAAAACTGCAGGCAGAAAGAGCTAGGGCATTACATAGCTGGATTAGAGACCATCTTGATTCCTGACATTGGGCTAGCCTTTGGTAGATCCCCCCCCCCAACCTTTTTGGACTGAATGCTAATGACACAAGGACAGTGTTGCAAGGCAATGTCAGACCATTTCAAAAAAAATTTGAATTGTGAACATAGCATTCTCGTTCTTGAACCAACTGTATTTTGTTTGGTTGAATTACAGCCATGATATCAACTGGCAGATCTTGGGAGTTGCAGTCCTACGAAGTAACTTTTGCACACTCAGAGAAACAGTGTAGAATCGGGGCAAATGTTATTTCTTTGTCTGAAAAATGGTTACACTGGCAAAATATGAATGTGGGATCCACAGAGATTAGTATTATCACACACAAAAAACCCCACAATGATATATTAATGCATTTCGTCTACCGACAACCAATATATTAACCAGCACAAGGAGTTAGCAGCAAATAATTTATTCAGCTTACACATAGCTAGAGAACAGTACAATTTGGATCTAGAGGGGGCGATGGATCAAGTTTCAATCCCTTTGCTCTGAAAATAACTATAAAAACTGAATGGTACTGAAAGGAAAAGTTATATAACCTGCCAGCATTAATACAGTTTGGGAAATCTTAATAAGGAAATAACAGAGAACGCATAAGCAGAGTCTCTTTTCTTTGTTTTCCCACTGCAGGGAAGAAGGAAAGAAGGAAGTCATTTTATAAGGTAGGTCTACTGTATAACATGGCTGCTACCTCTTTAATGGATTGGTTCCTATTCAGCAGCATTCTCTATAGCTGGAGATTTAGGGCCTTTTTACACGACCCCTAAGATCCGCTGGCCACTTAAATTCGGACCAGAGATCTTAGGGGTTCCTCGCTCTTCCTCTGTCCCCACCCCCCTCCGCACTTCCTGGTTGCTGGCTGCCTGAGGGAGGGAGAAAAAAGAAATAAAAGAATGCCTTCTTACCTTCGTTTTGTTCCGGGCAGCATTCAGATCTCTTAAAGGGGCAGGGTGCAAAAAAAGAACAAACGGAAGCCAGGAGAGCCCCGCACTCACTATCCTTACACCGGATCAAATATTTGTCACCTCCAAAAAGCAGGTACAAGAAAACTGCTGTTTGGTCTTGCTAAAGTGGGCGGGGTCGCACTTAATTGTCTGCAAAGCCCGGAGCTGGTGGGTAAACATTTTTAAGGTTCAGACCTTGCAGCCATTTGCGGCGGAGCTTAGGGGTCGTGTATAAACGCCCTTACTTCAGAACTGCCAACATAACTTCCACTGTCAGCTTAAAGGTTTTAAAATAAATAAATAAATAAATAAATAAATAAATAAATAAATAAATAAATAATTGTCCATAATTTCTTTTTAGTCCTTTTTAGTCCTTTTTTATTTTTCTGTTTAGTCCTTTATTGGATTTTGATCATGATGTGGTGGCTTTGATGTGCCTTTAACTGCTTAATACTATTGCATTAAAATGAACTACTGTAATTACACAGAGAAAGGAGAAGACATTTACCACTATTACTGAGGAACGAGTTTGCATGAATTGGAAGATGTGCGGTACAGAGCTGGACAATGTTAATTTTCTTGATGACAACCTCCAGAAAGCCTCATAGCACAGTGGTTAAACTGCAATGCTGCTGTTCATGACCTGAGTTCAATCTAGGCAGGCTCAGGTAACTGTATCAAGACTGACTCAGCCTTCCATCTTTCTGAGGTTGCTGAATTGCATACCCAGATTATTTGGGGGAGGGGGGAATGGGGTAAATGCGTAGCCTGCATAAAGAAATTGTAAACCATTTAGAGGCTGCTTTTACATGACCCCTAAAATCTGAGGCAAAGGGCTCCCAGATGCAGAGCTTAAAATTGTTTTCCCACCAGCTGTGGACTTTTTAAAAAATTAAGTACGACCACGCCCACCTAAGCGCGTCCCAGCGCATTTTACAAGTACGTGGTCTCTGGAGGTAAAAAAAAATCTGATGCGGATTATAAAGCTATGGATGCCAGGCTCTCCTCGCCTTCTGTTTGTTTTTTTGTCCCCGCTGCCCCTTTAACAGCCTGGAATCCCTACGGGGCTGCTCCAACGGCAGACGGAGGTGAGCGGAGGTGAGCCTGCATTCTTTTCTCCCTTTTTTTTCTCCTTCCCCTTACCGCAGACAGGAGCAATGGAGTGCGGAAGGGTGGGAACACAGGAAGCAGAACAAACCCCCATGATCTCTGGTCCGAATTTAAGTTGCCAGCAGATTTTAGAGGTCGTGTAAAAGCGCCCAGAGAGTGCTTTAAGCACTGTGGTGGTATATAAGCAGCCGACTTTTTTTGCTTAATTTTAGTTTCTGTAAAAGCAAAATTCATAGGTGTGTGGGGTACCAATATCTGAAGCTAGATGTCTGAAATTTGGCAGACCTACCCTCTCTTTAGTGTCTCTGAGGCCTCCAATTTGTTAATGCACCAATGCAAAAACAAGAAATGCTATAACCAGATTGGTTTCTTAATGCACATCATTGGAAGCCTTGTGACGTGAATTTACAAATTAAATCAGATGCGATGTGAATCCCTTTGGCCCAGCTGCCAGTGTTAAATTGGTGCTCCAAGTCAAATGAGGGGACTGGTGTGCAACCCGAATATAAACTAAGGGCCTTTTCACACGACCCCTAAGATCCGCTGGCCACTTAAATTCGGACCAGAGATCTTAGGGGTTCGTTGCTCTTGCTGTGTTCCCACCCCTCAGCACTTCCTTGCTCCTGTCTGCGTGAGGGGTGGGAGAAAAAAAGAGAGGAAAAAATGAATCTCACCTCCGAAGCCACCCGGCTTCCTGATTCTTTCTCTTCCTGATTCCTCCCGGCTTCCTGGTTCCTTCTCTTAAAGGGGCGGCAGGCAAAAAAAAAAAAAAAACAGACGCGAGGAGAGCCGACACTCACTCCCTTAAAACCGCATCAGGGATTGTCACCACGGGAGAGCAGGTACATGAAAAATGCGCTGGGTCGCGCTTAGGTGGGCGGGGTCGCACTTAATTTTCTGCGAACTCCGGAGCTGGTGGGGAAACATTTTTAAGCTCCGGAGCTTGCAGCCATTTGCGGCGGAATTTAGGGGTCGTGTATAAACGCCCTAAGATAATCTCAGGAAAGAATTCAAACAGATTGCACTTTTCCCTTCCTCTCAGCTTAAAATGCCAGCCATCAGCGTTATTCCACGGCCAGAAGAACCAGCTCCTTAGAGAAGGCAGATTCACTCCACCAATGATCATGTGATTCAGAATGGGGGGGGGGGGTTCTGTGTCCTCATGGACAGTGTTGAATTCTCCACCTAAGTTTTGTCCCCACCACCATGGTGCACATCAAAACCACAGGAAATAAGCCCAACGGGGACACGAAAAAAAAAAACCACCCCAGCGTTTTGGAGTCCCCACTCAAGTTTGCGTTGGCTTAAAAGACTCATTGAAAGGGGCTGAAAAAAACAGTACCCCCAGACGTGGAAGACCTGCTGGGATGCGCTTAAGGTGGCATGGTCGAGGTTTTTTTTTTTTTTTTAAGCGAGCTGCTCATGGGGGTACGATTTTGACGACGATTTTTCCTGCATTTACAAGTGCTTTTTAGCAGTCATGGGATAAGGCTCTATGTCTCCAAATGTGTTTCTCTCTGATGTTCTTGGATAATGTTTTCTGCAATTCCATTCACTCATGCCATAGTGCATATTTTAACCAGAAGGGGACCTGTTAGCAATTTCCATTTTCGTCCAAATGCAGAAGAAATTACTTCCTGGCCATGTGAGCTTTTTTCAGTTGTTTCAAGACCTTAAAAAACAATTTCCTGGGCTTGGAGAAATTTCCTTCTAGCAAATGGGTCATGCAGCACTTTATGGCAATTTTGCAAGTCAGTGAGTATTTCATTGCAAATTGGTTCAATGGCTCTTGATTTCCCTGCTTTCTGATGGACTGGAAGAACGTGGTGATTCCCAGCAGAGCTGAGATGCGCAAAGATGACAAAGTCCAGTGTGTGCAGTATCACAGAAAATGGAAGGCAGCTGGTCGCAACTGGTTGTGTGACTTTGTCATTACCTGTCCACTTCCATCAAAAATGAGGATAATGTCAACAGAAAATGGCTAGGATTGTCATTCCTGTCCCTCCTCTTAAGGGATGCACACAATCTGACATATATGGCCATGGCTGTGCATGCCATTGTAACAAATGCTCCAAACCACTGCCCATTGACACTTCAATTTACTACCCCTCCAAAATATTTTGCTCAATAGTTCATAAAGATTGTGACCTTATGTATTCTTACCTGGGCATGGGCCCCATTGAACTCAGTATGACCTGCCTCTGCAATCCTTCATGTATAGCAGGCATGCCCAAACTTTGGCCCTCCAGATGTTTTGGACTGCAACTCCCAGAGTCCTTTGCCATTGGGAATCTAAGCTTAGAATTCTGGGACTTGTGGTCCAAAACATCAGGAGGGCCGAAGTTTGGGCATGCCTGATGTATCGGATTACATACAAGTGTATGAGTTGTGCCTGGCCCTTGATTTCATTCTTGAAAGAATGGTTCAGGAACTTCAGCTGAAAGCGGCATAACATTTCTCTGGTGGGTCTATGGTTGCATTCTTTTAGCAGTCCACATTTTGTGAGAAATTCATTCCTAATAGGATGAAATCAGATTAGATCCATTCTTTTGTTGCTCAACCCAATGCCCATGTGATAAGACTGAAGCTGCGACACAGCTGGTAAATACATTTAACTGAATACCTGTCTCTTGAAATTATTGAGAAGTAGTAATCACAAGGAAACAATTGATTTGAAACAGAGGCAACATAACATGGACTCTTTATTCCTGCACTGCTAAGATTTACTCCAATCACCTCCTTCTCAAATGGCATTGTTTACAGTATGCCTGCTCTTATGATTCACAGCTCCATTAGCATGTGTTGCTAGGGATTAATGAAAGCTATATACTCCACAGTGTAATAATTTTAAAGTGCTTCTTTGCTGATTGCCCTCGGTTAAGCAGTTTTTATTTTCACTCTATCAGAAGCATATTCATTGCATTTTTAAGTGCATGAGATTGTGAGTCAGACCTGACATAACCAAGGTACTAGAATCAAGCAAAGTGTTGTTGTTGTTTTTCAGTCATTCAGTCGTGTCCGACTCTTCGTGACCTCATGGACCAGAGCTCACCAGGCCTTCCTATCCTCCACTGCCTCCCGGAGTTTTGTCAAATTCATTTTGGTTGCAATGATGACACCGTCCAACCCCTCTTTTCCTTTTGCCTTCGATTTTTCCCAGGATCAGGGACTTTTCCAAGGAGTCCTCTCTTCTCATGAGGTGGCCAAAGTACTGGAGCCTCAGCTTCAAAATCTGTTCCTTCAAGCAAAGTGTACCACACAGCAAAAGAAACAAAAGTGTGTGTCTGTGTGTGTGTGTGAGGGAAAGGGGGGGTAACTTAAAGCTCCATCTTGAGGACAATGGGATGGTCATGTAATTTTATACAATTTAGCAGTGCAATCCTAACTCAGAGGTGCCTTCTACTATAGAGAGTACAGAATAAGTATGTAAATTCTGCAGTCTGTTACTATTGGCAATCTACTGGTGGAGGGGTTCCCTCTCTCTGCAAGATCCCTCCCCCCAAGAAATCTCACACAAAATCTTGTGGGATTTTTGAACTGTTATCCCCCCCCCGCCCTGAAGGAAAACCAAATCTGCACAGGATTATTCCTGCAAAAAATGTATCTTTCCTGAGCTAGATTGTGTGGAAACAGCTTTGCGATACAAGCCATAAATGGGTGCAACTTGTTTTCTTGAGGACTCGGGAAATCTTGCTGATGTTTCATTATGCAGGATCTAGCTTAACATAATTATGCTCGTAAACCAAGGTATTACTGTAATACTTTCTTTGCCACTTGGGATTGATAAAAGAATGGTGGAAAACATGAAAAAGTAGTGGGAAAATATCAATAACAATTCCTGAAAATCATATTTAATAGTAGCCTTTAAAAGTAGCTCAATATCTTGTTTGTTGCTTCAAAGAACAATTTTGTAGCAACTCACAAATGCTTTTGGCATTGAAGATCGTTATTAGAGATGGGCACAAAACAGAAAAAATGGTGTTTCGGTTTTTCGTTTGTTGTTGAGAGGTCTGTTTCGGTTCGGTTCCGTTTGTCGGGAAATTTTTGAAAAATTTTGTTACCGTTTTTTGTTTTTTCGTTTGTCGTTTCTACCCGCTTTTTGCGCGATTTTTAAAGCATTTCCATGCGCAGGCATCCCCCAACGCCCTAGACCAGAGGGAAAACACTAAAAAAAATGGATGCTGGCAGAGACACAGTATAGACTAGGTATGCAGGGAGGCTGCAAAGGCAGCAGCGGGCGTTGCCCAGGGTGCAAGGCAGCCGCAGAGTGACTGCACTGCGGGGCAAGGGAAGGTACTCACTGAGAGGTATGCAGCACGCATGCACACAGGGAGGCTGCAAGACTGAAGCTAGAGTCGCAGAGACAGCAATCCCACCCTAACTCCCACCAGAGACTGCAAGGAGGATGGGGGCTGCCAGAGCTTTTTATGCCCTCTGTGGCTGCCAGACCTGCCCGCCCAGTCTGCAACCTGGGCATGCTATTGGTTGAACTGATCCCACATCACATGGCTTGCCTCCATTTCGTGGCTGGTGGCGACATCCATTTTAAAGGGAAAAGAAAAATACATTGCGATGGGAGAAGACAAAAACAAACGTTTTAAGGACTCCACCCCCCCCTGGTAGCTATTATCGGACAATATAAATAATTATCGCTGCATTTTTACAGATGTCCAGGGCGTTTTTTAACATTTAAAACAGCTGATTTCATTGCGCGTCGCCATTAACGAAAACGAAACGTAACGACCACAATTTTCATGGTTCTGTTCGTTTCGTTTCATTTTCATCACAATTTTCATTTGTCGTTTCGTTACGTAACGGAAACGACAAACGGTAACAGAAATGAAAAAATGTTCGTTCCGTGCCCATCTCTAATAGTTATTCCTAGGCTGGCTCGATAGCACAGTGGCTTCTGTATCTATACCAGAGGTTTGGAGTTTGATTCTTCACTGTACCTCCTGCAAAGAGACCTTGCCTCTATGGCTATGTACACAATCCCAGGGCACTCCCAGAAGAAGGGAACAATAAACCAATCCTGGGTATTCTTCTACCTGAAAACCTCTGAAAAAGATCACCACCATAAGTCAGAATTGGCTTAATGGCATCTGATTATTATTAGTTAGTCTTGAATAACTATGGCTGTTTTGTCATCAACAGGGCAAAAAGCAGCAATAAGCAGATGCCTCAGTCTCTTTTGTTCAAAACTCTGCATTCTCTAATGGAACAGAAATGTGAAAGAACTTTCTTCCCATCATTTCTAACATTGCCAGCTTGGGCTCTCTGGTGGCCCTTTATGTACAGCTCGTACACAATCCCTGCCAGTGTTTCCAGCAATTTGTTACTGCGGTGGTAAGTTCTAGAGGGAAATGGAAGATGAACCAGGAGGACACGTGGCAGTCCTCCAATCTACAACTTTTAAAGGCATGCGAAATTTTTGTTCCTAAGTAATTTGGCAGTGTCCTTATTTTCTGCCTCACTGATCTCATTTTATCTCTTTTCATCCTCATCTTTTACTTTGCCCCCTCCCCCATTCCTCCTTCAGGTTGTGTCAGTTGCCGTGAATGCTGATGAGGAAGGCTTGTCCCCAGCCGCTCGTTCTCAAGTAATCACTTTTGGCATAGAACATTGGCTGTGTTGTTAAGAAAACCTCCATCCTCAGCCAACTCTAAAACTCTAGTAAGTTGGCTAGCTAGCTAGACTGCCCATACACATGGTGTGTGTGTGTGCATCTTTCTTTGCATCAAGTACTGGTTCTCAAACTGGGTGGTCTCCCCCTCCCCAAGAAGGCATGAAAGAATTCCAAAGGGGCATGATTAGGCAATGAGGTCATCTATCTCTACATAAATACCACCCATTCTTTCCTAAGTTGTTGTATTATTTTTCCAGCAGGTCAGTGGTGCTTGCTAGAAAAATGCTTTTTCCAGCCAAGACATTTTGCTGGCCAAGCCTCCAGGTGATATTTCCCCCCCCCCTCATCATATCCTTCGTATCTCACCTACAAGCTGACATTCTGTGGGAGCAGAATTTCATTTTAAAGAAGGGTTTAAAAGTCAACCACCATATCATTATGATATGTGGCAGAAATAAAAGGCTACTCAGTTGCCATTAAACTTCAATGGAGAGAGTCTGGAGGTTATACATCACTGGACATGATCCCTCACTGGTGCAAATCAGTGTAATAATGGAAGCAAAGGTCAATGGAGCTCCCTTTTGAAAGTTAAGCTTACATTACATTTTGATGTTGAAAGTGTTCACTTTGATTAACGAGGGTTCAGGCATGTCTTGATGCGAAAGTTAAAAGTTTGACTGAACTCAATATTTGACAGCCCTTTCTGTATAAACATGTTTCACAGGAAGATCAGAATTCGTGAACTTCCAAATTACCCCTTTGGCTAAAAGCAAATTGTAAAGTTACAGTGGGAAGAACCATAGACCAAGGCTTTAAGTTTAGGGAAACAATACAATGGCAGACATTAAAGTTATGCTAATAGAACCTGGCTGCTCCCTATCTTATCTAGTATTTCCCCTGGTCTTTTATTTTCCCCGTTCATATGTTTAAACAAGAAATAAACTTTCCCAGAAACAAGACTGCCTGGAATTTCTGAAATATCGAACTGGAAATGAAATGCATAGTGCTACATTCTATGAAAGGATCCACAGTATCACAATTTCAATTTAGATTCTAGATTTGCTTTGCTATTGTTATGAGTTGCTAGTAGATTGAGGACTTTGCACCCTCACACCCATCTGCCAGGATGCCTTAAGCCAGGGGTGTCCAAACTTTTTGCAAGGAGGGCCAGATTTGGCAAGGTGAAAAATGTGTGGGGGCCGACCATTCAGCTGCATTTGGCCCCTGAGCCAGACATTGTACAAGTCTCTATAGCATGCAAGGAGGTAGGGAGGATGCTGCAGCAATGGAGCCGGGGGCGGGTAGGCTGGGAAGGTGGCTGGGTGGTGGTAGATGGAGGCAGGGAGGGCAGGCAAAACATAAAACTGCAAGCTGATGCCTCCATCCGGAATTTGGAAGGGCCAGCTGGTGGGGATGCATGACAGGCTGAGCCGGCAGGGAGAAGAGGCCGCGGGCCACTCGAAATTTGTAAACAGGTCACATTTGGCCCCCGGGCCTGACTTTGGACATGCCTGCCTTAAGCATTTGGCTCTCAGCAATCCTAATGTGAGATACAGTAGACTGAGCTTATGCTTATAGGCTTATTTTGGATCAGAATCAAGAGGGTCATTGGAGGTCAAGTTATGCCATTTGATGAAATCCTTGATTCCAAATGATGTAAAGTCTCAAGCCACTCCCTCCCTCCTTCCTTCCTTCCTTCCTTCCTTCCTTCCTTCCTTCCTTCCTAATTGTTTCTTTCTTCCTCCCTCCCTCCCTCTTCCTCTCCTTTCTTTCTTTCCCCCTCACACCCGCCTTTTTTCTTTCTTCCTCCCTCCATCCCTCCTCCTCTCCTCTCCTTCCTTCCTTCTTTTCTCCCTTCCTTCCTCTTCTTTCTTTCTTTCTTTCTTTCTTTCTTTCTTTCTTTCTTTCTTTCTTTCTTTCTTTCTTTCTTTCTTTCTTACTCTCTCTCCCTCCTCCTCTCCCTTCTCTCCCTCCCCCTTTCTTTCTTTCTTTCTTTCTTTCTTTCTTTCTTTCTTTCTTTCTTTCTTTCTTTCTTTCTTTCCTCCCACTCTTCCTTCTTTTGTTCCTTCCTTCCTCCTTTTCTTTCTTCCTCCTTCGCTCCTCCTCCTCCTTTCTCTCTCTCTTTCTTTCTTCCTCCCTTCCACTTTGAAGAGGCAGAAAGGGCGGGGGGAGATTAAAGGGGCTCGTGTCTTGAGGGGAGCATGGGGCTGGAGGCTGCCCCATGTCATTGCCTTGCACGTCTTCATCATCTATGTGTTTCCCCCATTGATCTGGCGCAGCAGCATGGTCCCTTGTCACCTCAGCACCAGTGCAGCCTCCTGTGCACACCCCTGACTGGCTGCTCCTCTCACTCGTTGGGCCTGAGGTTCAGAGCCCCCATGCCAACCGCCTTAGCTTTCAACTGCCATCATGGCTGCAGATTCCGAGGAAGAGAGTGGGAGAACGAGGGAAGGGAGGCAGGGAGAGAGAAAGGGAGAAAAGGTGCTCCTGAGTAAGTGGGTGAAGAGCCAAGCAAGGGGGGGTGGCATGGTGTTGGTGGAAGGTATGGGAACAGTAGAAATCCAGACCAAACATCTGGATGGGTAGGTGGACAAAAAAAAATTCCCCCGAACATGCCACCATAGGGAGGCTGGCAGAGACCTGACGGGTGACTTCTGACTGCGCCGAGGGCTACTGGCCACCCGTGGTCGAAAGATTTGGCCCTTAGTTCAGGTTAGCTGGAAATGAGTATTCACATTTACCATGGGCCATGTTTACTTGTGGAATAAAGGTAGAAAAAGCCCAGATATATCCGTTTCTCTTCATGAGAAATGATTACAGAAAACAGCTGCTGCTAGCATTTGCTACAACGGCGTGAATGTCATTAGGGATGTGTGCAGAATTTGCTTTAAGCCCAAGTTTTGAGAGGCTTGGTCCTCATTTCTATGGCTATCTGTAGGGCAGATGGAATGTATGCACAAGAATCCTGATATCTAAAATATGGCTACGGGTCTTCAAAAAAATCAGAGAAATCACTGACATCAATGCTTACCTTGCGCATTTAGAGTATACAGTATGGAAAACAACTACCACCACCCATGTTTCTCACTACAGTGAGAAGATGAAGGCTCTTAGAAGCCACCTTGGTTTCTTTTTAAAGAGCAAGGTGGGATATAAATAAATAAATAAATAAATAAATAAATAAATAAATAAATAAATAAATAAATAAATAAATGTAACTGTAGACACTGAGCAAAGAGGCAGTAGATGTTTTAAGTGAAGATGCCTTTTAACGCCCTTCAGAAGTAGGCAAATGCAGGAATAAATGGCACCAGAACCAATGTTGTGTGAACCCAGACTATGTGCTTGGTACATCTATACACAAGTCATTCTGGTTTCATCTTCTTTCTTCTCCTTCCTTGTGGAAAAACTCTTAAATCCTCACAAATGTGAGATGGGCAAAAATGAAGACCTATAAGTGCATTCTTGCTGAAGGCAGCCATAGTCCCTGGAATTCACAGCCATGAGTGAAGATGTCCATGAATGGACATCTTGCCTGACAGGAGACAGATCATGGTAAGAAAGGTGGATCTCCCATGATGAGTCTCACCCATTTTGCTCCAGGGATGTTGATCCCTTTGATTTCCCCACTTGTGGGCAACCTGGTTGTGTCCTTTGTGGTAGCTCTGCTTAAAATGTTTCTTGAGAGTCTCTCTATTCATGGATCAGCTGGCAAAAAGCAATGTCAGAAGTTCTAACTGTGCATGTGCCTTCTGCAACTTTACCTTTGATTTTCTGACTTGTTAGCTCTGCGTGTTATCTTTACTTGTTTTCTTTTCAGGTTCTGGAAAGAATAAAATTGCACTGGGGACCTTGGCAGAGATTGTCATACTAATTCCCAAATAAGAGGCAGCCTTTATGAGACCTTCCATTCATTTTCATATTGTAGATCATCAATTTCCTTAAGCCTTCCTCATTACTACAGTTAGATAGCATGGGCGACTCCAATATGCAATGCTGGGGTTTTTATAATGTCTCTCATGTGCAATGAATAACACTTTTCTTTTTACCCTGGAAAGCACCTCATGAGCAGAATATTTAACTGATCATGATGAGGCAGTGTAGTCCTACCATTATAGAAATCCATGGATAATTGTCATTAGTAGCAAATTATTTTTTCTGTGACTGTAAAAGGAAATGGATTTGACCAGATCTACAAATAAACACCTTTTCCTCAGCCAAACAACTGACAATATCAATGTTTAATATTACACGAGGGCTTGTCTGAAGAAGTCCATCTTTGCTCAAATGGTTTTATTGGAGAACAGTGGGGCTGCCTCAAAACATTTTGCTGCCTGAGGCAAACTCCAAGCTTGCAACCCGTTTGTCCCAGATACAAGAACAGAATGCTTTCATGGTTGAAGGTTTAAGAAAGGCATTAGCATAATGTCCTTTATTACAGCTAAGCATAGCAAGCTACTAAAGTGTGTGCAAGGCAGGGATCATTCTAAACAGGACCACTTAAAGGTATGGCAGGTCATTTGGGGTGATCCCTGCATATACATGTAAGGATTGGATATTTGGGGACAGAAACCTACATCACACCTCAAGTCACCCTTTTTGGCTCATCCTTCCTTTGAATGGAAAGAAAGAAAAAGAAAGAAAATAAATATGACCGCCTGCTTGTCTGCCTCTCCTTAGCCTCTCCTCTGTAGTGGATCAGGAAAAACCTTTCATTTCTTTATATTTTAAATTCTAAGTGGCATAGGACTTCACTGACTAGCCACATAACCAATTTGGCTCTCCCTTTCTAAGTTTTTTTTTTTTTTAAAAACAACTTTGCACCTTCTCTCTTTACCTCCATGGGGAAGTGGAAGGAAACCTTCTATTTCCCAAGATCTTCCAGTGGCTTAAGCAAAAGTGACCGCTTAAGCCATCTACTTTAGTTCAGTCCCAGAAATTGCACATACTGGAACTGAACCCCAATGGGGCAATCCTACCCAAAGCAAAGCAAAGCACAAACCAGGAGCCCCTGACAGGGACCTGAAAGGGTGCAGGTAGGCATAGATCAAGACCAGGATAGCTTGTGGTTGCGCCTGCATTCTGTGTTTGCTGACAGAGATGGGGAAAATAAATCAGGCTACCCCAAATCAGACCAAATCAATGAACAAATGCCTATTTGATTACACCCTTAGATATTTCCAGTTTGCTTTACGGGGCATCTAAGTCATACGTCCTCTTATTGAGCTATCTTGTCAGGATGCCAAATAAGAAAGTACAAATGAAAAGACCACACAGAGCCTTGTCGAAAACTAGAAAGGAAGATGAGCTTTAAGCTATGACAGCCCCTTTTTGAGGCAACTGCCTCAGGTAGCAGATGATGGGGGCAACATCTCCATATTGATCCTCATGGATTCCTGTGCTGCCATTGGTGAAGAAACTGAGGGACTAAGAGATATATGGAATTCAGTTGCTGGACTCTTTGGTGGTTGTGTGGTGAATGCCCCAGAAGCAGACCAAATAGGCAGAGGTCAGTATGGGCGTTTATACACGACCCCTAAACTCCGCAGCAAATGGCTGCCAGCTCCGGAGCTTAAAAATGTTTCCCCACCAGCTCCGGAGTTTACAGGCAATTAAGTGTGACCCCGCCCACTTTAGCACGACCCAGCGCACTTTTCTTGTACCTTCTCTCTGGAGGTGAAAATTCTTTGATTCGGTGCAACGATAGTGAGTGCGGGGCTCTCCTCACTTCTGTTTGCTGCTTTTTGGCTCCCGCCCCTTTAAGAGCTTATTAAGAGTTACTTAAGAGCTACTGGAATGTTGCCGGGGCAAGAGCGGGCAAGAGCGAGAGGCAGAACGGGAGGTGAGCCACGGTCTTTCTTCCTTTTTTTTCTCCCTCCCCTCACGCAGCCAGCAGCCAGGGTGGGAACACAGGAAGAGCGACAAGTCCCTAAGATCTCTGGTCCGAATTTAAGGGACCAGCGGATCTTAGGGGTCATGTAAAAGCGCCCATTCACATCTCTTTCTGTTGTTGCTCCTTAAATGAAATATTCAGGATACAGAAACTGAGGTGCACTTTCCTTACTGCAGAGAGTTAATAATAAAAAAATATGTGGAGAGGAACTGCTGCGGTTGCAAGCCTTTTTCAAGCTGAGGTAGCTGGTTCAGAGCTATTTTCTTATGAAAGCCATGCATATTCAGGCCTTGGCCGTCCCTGTATTGCAGAAAGGAGACACACAGAACACTTGCCTATGCTTTAATAACTGTACAAATAGCCAAGAGAACAACCAGTTCAGCTCCAGCTGCCATAATTCTGGCAGGTACATTGGCGTACAGGAGTTCGCAGGCCTTTTTCATCATGGAAACTTGCCAATAGGTCCCTGGTCAGTTCAAATAGTCAGAACACAAGAAAGAAAGAAAGAAAGAAAGAAAGAAAGAAAGAAAGAAAGAAAGAAAGAAAGAAAGAAAAGAAAAGAAAAGAAAAGAAAAGAAAAGAAAAGAAAAGAAAAGAAAAGAAAAGAAAAGAAAAGAAAAAAGAAAAGAAAATCTCCAAAAGCAGAATTCATTTCTTACTGGAGAGAAGAACTCCTTCGTTATTCACATATAGTCACTGAGAAATGCTAATTTGGTAGCTTAATTAGCAAAGAGGGAAATGCAATTTTCTAACCATCAAAGACCAACATGTATCACTAAACATAAAGCAGCAGACAGATGCTGTTTGCAGGAATCTAGAATTGTAATATACCTCAACAACAAGCTTAACAGTACAGTGTCTTGATTATTTTCACTTGCACCTTTGAAATCACATTGTAAATATAATAAACTAATAGATAAGGGGAAAGTCAAATATTTGTTGCTTTCCTTTCCTCCAAAAGAAGCCTCGAGTAGCTGTGTAGCCTTATAGCAACCTTGTGAAATATGCTAAACTCCCAGGTCCACCAGGTAGAATGGGCCAGTAGCAAAGGGCCTTTTCACACGACCCCTAAACTCCGCGGCAAATGGCTCCCAGCTCCGGAGCTTAAAATTGTTTCCCCACCAGCTCCGGAGTTTACAGAAAATTAAGTGTGACCACGCCCACCTAAGCGCATCCCAGCGCACTTTTCAGGTACCTGCTCTCCAGGGGTGAAAATCCCCTGATGTGGATGTAAAGTAGTGAGTGCCGGGCTCTCCTCGCCTTGTGTTTGTTTGTTTTTGTCCCCACCGCCCCTTTAAGAGACAGGAATCAGGACGACGACGGGGCTCGGGGCGGCTTCGGAGGTGAGCCTGCATTCTTTTCTCACTTTTTTCTCCCTCCCCTCACGCAGACAGGAGCAAGGAAGTGTGGAGGGGTGGGAACGCGGGAAGAGCAACGAACACCCAAGATCTCTGGTCCGAATTTAAGTGGCCAGCGGATCTTAGGGGTCGTGTGAAACAGCCTAAAGTCAGCTTCTTAAGAGGATGATCGAACAAAGAAGGGCAACCAACCAATCAATGGGAGCAAACAAACAGGAAAAAGGGGCTAGCCAAGTGTCAGAGGCAGGAAAAGCTTTACCAATCAAATTACTGTAAAAGGAATCAGTTTATTTAGGCTGTCAACCCTCCCTCCCAGAGATACCCAGTGTGACAAGCAAGACAGCCATTTCCACAACATTCTTCACAGCATGGTGAGGTCCAGGTGGCCTCTGGGAATGGAAATATCATGTTCCTTGCCTGAGGGAGCAGAACATCTTGGGTCGGGCCCAAGACAGTTAAGTGTTGGATATGTTACTGTTTCTTTGTAGGATGAAAGCTGAGCTGGGAGATGTTTGTCCACATTCAAAACCAATACATTCTAGCCCATCATAATATATGGCTCAAGACTGGAGAGGTCAGAAGTACAATCTAGAACCCTAAAAATAGATGTGCTTTGGCTGTTATTTTTAAAGGCATTTTGATGATCATTTTAGTTGAGACCATTTTGCAGGACATTTTGTTTCTGTTGTTACAATCACCACTGCAGGATGTGCCTCTGCCATTCTGCTTCCTTTCAACAAGACACAAATGTATCATTGTCCTGGTGAATTCTGACATTTGTCACCTCTTTGTGGAATACAAGTAAGCTAACTTTTATTCTGCCGCTTCAGCATGTTGCTTTTATTTAAAATGTATTGAGATGTACTGCAGAAAATTGGTGATACACTGAACCTACAGCTTCCAGATAAGGAACATAAATAAATTTGAAAATGGTGTGAATACTGTTGCCGTTGAAGATATACATAAGGTAAATAATAAAAATAATGCAAAATTTACTGGCAAGGTAAGCTAGCTTGTATAGCTTTTGAAATCTATCCATTAGATTCCGTACATATATTTCCATTCAAGGGTATAGAGGACACCTACCCTGATGTAGTTAAATACATTTCTGAACAAATAAAAAAAATCTGTGTCTAATCCGATAATAAGGCTTGGTCTAATAAAATTTTTCTCTTCATAGGTACAATTTTTTATGGTGGGCAAATTTCTATAGCCTAATTGTTCAAATATAAGCTTTTCCATTTAAACTCTTCCCGCCAACTACAGGGACTAAGGAGGGTGTTAAGAAAAAAAAATAAGCATAACTGGAGGACAGCTGTTTTCTAAGTTCTGTTTCCAACTTCTCTGCCCACCAATCCCCATTCAGCATTATATCAACAATGGAAATGGGGGGGGGGGGGAGAGAAGAGATCACTTGATCGATAAGGACCTGCAACACACAGTCCTGAGGTAATGAAAGAGAGCAAAGGATTGTGGGACCAGAAAACATCCCCACAAATGCAGTTGTGCTCTATCCAAAATGAGCACAGGTAAAATTTATATATTTCATGAATGGTTTGCTTCTCTTTAAGGCAATGCCAAGTGCAGTGTCGTGGCCTGCTGCTCAAACTGCTGGAGCTAAAGGTCTTTTGCCCACTGTATACAGACCCATTCTACAACTTGACAAGTAAGAAAAAAGGAAATATTTGGTCACAGGTAACATCAGTTAAGCAGAGTGAGGTGAGAACGTTGGGTGGCCGATGCTCCCCCTGAGCTTTTCTCCTGAACTCCTTCTTACTCTATAAGAGCCTCATGGCGTCGTGGTCAAAGTTCTCTACTGTAGCTTGTAATTGTGCTCATGACCTGGGGTTCAATCCCAGGTAGCTGGCTTGAAGTTCACTCAGCCTTCCATCCTTCCAAGGTTGGTAAAATAAGTACCCAGCTTTTGGCAGTGGTGGTAGGGAGATGTGTAGCCTGCATAATCACTTGTAAACCACCCAGAGAGTGCTTTAAGTGGCCAGGCCACTTGTCTGCAGCATGACAGATGAGAGGCAGGACAGGCCAAATCTGATGATATGTAGAGGAAGCCCAAGAGCAGCTCAAATGTCTTGGAGTTGGGATTACAAGGCTCAAATTAAACATTAAAGAGAAGGTATAATCACTACAAGTAACTCAGTGTATCAGCCAGGGTGTAGGCAGCAACAAGGCTAACAGCAGAAAGCCAGGACCAAGATATATTCAGGAGCGTAGTCAGACAGTCTGAGGTCAAGAGACACAGAGCAAGTCATCAAGCAGTCCAATTTCAAAACACCAAACAACAACAACAACAACAACAACAACAACAACAACAACAACAACAACACAATCCCACAGGGAGGCAGAGATCCAAACAAGCAGACTTATGGAAAGGCAGGGTTCAAAGCCAGAGCTTCCAAAGTCTGAGGTCTCATGTTGCTAAGACAAAGAGCAAGAAGTGGGTTCTAGTTTTATGCTAGTAGCAAGTCCCACCATATGTACTCCCTGATTGCCTCCACTGGAGAGGACCCCAATTCTGTGAAGAATCAGAATCAAACAACCCCAATCCTGCCACTCATTTTCCCTGCCACTATGGCAGCTATGCTTCTAAATTAGGCCTTTCTTCACTCCCACACTGACCAATAATAAAACAACACAGTCTAAATGCAAGTTTGGTAGACAAAGACGATCACGTGCTGTGACAAACAGAGGAACAAAAAGAAAGAAAGAAAGAAAGAAAGAAAGAAAGAAAGAAAGAAAGAAAGAAAGAAAGAAAGAAAGAAAGAAAGAAAGAGAATCCCTGTTAAATTTATTGTCTGGTTTGACACCTAGAAATTGACATAGAGCTAATCGAGTAGGCAGGTGTGGCATTTGAATTACTTTCTCTCCACAAGAGTGTCCCTTTATCAGAAGACCAAGGAAGAGGCAGCTCTGCTACATCTCTCTGGCACAGGCTGCCTCAACACTCAGGCAGACAAACATAATGGACAATCTAGTCAATCATGGACATTGTTAGCAGAAACCTCTATGATTGTGATGACTGAGGAAGTGGGAAGGGGAGGAGGGCATTGCTGCAATCATGAGAATTGCTGCTGGCTATGTCTGGCAATTGTCTAGTTCACTTATGTGGACATAAAATGTGTAAATCAAGTCTGATAGTTTACTTCATTTCATCTCAATGAATCAGATCTTAGTGAAACTGCAAACCCTATAATTTAGGTAGGTTGTTGATTGGACCACCCACTGAAGAAAGTTCTTTGCTGTGATTCTATATATGATTTGGTGGCTCTCTTGAGCATGCATTCATTTTCCTGACCTCATTGTAAAATGTTGAATGGTAAAACTCTCCAGCAAGGAGTGGACACCTCATCTCTCTCTCTCTCTCTCTCTCTCTCTCTCTCTCTCTCTCTCTCTCTCTCTCTCTCTCTCTCTCTCTCTCTCTCTCTCTGTGTGTGTGTGTGTGTGTGTGTGTGTGTGTGTGTGTGTGTGAATGAATGCACGGGTGTGCATGTGTGTGTTCAGGATAGTGTCTGTCTTTGTTTGCTGATATAGCCTGTGCAAAATTAGCAACAGGATTTAATGGTCAACAACAAAAATGCTGCAGAGAAAATTGTCAAAACTGTGACTGGATGCCAAACTTTCATGTACACTCACAAGTCAAGAAGTTATCCAAGCTGATTAATGTATTTGACTTTCTCTGTGTAGCAGAAATTGCCATTGCCAACACACACACACACACACACACACACACACACACACACACACAGAGACAGAGAGAGAGAGAGAGAGAGAGAGAGAGAGAGAGAGAGAGAGAGAGAGAGAGAGAGAGAGAGAGAGAGAGAGATTCATTCAAGAAACCTTTAATGGCATAAAATAGATTAAAAACAAAGGCGTCAAACTGTGGAATAAAAGACTAAAAGATAGATAAATGAAGAGATGAAAGAGGTCAGATTAATGGCCATTCTTGGTCTTGGTCTAATTATTAGTATATAATACAGTGGCCAAGTATTCAGCCACTGAGACCATTAAGTCAGAAGATTTGTCCTCAAGTAGGCACTGGGTTATGCTCTCTCGGGACCTAGAAAGGTTAGAAGTGAATGGGGGCAGAAACTGAAGGCAGAGCTTGTGATGGGTGGGGCAGGAAAGAAGAATGTGGGAGGTTGAATCGGGTTCCAGTAGACAATGTTTGAATAGTCTGTTCTCAAATGGTACATTGTGATACCTTCCTGGGAGAACAGCTGAAGGAGATAGATAGATAGATAGATAGATAGATAGATAGATAGATAGATAGATAGATAGATAGATAGATAGATAGATAGATAGATAGATAGATAGATAGCAAAAGTGGAAACAGTGGTGCATCATCAGCTAGGGCAAATTGATGACATCGGCCACTTTGAAATGTTGGGCATTCCTTTTATCACTCAGTAGAAATCTTTCTCCCTCCCTCTCCCCCCCCCCCCGTGTGTGTACTGTTGGATAGGTAAATTAATAAAACTGCCCTCAAAGCCTGTGGAAACTGCTCAGTTTTAGAATGGATCTGATCAGATTATCCACCATAAATCATGGTTTCCACCAAGTCTACAAAATATGATTTATTTATTCTTGCTTTGTGTTAGAAAAGAGTTATCTTTGTCTTATTTTTTAATCTAGTTTAATCAGACTGCAGTCACATAATGGATATAAAGCTAACTGCAGTGGTTCATCTTAAATGCACACACACATGCATGAAGAAGCAGGTGGCATCAGCAAGGAGACAGCCCTAGACTTATGACCAGGGCCACTGCTAATATGATGCAGAATGAAGACTCTGCCTGAAGCAGCAGATTTAGAGTGCCAGGAAATGGCAGCAGTGTGTTTGGTATTTACTTAGATATTACTGTCTTTTTACTCCCAGGGTTGCAGAGGGGTTCTTGCAGAATTTTCAACTCTCTTATAGCAATATGCCTGTGAAGATTCTCAGTCATCCAGGTAAGTTTGTATGGAATTTGAGTAATGGCAACTGAACTTCTTTTCCTTGAGAGGGCAAGGATTCCCCCTTAGACCCATCATCAGTAGTATAAATTCAGTAACTTACAAAATTGCAAAATACCTGGCAACTATCCTAGCCCCACTGGTTGGACTCATGGACCACCATGTGCACAATTCAGAGGACTTTGTTTCTAAAGTCAGGGAACTGAAATTGGATACAGATGAAACCGTGGCATCCTTTGGTGTTCCATCTCCCTATGCCAGCATTCCCACCAATGATGCCCTAATAACTGCAAAAAAAAAAAAAAAAAACCTGAAGAGAAGACAGCGCCCTCACATCCAGAAGCACCTTCATCCCAGACCAGATATGCCTGCTCCTGTACTTGTGTCTGAAAACCACCTATTAGATGTACAGAGGGAACTTCTACAGACAGAAGCATGGTTGTGCCATGGGTTCCCCAGTGTCACCAATTGTTGCTAACCTATACATGGGAGAAGTGGAGAACAAGGTGCCTTTCCAGGGACAACACCATCCCAGTGGTTCAGGTATGTAGATGATACCTGGGTGAAAATCAAGACTCAGGAAGTACAGGCCTTTATAGAACCACACCAGTGTGGTGAAGACACCCAAGACAACAGTCTGGCTTTCCTGGAATGTGCAGTCATTATCAGACCCGACCGTTGCCTGGGAGTAGAAGTTTATAGGAAACCCACCCACACAGGTCAGTACTTATTGTTTGACTCCTACCATTCATTACAACACAAACTAGGAATCATCAGGACCCTAAACCACAGAGTGAAGCCATTGTTCACCTAAAGGCCTATTGAGACTATTGTCCACCTAGTGAGCTTGTTCAGGCCATTGTTTATCTTATGAGCATATCTCAGACCAGGGTGACATGAGGTCAAAGTGAACTATAAAATGGAGGACTCTCAACTAGCTTTCCTCTGACTGATGAAGCTGTTTGGATGAGCAGTGAACATTTCAATCTTTCAAGAAAAGAAGTCCAGTTGCCATGACTCAACTTCCAGACTCCTATAGCAAAATAACTTGGTTGGCTTTGATGTTCATGCAACTCTCAAATGTATGCTTTTACCAAAAATAATAAAATATTTCTGTGTTGGTTAGGTGGAGGGGGGAAGTGCTCCATTGCTTTGCATCAAACAGTTAAAAAAACTGACTCAGTGGCCACAGTCCCTGTTGATGGTGACTAGAAAAGACTTAGGGCATGTTGAGTTTCAGAGCTTGCAGGAGAATGTATGACTGCTGTCAAAGTGTCAGTGGATATTGAGCAAAGCATGGGCTCACTAGGAACACACTAGGGCTTCCAGATATAATTGAGAAATTGAATTATTGTGCCATCCCAGAAATCACTGCAGATAGTACCAAAAGCCATCACAGGATCTCATCCTATGACATGGATGCTTATAGGTAGAGGGGCAGACTAATAATCATAGAATCATAGAGTTGGAAGAGACCTCAAGGGCCATCCAGTCCAACCCCCTGACACGCAGGAACCCCCATCACAGTACTCCCAACAAATGGCCATCCAGACTCTGCTTAAAGACCTCTGAAGAAGGAGACTCTGCCACCCTCTACGGCAGCATATTCCACTGCTGGACAGCTCTAACCATCAGGAAGTTCTTCCTAATGTTTAAACTGAATATCTTTTCCTGTAGTTTGAAACCATTGTCCTGAGTCGTATTCTCTGAAGCCATGGAAAATAAACCAGTACCCTCTTCAATATGACAACCTTTCAAATGTTTAGGGTAAACATGGCTATCATATCCCCTCTCAGCCTTCTTTTTTTAAGGCTAAACATTCCCAGCTGCCCTACATCACTCATAAGATATTTCTTCCAGAACTTTAACCATCCTTGTTGACCTCTTCTGGACCTGTTCAAGGTTGTCAACATTCTTTTTAAACTGAGGTGCGTAGAACTGGACACAGTATTCCAAGTGGGTTTGTCCACACTTGTGTGGCCAAAGAGTATGGGAACAAGACTGGAACAAGCAAGGTTTTTTCACAGTTCTTTTTTTTTTTTAAGGAGGCAAGGGAGAGGATTCAGACAATTACTGATGGGCTAGGCTGACACTGAAAACAGGAAAAGTTCTAGAATAAACAGCCTATGAGAATGGAGAAAAGAATACAGTGATTTCTAAGATCAAAATGATTTCTCAAAATCAAGTCGTACTAGACTAATGTTTCCTTTTCTGTTCTCTTTTTTTTTTCTAGATAAGGGAGAATGCTGTAAATATAGGGCTGTCTTGATTGCAATAAGGTTTTTGGTAAAATCCCTCATGATATTTTGGAAGCCAAGCTCTAAACAATGTGGGCTGTACAGTGCTACTGCTAAGTGCATTTGTATCTGGTTGATGGGCTGTGTCTAAAGAGTGCTCACAAATGGTTCCTTGTTGTCCTGGAGAAATGTGGGTTGCCATGGGTTCTCTTGTGTTCCCAGCATTGTTCAACATCTTTACAAACCAAGTGGATGGTGGAGTGGACTGGAGGATAATCAAACTATACTTTAACAACCGCATGCCATCAAGTCAGTTCTGACTCATGGCAACCCTTTTCAGAGTTTTCTGGGTCAAGAGTGCTCAAGTATTCCAACAGGTGACACCAAACTGGGAGAAGCAGTTAATATTTCAGAAACACAGCCAGGGTTTAAGATGCTCTTTATGGACTGGAAAACTGAGCCAAAAGATTTAAAATGAATTTCAACAGGGAAAATGTGAAGTTCTACATTAGGGTAGGAAAAAAACAAATGCACAGATGGAAGATGGCTTATAGCTGGCCTGGCCATAGTACATGTGACGTAGCAGAGATACTCCTCACTTAACAACAGAGTTGCATTCCTCTGACTATAGGTCATGAAGAGAATTGGTTGTTAAGTGAGGCGATTAAGGCCTATGTCTTGTGGTGTGTTGAGGCTGTCCTTCCTGTAGGTAGGCCAAAGTGGGGAGGCTTTCCCTGAGGCCACAGGGAACAAAAAGGAGGGGAAAATAAAGACAGAGGTAGTTGACATTCCAGCTCACTCTGGTGATTATCTTCCCTGGTGGAGGCACTGTGACACTCACAGCATGGGCCGGCGCTAGTGTTTTTTGCGCCCTAGGTGACGGGTGGGGGGGCCAGGCAGCGGCGGCGGCGGCAGGGGGGCCGGGCGGCGGCAGAGGTGGGGGGCGGCGGGTGGACGGCAACAGGTGGGGGGGACGGACGGCGGGGGCGGCAGGGGGGCAGCAGGCTGGCCAGCACCCCCTGTCCATTTTGGCGCCCTAGGTAACTGCCTAGTTCGCCTTAATGGACGCGCCGACCCTGCTCACAGAAACACCCATCCTTTGGAAGCAGTAGCTGAGGAGGAAGGCGGGGGGAGGGGGGAGATACTGTAGCCATGCTTCCTCCCCTCTGAGCTGCTGACAAGGTAGATGAAGACAAGGAGAAACAGGCTGAACACTTTGGCCCAGGCCCTGTGGGTTGGAACAGCAGGACTTCCTAAGGCAGCAGTGGCTTTAGCTGTCACTGTTGTTTATAAGTCTGAGTGGTCATTAAGTGGGGAGCGGCTGTAGTTGCATTAGACAATAAGCTAAACATGAGTTAATAATGAGATCTAGCAGCAAAAAAATCAACTGCTACAATCAGTTGCATTGATGGAAGGGAATTAATAGTATCACTCTATTATGCTTTTCTCAGACCTTGCCCAGCATACCATGTCCTGTTCTGGACAATATAGTTTAAGGAGGATAATAACAAGCTGGAATGTGTCCCGACAAGGATAGTTGGGATGATAAGAGGTCTGGAAACCAAGTCCTATGAGGGAACGATTGAGGTAGTTGGTTATGTATGGCCTGCAGAAGAGAAATCTGAGGAGTGTTCTGATAGCTGTCTTCAAATATTTGGAGGAATGTCATATGGAAGATGAAGCAAGCTTGTCTTTGGCAACTCCAGATGGCAGGACCCAAATTAATGGACTCAAATGACAAGAAAGGAAATTTTGCTAAATGCAAAGAAAAACATCTAGAGAGCTGGTCAATAACGGAATGGACTGCCTTGGAGGGTGGTGGACTCATCTTCCACAGAGGCATAGAAACAGAGGTCAGACAGCCACCAGTTGGGAACACTTCAGCTGGGGATCTCCTGCTTTGCCAGAAAGGTTGGACTTAGCATCTGGGGTGAAGTCAAATTTTTCAAGCATCTGAGTATCTTTTTTTTCAGAAATGAATAACACATGAAAAAATTAACCTGGCATGAAACACCCACACACCAAACCCTGGCAAAATCAGGTTTGCAGTTATTTTATTATTTGTTTTATGTAGTCTGTGTAAACCTGTATCTGTGGGAAATTGAGTAAGCCTCGTTGAAACAAATCATATCTGTATAGGTCTGCACAATCCTATGTAGATTAAACTGTTTAGCTTCTCTCTACAATCCTCTCCAGGTGTCTCACAACAAAGCTAAACACAACAGATTAGCAATACTGTTCAACAAACTGCACTGCAACAATGGAGACAACTGAACAGTGTCAAAACTGAAAAAGTCATCTGAGGGTAAACTTCCCAGATGACTTGGCAGTGGCATGGTAGGATACAAAAGTGTTTTCCCACAGCCAGCACAACCTGAAGCTATGGCTTCGCAAGGTTTGTGCGAGATGTTAATTATGCTGGCTTTATAATGCAAAAAAATTATTATTTCCCACAGTTTTGTTGATATAGCATTTTACCTGTATACATACATGTCTGGGACAATGGGAGACTATTTTTTTAATTTTGCATACAAGACCTGAAGCTTTTGTTTTCCATGTTTCTGTTGAAGTCACTGAAATAGGTTGTGCTATGTCAATCAGAATGAAAAAGTTTTAAGGAACTAGAACATTGTTAGGCCTATGCACTTGCTTGACTTATTCTAGAAAAATGTTGTTTTGGAACCTTTGGGTAGTGGGCGGCATATAATTTGTAAAATAAATAAACAAATAAACAAATAAACAAATAAATAAATAAATAAATAAATAAATAAATAAATAAATAAATAAAAGTTGTGCCTCCTGGCTAGACTTGATGACCCATAGGGTCCCTTCCAGGCCTTCAGTTTTAATGATGATGATATTATTATTATGATGCATTGCTAATGAGACATCTTGAGCAATCTTCCTATAACTGTTTACTTCAGAAAAAGCTTCAGTGAGCTCAGCAAGGGTTACCGTACTTTTATGCAGACACATATAGGGCCATGTTGCAGTATTAATCAATAAGCAATAAAGTGAAAGAGTCCAACAAATACAGTACAGTTACCACAAATTGATAGTGCAATTGATTTCAGATGCCCTCTGAAATTCAGCTGATATGGCCAAATGGCTGGAATTGATTGAAGGAGCCATGTGAATAGGTAGTTGACAGGGTAAGCACAGGGGGAATGGGGATCAGTCTGACATTTTGGGGTGGCCTTCCTTCTGCTCTAGTCACAAGCCATTTATAGTGTGAGCACATTCGGGGGAGGGGGTTGTGTGTGCGATTCAGATTTTCAAAATAGCATTAGGCTGAGAATATTACCTCTGCATTCACTTGCGTCCAGTGGTCTCTATCTGCATTTCAGCTGCCCTCCTGGTGTGGCTTTGTTTGCCCTTGGGGGAAACCACATATGAGAAATCAAATCATAAGCTCCCTGACCTCCCATTGAGTTTGACCTGCCAAGGGGATATACGGTAGTTGGTTTAATACATTCACTTTCTTCCCATCGGAAAGCGCAAAGCAGTTTCTTAGCTTTGAACTCCTGCCAAAAGGGCATGAAAAGTTAATAGCACAGAAGACGACACAGCACCAGTTTGGGATGTTGCTGCCTTCACATGGAAGGAAATGGGAAGACTTAGAAGTGGTGGATGTCAGGGTTTGGTCTGCATTCTCTCCTTTCTTTTGTAGTACCCTAGGATGCTCCTTCCCCACCACAGATCCTGCTAATGATCTACCTCCGGGTGGTGATCTGCACTTTGCTGTGGTGATATAGAAAAGCCTTTACTCGGGCTCATCTTGATATGCTACCACTTGCCAACCTAAAGGGCCATTGTACACAACCTCCATATCATAAGAGAGTCTGCTCTTGTGATAAAAAAAATCTGTCAAGAACTTGGTACATGTCGTGCTCTGTTGCCCACTATTTGCAATCCAACGTGAAAGACTTTTGAACTTCATTTTAGAAAAATATCCTGGTAGATCTGCCCAAGAAAGGCTCAAAATCCTACTCTGTGATAGAGATAAATTTGTCACGTTTTGAACGGCAAGGTTCTGTTCCTTATAAAAATGAAAGTTGCTTTAATAGTCAAATTGATATCTAGGTTTCTGCACCCTCAGACCCTTCTTTTATCTACTTGTATTGTTATTTTATTGATATTTTTATTGTACTGTTTTTACTTGATGCATTTTGCAATGGCCCTATGAGCCACACAATAAAATTTATATGATGATGATGGTTATGGTGACAGATCCAGTAGTGCTAAGGAAATATTCTAGATGGCTAGTAATGTACAGTTACAGATGTGGTTGTAAAATTGCCTGAACTTCATCTTTTTCTGGGAAGGAGAAGAGCTTATTGCTCTGTTACAGATCCAGAAGGAAGGATGCAAGTAGTGGGACTGATTTTTAAAGATCCTTTCTCCAATTAAGCTTCAGTTCATCTGTAGGATTGCATTTTGTTTCGATCAGAAACCATTGCAGAAAGTTTCATTCAATTACTTTCCAATGTCAATACCTGTCTCTCTCCTTCAGTTCTAAGGTGTGAAATGTGAATCACTTCCTTTTCCCAAACCTCAGAGCCAATTTTTGAACTGATCGGCTAGCACCAGAGTGAACATTGCATCAAGCGCTCATGCATTCTTTGAAATTAGCTACGAAGCAGGAGTAGGAACTGGCAAACCACTCCAGTATTCCTGCCAAGAAAACTCCATGGACGTGGGGTCACGAAGGGTCGGTCATGACTATAATGACACAGCACACACACACACACACACACGAAGCAAATTTATTTATGCTCTGTAGCTTTCTTTCGCCTTTTGGAGTTCTTGATACCAAACTTAGAATCTTTTATTCAGCTATGGGTTCCTTATAAAATAGCTGCCTCATCTAGCTAGAGCTGGGCATTTAATAGGTACTTGGATATTAGAGATGGGCACGACTTAGCAGTATTCCCGTTTCTGTTTCCGTTACTCGTTTCCGTTACTCTACGGAAACGGAAATGGGAATTACTCCGCCAGACTTCGAGCTCGAACCGACGAACGAACAATTTGGTCTGATTTGTCGTGCTCCTTACTTGCATCGCGCAATGCCAAGCGGCACAGAAAAAAAGTTTTTAAAAGTTAAAAAAAAAACCCGATTCCCGGCCCTAAAAGTAGGCGAAAACTGTCTGAGGGCACCTACCAGGCAAGAAGGGTGTTTTATTTGGGGGGGGGGTTCCCCGCCCCCCTCTCCTTGGCTATTGCTACTGCTGCGCTGCTGGTACCAGGCTGGGAGGGCGCATCCATTTGCCATGCAGTGCGGGGGATCCAAAATGGCGACCGCAATATTTTTTTTGAAATCGTTGCCCAAAACCCCACCAAAGCACCACAGAAACATGCGAAAATTAGCTATTTTAAATGCTTGAATTTTTACAGTAGCAGCAGTGGGTTTTTCTTGCAAAAAAAGTCTCCGTTGATTTTATTTTATTTTATTTTATTTTATTTTTTTACACCTGCGCATTCGCAATGATGGGCTCGCCCATGGGAGTGGACCATGCAAAGTTTTGGAGCCATTCCACCAATCGCATGGCCAGGTTTTGCTGACTGTACCAGGCTGGGAGGGCGCATCCATTTGCCATGCAGTGGGGGGGGATCCAAAATGGCGACCGCAATATTTTTTTTGAAATTGTTGCCCAAAACCCCACCAAAGCACCACAGAAACATGCGAAAATTAGCTATTTTAAATGCTTGAATTTTTACAGTAGCAGCAGTGGGTTTTTCTTGCAAAAAAAAGTCTCCGTTGATTTTATTTTATTTTATTTTATTTTATTTTTTTACACCTGCACATTTGCAATGATGGGCTCGCCCATGGGAGTAAACCATGCAAATTTTCCACCAATCGCATGGCCACTTGGCCAGGTTGACCACAGAGACTTCTGGGATGTGCCAATCGGGCATAAACAGCCCACTAATCGTAGCCCAAACCCGAACCCTAAGCCTAACCCATACGCCAGTACACTGTCCTTCTAAGTGGGTCAGAGAGGCACCCAGATGCACCCCAGTACTCACCGTAACCTCACCCGTAACTAGCCTAACCCTAGCCCTTGCGCTAAGCCGTCTTAACCCTAAGCCAGATCTACTTGCATTGCACTACATGCAAGTACGTGAGACACAGCGGGTGCAAAGAGTCTGCCAGTCCGTCACTTGTGGCTCTGGCTGACTCCTGCAGCTCCCTCCAGGAGCCCGCTACCCCCTCCCCAAACCAGTACTAACGACAACGAAAAAACGAAAAAACAAAACGACTAATTTTTGCAAATTTTCGCGAAAAACGGAAACGAGCCGAAACAGAACCGGCCCGACTAACGACAACTCGAAAATTTTTTTTTCAAGTCGTGCCCATCTCTATTGGATATATTTCACTATTCCTTGACATCTATACAGCAGGAGAAGGCAAAATAAAGTTCTCCCAGATATTGCTGAACTGCAGTTGCATCAGCTCTAGCTCAAGTGAATGCTGGGAGTTTCAGTTGAGCATCTGCAAGGCCTTACTTTGCCCCACTTGTGACATATACAGCATTCTTTAGCTTTCCATTCACCCAAGTATACTGGGCAGGGTGCAGGCCCAATCCTGTGCAAAAAAAGAATTCAAAGTGGGAGGGGCAATCTCACAGGTTTTTCTTTGAATAAATGCACAACTTGTCTCCATTCCTTTCACGAACCTATATATCACACCCAGTACATTCTTTGTACACTCATGGTTCTCTCTCTCTCTCTCTCTCTCTCTCTCTCTCTCTCTCTCTCTCTCTCTCTCTCTCTCTCACTCACTCACTCACTCACTCACTCACACACACACACACACACACACACACACACACACACACATTACAGTTTCTGTTGCTGGTAAAATCTGCTATCCATCTAATAGTGCATAACCCTACAATTCAAATTGCAGGCAATGGATGGGGGCTTCAATGCTTTGCCTCCTGCAAGTTTGATTCCATTTCTTCCAACAGATACATGTTCGTTTTTGTTTTCCTATACAGTCTTTTAATTTTTTTCAATGACATGGCATAGCTCAATGAATTACACAATACTGGAAAACAACACCCTGACATTTCTTGTGTACATGATTAATGGACCACGTGTGCCCACTTAACTGGCAAAAGGCAAAGTCATTTACTCTAAAGAATAATACTGAAACAGCTCTGACCCATGAAATTATACATTTAAGTAACATGCTGTCCTAACTATGTGTCACAATATTTTATCTGTTGTTTAATTTCCATTAAATTGAGTGTGATCTTTTGCAGTTTCTGAAACACACACATATTTCATCAGAGGCAAGGAATTAAGAAAGTGTTTATTTTTCAGTCTTTCTTTATTGACTCTTTTACTTAGCTTGGTTGGTGTGATTGCAACGGCAACTCTGGAATGCAGTTGGGAAACATCAAATCTTCCTAATAGAACTTGGGCTAAGACAGAGGCCTCAGCCATGGTCAGCTGGACATAAATAAGCAAAGTCCTTTGCAAACATCCCTCCTTCACACGGGGATGTTTATAGTTTAGGAAATCAGAGCATCAACAAATATAACAAAGGATCTGGAACCAATGGGGTGTGTTTCTGGATGCTAAGCAAATAGTCTGGCAATGTTTTTTTCTTCCTCTAGTGTAGGGCTGTTCAACTTTGAACAGGCCAAGGTCTAATTTTTCTGGCCCAAAGTGCCTGAGGGCTACTACACTAAAACCTCTACTTATGAATTTTATCTGTTCTGAGCACATGCTCATAAGTAAAAATGTTTGTAAGTAGAGCAGCTGTTTTCCATAGGAATGCATTGAAAACCAATTAATCTGTTTTGGAGGGAACAGATTTCAATGCACCATGGCCCTTGAACTGCCCTGCTCAGCTGAGACAGTGGGCTGGCAGACCCATAACTTTGTTGGGGCAGTGGTGGTCCTTGGGATGGGGGAGGGAGGGGTGGGGAGAACTTATCCCCTCACTTTTTTTCATTGATGGCCGGTTGGCTACTTTTGAACCCTTCACAGGCTACCAGTAGCCCACGGTCTACCTGTTGGGCAGGCCTGCTCTAGTGCTATGTTTAGTTTGCTGGTTTTCTCCTCTTTTCCCTCTGAGGATAGTTCCTGAATCTTTATCCTCCTAGCTAGAGAGAGAGAAGTTCACATGGCTTTTTCACAAGGGCAGCACATATATGAACAAACAGAAGGGACCTTACAATCATAGTTGGAAGGGGCCTTTAAGGCCATCAAATCCACCTCCTGCTCAATGTAGGTACCTTGAGAACGTGATTTTATCAGACTTTGTGGCATGAAATTGTTTTGTTTTAAATAACTATAAGTATTTAAGCTGTTTATTTATTGAAAAAATGTTGTTTTTACTTTTTAAAATAAATGCAACTATAAAGGTAAACGTAAAGGTAAAGGTTCCCCCAAACATGCATGCTAATCGTGTCCGACTCTGGGGAGGTGGTCATCTCCGTATTCAAGCCGAAGAGCCAGTGTTGTGCAAGTACATGACCATGTGGCCGGCATGGCTGCAAGGAAAGACTGTTTTACTTTCCCACTTTTTACGGTGGTACCTATTTATCTACTTGCATTTACATGTTTTTGAACTGCTAGGTTTATTTATTTATGCACTTGTGTACCACCAGTCTTCCAGAATGAACTCTGGGCAGTTTACAGTAATAAAAGATTAAAACATTGAATACTAAAATAAGTAAATAGACAAATACTAAAAGAGCCTTGTGGCACAGTGGTTAAATGCCTATACTGCAGGTAAAACTATGCTCATGACCTGGGGTTCAACCCCAGGTAGCAGGCTCATGGTTGACTCAACCTTCCATCCTTCCGAGGTCGGTAAAATGAGTACCCAGCTTGCTGGGGGGGGGGCAATGTGTAGCCTGCATACCATAATTAAAACTGTAAACCACCCAGAGACTACTTGAAGTGCTTTGCTTTACTAAACAAGGTAAAGCTAATGAGCAGGGCAACTTGAAAATAAACCCCGGGGGAGAAACAACAAACAACAAACCAAACAAAAACAATAACATTAGTAGTAGCTATATCTCTCTTTAAAGAGCAAGGTCTTAACTGCTGTCTTAAAAGCAGCCAGAGACTGTGTCAGATGTATCTCGCTCAGTATCTTGTTCCATAAAATAGGGGCAACCAGTGAAAAGGCCCAGTTTCGAGTATTTGTTTCTCGGGCCTCCCTAGAAGTGGCTTCCCAAAGCAAAAACATCTGTGATGCTCTAAGTTGCTAATGACCAGTACTGCATAGTAGGGATGGGCATGAAATAGAAAAATTGATATTTGCTTTGTTTCATTTTGTTCTCCCATAATTTGTTTCATTTTGTTAGAAACAATTTTTTTAAATTTTCACAAATTTATTTATTTATGTGCAATAGAAGCAAACAAATCAAAACAACCATTCCAATAACCAAACTTATAAAACAAAAGGAAAGAAAGGAGAAAAACTTTACTTGGAAGTCTTTACTTCCAAGCTGTGACTGCTTTCACCTTGGAAAAAGTGACCATAGGAATAGCTTTCCTAAAGCGGATCCTGAAAAAGTTACTTTTTGGGACCACATTCTTTGATCTCCCCAACTTGTACGGCCACTGGAGGTCCACCATTTACCCCACTGCCTCTGTTGCTGTTATTTTTGTTCTTGCCTCCCTCGTGGTCCTCCTCCTCCTCCTCCTCTTCCATTGCTGCTCTTTCCTTCCACTCTTGCTCTGGGCAACAAACTACTCTGTGTGCTGCGAATTCATCCGTGGGAATCCGCAACTTGATGGCCTCCTTAATTGACCTATTGTTTTTGTTATTGCCTTCTTGGGGAAAGCATTTCATTCATATACTTGTTGCTATGGCAGTGAAATGAAGAGCATTGTGGGTCAAGTGCAATGGTCTGGATGGGTATCCTAACAGAAGAGGCTGGACAATTTGCATGGTGGGATTCTTGTTAGGAATGAAGAAGAAAATGGAAACAATAAACCTGCCTTTATCCTTCTTCTTTCTGAGACACTTCCAGGCTACTGCTTGTACATGACTAGGGTCATTGGCACAAGTGAGAGAAAGTGTTTACACTGATGTAGTTTTTGAGTTGTAGAGACCAGTTGCCTCATTGCTTCTTTGAAGGTACCTAGCTTCGTGGTATTTGTTTTCATCTCTTCTTCCAACCTGGAGTGTCCTTGAGATCAGGTGGCTTATTATCACGGACGCCACTCCTGAAGAAGGAAGTTGCCAAGCACATGGAGAATGAGTGGTTTTCAAGCAGGTGGGAAGTGTGGGGGGCTGAGCCTACCAGTGAGAATATCAGACACAAACAACAGAGGCAATGGGGGTGAGAGTAGGAGGTGTGTATTTATGAAAGGTCAAAGCAGTGGGGTTGCCCTGCCAGTTGGCAATGAGAAACTGATAAAAGAAAATATGAGAGAGGGGGTGCTTCGGAAAAGTCTTAAATACAGGTAAAGAAAGAAAGAGACCTTTCAGGACTACAGGTCCCAGATTCCCTTAGCCAGCCCAAGGATTCTAAACATAGACCCAAACATAGCTTTGCCAACGTCTAAGGTAGACAGACTGGGGTCTGCCCATGTTTCCTGAATGCATTCCCCTTCAGTCTTTTACCTTAGTTGTACGGGAAAGGTGGCACAAGGCTATCCCATTGCTTTGGTAATGGTCCACCACCACAAGGAAGTTAAACTGCTGTTCAGAAGCTATAACTGTGCTCACGACCTGGGGTTCATTCCCAGGTAACCAGATGATAGTTGGCTCAGCCTTCTATCCTTCTGAGGTCAGTAAAATGAACACCCAGCTCACTGGGGAGGTAATGTATAGCCTGCATAAAATAAACCACCCAGAGAGTGCTGTAAGCGCTATAGGGCAGTATATAAACAGAATACTTTGCTTTGTAATGTCCAAAACAGCTCTCAGGTTGACCATTTTACCTTTTACCAGAGTTGTACAGCATTAGTTTGAGAAAGAAGGTAGTTTCCTTCCTCCTGTAGAAGTTTGTCAGTTGACATGCTGTTCCCAAGATAAGAGCTAAGCGGATATTTTTCTGAAGAAAATTCTCAGTTTCTCCCTCTTTTTTTCCATTCAACTCCAACTCCTCCAGAAAAGAGACCACTGCAACAAATTTTTCACATATTGGTCACCATTTTTCTTTTGGTGGCTGCCATTTCTTGTCACAATGCTTTAGGATGACACTAAGTCAGGGGCATTCTCATATTTCTGTGGAGATTTAAAATGGTGGTTGGGATGCTAGCACCACTGCTCTTTGAGGGGAAGTAAATAAATAAAAGACCTATCATCAGCAGAGTGGATGGATGGGAAGAAAGATGGAAAGCTCCTGTCTTTACTAATGATGAACTCTAAGCCATGAGAAATTGTAGGAGATGGTTCCCTCAATTTATTTCCTCACCCACAGAGAGAGGGATTCTAGAGGTTATTTGCACAAAAACTGGACCAGATGTATGAGTCCTAAAAATACCAGCAAAACAGCTGAATCATTTTCTATACTTATAGTTTTGCTCCACAGTTTTGGCCATTAATTTGAAAGACAGGTGTTACAGGGAACTGGCTATATTTCCTCTTAGATAGCTCAGTGTCCCTGCTGAATTGAAATATTCCAGTTTAAGTAAAGCTCAATCAAGTCTTTCACGGTAGAAGTTCTTTGATATTACTTTCAGATGTTGATGTGTAAAGGAAGTACATCACATTGAAATTCCGGTCATCTTCTGTTCCTGTATCCTTCATTAATTGACTTTTAATTATTCTGTCAATTTTCATGTTGAAGCAGAAAGCCAATTCTTTCAGAGTAATTCTCGACTGTTGTACTAATTTCAGCATATGCCCGATATGCCAGAGTACAAGATGCATTTCTTTTCTCCCCCTCCCCTCCACCTCCCCCCATAGGAAGCAGTTAGAGGGGTGATTTTTCTCTCTTTCCTTTGTAGCGTTTATGGTAAAATATGTGGGAGTATTGCTCTCTGCACCGTCTGCCGAGGTGTGTCAGCTGTGAGCAAGCTTGATAATACGATATATAATCAATAATCATTATGTGAGCAAGCAATACACATGAACGTGCTTCCAGAAAGGGCAAATAAGATGTGACATGGGCTGGGTAGCAAAGATACTTGGGCAGGGTGGCAGAGACACTGTGGTTTCCTGTTAACGGAAACAGGTGTTGCAAGAAGAAGCTCCAAAGCCAGCTGAAGCAAAACCCGGAAGAAGCAAAGACTTATGTACCCTAAAATATCTAGGTGGGACCCAGCAAGTAGAGGGTGGTGCTGAGGTGTGGACATGCAGAAAAGGGGTCTGAAACTGTATAAAAACCGCTGGAAATGTGTGTTCGAGGTCTTCTCTCATTGTGAGGGAGACCCCTTTTGCGTCTTCTGCAAAAGGCTGTCTGTTTCTGCACTTTGCTTTTGCTAAATAAACTCAGCGCTGAGAAATTCTCCTCTCTGTCTGACTTAGTCTCAATTCTTGGGAAATCTCAAACTTGCCTCATCTCAATCTCCTGTCTTTGTCTCATCTTTGAGCCTTTTTAACTTAGTCTATTTTTGGGCACTGAAACCACAATCTTACAGGTGCATTGTGAAGGAAATGATAGCTCCAAGTCAGGACAGTAAACTTTGGAAATGCCATCAGCTCAGCAGGGGATACCAGCCGGCACTGCGATAGACGCCAATGTTTACCCCTATGGGCACTTTTGCGAAAACATACACGCTGAAAATCCACAGCTACAGATATGAAAGCAAAGACCCATGGAAAGGGAATCCAGACTCAGAAATCCAAATGTACAAGACACAGAAGACTCTCTCTCTCTCTCTCTCTCTCTCTCTCTCTCTCTCTCTCTCTCTCTCTCTCTCTCTCTCTCTCTCTCTCTCTCTCTCTCTCTCTCTCTCTCTCTCTCTCTTTCTGAGTTAATCATCCAGCTATGTAGCTGGAGGTTGGGAGTCTAATTCCCTGCTGAGTATCCCAGAAGATCCAGCCTATGGGACCTTGGGCAAGTTGCACATTTTCCAGATGCCCTCAGAAGAAGGGAAAGGTAAATCCCTTCTGAGTACCCTCTACCTAGCAAATACATCAGGATTGACTTGATTGCACAGAATGGTGGCTGATATGTGTGTAAGAGAGGAGTGGTGGAGGAGGCGGGCTGAGCAAGCTACTGTCACAAACAGTGGCCATAAAACAAGCTTCTGTCTCAAAACAGCAGTCATAAAGCAAGCTACTGTCAGGAAACAGCAGTTTGGGGGTGGGTGGGCAGGCGTTCTCTCTTATCCACGGTTTTCATTATCCACGGGAAGGGCTGGAACCAATCCCCAGCGGATACCGGTGTCCTACTGTACTCAAGGTGAGGCCAAACAGGGCCGGCACGTCCATTAAGGCGAACTAGGCAGTTGCCTAGGGTGCCAAAATGGACAAAGGGTGCTGGCCAGCCTGCTGACCCCCCCACCACCCCCACTGCTGACCACCGCCGTCCATCCCCCCGCTGCCCATTGCCGCCCCGTTGCCACCCCCTGCGCCCATCGCTGCCCACTCCCCGTGCCCGTTGCCGCCCACCCCACACCTGTCGCTGTCCCCCGCCATCCGCCACCCACCTGCCTCCCCGCCCCTGCCCCCACCGCCCACCCACCACTCTGCCCCCACTGCTACCGCCCTTCCCCACCACCACCACCCGCCCACCCCCACCCCGCCCCACCCCCCTGCCCCTCGCCTAGGGCGCAAAAAACCTAGCGCCGGCCCTGAGGCCAAATCAGGGGGAACTAGTATCTCATGGGATTTGGAGGCTATGGTTCTTTTAATGTAGCCTAAAACGGCCTTTGCCTTTTTGTTGTAGCCACATCATACTGCAGATGTCAGGAAGAAAGAGAAAGGACTGTGCAAAGCACTACATCCAACATTTTGACATACTGAAAGATGTGTCAGTCGATCAGAAAAAGCTACTAGCTTAATATTAGAGCCAGTATCATATGACTTCAAGTGCCAGTGCTTATCATGACTGTCTCCAAAGCCATGCCCCCCAAGGAAAGTTCAGAATTGCAGTCAGCTGTTCTGCCCTTGATCCCTATCTAAGAACATCATACCCTAGTCACTAGCATCAGCTGACGATCACAGATCCACGAGTTGTCCAAAGTCACATTCTACTGATTAGTATGCTGGACTCACCTTGGAAATCCTATGATTGTATATAGAAAGAGAGGGAGCCAGTATGCATTAGAACAGCTTAAAACCACCAGCAGAAGATTTTCTAGACATATTTTTTTTCTGTCACAGCAGAGAGAAACATTCTATTCCCAGGTCTACAAGCCAGACATTAATTCCAACAAAAGCTGGTCATTTGTAATGTCAATAGGTATTTCTCTCTCTCTCTCTCTTAAAATCTCTCTCTCTTTCATAATAAAGGGAAATAAGGGAAGGAGGGAAGAAGACAGAAAAGGGAGGAAGGGGAGAAGAGTACAATGACATTCTTTGCTGCATCTCTAGTGTATTGCTTACCTGTATATATTGGATTAGCCCTATCCAATTGTTTATTGCTCATAATAATTGCCATCTCCATCTATTTCTGTTACTGTGTAAACTGTTTTTCAATTCTTTTTCATAACTTCCTGCAGATTCCTCTGTAGAAAAGGTCCCAGCTTTCACCAGCTTTCTCTGTTGGTTGGTCCTTTAATTTTTTTTCCAACAATGTGTCCAATTATGCAACTTCCTGACATTTTTCTATCAGTTCTTCTTGTTTCAGTATCTGCTTTTCTGAACAGGCCATAGTTAGCCTGCACAGTATAAACTGAACCTCCTGGTCTTCAGCTGGATTCATCCACATTGATTGCCTACCCACAAGCCATAGGTAGGCCAAACATGTAAAATGAATTAAAACATTAGGGTCCCCCCCCCGCCTCGGTCGGTAAGAGTTGTTTGCTTTCTTCCTTGGTTAGAAGATTTGATATAAATCAGTCAGTTGGTGGAATCAGAAATTGGCAGCATTCTGAGCCCAGTGTGGATCTGGGCTATAGCGAGGGGAAGAGATTAAAGGCTCCCCTCCAGCAAAGGTTTCCATCCAAGGATTCAAACCAACATGTTTTAAGAATGTACATAGTCATTGTGTCAACAGTTGTTTAAAAATGCTGATAGTTCATAAGAGATCAAATATTTCCTCACCCATCCCAGATGTAGCAAGACACTTGCAAAGCCCACTGTTTCTTGTAAGCCCTCTAAAATGAAATTGCATATAGTCTTTTGTTCTTCACAGGAAACAAGCCAGGGCTCTTTCATAAGTCACCTCCCCATGATAGCATGAAGACAGTCAATGATAGCGAGATGCCACCCTTTAGTGCCTGTTACACGAGCAATTGCTTTCTATAACCTTACAAGCCCCCATATACTCTCCATTAAGGCTTCTGTCATTGCATTCAAGTTGATCCCTCGCTGACAAAGAAAAGAGCCTATTTAGCAGGCAATAAATGTGTTTCACATTTCAGAATGTCAGTGACTGAAAGTACTCTAATGAATCTCTCACCAGCTTCACAATTAGGACCTGAATGTGCTAATCAATGGACTAGAGCAGTGATGGTGAACCTTTTAGAGACCAAGTGCCCAAAATGCGATTCAAAACCCACAGATTTTTCAGAAAGTGCAAATACAGCAATTTAACCTGAATACAGGTGGCTGTGAATGGGGTGATGTCAGGTGCCCATAGAAAGGGCTCTGAGTGCCACCTTTGGCACCTGTGCCATAGGTTCGTCATCACTGGATGAGAATTGCCTGCCGGGGGGGCACTTTTCAAATTATCATGGCATCAATGGTTTTATTTCTTGTAGCACAACACACAGAATATTTTCATTTCTCCGCTTTATTTCTACTTTCAGCTTTCCTTCCTGCATGGTACATTGAAGTACACCATACTTACAATACACAACACATTTTCCAATGGAGAGGACTTCATTGGTTCATCAGGTTTCATGTTCTAGTATTGCAATGTTCCCAAGCAGAAGTGAACAACCAGTGGAATGGTCATTTGAATGATCATGAATACTGTATTTTTCATCATCTGTCATATTTAAAATTCAGTGGAATTTATGAGAATGGCTGGATTTTTGTTGCATTTTTGATAATTTATTTTCTATTCAGGCCTCCATTTGTTACTAAAATTCACAGCTAAAATCTCATTACAAGTTTCCAAAACAAGAGCAGACAAACACAGATTACAGATTTCTAAAACTGGAAATCTAAAGTCACAAGTTATAGGCATCTAAAATTACAAAATACCTAACAAGACAGATCACACATCTTCTCAAAATATATTATTTATTTATTTATTTATTATATTTTTATACCGCCTGTCTTCCGAGGGAACTCCGGGCGGTTAACAATAAGGTTAAAAGAGCAATAAAACACCAGAAAAAGACAATGCAATAATAAGGGAGAATCAGTGGCAAGAGGCATCAAAGGAAAATAAATAAATTAATTAAAGGTTGCCAAATGCCTCCCAATAAAGCATGGTCTTAAGTGCTTTTTTGAAGGCAGGCAGGGACTGTGCAAGGTGCAACTCACTGGGGAGGTGGTTCCAGAGTGAGGGGCCAACCACAGAGTAGGTGCAGTTGCGTATAAGCGATTTCTGCGTCTCCCTTGGGGTGGCCACTCAGAGTGACAGCGCCTGTGACATTCTAGTGGGTCGGGCCTCAGTTGACCTTTGGGAGATAAGGTCCGACAGGTATTCGGGTCCCAAGCCGTGGAGGGTTTTGTAAACCAAAACCAGGACCTTGAACCTTATCCGGAGGACCATGGGCAACCAATGTAGGCGGGCCAGAACTGGGGTGATGCGATCATTTCTACGCACACCCACCACCAGTCTGGCCGCTGCATTCTGCACCCGTTGGAGTCTCCGGGTAAGGGTCAAGGGCAACCACACATAGAGGGTGTTGCAGTAATCAATCCTCGAGATCACGAGGGCCTGTACAACTGTTCTTTGTTATGAAAGTGATGCAAAGCTGCAGCAAAGAGCAAACAAAAACTCTTTGGTTGCTTTGCTTTTTAATTGTGTTGTATAATGCCAGTTCAAGCAATCCTAGTCTATCTCCTGCAAGAAGCCCTTGCACACTAATGTGCTATGTGCAACCTCCCTTGCTAACCCACTAAAATGGCTTGCCAGCGTCAATCCTGTTGGCTTTGATATTCACAGTAAAATAATACTGATACAGAGAGGAGACCTGGATTCACCCCACCCCATTCCCAAGTCTCTAAAGAAACAGGCAGGTGTTGATTCATCCCACGTGTGCTGTAAGATTTCAGCAGCTAGATCAGAGTAAATTTCACCTCGATTTTGTATTTATTCAATCAAAGCAAATAAATGAGATCTATGTTGGAGCTAGCAGGTGCCATCTCAAGCATGTAATCTCAGTGCTTGGAAATACTCTATGGTTTTAAGCCCTAAGAATGGGGCCACGTCTACATTTTACACCTGGATCAGAGCTCCTGATTATACATCGAAGTTCCAGAACTGAAGCCAGGGTTGGATTACAGAAAGCTGCAAAGCAATTATTGTCTTTCAAGCGGCTCCAAGAGCGCTGGAAACAATGGGAGAGTACAATTATTTATGATTGCTATTTAAGAAAGTGGACTCTCTCTTAAAGCAAAATGTTCTGCGTTTATACTGCCCCATACCACTTCAAGTAGTCTCTGGGCAGTTTACAATTTTAATTACAGTGTGCAGGCTACACATTGCCCCCCCCCCGCAAGCTGGGTACTCATTTTACTGACCTCGGAAGGATGGAAGGCTGAGTCAACCATCAGTCTGCTACCTGGGATTGAACCCCAGGTCGTGAGCACAGTTTTACCTGCAGTACAGGCATTTAACCACTGCACCATGAGGCTCTTCAATGGCCTGTACCAGGGGTCTGCAACCTTTAAGACATAAAGAGCCACTTGGACCAGTTTCCGACGGGAAAAAAAACTGGGAGCCGCAAAACCATTGCGACATCACCGGGCGGGCAGTGTGGAGCGGAGCGGCGAACCTGTCACAGTCACCTCCTGGAGCCGCGGCAAAGGTTCCAAAGAGCCGCATGCGGCTCCGGAGCCGCGGGTTGCAGACCCCTGGCCTGTACCTTAACAAATCTCCTGATGTACACATGAGGAAAGTCAGGGTACTCCATCAAAATCCCTGCAAATTCAAAGTTTAAATCCCACAGTTCGAAGTTTAAATCTGATTTTAACATATTTCAATCACAGCTGCTGTTTGATTTCAAGAGATGGTTAAATTATTTTTGATACTATTTAATCTTGATCCCTCCCACCAACCCACCCCCTGGCCAGTAAACAAAAAACAATCTACTTTGGAAATGCTGTTTGGATTTATGCCTTGGTTGTAGGCTTCCTGCAGACAAGTGAGAGAATAGAATATTGCTCTAGAAAGGCCTCCTCTTATGTTCTGATGTTCTTAACGTCAAGAACTTTTAAAAGAATTTATAAAATTATGGTAAATAATTTATAGAATTGTGGGCAGTGTCTCTAATTTCTGAGAACCATTTATCCACCTTAAGTAGAAAGCTACCGTACACGATTTATTCATTCTTGTAATAGAAGTCGGCACCAAGAATGGATTAATCATTTCTGAGGATTTAAAGTAGCTTTCCTGACTACTACCTAAGATAAATGAGCAGTGTATTCATCAGTTCGTGGAAAAGTCTATATCAGAAAAAGTCTGTTAATGATAAAGAAAGCTTCAAATCATTAATTTTTGGCATACAACTCTCAGAATCCTAATTTGGCATGGCCACTATTGGGGATTCTGGGCATTTTTGTGTGTCAAAAAAAGTAAGATTTCAAAACTCTGGGGCACAGTGTGATGGGCAAAGGCCATTAGAAGAAACTCAAAGATTGATTCAGTCTCATATGAAAGCACCATCAGAATTTGCAAACTGGCCTAGTTGAGAGAATGAAACTGGCCAACCAGCTGAAGGCTGGTAGAACTAGAGAGGAAGACCAGAGAAAGATGTCTGTGCAAGGAAAAGAAGGACCGACCCAACATTAGTTAGACCAAAGCAAGTGCTCCAGGTTCCAGATGTTGAAGGTAGCAATGGCTAACTCTTGGCTGTTCCTTCTGAACTAGCTATTCCATCCCTTAGAGAGGGAGGAACTAGGTATATTGTAGGACTTGTGTTCTCCTCAACTTGCTGCTTGTCCTTGAGAGTGATGAAGGTGCTATTCCATTTTCTGTAAACAACGGGATGCCCAGTTAGATTCTTCATGTGAAATTAGGGTGGGAGAGGTGGTGTGTTGTAGTAATTACTAGAGATGGCCACGAAATGAATTTTTAATTTGTTTTGTTATTCATTATTTGTTTCGTTAAAATTAAAATTAAAATTAAAATAAAATATTTTTTAAAAAAGCGCCAAGCACACTGGTGTGTGCTTGGCGCACTAGAGCTGGTCGGGGCTTTTTTTTTAAAAGCCCAGAATCAGCTGTAGTGCAGGCTCCCTGCTGGGTGCTTGCAGTAATAAAAATAAAAATAAAAATAATAGATATAAGAAAAGCACCCATGGGGCCCTGGGAAGTCCAAAAAACAAACAAAAAAATGAAGTCAAACGAATTATGAAACAAATTTATTTTTAAAAAATCATTTCATAATAAACAAAACGAAAAATGAAGCAAAATGCCATTTTGGAGTTTCGTGCCCATCTCTAGTAATTACAGTACTAGTATAGGATTTGCAAGCCCTGGGTTCAATATTAGGCTAGTCACAGTTTCTCAGTCCTCCTGACCCATCTCACAGCTCTATGGTGAAAGATAAAGTGGGGAAGAGGAGGAGAGCCACGGACCTCTCTGTGGACATATTGGAGCAAAGCCAGGATATCAATGTAAGAAGAAAATAAGCAAACATTGTCCTTCACCTTGCTTCGGGTAGCCACACCCAGGGAGGCCCGTAAGGTCAAGACCCATAATCGGGCTTTCTCGGTGGTTGGCCCCTCCATATGAAACAAACTGCCCAGCAATTTGTGTCTGGCTCCTTCCCTTACAGCTTTCAAGAAAGCACTGAAAACTTGGCTGTTCCGGGAAGCTTATGGCAATCGCTAATATTTGTTTTGTGTTCCTTGTGATTTATTGGGTTCGTTGTATTTATTATGCCTCTTGCCGGATTCTCCCCACTGTTATTTAGTTGTGGTGGTTTTAATTGTTTGTGTTGTTCTGCTTGTATACTGCCCAGAGTTCCCTATGGGAAAATTGGTGCGGTATATAAACTTAAAAATAAATAAATAAATATTTGTCTTTGTAAAAAAAAATGGGTTGCTTGTTAGAAAGACAAGATGAGTCATATAACATTTGACCAACTTTGGTGGTCAAAGTTCCCATTAAAGTGTGCACGTGCATGACTTCCCCCCACCCCCCATCTCATGCAGGGCCTTTCCTCCCCTGTGTATCCATTGCAATTGTTTTTGTTCTGGGCACAGGGTGGAGGCGTGGAGGAGGGGGGGGGGGAGAGAGAGAGAACACAGCCCTGCAAAGTGAGGCTGAAAATTAGAGGGGACGTTACTGGTGCTCATTCCAAACAACTAAAAGATGGGGAACGTTGTGGGTTTTTCAGCACACATGCAAATACTTCTTTTCTTTAGAAGTAGCTTTTGCTCTGTGCCTTCCACTCATCTCAGGCTGTAAAGACAGCATAAGCCAAATGTTGAAAAACAGCGCAGGTCTGACTTCTCCTGCTCAGCTGCCTTTTGTCCAATTTTTTATATCGGATAGCATTTGGAACCATACTGGAGAAGAGCTGTTAAAAGGAAATGATGTTGCCATAACCCGGCATTAACAAACTAAAAGTACTGGGAGGACGTGAAAAGGTGTTCCCAGACACAATGGGGTTGCCTTCTATTTTCATTGCTGTATTTTTTTCACTGTGAGCTATGCGCAGGGAAATAAAATAAACAAACACACAATGCATTGTGTTCTCTCAACCTTTTTATATTCTGCATCAGTGTGTGCTGCCTCTTATCTCAAAATATATAGTGCTGGATTTGGGCTGAAATGAGAGTAGTTCTTGGATGCACACAAGAAGAGGCTGCCCTTTGTGATCTTTAACGAAATTCAAAATGTGCATGCGTTGCCAAGAGCACATACACAAAGAAATCAGAGAACACAGGATTCCTTTTCAGCTGGTAGAAAACCTTTGTTCATGACCTAATCTGTGCAACGGGTTTTGCTGCAAAGTGCTTGATGAAGCTGAAATTAGCAGGAAAGATTCAGTTTACTGTCATTCAAGAAAGAGGAGCTCTTAAGCAACAACAACCACCACCATCAATCCACCACCACCACCACCCGCATTTTCTTCCCAGGATTTAAAAACACTCACAATAATGTTCTTAAAATGTGCTTCAAAAGAATTTAAAGGAGTAATGCAACCATGAGTAGAGTAAACAGATGGACTGTGACTGTCAAAGTAACAGAAAGTAAGCTTGTTATTGGGTTGGGAAGCTCTGAGTGCCCAGGGGCCATTTTTTTCCAGCCTCTGGGCATTTCTTAGGCTCTACCATGCCCCCCCAAAAGGAAACCCCAGGGGTCAGCAGGGTCCTAGGCTGCAAAAATAGGAAGCAACACATCTAGCCCATGTGATTCCCTACTGGCTGTCAGTATCTCCCTAACAATATCTTAAGAAGGTGACAAAAGAAAGATGGAAGCCAAATGGAGTTTCATGTGGAGGACGTTGCACAGTGATGGTATGTGTCTGGACTCTGAAGTAAGCCAGCAGTTATATAAGGCAGGTATCAATTAGAAGGCTGTCAGACAGGAACCAAATATACAACTCAGAGAAGAATCAAGCAATATGGAACTAAAATAGAGGCATATGCCCAATATGAGACAGGGACTAAAATATGCAATAGGACCAATAGGGCAGACAGGAATGAAGATGAAACTAACAGGATTTGATAGGACCAAATAAGGCTTATGAATAAACGTATAACAATGAGAATGTTAGTCATTTACCTGACTTAATTTATCTGTCAATAAATTAAGACTAATGTATGAGAAGTGCTGCCTAGATGCCCTAAGCACATCCGATCTCGCCTGATTTTGGAAGCTAAGCAGGGTCGGCCCTGGTTAGTACTTGGATGGGAGATCACCAGGGAATACCAGGTGCTGTAGGCACCTGGAGTAAGAACTGGCAAACCACTTCTCTTAAAGATCGACTGCTATGACTTGATGCCAAATAACAACAATGTAAATATCGAAAGCACATGCACTTTAAAAAGCAGACCAAATAGGGTTGCCTGAGGTCTGTGTGCCATTTGGATGTCAGGATCACAATAAATGGCATACCAGATGTCCTAGCAACTCTATTTAGCCCCTCCAGACCTCGCCAAGCCAGCCATGTACACAAGCCCCTACCTAGACTGAACCCTGAGACCCGACAACAGACTCAACAATCCTATATTCTAATCTCAGCTGAACCAATAATTTTTATGCCAGTGTTGTCTTTATCATTAGTACTCTCCAGAGTAAGTACCATTTCATTTCATTCTAATTCTAATCCAAACAATCAGAAAATAAATCTAAATATAGGCGATGCCTGAGGACACGAAGGAATCATCTGTGTTCTCTTGAAGCTTGTGTCATCATTTTTGTGAGTGCCTTAAGTGCTGAGGCAAGAGTGTACGAAATTCTTTCTCCCTGTCCCTGAAAGGGATATCTAATGTTTCACTTTGTTTTATGATTACTAGCTAGGCAAAAGCCATATTGATTTAGCACTCAAGCTCATTGTACTTCCTAGCTGCATTCTGACACAATTTAAACCAGAGCTGTCATGCTATGTTTATTTCTTGGTGCTAGAGCAGACCATTCTTTGTTTCTAGAGGGGAGTTATCTGAGTTAAAAAATATAAAGTATGGTCAACAGTTATTTAAGATCCAGCTTGCAGTTTATCTATTTGCTTAAAGTTTTTGATAGTTACCTGGTCTCATATTCCAGCAGCCCTGGAAACACGAACCTAGCAGTTACTTGGCTTGTTCCAAATAGGGGTGAAAATCGTTGTCATACAACCTGGGGTTCAATCCCAGGTAGCAAGCTCATGGTTGACTCAGCCTTCCATCCTTCCGAGGTCAGTAAAATGAGTACCTAGCATGCTGGGGGGGAGGGCAATGTGTAGCCTGCATACTGTAATTAAACTGTAAACTGCCCAGAGACTACTTGAAGTGGTATGGGGTGGTATATAAGCAGAACACTTTGTTTTTACAGAAGAACAATTTAGCAAAAAAAAAAGTAGCTGCTCCCCTGTGAAGCTGCCATGTAATTTGTGTAGCATTGCTCTTGTGTCGTTGCAGAATATGTGATGAATATTCTGCAATGTGGAGGAGCAGCCTGTATACAAATGTGGTAATAGAGATATGTACATCTCCTACCCCCTCCATTTCAGAGTGTGTGAAGAGAGAGAGGATGCCAAAACCACGGGTATGTGAAGTTGTTGGTTGTGTTACAACATTGATGTGGTTCTGGAAAAGGTGGGAGAGAAAGAAAATAAATGCCCCTCTGTAATAGGGTTTACCTTGGTATGGAGGGTGGTTCTCAGAACTTTCTGACCGAGTGTCTGATATTTTAAAAACGAGGTGATTTACTAGTACTAGCAGCAGCAGCAGCAGCAGCAGCAGCAGTGAATGCTCCACTGTCCCTTTAAGCAGTGGTTTCCTGCTTTCACCATCTCAGCAGTGTTCCCTTCTACTTTGGGATAGAATTTGTCCCAATTTGTCTTTGATGATAAGTACACGCTAAGTGCAAAGTGGCTTATAATGGGCAGAATCTCACTGAGAAAATGCAGGGCATGACACTCCAGAGTACATTTGTGATTTCTTGTTTGTACTTGCATGAGCTGGAGGTTGCCCTCTACAAAAAACAAGGTAGCTTCTGCTTGTGCCAGGGGGTAGCAAAGATGCCCTTGAGCAAATACTGGAGAAAGTGCATCTGTGCCTATTAGAGACCACCGTGTATACAGTAAAAAGCTAGCAGGCCAATGAAATTAAATAAAAGCAGCACCATAGAAGAAGAACAATGTGTAAGAAACACAACACAGAGACATACCAGTAACAGAAAATACAGCAGCTATGGAGTCTTTCACCCTGAATCCTTATCTTTAGCAAATGGGGTTGTTCCCAAAGGGATGCATGAAGAAAAATAAGGGTTGGCAGCATTCACCCTCTTCCCTGGAAAATGGTTTACTCGGAGGGAAACCAACAATGCAAACATGCTGCAGGAACAGCTATGTGAGTTGCCTGGCTGCAGACCTTCTTCTTCAAAGGGTCCTCAAAGTGACTTGGCCACAGAGATATTTTTCTAGCCATCCAGTTGCATCAGATGCATGGATTTTTGGCTGCCATCACAGGGTTCTTTGGGCACAGCTGTGTATGGACTGGTGCCTACTTTCCTGGTGAACATGGGGCTCTCTGTGTGAATTGATGTGATATCCATGAGACTGCTTGGATTCTCTTGGCCTTAGGCAGTTCATATGCCTTTTTTCATCTCAAAATGTAATGTACTATTTAAGCCACTTAGCATCTGGTGCCCTTCGCCGACTGTCACTTCACTTCCAAATACCACTTGATTCTTTTATTAAGTCCCGTACTGCCAATGGAAGATCCCATTGAGGCCCATATTGCAGTCATACGCTGAAGCACCCTTCAAGGAGCAGAGTGTTGGCAATCTTGTGTGAGAAAATTGCCTGGAATGTTGGCATCTTGAGGCAATCCTTTGGATGACATCCAATGTTCAGGGTTGTGTGTGCTGCATGGGGACCACCTTATCTTGGGTTGCAGGCCCATGAGTGTCTGAACATTTTGTCCATTGCAGGAGCATATACATCTTGGCTGGTGCCGCAGGTTTCCTAAAAACTCATTATATCTTATGCTTAGTTCAGTTTTAGCATCAAACACAAGCCTTTGCTCAAGGTTTCTTCAGTACGCAGTCCAATTAGATATTCTGGTTGACTACTCAACAGAGAAAGGTTGATTCAGCCTCTGGTTCAGAAAATGATTAAATACTGAATCCTTTGAGCCATCTGTTTAACATAAGTTTGATTTGTTTTTTACTTGTAAATTACAGAACATGTTCTCTCACTTTTCTTGTGAACACCTTAGATTAGTTTGATAAACATCAGGTAGATGTTTCTTCAGCTTTTCTCTTCAGTCAAAATACTAACATGCATGACAAGGCAACATAACAAGCACTGAAAAAGATGCTCAAATGTGTTTTTGTCAAAGATGAAAGAGCATGCATTTGTACATCAAGAAAGGACAGTTTAAAAGTGTATAATTGGGTAAACATATTATCAGAATACACAAATTGGCTGGAGGGGGGCGTGGAATGGGAGAAGTACCACAAAATAAGAGCCTAAGTGTTTTTATATCTCAACATGACACACAGGGTGTGCAAGAACAAGACTCTATCCTAAGTGTGAAACATGGCGGTGGGGAGCTTTAGCTACTTTATGATCATCGGAAGCTGAGGCTTTGTGCCTCCTTCCAAAAGCAGTTGACAATGGTTTCATGAAGAATGGGTATCTCTCATCAAAGCGTAGGGAGTGGATTTCAGCTGTATTTAAGGGAAATATTTCAGGGAGTGAACAGTGAATGCATTCTTTATTTACGGTTGTACAATCCTACAAGTGAGCAGGGCTTGGAAACCTAACTTGTTTGGGATACTGTTTCATGGCCCTTCCTTGCCATATCAAATGGAAAAGAAGTAAAACCACCATCCTGACCATCCAGGATGCTGAGGTCCAGCTGAGATGACACGAAGCAAGCGGAAACTATGATGAATCCAACACCCTTTTAATGGACAGAGGGTTAACAATTGTTTAGAACTGCCATCACCTTGGCTTAGTTACCTTTGTGCAGGATGGTAACTGTGTCCTTGGACTGGAGGAGATTTAAATCTGGCCTAACTCAGCTCTTCCTTCATTCTGCATCATTGCTGCCTCTTTTTTGGCTCTTCTGCCAAAAGGCCTTGGCTGGTAGAACACTCCTGTTGACAAATCCCTTTGCCAGCCTATCCTGGTAATCAGCCAGTAAATGGGGATTCAGCCAACACAAGGGCATTTCTAGCAGCAGCAGAAGATTTTGGTGGGCAAAATATGTTTCAGCTGGTTCCTATTTCTCTTCAGCCAAAATGTCTTTGTGTAGGACTCTTAACTAGAAAATAATAGAGGGAATAGTCTGCACAAGGACCTATTATATATGGTTTCAGCTTCTGCAGCCTGGCGATGTAGAAAGGGCCCTTGGAGGGGTGAAGAATGCCACATTGCTGGGCCCTTCTGGCCTGTCCCTCTGGGATGGGACATGGAGCCACTGTTTTATGGTGGCTTCAATCTTTCCTGGGGCTGGTACTGGGGGATTCCTATTCAACACCCTGGCTACTGTCAGAGTTCTGTTTGGACTCCTATGTTATTTAATATCCACATGAAACTGCTGGGATAAGTCATCCAGATTTTTCAGGTTTGGTGTCACAAGCTCTATCTCTCCTTTCCATTTAAATTGAAGGAAGCAGTTGCAGCTCGAAATCCATGCCTGGTGTCTGTAAAGGACTGGATGGGGTTGAATAAACTGCATTTTAATCCAGACAAGATCAAGGAGTTTCAGTTTGGTCAAAAGGAGGATCAAGGAACAGGCATGCAGCCTCTGCTGGATGGGGTTATACATCCTCTGAAAACAAAGGTGTGCCAGTTGGAGGTGCTCCTGGCTTCATCTCTGAGCCTGGATGCTTAGATTTCAGTGGTGGCCAGGGGTGTCTTTGCACAATTGAAACTAGTATGGCAGATGCACCTATTACTGGAGAAGTGTGTTCTGATGACACATGCCTTTGTTACAGCCATGATAGATTAATGTAAGACACTCTAGGTGAGGTTGCTTTTGGAAAATGTTCAGAAACTTCAGCAGCCCAAAATGCAGCGTCCAGATTGGGTATGGTCAAAGAGATCACATAACCCCCTCTTAAATAGTTCTACTGGCTGACAATCTGTTTCTGGGCACAATTCAGAGTGCTAGTTCTACCCTATAAAACCCTAAGATATCACAAGGATCTAAGGTATCACAAGGATCATGTATCCCTCTATAAAACAGATTTTTATTATTAATCCCACACCGGGGAAATGTACTTGTTATGCAGCTCCCAATACAAAGAGCTATTGCAAGAGCTCTTATAATTCTGCTCAAGAGTTGAGATCATCTTTCTCTTGGTCCAACCACCTTTGCAGGTGTGTTTAATGAGGACACAGAAGAGAGCCTTCCCAGTTACTGCTCTTAGACCAAGCTCTGCTACCATTCTTTTCAGTCAAGCTTTCCCAGAAAGCCTACCTGCCTGAGTGGGCTTTTAAAATGGATTGCTGTGCCTTTCTGCTCTGAATGTGGTTTTGGTGGCCTTTCTTTACTGTTTTTAGTGTGTCTGTGAAGATTCTCAGTCATCCATGTGAGTTTATCTGGAAGTTGAGTCATGGCTACTGGATTTCTTCTTCTTCTTCTTCTTCTTTTTTTTTTTGAGAGAGAGAGAGAGAGAGAGAGAGAGAGAGAGAGAGAGAGAGAGAGAGAGAGAGAGAGAGAGAGAGAGAGAGAGAGAAACGTTTCGTTGCTCATCCAAACAGCTTCATCAGTCTGAATACAGCTAGTGTGACTCCTCCATCTTATAGTCAGCTTTGACCTTTTGTCACCTTGATCTGAATTAGGCTCATAAGATGAACAATGGCCTGAATAGGCTTGTTAGGAAGACAATAGTATCCATAGCCTTAAGGTGAACAATGGCCTAAGGTGCTGAAACCTATCAAGAATGGGTCGTTATCTATGGCCTTGGTGGTGAAGGCTTTTTTATTTGTCTGGGTACTTTGGAAAGCACACCCTGATAAGTAGCAGATAGAGACGCCTGAGGCCGCTACTTCTGTTGAGGGAGGGGGTTTCAATGCTCACATGAATTGCCTCCCTTACTCCTCTCTCAAACCACCTATCTTCTTTGTCTAATGTGTGTACATCCTCATCTTTGAAAGAGTGCCCTTTGTCCTTCAAATGGAGGTGTACTGCTGATTCTGGTCCTGAGATGTTACCCCTCCTATGTTGGGCCCTTCTTCTGTTTAATGGCTGTTTAGTTTCTCCAATGTAGAGGTCTGAACACTCCTCACTGCATTGGACTGCATATACTATATTGCTCCTTTTATGTTTGATATCGGATCCTCAACAGAGATGGCGGCCTCAGGCATAGCCTATCTGCTACTTATCAGGATGTGCTTTCCAAAGTACCCAGACAAATAAAAAAACCTTCACCACCAAGGCCATAGCTAAAAGTCCACATTTTTTAAAAAAATCAACTTTTAAAATTTTAATTCTCCATTCCTCTGGAGCTCAGACACTGTCCCAGCCATATTAGATTAAGCTGCAGATTTTTTTTAAAAAGGTAAAGTTTGCAGCTTCAGCCAAATTATTTCTGGCATTCAGAAGCAGAACTACTATGAACAGATTTAATTTAGCAAGAGGACATTTGGGAATTCACTTTCGTTTTTTTCTACCTCAAAAAGGGGAATATCAGCTTATTGCTGCAATATGTATATTCTAGGCATTAAGCCATTGATAGCAGTCCAATGAAACCTGCAAGTCATTCATATACTAGACATAACACCCTGAACTATAAGTACAAGCCTTGTGTATGATGCATGGATGAGAGAAACAACAGAGACATTCTGTACGGCCAGCTAGTATTTTTAAAAATACAGTATCCTATTATCTATTCACTGGAACAAAAGTGTGACATACTTGCAAATAGCACAACAGCAGCAGCAGCAGCAGCAGCAGCAAGCTAGCTAGCTAGCAATCAATCACCTCCACAGCAATAAAGAATAATGTTGATGCAGTAGTCTTTTCTGACAGATGTTCTCTTAGATTACAACTTTCCCTGTTAATGTTGTGTCTTATTGACAACTAGACATGAGACAGAATCGTGTGACCCAATCAGCTATCTTGGAACTCTCAGCTGTCTTCTGAAACAATTCTTCCCTTAGGAACACAGAAAGTGGCCAAAGGAAAGAGACCACTGATCCAGCTAGCTTGGTGTTATTATCACTGACAGGGGAATTTAACCTCCAGAGATTCCATAGCACAGAGGTTCTCAACCTTGGACCACCCAATGTTCTTGAACAAAGAAGCAATCACCATTAGCTCTACTGGCCAGGATTTCTAGGAGCAGTAGTCCAAGCACATCTGGGGACCCAAGGTGGGGAATCACTGTGGTAGAACATACATTATGCCACTGAGCTGTTGTCACTCAACAAAGATCAGAGTGCAACTTCCTGGATGTAACAGAATGTTCATCAGCATTCCATCGGTTCTGAAATTTGTATGAGGGGGATGCACTGGCTATCCCGCATAGGTCATCTGCTCTGACCCCATATACCCCCAGTGGACTTCAAAGAGACTCCTATGACAGGGAAGCCTGAGAGCACTGAGAGCAAGGATGAAATTCCAGCTGAAAGGAAGGAGGCAGAAGCCAATGAGCTGCACTTGTGTATTGTGGCAGCTGCTGGAGAGGGTTGGCAGGACCCAGTCTTGAAGGAGAAGGAAGGAGAGGATCAAAGGAGGTGCTTGGGCACAGACTTTTCACACTCTACTATCCCCAAGGCAGAGGAGTGGGCAGAGACTGTAAAAGAACTGGTGCCCATCTTCTGTGTCCACAAGGAGGAATACTCACTGGAGGTCTAGAACCCATGGGCAAGGCAGTGGGTCCCATTCCAGTCTTCCAAAGGCCAAGGGTACAGGAAAGGACATCACAGTTTTATTCAAAATAAGATTAAAAGTTAGCTCTTGATGTTTGCCATTGCTTAAAAAAGAACCTTAGGAATGATAAAGAATGCTGTAAAATGGACACTTTAAAAATAATCCAACAAGTTGCTTGTTTTGTGTGTGTGTGTGTGTGTGTGTGTGTGTGTGTGTGTGTGTGTGTGTGTGTGTGTGTGTGAGAGAGAGAGAGAGAGAGAGAGAGAGAGAGAGAGAGAGAGAGAGAGAGAGAAGTAATTTTATTGCCATTCATTGTACCGTAGGACCCTTGTATCCACAGTGCAAGTATCTACTGATTCAGTTATCCAAGAAAATATTTAAAATGTTAAAAGAAAATTTTTAGAAATATATATATTTCTAATGATGATACCACAATTGCCACTTGAGGAAACCGGAGACCATGCTAGGTATAGTGTTGCTCCAATCTGTGTGTCCCATCATCCATGGGGAACTGATCCCCTGCAGTGGTCCTACTGTGTTCCATTTGAACTTTGATCTCATTGTTTACTTGTATGTCTGAAAAAGGCTGTTCAATGGAAAACAGGGTGGGCTTCTACTCTGTTCCTCCAGGGACAGGGCCTGAAACAACTGACTCAAGTGACAGGCAAGGAGATGCTGACTAAACATTAGGAAGAATATCCTAATGAAAAGAAGAGTTTGGTGGAGGAACAGACTGCCTAGAACAGCGGTGGCGAACCTTTGGCACTCCAGATGTTGTGGACCACAACTCCCAGAATTCCAAGCCTAGATGGCCAGTGACAAAGAACTGTGAGACTTTTGGTCCAGAACATCTGGAGTGCCATAGGTTTGCCACCACTAGCCTAGAAGCAGGCAGGAGTCTCCTGTATAACAGGATTTTAATTGAATATCATGTGTTGGTGATACTTTAGATGTGGATTCTTGCATGGACAGTGGGCCAACAAGGTGACCCTTTGGGGAGTTCTTTAGAATTCGTTATAAAGTTCTTTATAATTCATTACAAAAAGAAAGAGAATGTCCATTGCTATTGCTAAGTTATATGAATCGTATTCCTGCTGTAAGCTGTTTGGAACCTCTACAAAAAGAAACAGAAACACATACATATCCCAGTTATTGGCGGATAGAGTGAGTGCCACACAAATCTTAATATGCTTTCACGCATCCCCTGCGTTCACTGGGACCTGTGCCTCTTTCAGATAAGATCCTTTATTCCGATCACATACCTTTGTCTCTAAATTATGTGCTCATTGTGTCTCTCTGAAAGGCGTCACAAACAGCAGAGATACCTAAGGATTCTATTGGTAAAAACCCATTTGAAGTGTACAATAGTGTTTTTTTCCCTGGACATGACTCTCAAAAATTGGAAGCCCTGCGTTTGGGATACATAGCCTTGAATAATAATAGCTGATGTTATCTGTTTCACATTATGTGGGACGGCAGGCACGAAATAGCATGCATCGCAAGGCCGAGATAGACATCAATGTGGCACTTTTCAAATAGCAATCAGTTCCTACCCAGATTGGGGGAAAATGTTCTCCAAATCCTTGTTTATTTTCTATTTCACTGGCCATTGTTTGGAATAGCAAAGCTATTCTACATGAATGAAGTTGGTTTTATTTTCAAACCTATGCAGTGTTTCTGCTTACATTCATATTCATACATACTTAGCCTGATTATGTATATTTCTGCTACAGCTGTTTTATATGAGCTGAATGACTCAGGGGATTATCATCTGCAAAAGAACATGGAGTTTAATGCCAATATTTGATATTCTTTTATTGCTACATAAGAAGTAATGCTGGGCCACCTTGTAAAGGTCAGTAATGGATCATTTGTCTTGGCTTTGAGAAGCGATGCTATGGGGAAAGAATTATTTCTGGTTCCAAACACAACAAACCTTGCACTTCTGAAGTCAGGTTGTTTTCAGACAGCTACTAATTACAATTAATTCTCTCTGAAGACCAGCTGAAATGGTCCAGGTGATAGCAGCTCTATATCGGAGAGCATTCAGAACTTAGCTAAGGTACTATATAAACACTATCCATAGAGTGAGGCTAGGTGGCCATGGGCAAAATGCAGAACCCCTGGGCACCCTCAGAAGAAGGGACTTGCGAACCACTTCTGAATACTCTCTACGTAGAAAACTCTGAAAAGACTCACCATGAATCAAAATGTATTTGATGGCAGGTTGCTGTTGTTGTCATCGTCATCATCATCATCATGAGGCATTTGGAACCGGGTTAATTTAGAAGTATCAAAAAGGAGAGAGCTCCAGCTCCATCCCCTAATTATTAGACATGGGCACGACTTGGCGAAATTCTCGTTTCCGTTTCCGTTTCTCGTTTCCGTTACGTAACGGAAACGGTAACGACAATTACTCCGCCGTAACTCGAACTTGAACCGACTAAAGAAAAATTGGGTCTGATTTGTCATTGTCGTTCCTGGCATCGCAGCGATCGCGCGATGCCAAGCGGCACAGGAAAAAAAGTTTTAAAAATAAAAAAAACCCCGATTCCCGGCCAAAAAAGCAGGCGAAAATATGCCTGCCTGAGTGAGGGCACCTACCAGAGGGGTGGTTTCTGGGGGGGGGGGGGTCCCCGGCCTCCCTCGCCTCCTCTCCTGGGCTGCGCAAAGTGCACATCCTCATCATCGAGTCACACTTGCCCACGCGAACTCACCAAGCGGCGCGGCACAGGAAAAAAGTTTTTAAAATAAAATAAAAAACCGATTCCCGGCCAAAAAAGCAGGCAAAAATATGCCTGCCTGAGTGAGGGCACCTACCAGAGGGGTGGTTTCTGGGGGGGGGGTCCCCGGCCTCCCTCCCCTCTCTCCTGGGCTGCGCAAAGTGCGCATCCTCGTCGTCGAGTTGCTCGCACTCGCCCACGCCAACTCGCCAAGCAGCACGGCACAGGAAAAAAGTTTTAAAAATTTAAAAAAACCCGATCCCGGCCAAAAAAGCAGGTGAAAATATGCCTTCGGCCTGCCTCAGTGAGGGCACCTACCAGAAGGGTGGTTTCTGGGGGGCGGGGGGTCCCCGGCCTCCCCCCCTCTCCTCTCCTGGGCTGCGCATCCTCGTCGTCTCGCCAACTCGCCATGCCATGCGGTGCGGGCGGGGGATCCAAAATGGGGCAACCCACAATATTTATTTTGAAATCGTGGTCAAAAAACACACCAAAGCACCACAGAAACATGTGAAAATAGCTATTTTAAAACTGCCTGAAGTTTTTCAGTAGCAGCAGTGGGTTTTTCTTGCAACAAAACGTCTCCATTGATTTTATTTTATTTTATTTTTATTTTTATTTTTTTACATCTGCGCAATGATGGGCTGGCCATGGGAGTGGACCATGCAAATTTTTGGAGCCATTCCACCAATTGCATGGCCACTTGGCCAGGTTTTGACCAAGACTTCTGGGATGTGCCAGTCAGGCATAAAAAGCCACTAACCCTAGCCCGAACCCGAACCCGAACCCTAACCCTAAGCCATACGCCAGTACACTGTCCTTCTTAGTGGGTCAGAGAGGCACCCAGAGGTGCACCCCAGTAACTCACCCTAACCTTACCAGTAACCCTAATCCTAGCCCTTGCACTAACCCCTAACCCCAAATCAGATCTGTGTACTCGCATTGCACTACAGCAAGTACACTTCCCTTCTTAGTGAGTCACAGCAGGCGCCCGTAGGGGTCCGGTCCTCTCTCACTTCGCTCTCCAGCCCAAGCAGGCAGTGAGTCACAGAGGCACCCGAAAGAGAGGTGCCTCTGCCTGCTGCAACTGCAACTTAATGGTATGCATATCCAATTGGCTATGCATGCCATTTTGTAGCGGGTGAGGAGAGGAGGCACCCACGAGGTGCCTCCAGGAGCCTGCCTTCCCTTCATGGCGGGCCAGAGGAGGCACCCACCCCAGAGAGGTGCCTCCAGGAGCCCCCCCCCCAAAAAAACCAGTACTAACGACAGACAAAAAACCGACAAACGAAACAACAAATTTTTGGAAAATTTCACAAAAAACGGAAACGAGCCGAAACGGGCCGGCTCCGACACACGACAACTTGAAACGTAATTTTTCCTGGTCGTGCCCATCTCTACTAACTATTGCTGGTTCCACAGGCTGATGCAATGTCTGAGGAATAAATCACACTGGGGTTTCTGAAAACATCAGTATTTATGATCATGTGAGATGGATCCACATATATCTGGATGTCCATCATCATCATCATCATCATCATCATCATCATCATCATCATAATCACAACAACAACAACAACAACAATAAATAGAAAATTAGGCGGTAGAGGTCTTCTGCAAGTGAAGCACACAGTTGAAGAAGAGAAGCATGCGTTGGCAGATTATGTAAAAAATAGTACAGAGCCAGCATTATTGGAGGTTAAGAACAAGGATGTGTTTAAGGTAAAGCAAACAAAGGGTCAATACAGGAAAACAACAATGCAAATACAAGCTGAAAACTGGCATAATAAGGCACTGCAGGGGCAGTTCCTCGAAAAAAATCAAAGGAAAAGAAGATGAGGAAAAGATCTGGTTATGGCTCCCCAATGGAACACTGAAAAAAAGAGACAGAAGCCCTGATTTTTGCAGCTCAAGAAAAACCTATCAGAGCAAATGCAGTTAAGGCAAGAATAGAAAAATCCGGTGAGTATGCCACATGTAGACTCTGTAAAGAAACGGATGAAACTATCGATCATATATTGAGTTGTTGCAAGAAAATTGCCCAGACTGATTACAAACATTGTCATAATGTAGTTGCTCAAATGGTCCACTGGAATTTGTGTCGCAACTACCATCTGCCCATAGCAAAGAACTGGTGGGATCATAAGCTTGAAAAAGTGATTGAAAATTATGATTGAGGAGAAGAAAAAAGTGTAGATCATTGATGTTGCTATACCATGTGATAACAGAGTCACCAAGAAACAACTTGAAAATATTACTCAATATCATGATCTGAAAATTGAACTTCAGAGACTGGCATAAACTGGTACAAGTGATCCCAGTGGTAATTGGCATGTTGGGTAAGGTGCCTAAAGAGCTATGTAAATATTTAGAAGAAATTGGAGTTGACAAAGGCACTATCAGTCAGCTACAGAAGGCCACCTTACTGGGATCTGCTCGCATAATTCGCTGATACATCACGTAGTCCTAAACACTTGGGAAGTGTTTGACTTGTGATTTGTAATACAGTATCCAGCGTAGTTATCTTGTCTGCTGTGTGATGATGATGATAATGATGATGATGATTTGTATTATGCTCTAGAGTACATTCCAGTGTTCAATGACATACAATATACTGTAAAAACATAGCATTAGAATATACATATAATATTAATATACTATTAAAATACTGCATACAACATCAATATGAATCAGCTATCTGAATCCACCACTAGCAATTAATTATCATTCAAGTAGAATAAACTGAATAATAATAAGGTGGAGAATAAAACAAATTTGCACTTAGTCTAACCTATAGTTCCAAGTTGAACACATAGGTTTTCAAGCTTTTTCTAAAAATTTGTCTGATGCTGGTTCCATACGACGATGATGGGGAAGTGAATTCCACAATTTTGGAGCCAAGTTGCCAAACTGTTCTAAGCCAGGATGTTTTTTGCCACTATGGTCCAAGGGACCCATAAGAGTCCAGAACCTGCGGATCGGGTCCTCCTAAGAAGAATGTGCCATGTCTCCTCTTCAAAAGGATTTCTTCACATATTGACAAGAACAGGCAGGAGAACTTTTTCACGGCTCGTTCTTTCAAATCATCCTTTCCCCTGAACCCTTGCATAGGGCTTTTCAGAAATCCAGTACAAACTACAAAAGCACTTAGAGAGAAATGCTTGGATTTCTTGGGCATGATCCAGCCAAAGTTTACTCCATTTGTTATATTGATTTCAGTTAAGTGACTCGGTCTGTGCTGAGCAACATCTATAAACCCTTAAGACTGTTGAAGCCACTGTCTGGTTCACCCATTTATTGAATGAGAGCCATACAGGTGCAGTCTTTCACACAATATATTTTTGGATCTGGTTTCAGAACTGAGTCTGAATTCTCCAGAATTGACTGTCTCCACACCTAGAATCATCTGTCAGAACCGAGCAAGTCCTTTTTAATAGTGGATGTTTCACTTCATCTTTTTCTCTTGATGCACTTTTGCATTGCTTTAATTCGATGTTTTTTCCCCAGCAAAAAAACGTATTTAATTGTAGCTTAGCATTATGGCCAGACTCGTGTTGAAAAATGCTGGTGCACAAGAGAAATTGTGCAAAGAGTTTTTGCAATCCCCCCCCCGCCCTGTATTTGGCTGTAAAACCAGGGACACAAGTGAGTGTATGATCTGAATATGCTGGAATGAATGACATCCAGCCAGAACAAAGATGCCCTCTGGTTGTATAATTTTGAAAGGATGTGGTGGAAACCCAGTAGGATTCAGTCAGGTCTATAAATTATTGGCTGATTGTTGTTGTTAAGTCGTTCAGTCGTGTCCGACTCTTCGTGACCCCATGGACCAGAGCTCGCCAGGCCTTCCTGTCTTCCACTGGCTCCCGGAGTTTGGTCAAATCCATATCGGTTGCATCGATGACACCGTCCAACCATCTCATTCTCTGCCGTTCTCTTTTCCTTTTGCCTTCAATCTTTCCCAACATCAGGGACTTTTCCAAGGACTCCTCTCTCCTCATGAGGTGGCCAAAGTACTGGAGCCTCAGCTTCAAAATCTGTCCTTCCAGTGGACATTTGGGGTTGATTTCTTTCAGGATGGATAGGTTTGATCTCCTTGCAGTCCAGGGGACTGTCAAGACTCTCCTCCAGCACCACAGCTCAAAAGCATCGATTCTGCGGCGATCAGCCTTCTTTATAGTCCAGTTCTCACTTCCATACATCACTACTGGAAAAACCATAGCTTTGACTATCCTGACCTTAGTTGGCAAAGTGATGTCTCTGCTCTTTAGGATGCTATCTAGGTTTGCCAGTGCTTTCCTCCCAAGAAGCAGGGATCTTTTTATTTCATTGCTGCAGTCACCATCTGCAGTGGTCAAGGAGCCCACGGAAATAAACTCTGTCATTGCCTCCATTTCTTCCCCTTCTATTTGCCAGGAGGTGATGGGACTGGTGGCCATGATCTTAGTTTTTTTGATGTTGAGCTTCAGCCCATTTTTTTCACTCTCCTCTTTCACCCTCATAAAGAGGTTCTTTAATTCCTCCTCACTTTCTGCTATCAGAGTAGTATCATCTGTGTATCTGAGGCTGTTGATATTTCTTCTGGCAATCTTAATTCCAGTTTGCAGTTCATCCAGACCTGCCTTTCGCATGATGTACTCTGCATATGTTAAATAGGCAAGGTGACAGTATACAGCCTTGTCGTACTCCTTTCCCAATTTTAAACCAGTCAGTTGTTCCATATCCAGTTCTGACAGTGGCTGCTTGTCCCACATATAGATTTCTTAGGAGACAGATAAGGTGGTCAGGCACTCCCATTCTTTTAAGGACTTGCCATAGTTTGTTGTGGTCTACACAGTCAAAGGCTTTGGCATAGTCAATGAAGCAGAAGTAGATGTTTTTCTGGAACTCTCTGGTTTTCTCCATAATCCAGTGCATGTTGGCGATTTGATCTCTAGTTCCTCTGCCCCTTCGAAATCCAGCTTGCAATTCAGGACGTTCTCTTTCCACATACTGCTGAAGCCTCCCCTGTAGAATTTTGAGCATAACCTTGCCAGCGTGTGAAATGAGTGCAATTGTGCGATAGTTGGAGCATTCTTTGGCATTGCCTTTCTTTGGGATTGGGATGTAGACCAATCTTTTCCAGTTCTCTGGCCACAGCTGAGTTTTCCAAATTTGCTGGCATATTGCGTGCAGCACCTTTACAGCATCCTCTTTTAAGATTTTAAATAGTTCAATTGGAATGCTATCACCTCCACTGGCCTTGTTGTTTGCAATGCTTTCTAAGGCCCACTTGACTTCACTTTCCAGGCTGATTGTCTTCCCTCAAAATCCCAAGGGTCCCTTGCGATCTTCTTTGTCATAAGAAAACTGTTTGGCGCTACAAATCAGGGGGCTGTTAAGTTTCACCAGGGTGATTTTACTGGTGCCAACAACTTATAGTAATTAGAGAATCATTGTCTGTGGTCCCTAATGGCTCCTCCCAAAAGGGGTTCCAAGGGAGCCTCAGGAGAGGAATTGGAAATGTTTAGTTCCTGAAAACTGCCATAGCTGATGACATTATCAGGCTTATGTGCAAATTCTGCTACCTAATTTCAGCTATTGTATATTGCCTGTTATCTGACTTTAATTTATTTTGCCATACATATTCAGAGTCTGCACTGAGAGGTGCAGAATATGCATGCATACATACAAAACAATACATACAAAACAACCAGCCATGTATAAAAAGAAGAAAGTTAAGCAGTCATTCACCACCAAAAAGCCAAGAAATATCTTCTCAAATCAATTAAACACAGATGCTGTAGAGAAATGCCCATCCTGTTTTCATTTATCCCTTTGTTTTGTTATTGGATTTTTATTGTTGGTTGTTTTTCAGATAGGTTGTTTATGGTGTAATTTGTTGTACAACGCCCAGAGTTCCTACGGGAAAATCGGGCAGTTAATTAGTATAAATATAAATGAATATAAATGAATACTCAAATCTAGGCACAGAAGTGGGGAAACTGATTTGAAGGTGAGGTGTTTTACTGTCAAATAAGAAAAAAAAAGAAAACCAGATACAGAGAGAGGGAGGGAGGGAGTGAGAGAGTGAGAGTGAGAGTGAGAGAGAGAGAGAGAGAGAGAGAGAGAGAGAGAGAGAGAGAGAGAGAGAGAGAGAGAGAGACCTGGCAAAATAGCTGTAATATTGAGAATACTGTGTTCTGGCTAGCAGTTTTAAATGTACCATTTCAGAACAGATAAAGAGTTTGGAAAGACAGAACATTTGTCACCTAAAGAAGGAAATCTGAATGCAAACCCTGCTGGTTCAGCTGTGACGCTCTCTTGGGAAACTGTTGAAACACATAATTGAATCCAGCCCTCCTGGGAAGGAATCCTAATAAAGTGCGCTTGTCAGCAAGTGCTTGGACCAACTTTACAATGTTTGGCAAACTGCAGATCAAAGGATTCTCTTACTACCCCAATTACCTCACGTTCTCCCCCTCTTTCTGAGGTCCCTAAATCCAAAGGAAAAGGTTCTCACACATTTTCAGTCTTCCTGTGTAGCCGGAAATATTCTACCAAAGCTAATGTTTTTGTCATTAACACATACCCATGAGTTATCATTGGCAGAAGAGAGTCCAGTTCCGCCTGAAGACCCAAACAAGACATGACAGTGTGTGAATGCAATCAACATGTTCTCTCTGAGTGAAAATGCAAATAGCAGCCATAGAGATTCTGGGCAACATTAGGCCTAGAGGGGTTATCCATGTATAGGCATGTTGGCCAAAATCCTATTGGTTATATTTATAGTGTCATATGTGTAGTGATTATTAATTGCAGGGGTGAGTTGCCACTAATGAGTCATTGCTTATATTCCTTTTCATAGGCCAAGTCATGTGACTGGTCAGATGCCTACCAGCAATTTGATGCTGTGGTTTACACCACAGCACTGATTCCAGTGTAAACTAACCAACATGGTACTGGCCAGTCTTGCGTTAGTGACTAAGTAATATGGGAAATAAGTGAAAGGTTCCGGGTCAATATAGACAATGCAGATAGTTCAACATTAGAAGAAATGATTCCTTAAGTGCTGAAAGACATGTGATTGTTGCAGCAGGAAAATTCACCTTCCATTGGTTACAAATTGATTTGTGATTGGCCTTCTGTTGCTAAGAGCAGGCTTCATTTGCATGTTCGATTGCTCAGTCACAAAGGTTTGGCTGATTTCGTTTTCTAATTATAGACTCTATAATGTACAATTGAACCCTTATCTACCAGATGGTATAGAGCTGACCTGCACAACATGTCCACCTTGGCAACCAGTTGCCCATGGCACCATCAGAGGTTGCCCACTGGGTCCTTGCCAGCTTCCTGGTGTGCCGCTTGTGGTAGCATATTGTGCAGGAGTTCCCCCGCTCACGCACTCGCAAGGTGCACAGCAGCCTGAGCAGCACTGGCCCACCTGGCAGGGCTGTAGGTACTGGTACTGCTAGGCTGCAGCCTGGCCCCCGTTGGGCTCTCCCAGGCCAGGCACCTCCTCCCAACCGCCCTAGGCCTCTCCAGTGGCAGCCTCGGGAAACTGCCTGCTGAGCTGGGGTGGTGGTGGCCGGCACCGGGGGGTGACCACCATTGGGAGGGTGGAAGAGGAGGTGGGGGACCACCACCACCACCACCTGGCTCCACCCACCTGGCCTCCTTGGCCTCCACCAGCTGGGGCCCAGCCTGGCCCATGCCACCCCTACCTCCAGGAGCTGTTGCTGGCTGGCGGTGACTCTGTGCCCTCCCCCAAGCCTGGTGGCATCCAGGGCTAAAGCAGCGGCAGCCACCACTAGTGCCAGGAACCTTGGGGGTAAGGGGGGTCGAGCAGCGGCGAGGTGTTCTGTGCACTCTGCTGCATCCGCTGCCAGCGTGGGGGACCTAGAAGGGTGGGTGGGCAGCTGAGTCTCCACTGCCACCGCTGCCCACACCAAGGACCTGGGGGGGCGGAGCAGCAGCAAGGAGTGTTTGTGTGCTCCACTGTGTGGGCAGGTCAGGCAGGCGGCCAAGGCTCCGCTGCCAGCACTGAGGACCTGGGGGTGGAGCAGTAGCAAGGAGTGCATGCACACAAAAGTGCGCATATGCACACACTTCAGAAAGGAGCCCACCGGGACATGCAGCAAGCAAAAGGAGCCTGCGGACTATTCAACTTGGACAGCCCTGGAATAGAGAACTGGAAGCCAAAACATCTGGAAACTCAATGTTGCTTTTCCTGTGCCATGTCCACTGTACAACAAAGTTATCCATAGGCTGAGGGCTGGGCTGATTAATGAACTACCCACAAATTTTAAGGGTAAAGTGCCCTTTCCACTCAGATTGTAAAGCAGAACAGGCAAAAATTTCAGTCACTATTGGTGGTCACAAAGGCACAGACTTTCCATTATGTTCTTCATTATTTTTATTCAGTAACTGCATGTCATGCATTAAGCCATTTTGCCTGGAGCTGAAACATTGTTTTGAATCATCTCATGTGAAATATTTGCCAATGGCAGTCATTTTAATACAATATTAGCATAGCGAACTCTTCCCATGTGGCATGTTTCAGCATATAATATTAATTTGCCAGTTGGTAATGCACTAGTTTTAGCAATCTCCTGTGATCTCCTTAATTACATAGCAGCCTGGAATGATCACTCATCATCTTTATCCCTTTATTCACATCCTGCGCTTTATTTGCATGTTTGGTTATACACTCATCATGTAATAAAATTGGCTTCCATATGCAAAAAGAAAACAGAGAAAGACAATTGGTTTTCTCTGTCTTTTTAACACAATTGCTACAGGAGGTTTTAAATCAAAGTCTTGGTCCTTGATATATAACGGCTGACTTTAATTTAACATTATTTTGGTCCTAGTGTTAGAGACTGAAAAATGTGTCCGTTAAAACAAAGTACAATTTAAGAAAAAAGGTTTAGAAGATCATTAGCAAACAACAAATATACACAATCAATTAAAATATATCATGGGTATTGAATAGACAAGGATATGGATCAGTTTGCCCCAGTTCAAAATGGTTCATCTCCCCCTGCCTCCTTAGCCAATCAGTCACTCCTCAGGGGCAGCTTGTTTGCTTTTTCCACCTCCTTCGCTAGTTTTCCAACAAGAGCACAGACTTCACCACCCTACCCTTTTGTCTGATTGGGTGATTGGCTATGAGGGCGGGGCAGACAGGAAGATCACTTAAGGAGGTGCAGGAAGAGCACATGGCGCCTGATGAGTCAGAGGAAGCAGGGGAAGGGAGCAGCAATAGCTGCTTGAGGGATAAAGTGGTTCATGTTCATCTCTTGTGAAACTTACATTTCCATAAGACATGTGCCATCAGTAAAAATACTGATAACTAATATAAGCCTAAATTGTTACAGCATGTTGTGTATTAAAAAGCATTATAAAAATAAGTTCAATCAAAATCCTGTTGGTCCAATATAACTAGACACTTATTGATGTATACTAGGCATGTCCATTGGTTTCCAAAATTATCTGGAATCTGAATTGAATGATAGGGCATTTGTTGGTTTCTGAACAAATCTGAAGCAAATTAAGGGTGCCCTTGGTGGTGCTCAGATTGAATCGTGGCTCTTTGAAGCACCAAATATTGACTTGATTCTTCAGAGGTTAAAAATCTGATTTAAAAAAGAAAGTCCTTGGCCTTGGGGAACTGTTCTTTTCTTTTAGACAGCTGCAGATCTCAATCCAACCAGGTAATAGTTTATGTCTGAAATGTGTGTCATTGTGTGGAGTTTGAGTAGGGTTGATAACAGTAGCATAGGTAACAGGATGTAAATTACATGGCTCCTGCAAGGAAGGAGGGGAGTAAAAAATGAAGGAAATAGTTTGGAGCTTTGTTTGTGCACTAGAAATTGAGCAATATTTGACTGCACCAAGTTCATACACACAAACACATAGCATCCCAAGTCAGAGCTTTTTTATTTCCCCCATTTTCATCCCCAACCACATCACTATTCATACAAATGATCATATACCTGTATAGAATTTTTTTTTGAAATATTTGGATACAAATAGAATCTAACTGACTACAAATTGGCGTGAAACAAACCAGCTGGCATATGCTCAACCATCATATATAGTCTTCTCTTCTTCTGTGGCTACCAGGCATTATCAAATTCTAAAACTATAGCCATCCTTGGCAAATGATGGCTTCTGCAAAATTTCCATACTTAGAATTGATTTATAGAATCCCTAATAGGGTTTTCAAGGTCAATGAGGTATTTAGAGAGTGGTTTTACCAGTTTCACATGCATGGGCGTGCAGACAAACAGACATCTGTGAGCTTCTGTGGCTTAGCCAGATATTGAACTGGGCATTGTGGATCTTCCTGAGTCACCGTGAGTCACTCTATCCAGCAGAACACACCGGTACCCCATAAGCATATTTAGCAGAAGGCAATCACATCTCATAAATCAGAATTGACTTAATGAAACATTTATTTATTTATTTATTTATTTATTTATTTATTTATTTATTTATTATTATTTTATTATTATTATTATTATTATTATTATTATTATTATTAGTAGTAGTAGTAGTAGTAGTAGTAGTAGTAGTAGTAGTAGTAGTAGTAGTAGTAGTAGTAGTAGTAGTCATTCTTTTAATAATAGTATGCTGACTTTTGTCACCCCGTTTTGTTCCTCTTTTCTTTTCTGGAGGTGCCATCAATCCCACTTGTCAGCATAAGATGATCCCAATGTGCAGTTGTTGGAAAAATAAAATAAATGGTGAGCTATGCGTGTTGAAGTAAGTTGTGATTTTGATCATCACTCTACTGCCCATTAAGCTTAACAGTTTCAGTCATCTGAAAAACTGACGTGTCGTTTCTGCAGCATGTCAGTGCTTCATTGACCACCATAAAAATCCACCATTTAAAACTGATCACCTCCTTCTGATAAAGTATTTGTCTAAATAAATATTGGGAGAAACTTGCTTGTCTATTTTGTGCTGTCAGTTCTTAATGAGTTCATAATGACGTGGATTATGAGTTCTCCCCATGAACATTTATACCATTTTTGTTTGTTTGTTTGTTTGCTTGCAGCAAAACTTCCCTGCTTTTCCAGAATATCCAGGGCATCTTATAAATGTAATGAAATTAAAATTTGAGACTGGGAGTAATTGGAATTTTAAGAAATGGAGCTATGTTGCAGTAGAGGCCATGCATCCCGATTTACATTTGAGCATGGCAGCCTGAGGTATTTGGGGGGTTGCAGTTCAAACCCCTCCCCAACTTTTTCAAGCTTTTCCCAAGGTTTCTTTGCTTTTCACCTAAAAGCAAGCGAGACAGGATTTGTATGCATGTTTAGCCATTATGGTTTAAATTAACAGAGCCGATGTTCTTTCCCACAACAGGAGGACATGTAGCTAAAGAATGGGCAGGTGGGCAAGCGAGCAATCAGACTGGTGTGGGAGGAGGCCATGCTTTTATTTTATTTTATAAAAATTCCTACTATCTGGTATTCCACTGTATCAGATAGCAAATCAAAGCAAAGGAAATCAAAGTGTTCTGCTTATATACCGCCCCATACCACTTCAAGTAGTCTCTGGGCTGTTTATAGTTTAATTATGCAGGTTACACATTGCCCCCCCACCCCAGCAAGCTGGGTACTCATTTTACTGAGCTCAGAAGGATGGGAGGCTGAGTCAACCATGAGCCAGCTACCGGGGATTGAACCTCAGGTCGTGAGCTCAGTTTTACCTGCAGTACAGCATTTAACCACTATGCCATGAGGATTTTTTAAAAAGCTGCAGCAGGTTTCATATATGTGGAACTAATTTTTTGGCCTCCACTGCGAAACAAACAAACCTTTGTGGGTGGAGCAAATAAAAAAAAAACCTCACTCTCCTGGCACAGTGGTCTGCATATGAACATACCTGGTGCCCGTGCTGAAATTTGTGTCTGTTTTTTTTTAAAGGAGTGTGCTTCCAAAAGGAATCACATCCCTTTTCTCCAAAAGGAAAATGAATAATAGCAGAAGGGGTTACTGTTCATTTTCGTAGATTTTTGAAGAAGAAGAAGAAGAAGAAGAAGAAGAAGAAGAAGAAGAAGAAGAAGAAGAAGAAGAAGAAGAAGAAGAAGAAGAAGAAGAAGAGTGGTACCTTAAATATTATTAACTTCTGTATCCAGCTCAGGCCAGAATTCTCAGTTCACACCATTTATAAACCAGGCACTCACAACACAGAGGGTAACTGCGAGTTGAGTCATGGCTACTGGACTTCTTTTTGAGAGATAGAAACGTTTCGCTGATCATCCAAACAGCTTCATCGGTCTGAATACAGTTAGTGCAAGTAGTCCTTCTTATAGTCAGCTTGACCTCTTGTCCCCTGGTCTGATTGGCTCATAAGATGAACAATAGCCTGAATAGGCTCGTTAGGGAGACATTAGTGTCCATGGCCTTAAGGTAAACAATGGCTTAAGGTGCTGAAACCTATCAAGAATGGGTTGTTAGCTGTGACCTTGGTGGTGAAGGCTCTTTCATTTGCCTGGGTACTTTGGAAAGTACAGCCTGATAAGTAGCAGATAGACTATGGCGGAGCCCACCAGGACAAAGGTCTCAGGACAAAGGCCACTCTTTCAAAGATGAGGATGTACACATATTAGACAAAGAAGAGAGGTGGTTTGAGAGAGGAGTAAGGGAAGCCATTCATGTTAGCATTGAAAATCCCTCCCTCAACAGAGGTGGTGGGCTCCGCCATAGTCTATCTGCTACTTATCAGGCTGTACTTTCCAAAGTACCCAGGCAAATCAAAGAGCCTTCACCACCAAGGTCACAGCTAACGACCCATTCTTGATGGGTTTCAGCACCTTAAGCCATTGTTTACCTTAAGGCCATGGACACTAATGTCTCCCTAACGAGCCTATTCAGGCTAGTGTTCATCTTATGAGCCAATCAGACCAGGGGACAAGAGGTCAAGCTGACTATAAGAAGGACTACTTGCACTAACTGTATTCAGACCGATGAAGCTGTTTGGATGATCAGCGAAACGTTTCTATCTCTCAAAAAGAAGTCCAGTAGCCATGACTCAACTCCCAGTTAAACACACCTGGATGACTGAGAATCTTCACAGACGTAACACAGAGGGTAGAATGGGAAATAGAAAGATCCTAATAGTTCACTTATTAGCCATGGCTCTTTGTGAAGTCTTTGGACCAGGTGATGGAGTTGTGCTCTGCCATGTCAGAGGAGCAAATGCTGTTTGATGTGAGTCACTTTTCCCTCAGGCATGCACAGTCTTCTGCTTCCACTGCTGTCAGATTTATCACATGGAATTGGCAAAAAGACAGAGCCTAAGCAAATGTCTTACTGCTTGGAACTGTTTCAAACTTGCCATTTCTTTTTTAAAAAATCACCAATGATGATTTTAGTAACTTGAAAACTAATGACAGAAGATAGGGCTGTAATCATGCCTGGGGATCATCATCATTTTTAATAGGGGCTACATAAATAGCACATCCACTATCCAACCGAGTTTGTGGTGATTTAAATGTTCTTTTTGCATGTACAAATGATTCCAATCCTTTAGGTTGCTTTAGGATGCTCTTTGTAGAGTGGTACTTCTTCCTTTGTCCCCCCCCCTCCGGGATTATGCTCTGACTTTCCCTTCAAAGTAAATGTATACTTTTTTTAGGTTTTGCCACAACATCAGCAGTTAAGACCAGGTAAAGGTAAAGGTTTCCCCTGCATATGCATGCCAGTTGTGTCCGACTCTAGGGGCGGTGCTCATCTCCGTATTCAAGCCAATGAGCCAGTGTTGTGCAAATCCGTGGCCATGTGGCAGGCATGGCTGCAAGGAAACACGGTTTTACCTTCCCACTTTTTTATGGCAGTACCTATTTATCTACTTGCATTTTCATGCTTTCGAGCTGTTAGGTTGGAAGGAGCTGGGGTTATCAGCGAGAGTAGGCTTGGGGGGGTGTCTCCCCAAATTTTCAGGAGTAACCCAATCCATGCTGTGGTCATGGATTATTTATGCATGCAGATTGCACTTAGGTTCTAACGGAGATGCCTTGCTTATGGTTACATTCAAAAACGGTGTTTGTTATGGGAGTGGGGAGAGAGCCCTTTCTGCAGCTGCCTGCAGGACAACCCACTCTTTACAATTGTTCATATGGAACTCATTTTAAGGGGGGAAATGTGCAAAGCAAAACATGGTTTTTCAAAATTACCCTTTCCTGGGAGTTTAAAGGCCAGAGAGTTATTCTAGTGGTTCTGTCTTATTGTGGTGTTTAATGGATGCTTTAGAGATATTAAAGAAATACTTTTTTATTTATTCAGTTTATTTTTTTACCCTTCAAGATTCCTTGAAAAGATAATATTTAAAGCTAAGAATGATGAGAGTGAAACAGCATCTTTCATCATTAACAAGGCAATATTAAAGCTAAGAACAATAAACAAATATAGCTGCCCTGAGTGGACATTTGGCCAAATGGATAGAATACGAACACAGTAAGTAAGTAAGTAAGTAAGTAAGTAAGTAAGTAAGTAAGTAAGTAAGTAAGTAAAATGCCACTCTGAGAAATGGAAAATACTAGTGCTGCTGATGACTTCACCAATCTTCTGCAGGCGTTAAGTTATGCAGCTGAACTGCAGCCATCCAGTCTTAAATCGAAGTGCAGCAAAACCCAATACAATACCTCCTATAACAGGCATGTCCAAACTTCAGCCCTCCAGATGTTTTGGACCACAACTCCCACTGTCCTTTGCCATTGGCAATCTAAGCTTAGAATTCTGGAAGATGTGGTCCAAAACATCAGGAGGGCCGAAGTTTGGACATGCCTGTTCTATAACCTAGCTAACACTTTTGTGAATGGAGCAGAAACAACAGCATACCCTACACTAGAAAGGCTGAGTGACAGACTCTCTGTCTCCACTGAGAGACAAAACTGTCAGCCTGTAAAGCCCAGTTTGTCCTCCCACCTTTCCCCGCACCATCTCACTCCAATTGAGAATCTGCTTTGTATGCTAGTGTAGCCTTCAGTTGCCATTTTCCTACTTTCAGCACGTATTTTGTATTTACACTCTACTGATGCCAATTTCCCCCCACAAGTACAATCGGGAACCTTCCCAACTCTCACTAAGCCCAGGATGGGGCTGTTCACTTCAATATGGAGCACAACAGGAGGAGTATTCTATCTAGAGACAAATCACAGCCCTCGATCATAATATTATGGGCTGGTGGGGGAGGGGGATCATCCAGCAGTAAGTATTGTTTTGGAGTCGTGGTGGAATACAGTTGTTCTTTCTGCTGCGCTTTTGGTATTGCATCAGTCCAGGCAGGGATTGCCAAATCCAGCTGCATCAAGACCTTTGGAGGAAATTTTATTCTGCCATGCAAAGTTATTTGGGGGAAATGTCCTCCATGACTGACATAAACAAGTGGTAGATTTAACAGGTCTCTGTCTGAACAACTAATCTAGCATGGCAGCTTTTCAGAGGACTGCCAGTCCTTTTTATATCTTTATTCCTGACTCAAGTGCCATCGCCACTGCACCATGACTAAACCCATAACTTTCATGGATATATAATTTTCACAGGCAGATGGAACAACAGAAGCAGCTGCTGTTTATCATACACCAACAAACACCTTAAATATTGTCTACTTGTGCCTGGTGAGAGGCATAACAGACAAGTGTCACGTTTTCTAAGTCTATTTCACACAGACAGCAGAATATAATTCCCCATCTGGGGTGCCAAAAAAAAAAGGAGGAAGAATGGCCTTCCCTGTTTCCCCCACTTTTATTTAGAACAATCATTCTGTAAAATGTTACATGTCCCCCATGCATTTCAAAGCTGGGGACTTCCAAGGTGAGGTGGTTCTATAATTGTCCAATTATATCTCTCGGTGTGTAGCTGAATATTTTATGATGGCCACTTGCACATCATGCTTTCATTTGACAGAGGGAGAAACTGAGGCAAAGAGATCAGATGCAGAGCGCAGGAGAAATCTACAGCAGCCCAACCTTTATACTGCACATTCTTAGTTTCCTTCCTTAACTATAAAATCCTTGTGCTTTCACATTAGAATCCCAGCAAAGACAGAAAAGGACTCTCTCAGATGGCCCTTAATGGTGCTGTGATGCATTCATTTCACTGATGCTAGGCTCCAATTTAATCACTGTTAAATGACATGCTATACTGAGCACATCCTTTCTGGAAATTATGCTGCCTATAGCGATTATTCCAAGAGGACACTTTGGAAGGAAAGCAACTTGTGAGTCATTTATGAATCACAGTTTTTGTCAATGAAAACTTCTGGGCTTGGCTCCACTTCTCAGCTGCTCCTTCCAAATAATCCGAAAGGTTTGCAGAAGAGATATTTATTCCGGAAATATTATTTGGGGATCTATCTCCAGATGTTCTCATGCTTTTGCAGTTATTTATTATTATTTATCCACCATAGTGTGGAGTGTCACCTTTCTAATGGCTGTGTGCTGTTAAGACAATTCTAACTTGGAACAAACTTTGTCAGGTTTTCCAAGGTAGAGAGTACTCAGAGGTGGTTTGCCATTCTTCTGAAGGCACGTCTGGGACCATGCAGCTTGCCCAAGGCCACATAGGCTGGCTCTTCTGGGATGCAGAGTGGGGAGTTCAACTCCCAGCCTCTGACTGTGCAACCAGATGCCCGACTCATTGAGCTATCTAGATAGTTTGGCTCCCTCCTGCAATGCTTGCAAAGAAGTCTCAAAAGTCAACACATTTTGATGGTGACATGCAATGAATATATTCATGACATACTGGCTGACAAGGGGTTTGGAGCCACACACTCCCCACACAGGCCCCTTGAAGACTGCATCTGTTTCCATCTAAGAAACTAAACTAGGCTATTACCATGGCCATGGGACTTTGAGACTTCCATGACAGCATATAATTTTGGAACTTCCCACAAGAACTTGGTGCACAGCCTGAGGAAGACAAAGGACCATTGAAAGCTCACTTTATTATTGTTATTGTTCTGTTTTCTTAATGGTCCAATAAAGGTGTCATCTATTCCCACATTTGTATTGTTTTGATAACCATATGGCCTTTCCCTGACCTTTCCCCCCCAATGACAATGTAAGGCCCCAGGCCCTGTGCTTGTCCCCTGTTTTTCCGGTGCCAATGTCAGAAACAAAGCCATTCTTTCCACCAACAACCCAATGCCACCTTCCATTCTGGACTCTGCTTGTGGAAGAATCATGAAAAGGAAGCTGGGTAATAGTAAAGACCAAGGAATCTTCCTGTGCTTTACTATGAATGGCCCCAAGACTCCCAAATGTAGTTCATATAAGTTAGTTATTATTTAAGTTAGTTATATTTATATAAAGTGGTACTGATACATCCTGTCAGCAAGAGGTGTAGAGGGAACACTCCTGAGTGAATCCACGTGCCAAAGGGAGACTTTGCACTGCTTTGGCAGACAGTCTCCCTAGGTCAGCTGGTGGCTCAGATGGATTTTTCTGGTTCTCATCTAGCCATGAAACTTCACCAAATGTTTACCAAGATGTGGATGGTATAGAAATACACTTATTAATAAATGTATATTCAGTGCTCTAGCACTTTGTTACTTTAATTTATATACCACCCCATTAATACCAAAGCACTGTTCTGCGCAGATCATAAACAGTTAAAACAAAAAAACACAGAACAAAAAGATACTGATATAAATACCAAAAACACCGTCCAAAAGTTTAACAACCAGTGCCACAAACTAGTTTTCAGAGTGAAGTCAAAGTGGACTTGAGGCATTCAGCTAGGATCAATGTGAAAGGCCTTCCTGAAATGTAGTGATTTTAACTGCCTCCTAAATGAGGTCAGGGAGAGGGCCAGGCATAGCTCCTCTTGGAATTGATTCCATATCACAGGTGCCACCATTGAGAAGGCCCCACCTCTAGTAGATGACCTTTCAGACTCTCTCCAGGTGGCTACATGGAGAAGTGTATCACTATACAATGATAGTAGACAGTAGAGATGGGCACGGAACGAACATTTTTTCGTTTCTGTTACCGTTTGTCGTTTCCATTACGCAACGAAACAACAAACAAAAATTGTGATGAAAATGCAACAAAACGAACAGAACCACGAAAATTGTGGTCATTAGATTTCATTTCCGTTAATGGTGACGCGCAATGAAATGAGCTGTTTTAAATGTTAAAAAATGCCCTGGACATCCATAAAAACGCAGCAATAATTATTTATATTGTCTGATAATACCTACCAGGGGGGTTGGGGTCCTTAAAACGTTTGTTTTAGTCTTCTCCCATCGCAATGTATTATTCTTTTCCCTTTAAAATGGATGTCGCCACCAGCCACAAAGTGGAGGCAAGCCATGTGATGGGATCATGTTCAACCAATAGCATACCCAGGTTGCAGACTGGGTGGGCAGGTCTGGCAGCCACAGAGGGCATAAAAAGCTCTGGCAGCCCCTGTCCTCCTTGCAGTCTCTGGTGGGAGTTAGGGTGGGATTGCTGTCTCTGCTGCGACTCTAGCTTCAGTCCTGCAGCCTCCCTGTGTATGTGCGTGCTGCGTACCTCTCAGTGAGTACCCTCCCTTGCCCCGCCGTGCAGTCACTCTACGGCTGCCTTGCACCCTGGGCAACGTCCGCTGCTGCCTTTGCAGCCTCCCTGCATACCTAGTCTATACTGTGTCTCTGCCAGCATCCATTTTTTTAGTGTTTTCTCTCTGGTCTGGGGCATTGGGGGATGCCGGTGCACGGAAATGCTTTAAAAATCACGCAAAAAGCGGGTAGAAATGACAAACGAAAAAACGAAAAACGGTAACGAAATTTTTCAAAAATTTCACGACAAACGGAAACGAACCGAAACAGACCTCTCAATGACAAACGAAAAACCAAAATGCCATTTTTCTGTTTCGTGCCCATCTCTAATAGACAGATGGTGGGATTTAAGCTTTCATAAATACAGTAGTTTTGTAGAATCTCTATCATTGTTCTCCCCAAAGAACCAGGGAGATGGTTGAAAAACTCTAGGTTATGACAGTTCTTCACAGTAGACCCATACTCTTAAATGCATATTGTTTTGGGGGATTACAGTGCTCTGTCTGACAACCTACAGTATAATCCAGCATTAATCTTACATGGGATAGAGGAAATTTGTCTATAAATTGACTGCTACTGGACAGACAAATTCTAGACATCCTATCTTCTCACTATATAGCCCTATCTAGTCCTGTCTTATCTAATCTATGTACGTGCAATGATATATAATACATCATGTGTAACAAATTTGACCCGTGTAGGTGTTACCACCAGAGATGGGCACAAATAAAAAAATGGCATTTCGTTTGTCGTTTGTCGTTTAGGGGGTCCGTTTCAGTTCGTTTCTGTTTTTTGCGAATTTTTGTAAAAAAAATCGTTTTTGTTTTCGTTTGTTTCGTTACCGTTTCATTGCCATTTATTTCAATTTTTTGTGTTTTTTTAGCATTTAAAGCAGTTCAATGTATTGCCGTAACGAAAACAAAACGGACGACAAAAGTTTTGGTGTTTCTGTTCGATTCATTTCATTTTAGAGACAAAATTCATTTGTCGTTTCGTTACGTAACGAAATGAAAAAACGAAACAGAAACAAAAAATTGTTCGTTTCGTGCCCATCTCTAGTTACCACTCTCAGCATCTTCAATCACTGGCCATGCTACTGAGATTAACAGGAATTTGATTCCAGTAATGTCTGAGAGGTCATGTATTCCCAACCTCAGCTATATATGGGGAACTGGTTTCACAGCATGACTTTGGGATATGTATGTATACAGAGCAGTCCTAATTGATACAAATAAAAGGAGTTGAATCAGTGGAATATGCTGCCACAAAGGGTGGTGGAGTCTCCTTCTTTGGAGGTTTTTAAGCAGAGGCTGGATGGACATCTGTCGGAAATATTGTGATGGGGTTCCTGCATGGCAGGGGGGTGGACTAGATGGCCCTTGAGGTCTCTTTCAACTCTATGATTCTATGATTCTATGATTGTATGAGTTGGTTGGGGAGTAATATACTTATCTGTAAAAACTCCACATTGGCTTCTTCATCCTAGAGAACCACACTTTTTTTGGGAGGTTGCTGCACCGTCCATGTTGAAAGATCATGGCAACTGCTTCCTCCTTAAGTGAAAGGAGAAAACCTACTCAATTCTAATTCAGTTTCACAGCAAGATAACTGATCAGCAATTTTTATTCACTTATTCAATTATATGTTTTATTATTGGGAGGGAGAAAGGAGCCAGCTAATCCATCTCCTTCACCTTAGAATGTTATCTGCTCTTTTCCCCAGCTATCTAGCAGATCAAAAGCCAAAATGTTGGGCTGGTACTTATTCAAGCAACATAAGCAAGTTTTGTTACAACCAAGGGAAAACACTTAGACGACGCTACGGTGAACAGCAGATGTTTGCCATTTGTTTTCCATTACTGGATTTTAATAGAATTTGCATGAGGTCTTATTTACATTTGAGACATCACATTAGGGACCAGAGGCTCATGGAACTACCATGCTGTTGGCCTCGATGCATGTTGAAGAAACCTTGAAAGAGTGCCAGAAAGTTACTATGGTTAGTGGTGAAAGCCATAGAGAAGCGTTTAAAAATAAGAGAAGAAGCTGTCATTTCCTCTGAAGCAGAAATCCCCTCCAGTTTCACTCTCATCTTGAGTAGTTCACCGAATACGGCAGAGATGAGGGAATCTGGCAGATTCACTTTTTCCCGTTATGAAAACAAAACACTGAATCCTCCAGGTCTTTCCCCCCTACACACACACTGTTTATGAAGAAATATCTTCATAATTTGGGAACAAGTTCTCTACGGTAAAGCCTGATACAAGACACTTACAGTTGGTCCTTTAGGTTTATAATATCTACAGAGGAGGTTCCCAACCTTGAGTGCCCAGATGTTCATGGTCTAAAACTCCCAGAAGCCTTCACCACTCACTGTGTTAGCCAGGATTTCTGGGAGTTGTAGTTCAAGATCATCTGAGGTCAGAAGTTTGTTCCCCCCCCCTCCGTGGTGCCCTCCTTTTGTCGAGGGCACCACAAAATAGCTCACCTTCGCACAGGGCAAGATGAATAACTGTACAGTTCCTCTGTGTCTCATATCAGCTATATAAGAGATGGCAGCATGTATATCTCTAAGCAAAGTGTTCTGCTTATATACCGCCCCATACCACTACAAGTCGTCTCTGGGCGGTTTACAATTTTAATTCAGTGTGCAGGCTACATATATCTCTAACATATATCAGCATATGGACCCTGTCAAATGAGCAGGAGGGTGCCTTATCCAGGAATGCTGGGCCAGGAGCCATCACTGTGAATGTGTTCCCCTATAGAGAGTAGATGTTTACAGCACAAATGTGAACATTTTTGGATGCCTTTTATCCTCCTCCCTTCTGGCCTCTTGAATATTAAGCACCTTTTACATGTATGGGGTTAAAAAATACTACAACAATACAAAAATCTTTATTTAAGGTCACAGACCCAACCAGGGTTAAAAAAATAGTTTAGCGCAACTGTGTCCAAGATATTTGGAGAAGGCTGGCAAAACCTATAGCCGGAATAAATTATTGAACTCACATTACATTTAAAAGCACGCATATGTTTAGGTCTCAGTTCAGAAGCAGAGCTCAGCACTTTCCAGCTTTTTACTGTCACGCCAATACATTTCTATGGCTTGACACAGGTATTTACATGATTAGATTATGTTTTTTTTAAAGAGTGGAGGCACTGTGTTTGTCCTCCAGAGTTGGAGGACAACCACATCTTCTAAATTCCGCCTGCTCGGTGTGCTACGAACTGCCTGTGAATTTTTTTACGGCTGCCTGCTGGATGGGAACTCTGCTTTGTTAGGCTGCACGTCTCAGTGATGTTCCACTTTTGAGCTAACACAGATCCAAACTCACTGGTTATGCCTATCATAAGTAGAAATGGGAACAACCCACAAAAATGGTGGTTCATCCTGATTTGTGGCTCATCAATGCTGATGAATGACAACCCGTGAATTTTACACCAACTAAAAAAACTGACCATGAATTGGTTCATGGGGGCTTTAAAAAACCAAGCCCCCACTATCCCAGCCTATCTGTCCCCACCCCACCCCATTCCAACTTCTCTTGCCCCTATCTTGTCTGCCGCTGTGGCATTCCATTGCCACCACCATGGGGTCTGGGGCTGGCAAAAATGAAACCATCACCACCACCACTCTCCTCCATTTTCCTTTGCCAGGCCTGGAGCAGCCAGGGGACATTTGTACATGTTCCCCACCTAGGTAGGTGGGGGCATGCACAGATGTCCCCAATTGGTGCCAGGGCTGGCAAGGTTAAAAAACAAACAAAAAACCCATAGTTTTCCTTTGTAAATGTTCCTGCCTTTAAAACAAACAAACCAACATCCAATGGAGTGACATGATGGCGAACAAGGTAGGGACAGGGCAACGGAGAGTCATACAGCCATGGGCTGTCTAAATGAAACATTGATGAAGGGAAATTCTTTTAAAAAAATAAATATTCATCCCTTCTCATTTGTCGGGACCTATGGACGGAATGAATATTAAGGGGTGAACATTTAATGAATCAGCAATACTTGTTGATATAGCTGATACATTATTATTATTATTTGTCCCTATCTCTAATCAACTATGCTTGCCTTTCAGTTGCCTTAGAGAAAATACATTGAAAATCTGGAAATTTACCTCTTGTATTCCCTTCTTCTGCAGGATGATACCCTGTTGTGACCAAACAAGAATGCCCTAGTTAAGGCATTTTCTTCATTTACCACCCCACTGCAGTCAGCTTGTGAGAACCTTTTGAGGATCCCATTGGTAGAAATGACAACATCTACAGCAATCCTTCTGTTTTCCTCATCCCATGTGTTTCTTAACTAGTGATCACTTTGAGGATCCCATTGGTAGAAATGACAGCATCTACAGCAATCCGTTTTCCTCATCCCATGTGTTTCTTAACTAGTGATCACTTCAAATGGGATGTGATAGCCCTAGTATGACAACACTGAAAGCAAATGTGCAAGATTTTGGATTGAGCAAACTGTATGTGCACCTTCTGAGTAAAGTCATGGCAACTGAAACTTCTAGGTATGCATGTTGCCATTGTGCACACCTAACACCCCCACCCATGCACACTTAAACCCAATTGCAGTGATGCCAAACCTAGGCAGCATCTTAAAAACCAGAGACATCACTTTGCCGACAAAGCTCTGGATAGTCAAAGCTATGGTTTTTCCAAGAGTGATATATGGAAGTGAAAGCTGGACTATAAAGAAGGCTGATTGCCGCAGAATCAATGCTTTTGAGCTGTGGTGCAGAAGGAGACTTTTGTGAGTCCGCTGGACTGCAAGGAGATCAAACCTATCCATCCTGAAACAAATCAACCGTGAATGTTCACTAGAAAGACAGATTTTGAAGTTGAGGCTCCAGTACTTTGGCCACCTCATGAGGAGAGAGGGCTTCTTAGAAAAGTTCCTGATGTTGGGAAAGATTGAAGACAAAGGGGACGGCAGAAAATGAGATGGTTGGATGGTGTCATCAATGCAACTGACATGGATTTGACCAAACTCCGGGAGGCAGTGGAAGACAGGAGGGCCTGGCGTGCTCTGGTCCATGGGGTCACGAAGAGTCGGACACGACTTAATGACTGAAAAAACAACAACAACAACAACAACAACAACAACAACAACAACAACAACAACAACAACAACAACAACAACAACCACTGCAGGGAAGGTGTGCTCACTCCATGCCCATGAGGGAATCTTGGCTTCAAACTCTACCAATTGCAATGTATTGCTTTGTTAACCTAGTCTGACACATAGTGGCTGAAGATAGTACTGCAGGTGGTGTGTGTGTGTGTGTGTGTGTGTGTGTGTGTGTGTGTGTGTGTGTGTGTGTGTGTGTGTGAGAGAGAGAGAGAGAGAGAGAGAGAGAGAGAGAGAGAGAGAGAGTTTGTGTTATGTGTGTGTGGTTTTCTGTGTCATCAAGTTGGAACTTACTTATAGCAACCCTAATAGGGCTTTTCAAGGTGAATGAAATATTTAAACAATGTTTTTCCCAGTTCCACTCAAATTCCCAAGTGGGAATTTGAACCCTGTTCTCCAGAGTCCCAGTCTGTCCCTCTATCCACTGCACCACACTGGGACCCGCATGTGATACATAGCAATGTTTAAATTACTTTCAATTAGTATGCATGCCCAGTTTCTGGTGTGCAATATTAAAGCATATAGTGCTGTCAATACCAAAGCATGAACCTTATTTGTCAAATACATTAGTCCCAAACGATTCAACACTTTCAGACTCAAAATACTATAAATTAAAGCAAATTCATTACCATGTATTATTTCAGTTTTGAAAGTTAACTTCAGAGCATTCTCATTACCAAAACAAACTTACTGCTTGTGCTCCTTGTAACATGTTACATCCAAGCTCTCTACTGTCCCATCCCTGATGAGAAGATCATAATGGTAGCCACACAAATATATATGTGCATAACTCCACTAAGTGCCTGCACTTGTCTACCTGAGTCTCTGCAGGGTAACCAGGAGAGACTTGGAGTGGCCCAAGGAGATCTGTCTGCCTATAAGCATTTAGTGATAAATACATAGAGAGTATACACTGAAGGTGGGGACAAATCATTAACATAATGGCACCTGTTGCTACAGACTAGAGTCCTAGAATTCCACGGGCCATGACTGCCATCCAATTGAATTACTTCAGCTGCAGTGATGGCACCAGCACCAGGCCCTTCTGGGGCCACAGAGCTTGGCTATTTGCCTCAACATGCTGATGCTGGCACCTAGACTGCTTACAATGTTGTGGTGTATACATTTTAACAGTTGGACAAATATGCCTTTGGCTGAGGATATGAATACTCGTCTGCACATGCCTAGGCTCCTTAATGACAGTAATGCTTCTTTCAGTTTTGAACATTTCTAGCAAATGCCATTGTCAATTATTGTACCTCTGGATGACTGTAATTGTATCTGCTGAGGTCCTGTATAGATGAGGCACTACTGTCTACACGGGTAAACTAATGCAAAAGGTATAAAACAGAGGTGATACTATTCGGTGGATTTGTGCAGCAATTCTCCTCCGCTAGGACCAAGCACTGCCAAAACCAAAATTGAAACGGGAAGGGGCTGGAAGTCCACATGTTATGATTTAAGGGAGAATTATGTTTTCTGGAAGCTTCCAGTTGAGCAATTCTCTTTTTAACAGCTATGCAGAGAGGTCTTCCCTGTAGTGCAAATCTGTTTGGTTGGGCCACGTGGCTCACAAGCCATACATTGGTCTCCCTTGTTTACCATTTTCTCTTCATGATGCCTCCACCCTCCATAGATGTTTCCAGGTTGGGATCTACAGTATTGTTTAGAGCAGGGGTGTCCAAACTTTTTGCAAGAAGGGCCAGATTTGGTGGGGTGAAAATGTGTGGAGGCAAACCATTCAGTTGCATTTGGAACCTGGGCTGGACTTTGGACAAGCCTCTAGTCTAGGATCTGCAGGGAGGCAGGAAGGATGCTGCAGCAATGGAACCAGGTGTGGGTAGGCTGGGCAGGTGGCTGGAGGGACAGACGGAGGCAGGGAGGGCAAGCCAACCGTAAAACTGCAAGCTGACATCTCCATCCAGTATGGGGAGGGGCCAGCTGGTGGGGATGCATGACAGGCTGAGCTGGTGGGGAGAAGAGGCTGCGGGCCACTCAGCATTTGAAAGCGGGCCGCATTTGGCCCCAGGGCCTGACTTTGTACATGCCTGGTTTAGAGACTAGATTCAGGGCCATTGTAGTAGAGTGAAAATCTTAGCCAACAGTCATGCTGATTTATCCTGTTGAACAAACACTTGTACAAACAATTCAGAAGAAAGTGGTTCAACCCCTGGCACAACTGTTTGCCCAGAACTACATCGGAGGCCTCCTTTGTGCTAACTCTGGAAACACATGATTGTACAGTGAGTCTTGTACTAATACAATGAGAGTATTAGATAACAGCCTATGCTTTCAATGAATACAGAAAACCATAGCCTCATAGAAAGGATTTCCATGATCACAGCACTACATTTTTCAAGAATGGGATCAGTGTATCCCAGATGAGCATTAGGATGTGTCATGCAGATAAAAAATTCTTCTCCCTGCTTTGTACATGCATGTGACCTTAATATTAATGCTTAATTCTGAGTTAGCAGACCCACTAGTACCACAATTTCATTAACTCCACATTTATTATCTGTATTTTGTCTGGAAGAATCACTGTATATTATTCCAGAAGAAAGAAAAGTGTGTTAAATTAGAGTCTCTTTCATGTAGAAATGCTTCTAATATTGAAGATGAATGACACAATTTAATAATTTGATTCATTTGAACTGGAATTTACAATGCCTGAATACTGTCTGCTAAAATGATAAATAAGAGCCATAAAAAGAATTATAACAAAAGAGAGAGAAAACTGTATGAATAACAAATTAGCTGGATATTCTGAGGAAATGTACAACATAATTAGGTTTTGGGGGAATAAATGGATTTGAATACCCAAACAGGCAGGCTGTTTCAAGCATGGTGGCATTGTATGCATATCTACTCAAAAGTAAAATCCACTGAGTTTTAAGCCAATGGTGAAGGTGACGATATGGGCACCTAGCTTATTCTTTATACCATTGTGGGGACAAGTTGGTTTGCTCCCAAAGTCAGCAATCATGTGATGTCTTTCTGCAGCAAACCAGCCTGTCCTCAAAGTATTCCTACATGCATCTTTCTGACCCCTGTCAGGGACTTCTAAATTTTTTTGTATGTCCGTAAGATTTTTCTGTTGATTTGTTTCTGTTATAATGAGCCTCGTGGCAGGTAGCCAGCTCATGCTTGACTCAGCCTTCTATCCTTCTGAGGTTGGTGAAATGAGTATCCAACTCAGTGGGGGTCGGGTGGAGTAATGTGTAGCCTGCAGAACTAAATTGTAAACCACCCAGAGAATGCTTTAAGCACTATGGGCAGTATATAAGCAGAACACTTTGCTTTTGTTTTGTTTTGTTTCTAGCACATGTGATAACTGAAATGAATGAAAATCAAGCCCTCCATTCTAACTTGCAAACTTTAACTTGGTGTATCCTGAAGTGGCTTATAAAGAGAGCTAAGTAAGAAGAGGAACTTCAGGATAAAGACATTAAATACTTCCTTGGCTGTAGTAGGGCAGCACAGTAGTGGCTTAGGAAGAGAGCCACTTCAGGATTAGAGATGGGCACGACTAGGGAAAATGACGTTTTCGAGTTGTTGTGTGTCGGAGGCAGTCCGTTTCGGCTCGTTTCCTTTTTTCGCGAAATTTCGCAAAAATTAGTCGGTTCGTTTTTTTGTTGTCGTTAGTACTGGTTGGGGGGGGGTAGCAGGCTCCTGGAGGGAGCTGCAGGAGTCAGCCAGAGCCACAAGTGACGGACTGGCAGACTCTTTGCACCCGCTGTGTCTCATGTACTTGCATGTAGTGCATTGCAAGTAGATCTGGCTTAGGGTTAAGACGGGTTAGCGCAAGGGCTAGGGTTAGGCTAGTTATGGGTGAGGTTAGGGTGAGTATTGGGGTGCATCTCTGGGTGCCTCTCTGACCCACTTAGAAGGAAAGTGTACTGGCGTATGGGTTAGGCTTAGGCTTAGGGTTCGGGTTTGGGCTACGATTAGTGGTGGGCTGTTTATGCCCGATTGGCACATCCCAGAAGTCTCTGTGGTCAACCTGGCCAAGTGGCCATGCGATTGGTGGAAAATTTGCATGGTCCACTCCCATGGGCGAGCCCATCATTGCGAATGTGCAGGTGTAAAAAAATAAAATAAAATAAAATAAAATAAAATCAACGGAGACTTTTTTTGCAAGAAAAACCCACTGCTGCTACTGTAAAAATTCAAGCATTTAAAATAGCTAATTTTCACATGTTTCTGTGGTGCTTTGGTGGGGTTTTGGGCAACGATTTCAAAAAAAATATTGTGGTCGCCATTTTGGATCCCCCGCACTGCATGGCAAATGGATGCGCCCTCCCAGCCTGGTACCAGCAGCGCAGCAGTAGCAATAGCCAAGGAGAGGGGGCGGGGAACCCCACCCCCCAAATAAAACACCCTTCTGGCCTGGTAGGTGCCCTCAGACAGTTTTCGCCTACTTTTAGGGCCGGGAATCGGTTTTTTTTAAACTTTTAAAAACTTTTTTTCTGTGCCGCTTGGCATTGCGCGATCGTCGCGATGCAAGTAACGAGCACGATAAATCAGACCAAATTGTTCGTTCGTCGGTTCGAGCTCGAATTCTGGCGGAGTAATTCCCGTTACCGTTTCCGTAGAGTAACGGATACGAGTAACGGAAACGGAAACGGGAATACCGCTAAGTCGTGCCCATCTCTATTCAGGATATAGACAAATTAAACCCTTCCTTGGCTGTATTAGTGCAGCACAGATAACACTACACCACTTAAAAATAATTTTAAAATCCCAAATTGAATACTTTCTCCTGGAAGGAAAAGGAGATAGGAAGGGACAGTGAGGGAGATTTTTGCTTTTCTCTTGATTCTGACTCTTGACTGGACCAATTGTAACCAAAGTGACGTGGTTCTCTTTTTTTAGCCACGTCACAATGCTGGTATATTGGCATCAGGTTGGTGTGGATCAAATAGACTTACTAAAGATTCATATGCCACTTGGATGTGAAAATTGCATCAAATGGCACACTGCGTCTTCTAGCAACCCAGTTTAGCCCACTTTAACTAAGCCATTTGGCCAAATTCCATATCTCAGTTTGCTGCACTAAATCATGCATGCGTCTGATGAAGTGGATTGCAATACATAAAAATGTGTGCCAAATAAAATAAACCTTGTTGGTCTTTAAGATGCTGTGAGACAGTTGTTATTGCTGTTAACATGACTACTCCTTTAAAAATTGCAACATTATATCCATGGCTGAAATCCCATTGCTTAGTGGAGGACGTCACACTAGTAGAATTACTAGGTCTTGCCCATCTCTGGTCATGAACTTCGGCTCCCACACCCTCCCACAAATTGACAGTCTTTCCATTTAGGAATATGATGGGCCTTAAATAGAAGTTTTGGGTTGCTTCCATTTCAGGCAATCATGAACTTCTTCAGTTTTGGGGTGTGTGGCTTCCAAAGCAGCATTTTGCACCGGGAAAGGAATTAATCCACCAGACATTTCTAAATGCTAAAGCTGCAGAAGTGCTTGGCAGCAAGGCCGAGAGGCGAAGGTGAGTCTCCCAAAGCAGACGCTTCTTGAAATATGTCTAGGAAAGATACCAAAAGATATTGTTCCCAGTGATGACAGCATGTACCAAAGGTTTAACATGAACCGAAAGGCTGATTAGAACTGGCAAACACTTGAGTTCTTCTTAACTTCTTCTAACAGACTACAAGAGCATCAGGCCTCAGCAGTTCTTTTGTGGTGCACCAACAAGGAGAGAAGGAGGAGAAGAAATGTAGAAAGAGCAGTTGAAGGAGAGGCAGTTATTGTAAATTACCCAATCAAAGCCTTAACCCAGTTGTTGTAAAATAGAAGGGTAAGCTGATTAACATGCCTTTTTTATTTAAAAGTTTTATTAATTTTAAGGGGAAAGGGAAGGGGAAAGGATAAATAGTAAAACACAAAAAGTTACATTAAATCTATCAAGTCAAAGATTATATGTATCAGAATATAGTATCATATCAGTTAACTAATAAATTTACTACTTCTTGCCATCTTCTTTTGGAGGTCTCTTTCAGATATCCAGAAAGTCTATCAGTTTCAATACATTCTCTTACCTTTTCACAGAAACTTATCTCCGTAGGTGCTTCAGGGATTAACATGTCTTTTTAAAGGCTAGGAGAATTCTAATATGCAAGAGCTATCAAAGGCGGTTACTTCACATCCTTCTTTGTTCCGCCCGACTAGTTTTGTACCGTGACAGCATTGGTCGCGATCACGTGGTTTTGTCCCTGTTTTAGTGTTCCCATGGTCGTGATAACTTGTCTCATGAAAAGTGCTACCTCACGGTCTTGTACAGTGACAAACACTGAATTTGCCTAGCTTCCTTTTTCCTTTTTGGGGGGCTTAAAAATTCTTTTTCGATATTTCAGTTCTGAAAAGTCTAAATCTTTGCAGGTGGGGAAGGAGTCTGCGGCGCATCTGGCTAGCTTTCACTTTCTCCTCGTGGCCTCATTGGAATGCTCTGGGTGATAGCCTTCAGGCTTTCTATGTTCTTTATTCCTTTTGCTTGCTAATTAATTGTCTGTCTGGTGTCCTTCTTCCCTGGCTTTGAAGTTTGTTTTGTTTTATTCATATTTAACGGAGGAGGCAAGGGGGTGGTGATCATCTGGGGTGGGTGGGCACTTTGAACGTAGCACCCAACTCAGTACCTGGGACACAGTTTTCTGAGAGAAATGAATGTTTTGTTGCGTGACAGTTGTTACCTCACGGTATCTTGTCCTGGAACAGAAACTCGGAACAAACCGTGACAATGAAATACCCTACCCCAGCACCAGGTACAGATTTGTCTCGCTTAGCACCCATTCCGGGGGCATAGTTGAGACAAATTTCAGCTGTTGCACGACGGACGTGAAGTAAGATTTTTTTGTACTGCTCCGAAGCGCAACACCTTGGGCCTTTTTACACGACCCCTAAGATCCGCTGGCCACTTAAATTCAGACCAGAGATCTTAGGGGTTCGTCGCTCTTCGGCCGTTCCCACCCCCCTCTGTACTTCCTGGTTGCTGGCTGCATGAGGGAGGGAGAAAAAGAGAAAGAAAAGAATGCCACTCACCTCGTTCTGCCTCTTGTCTCTGTAAGGCCATCAAGTCCAACCCCCTCGTCTCTGTAAAAGTAGCTCTTAAAGGGGCAGGAGCCAAAAAGCAGCAAACAGAAGCAAGGAGAGCCCCGCACTCACTATCGTTGCACCACATCAAGGATTTTTTACCTCCAAAGAGAAGGTACAAGAAAAGTGCACTGGGTCGCGCTAAAGTGGGCGGGGTCCGACTTAATTGTCTGCAAACTCGGGAGCTGGTGGGGAAACATTTTTAAGCTGCGGAGCTTGCAGCCATTTGCAGCGGAGCTTAGGGGTCGTGTATAAACGCCCTTAGAGAGAGAAAACAGACGTGAACTAAATGCCCTAGAAGTGACTCAGCACTCTCCCTCTACTTTGCCTTAATGCAAAACAGCTATTCTAGGAGTAACAAGAGGAAACAGAAACTCAGATTGCCTCCCATTCCCCAGGCCTCAGTGCTTGGACTGGCCAGGTGAACCTCCATTCACCTGGTTCACCTGTCCATTTCATTTTCCCATGCTTTTTCTTCCTGTGTTACTGTTTTAATCCCAGTACTGCCAGAGCAAACTTGCATGGTCTGTTAAGGTGGGTTATGCAGCTGGGCTAGGGAAACTGAGGCTCTGATTTAATCATGTTCATGATGTGGTGTGTGTGTCGGGGGGGGGAGGCAGGAATCAATTGAGAATACAATTGCCCTCAAATAGGTCTTCTCATTTGTATTCCCCTGCAGCAATGCCTAGGGCAGACAATGCAAAGCAAAAGCAAAGTGTTCTGCTTATATACCGCCCCATACTACTTCAAGAAGTGTCTGGGTGGTTTAACAGTTTTAATTACAGCATGCAGGCTACACATTGCCCCCACCCAGCAAGCTGGGTAATCATTTTTCCAACCTCGGAAGGATGGACGGCTGAGTCATCCATGAGCGTACTACCTAGGATTGAAGCCCAGGTTGTGAGCAGTTTTACCTGCAGTACAGGCACTTAACCACTGTGCCACGGAGCTCCTTATGCAGAGCAGATCTTTTTAGACCAGTCTCCCAGGTGTTTCTGCCACTGTAGCTTCTGCGGCTGCTAGGCAGATGGTCCCAGTGGTTGCCAAATCCTGTGTTAGGTGGTTGTGGGAGGCATATCCTGGTGATGACTACAAGCAAAATGAGATTTGCAGAATGAATCCTTTTCTTCCCGGGGGAAGTCAGTTCTGGTTCTGCCATATTCCCAGCTTCAAAATGGTGATTCCAATAGCCATATATTTAAAAAATAATAAGCTTCCCAATGTCAATTTCACTGCCTTTTGTTCTTCTTTTGCAGCCCAAATGCTGATGCAATTCGGGACAGCCTCCAGTGACCTTTTATAAACCTCCAATCTGCTTTACTGCTGCAGATGTCTCTTTTACAAGTCTTCCGGCTCTGCCAGCCTGTCCAAATCTAGCACATCATTCCATAGTCGGTAGTTTACGTGGTGACAGTAAGAGCCAATAAAATTGCACTGTGAAATGCTTCAGTGTGAAGGGGCTAATTTGGTGTTAGCTAATAAACTCCTAGTGATTCATCATGGCATGATATTTATGTACAGTGTGTTATTAAGTAGATGTGTGAAATCCTGAGATAATAAAGCACTGTGGGCTGTTTTTCTTGGGCTCTTAAAAGAAAAGAAAAGAAAAGAAAAGAAAAGAAAAGAAAAGAAAAGAAAAGAAAAGAAAAGAAATAGCCATTCAACAGAAAAGAAAAGGTACTGGATGATGATGATGATGATGATGATGATGATGAAGAAGAAGAAGAAGAAGAAGAAGAAGAAGAAGAAGAAGAAGAAGAAGAAGAAGAAGAAGAAGAAATGACAACAACAATGATGATGACAATGAGGATGACAACAGCAACAACTACGACAATGACAACAATGACAACAGCAATAATCTCACAGTTATCATCTGGTTTTCCAGTTTTGGAAAGAGAAGAATAAATAAAATCCAGCATCCTCTTCTAAAAAGAAGTAGATTTTTATGTAGCTATATTTAAGAAATTCTTTCCTGGCCATGCTTTAATCCTGTCTGAAGCCAAGAGCAGTTCAGTTAAATGGAAAGAAAAAACTCTATTAAAATCAGTCAGATTCATATTTATCAGGAATGTTTCTAGAACTGTCTCTCTCGGGCTCATTCTGCACAGGATTTTGTAGTCCTGTGTTTCTGACAAGGCTTTCAGATTGCAAATCCATATTTCTCCTGTTAATCTGCTTGTTTCTGAAATGGTACAATAGTGAATGTGTGATATGATGAAACATTTTTAAAAATACTCACCAAAGAATAGGATGGGAGCCTACAAAATTATTCTGTGCTTCCTTTCTGAAGCAGTTTAACCAGAACAGAACAAACTAGACCCCAGAACAATTATGGACCAAAACTAATCTATTCTATTTATCCCTAATAGTCCTTCCAATAAACTTCAAAATATTTTGAGACCAACCCTGTCTTTAGGCATGGGCCAATTAACAAACGAATGACAAAAAGTACAGTATGTTTTTCAAAATCCCTAACTGTTACTGCCCTCACATCTTGTAAAAAAACAGCCCTTACACACAGATCTTAAAAATAATAATGAATAAAACTTGAATGATCCTTGAAGCTCAGGGGACATTACAAAGTCTGCCTGCATTTTTTGCTTTTAAAACCCAGTTGTAGGCCCTGTGCAAATCAATCAGCCCCTCCATCATTATGTAAGGCAGAGGTGCTCAAAATGCAGCTCTGTGCCATTGTTTTCTTTCTGTGCTGGATGAGTTCACGGGCAATTGGCCGATCACACTATTAGGTGCATCTCCAGGAACACAAACACAGACCTCACGAATTCACGGGAATTTGCACCTGCAATTTACACCTGTTCACTTACACAGGTGTAAATTGCCACCTGGATTCTGACCAATTTATAATAAAGGTGAAACCTAAGGAAGGGAGTGATTACTTCTTCTTTCATACTTGGTCCCGGCATCACTAGACAATGGTTTACTAGCACAGAACCGGGTCCAGCCTCTCAGCTAACTGTTCATCCACATTACCCCTTCTTTGCCTTGGAATGCAGGGCTCAACCAAGTGGTAATGGAAATGATCTATCAAAATTAACTGGAAACCGCTTTTTCACCCCTCCATTTCTGTGCTTCCAGGAAGTTTGACCCAAAAACTAGCACTGCTACCCCCAAACCCCTTTTACCAGACATTCAGTAACATAACTGAGTCACCTCTGACTTGGGGCAACCCTATGAAGGATCCATCTCCAAAATGCCCTGCCCTCAACAGAGGCATAGCTAGGGCTTCCAGAGCCCGGGGCAACAGGCAGTTTTTGCGCCCCCCCCATTGCAAAATATAACCTGAATGGCGGATGGGGGGCAGCGGATGGGGGTCAGTAGGAAATTTGGAGCCCCCCAAAATGCTGAACCTGGGGCACCCCACCCCCTTTGCCCTCCCCAAGCTACGCCCCTGGCCCTCAACTGCCTTGCCTAGTTCTCGTAAGCACTGGAAAATAAGACTTTTCTATCTTGCCTATTCCATGCCCACACTAACAGAGTACACTACCAGGGAGAAGGTCTACTCACGAGTTGGGGGAGGCACAGGGTTCCTCCCTGAAGAGGATTCTAAATCTCAAAGATACTGTTCCTGCAGACTATATATAGATTAATGGCCATTTTGGCTGGCATCTTGCTAATAAGACTTAATTACCTTTGATCCCTGGTAATCCCTTTCATCTGATATCAAGACAATGAGCAGCTTTCACAGTCACTCTTCTTACCATGTCCCTACATTTATATTCTCTGAAGTACAGAAGGGAACTCCTTCTTGATACCCAACATGCATAAGAGAAAATGCTTTGAAATATAAGGATCATGAAAGTATCAGGCCAGTCCGCTTTGTAGTATTTCTGATCAAGCCTAACACAGGAATATTAAAAGTAAAAATAAAGTAACAAATAAAGTAACAAATAAAGAAGACAATAGTGGGGTGGTGCCTTAATAAATAAATAAATAAATAAATGAGGCATATTAGGAATTCTTTCACATGCTGATTTTCATTTATCATTGTAGCTTGTTTCAGTCCTTAAGGTTAATTACAAGGGAAAGGAATATTTTCCATACTTTCTGTTTTCCCAAATCATCAGTCCTTTCATGTAGATTTCATCATCGTCATTATCATCATTGTCATTGCCATCGTTGTTGTTGTTGTTATTGTTGTAGTCATTGTCGTCGTCGTCGTCATCATCATCATCATCATCATCATCATCATCATCATCATCATCATCATCATTCTATTAGAAGTATAGAGCTGGAAGAGACCCTGTGGATCATTAAGTCCAGCTGGTTAAGGAAGCACAGTGTGGAACTGAACTTCCAACCTCTGGCTCCAAAGCCAGCTAACTTTATATATAATTATCTATGGATTACACACACACACAATCTTTTGTTTCATTTTATCTTCATGGATAAAGATATGATCATCATAAGAATGTTGAAAGCTTTACTATTCACGCAGTCTTTTTGGTTTTAAGACCCATTTCCAATTTTAAGCTTTGCATGTCCTAGATAGGCAGCATTCGATTATTGTTCCAAAAATATATTAGCTTAAGGCAATTTTAATTAAGAAGAACATGCTAATTTTCTCTCATCCTTCCCTCTTCCTTTAGAATAATGTTGAGACAAATCTTTAACCAAAAAAGCCTAAAACGTATTTTTCATGTTCCACAAATTAACCGTCTCTTTGTGTTGCCGAGTTGGATCATTAAGGGATTTTCTGAAGCAGACGGCTTTGCTTCAAAGTCTAAGGTGGAAACTCATTAACATAATTCCTTAGTTTACTCAGAGCACAGCACTGTTTGAAACCAAAACCCATAAGTAACTCAAGTAAATCAAAGCTCTAGACAAATAGAAGTCATTTCTCAGAAGTTACGCCATGTCCAATAACCCCGATCTAGCCAAAGATATCTGTGGTTAAAATTAAATCTCTATTGGGGTGGTCACCAGGAGATTTCACATTTTGATGCTACCTTGCATAGTTCTAAGCTATGATGTATCTATCCTATGTATTAGTGTATTTGCTATTTGTTTAAAACTAATACTATTTCAAATCTAGAGACTCCAATGCCAAGTAACCTGTCTCTCTGTTCTAGGTATGATGGGATTGATAAAGTGGAGCCCAGGGGCCACACGTGGCCCCCAAGGGTGTTTTCGGAGTCAGGTGTCTCCAAATTCCATTGTGAAAAATCCACCCTCCACATAATAACATAAGAACATAAGAAGAGCCATGCTGGATGAGGCCAAAGGCCCATCTAGTCCAGCTTCCTGTATCCCACCGTGGCCCCACCAAATGTGTCTGGGAGCACACGAGACTAGATATCTGATACCACTCCCCTGGATCTGGCTCTTGAAGTACCCTGTTTTTAAGTCTGGAGGAGATTACACATCTCCATCATGGTTTGTAACCTGCAATGGACTTTTCCTCCAGGAATCTGTCCAATCCCTTTTGAAGGCATCCAGGCCAGATGCCATCACCCAACCAGTTTGTTGGCATTCCAGAAGCTATCAGGAGCTATGATAGCAATGAAATGCAAACTTCATTCACCTTTTAAACAGGTCACAATGTCCCACTTGCATCCTTTAACACTCCAATATACTGTACACATTGTTCAAAACTTGGTAAGGATACTTTCATTTTGTTGTGGCTGTTCCCTTCCTTTTGTTCTAGGGAGGGAGCTGATAAATTTTGTTAGAGGGAACTGATAAATCTGCCTATCCTTGGGACACAGACACAGATCATGATTCAGGTCTCCTTTCCAAAATCCTACGTCTCATCAGGTTTTCTCATTTGTCACCCCTGGAAGGCAGTAGATTCATCTGGGCAATACATGTTTCATTAGCCACTAAAATCAACAGCAGCTCTAGCATTAAAGATGCTTCTTGTGGCCATAGGACCTTTTCCATCTATGTGAGATTATCAGCCTGTGGCTAATTTATATAGCAAAAAAGGACACACCATCCCATGACAATACAACACAAACGTCACAATGTATCAGTAAGCTGCTTTCAGATGCATAAGCCCTATTTAAAATATTTCCTATGGCTGCTTGTTATCCTTCAATGCCTTGAAATGTGGTTTGTATAATCTCTTAATAACAGCCACTAAATAATTGCAGAACCATCTTGTAGACAGACAGGGGTGGATTAAACATTATGCTTCCTACTTCGCAGATTACAGCCCCAGCCAATTGTTTGCTCTGTTTTAGCTATTCATAGCTTCCTTGTGGGAGAAAAGAGCCCAATTTGCTCCTTTAAAAGGAGGGAAAGCATGAAGAAAAGCATGGAGGAGATAGTTGGAGAGGAGAGAGAAAATAACTAGTGGAACAACCTACTGGGGAGACAATGACTTGGTGAGAATCCGAAGAACATAAGAGGATCCCTGCTGGATCAGGCCAAAGGCCCATCTATTCCAGCTTACTGTATCTCAGGGGCCCACACCAGATGCCTCTGGGAGCACATGAGACAACTAGATCTGTTTCCTGATGCCACTCCCCTGCATCTGACATTTTGAGGTACTCTCATTTTCAGCCTGAAGATAACACTTATCCCCAGCATGGCTTGTAAACTGTGATGGCGTTTTCCTCCGGAAATCTGTCCAATCTTCTAAAGGCATCTAGGCCAGATGCCATCACAACAACCAGTGACCAGGAGTTCCATAGACTAACAACATGCCAGGTAAAGAGATCTTCTGTTTTTTCTTGTTCTCCTCCAACCCTCAATTTTCCCTCCTTCCTTTTCATTCTGTTTCATTTCTTTCTTTGCTTGTTTTGGATCTCATTTGTATGGTGCTGGGGAGATGAACTCATCCTGCCTCTCCTTCCCACCCCCAAAATAAAAAACAAAATAAAAGGCAAACAGTTAAGCAAGGTACTGATGTTCAATAATGCATAGGTCACACACTCCTCCCATGGTAGGATTTGCTAGAACATGTTGTAGTAGCGGATCCAAGCCCAAGAAATGAGAGCAAAACATCAGTGGCATAATTTTTGGCTACGTTACTTCCACAAAGAAAAATGGCACATTAATTCTTTTATTCAAAATATTGGACCTCACTTCCTTCCTCCAGGGGATACAGATTACCACCACTACCACCTCCACCACCACCACCCGTCAGATTTAGGTCATCATTTGGATCATGACAAATGAACCATTGTGTTCCAATATAGTAGTGGGAAGTGGGTGACGTATCATCAAGCATATGGTCATGATCCACTTAATTCACATATTATATCTTGGCCTTTCTTGGAGGATGTGGAATATTATGTTTAACAATCTTTTGCAAAACGGTTGGGTATCTGTGAGAATAACCAACAGAGCTGCCTCCCAATGAGATTGTACCCAAAGAATAAACAAAAATATTATTTGATGATAAGTGTCCTTTTCTTGTTGCATCATTTTCTTCCTGAATTGACAGATCGTGGCTTTCTCTTTCAGTCTAAAAACACTGGCCTTTTTTAAGTGTTTGTCTCTCTGTGTGCACATATTTATCTTCCTGCTTTCTCTAAGACAAACAGTTCTCCTCTTTACCCTCATATTATTTGCTAACATGAGTTCATTACAAGAAGTGCAAGTGACTAAACACAGCTGTTGGAAAATGTGCAAAGCATGTCACATTATAATCTATGGGTATGTCCTCCAAATCTCCTTACAGATTTACCAGACTTACCTGAGAAGATGATCACGGCCATACCTAGAACTTTGGGCACCACCAAAGATGCTGTCACTCCCAGTGATGCCGTGGGTCAGAGATGGCCCCCGCACAGATATCACAATCAGCCTTTCTCTTTTGCTTTCTTTTTTTCTTTTCTTAGCACTGCAGTTCATAAAAATATCTATTTTCAAGCCCTGGCAGTGTTCCTGGGTCCTATTCTGACATGCATATTACGCATGTGGTCAAGAAACACTGAAGATAGAAGAAAAGGTGGAGGGGGGACTTGGTTACCTAGCTCAGTTCTCTTCTCTGCTCATCCATTCTGTCACTTGTGCCCAAAGATTTGGGGAGGCTCACCAGTGAGACATGAGTAGGTACCTCAGGGTGTCTGCCCCAGGTCCAGTCAACATTGCCACTGCCACTGCTCTCTGCTTTCATGGATGGAATATACTAAGGATCAAATGATATCAATGAGCAGCTTTTGTGATTAAAATGTGATGCGATGCCTCTTCCGATTGGAGTAGCATTGTAACATTTTGCTACTCATCCAAGTAGCTTTTGTCAGACTGAAGAAGAAGCTTGAACAAGTCACGAAATGCTTTGATCCCACAAGAAGAGAAGGCCAGGTGGTGTGTCTCAGCTCCCAGATCATGTCACCTGGATGGCTGAGAATCTCCACAGAGTTGTAAAAGACAAAACAAATATTGTTTGTCTTGTAAGGAAGACGAAGTGAGCATTGTACTGCTTGATCCCAAGGCATGTAATTCTGGCTTTGGTTGTTGCATAAAAGAGAAAGTATACTAGATTTGGGAAGGCAAAGGAAAAAGAATCCACTGTTGTAAGGGAATAGGAAGCTTTATATCAAAGACACAAATCTTCTGAAGGGATTTCAGCTGACAGGAGGTGAGCAAGGGAAAACACAATCATCTATGGAATAAACAGTCACCAGTGACTATTTCCAAGGCATTTATTTGAAGAGGGCCTGAACTTATCAGTATCTGGCCAGTGCCTGGGAGCTTGAAACACTGAAACTCAATCAAGTCTCTGATGTATGTTATTTTCTTTTGAGTTTTAGAAACATTAAAGCTGAATATGTCAGAACTGCATCGGGATTATATTTTTTTGGACTGTGCACCTAAAGTTGATGGCTTTTTGCTCTTTTTCCTTTTCCAAGGGGAACTATATGAGAGAAAATGAAAAAAAAAATGTCAGTAAGACAAACACATCTATCATCCATTTATACTTGGGGAGCTCAAAGCGGTGACAGCTCTTTGTTGAGTGTACAGTTGGTAATGGAATATGGGGAGTCTGGTAAATGTTGCCAGTTCTGTAGAATCTGTGTGTACTTCTAACACTGCATCTACTTATAAATTATATACACCTTTATTAAAGGTAACTATATGCCATCAAGTAAATTCTGCCTTATAGTGAGACTTTCTAGATATAGAACACTCAGAAGTGGTTCACAAGTCCCTTCTTTTGGTGGCCCAGTGGGGACTGTATGCAGCTTGCCCAAGGCTACATGGGCTGGACCTTTTTTCGAGGAACCAGAATGCAGGACTCAACTCCCACCTCTGGTTCCACAGCCAAGTACCTAACTTACTGAGCTACCCAACCAGCCACATGTATATTACAAGGCACTAAATTAATGCTTAATGTTGGAGCATTCCTTATGACTTGGAAACATATCTGGGGATGCTCTTTGGAAGAGAACACAACCACTTTCTTTGAGGTAGAAATTAAAAATTATGCTGTATTGTACTGTTTAAAATTAGAGAAAGCACTGGTAGTTGGGAACTAGATTTGCATGATGTATTGAAAAAAAATATATTAATCTATGTCTCTGCACCTAGTAAGATATTCTGGAGGTAGCAGAGTGGGATTGAGGAATCTGGTGCCAAATACAAGAATGCAAAGGGCACCAGGGGCCGTGTTGGATAAGAAGCCACCATGTTAATTAATGATCCTACTTTGAACTAACTCAAGGGGTTTGATAAAGGTCATGAACCTTCCCTGATCTCAGCCAGCCTTTGAGAACAAACAAATACCTTTGCATTCATAATACAACAAGCTAAAAATGCCATACTTGCCTACAGACAACCTCCCAACCCAAGGCAAATAGTAGTAACACATAAAGGGTAACAAAACAGCAGCACAGACAATAGAACTAAACCTTGCCACAAGCCCCGATGCCAACTCTGCCCACACATCTACTCTGGCAACACAGTCACCAGGACCCAACAATGCCACATACAATATCAAGGGCAGCTTCATTTGCTCCTCAGCCTGTGTGGTCTATGTCGTCTTTGCCAGCAAGGCCCATCTGCACTGTACGCAGGACAAAGAGGACAATCTCTTCGGAAATGGATCAGTGGACACAAATCTGACATCAGGAACCAGAAGAAACAGAAACCTGTCTCAAACCATTTCAATCTACCAGGTCACTCCGTGGAAGATTTGAAGGTCACAATTTTGGAACCGAACCATTACAAATCCAGAATACAAAGGGAAACAGCTAAGATAAAATTCATATGCATGATGGACACTCATAAAAATGGGCTAAACTTAAGTCAAGGTTTCTTGAGTCATTATCAAATGTAATACTTATGCACTGCCACAGTTATTTTGTTCACTACCCATCTATCTTTCACCACAATACTCTAAGGTAAAAACTGTCTATGACACCTCTACATAATTCTTTCACCCTAATGACCCCTGTCTTCACCTTTCTCCCCCCTCTTCCCCCTCTCTTGCTCATCCACTTCCAGATCTGGTTTCTTTCTCTCCCACCCCACCCCTCATTCTCTCACTTAACGATCCCTGTCTTCACCTATTCCCCACCTCTTCTCCCTCACTGGCCTCTGTTTTCAGTCTCTTGGAGAATCTTCACACCAAAGACCTAAACAATACAGCCTAAACATTGCGTCAAATGTAGTGACTCATCCAACAGCCAATGAACATTTGGTATGTAATTTATATTCCTTTGCATATTAAATGTACCCCTCATTCTGCTACTATATGTCTGAAGAAGTGGACGTGTCCATGAAAGCTTACATTAAAATATAATAGTTAGTCTTTAAAGTGTTTTTGTCTTTCATTTCATTTCGTTTTGTTTTGTTTTGTTTCATTTCATTTCATTTCGTTTTGTTTTGTTTTGATTTGATTTGATTTGATTTGATTTGATTTGAGCTAAAAATGGTGGGGCCTGGTGGCTCAGCGAACTAAGGCTCCAAAACTGTTGACTGCAAAGTCAGCAGCTTGGTGGTTCGAATCCTGGGTGGTTCGAATCCTGGGTGTCATGCAGCGGAGCAAGCTCCCGCTGATAATTCCAGCTCCTGCCAACCTAGCAGTTTGAAAGCATGTAAATGCAAGTACTGTAAAAAGCAGGAAGATAAAACAGTTTCCTACAGCCATGCCAGCCATGTGGCCGTGGACTTGCACAACACTGGCTCTTTGGCTTGAATATGGAGATGAGCACTGCCACTGGAGACTAGCATGTATGTGCTGGGGGAAACCTTTATCTTTACCTTAAAAATGGATTATTCTCTCTTTATTGGGTTTTTCCAACTCTTTTGCAGCTACAAACGTACATATTTGTCTCTAAACCAGTCCACATGTTTAAACTTTTTCTTGCCTCCTTTACCATGGCATTTCTTTTCTTTTTCTTTTTTTAAACTAGGAGGGAGAGTTCTGAGGAACTCAATGGCTTGTGGACCACCTTTGCAACATTTTAGCAGCCCTGTTAAATAGCTCCTATAATCACTGGTTTCACTCAAGGACCACACACCTACTTTCTTTGGATTTTGGGTCCTCTGAGAGAAGGCCTCTTTACTAGCCTTGTATGAATATGGACTCTATTATAGGGCACATGAAACCACTTCAATGTGATTTAAACACATCATATTCTCAGTCTAGGAAGTGACTGTCATATCTCTGAGCACAGAAATCTAAGGAAAAGTCATTATTGCTAAGGTCAGAATAAGAGAGATTGAATCTACACATTTTTTAAAAAAATACTCGGGAAATCGCACAAACTTCAACATCCTTGTTAACTGTGCAAGGATGGAGGAAACATTTGTAGGAAATCTGATAATTTGGGGGCAGGGGAGTATATTTGCTGTGGGTCTGTTCCCTTGGGGGGGATTTTTAAATACAGCTTACCACTTACTTGGCTTGCTTTTACTTTAATTTCATTGCCTTTTAATAAAAGTATGTGCTTGTGAAAAGTTGCAGCAAACAGTCTGCTGCATATCAATGTTCTCCAAGTTTCAAACACTTTGCTTCCCCACCCAAAAAGATTTAGAGTAATAGGCTGCTAATGGAATCTCCTCTTACTGCTTGGATAATAACTGTTTTTGTATTAGAGTTTCCAAAACTTCCTTTGGAACTATAAATCCCAGAATCTGGAGGATTCTGGAAGTTGTAGTCCAAAACAATAAGGTGTTCAGATTATGTCAGAGGTGTGTAGTGTAGCCTTTAATCCAGGGTACCCTAAATCTTTCTGTTCCACCAACAGATATACATATTCTGATTCAGGGGGGGGGGGAAACCACACCAGTTGTTTGATGAATGGCAGTAGAGATGGGCACGGAATGAACAATTTTTTGTTTTCGTTTTTCGGTTTTCGTTTCATTACACAACAAAACGACAAACAAAATTCATGCCTAAAATGAAACAAAACAAACAGAAACGTGGGGATTTTTGTTGTGCGTTTCGTTTCCGTTACAGCAATGAAGTGAGCTGCTTTAAATGCTAAAAAAAACATTTAAAATTGGAATAAATGGTAACAAAACGGTAACAAACTGGTAACAAAACAAAAATGATTTTTTTGCAAAAAAATTCACGAACAACGGAAATGAAACGAAACAGACCTCTAAACGGCAAACGACAAACAAAACTCCATTTTTTCTATTCGTGCCCATCTCTAAATGGCAGTGATCGCCAGAAAATGGATTTCACTGAACTGCTTCAAAAGTGGTCCAGATTGCGATTTATTTCCCAGTGTGATGGACTAGATGGTACAGAACCAGACAAGTGGCCCTGCTCACTAAATAGGGAGGGGCACTTAGGTGCTATGCTATCAACCACTCTAACTACAGCTGTGTCCCACAAACTAATCGAGGGAGGGGCCTCTCCTAATGTATTCAGGGTATCATCTGGCCCAACAGAGGGCTGGGATGAACCATGTTAAGGTATGATCAGATAGGGAAATGGATTGTATTCTGAACCCCTTGTGGATTTGTCTGGTGCAAAGTGTTTCCTGAGGATACATGATGCATGAGAAATGCCCTCCAGCCTGACTCCGATCTGTGCCCAAGCTGGACCTTTTTGGTCCAGTTCTGGTGCTTCTACTTTTGAAGGCTGGCATTTTCCATGTGCTTTGAAATGGTTTAAAACCTACTATAGTCGCTTCAGGGGGAGGGCTTTGACAAAAACAAAGCTTGCGTGTGCTGTAGCTCCTTGTAGGGTTGTTTCTATCAATTTCGTATCACAACGCTGCCATAAAATGGTTTGGAGCTGACAAATGACGATGTTGTGCGTGGCAATGTACCGTCATTTGCTAACAGAGGTATAATCAAAATAGCAAAACAGCCTGCTTTAAACTGTTTGCTGTCTTTCTTTTGAGTTAACTAAAGCCCCCAAGCCTCAGTACGGTCATATTAATGAACCACAGGCCCAGACAAATAACAGTAGGTGAAAATAAAGCATGAAGAGAAAAGACAAAAATTTTGGCAAGAGTCTAATGAAGGCAGAAAGTCAATTAGGTGGAAAGGAAGCTGCGTTAAAGGGGACATGTGCTACTCGGCTTACAAGAAAGACAACATTCCTCAGGGAACAATTTCTCCTGTGAGGCGTCATAATTCACAGTCCATTTCATTCACTAATATACAGTCCCAGGCGCTTCAAAGAAGCAAAAGATCTTGAAGCCATACAGACAAAGAATTTCATGTCTTGCAGTAGAGTATTGGGCTTCTTAGGCCAAACTATATGCTACGAGTAATCCATCATTTGAGCTGAAGTCCCATTAATGTTCTGAAGATGTGATTCGGGCAGACTTGCATGTCTGAGAAATCAGACTCGTGAAGACAAACGTACATATGGCCTGAAGGCCAGTCTCCAAAGAAAAAAAGATAGCTGGCAAATAATGGGAGATCACTGTTAACAATTGTATATTATTGCTGATAGATATCACTTTTCAAGTGATAACGACGGTTCTAGAATCTATTAAAGTGCGCTGTGTGCTCCATTTTCTCAAGTACTAAGCCATTCCAAAGGTGTTATGCTTTGGATTATTTATTGCATTTATACATTCAACATTTTTCTCAATTTTTGAGGCTCAAGGCAGCTTATAAAACTGTTACAAACAAAAGAAATGAAAAGGCAACAGAATTACAGAGTTTTAAATAGGAGTAAATTCAATAATATACTAAAATTCAAATTAAAACTCATTAAAATATTTGTTCAAAATGCTAGCAATAGTAAGGTTTGTTATACCTAGATTTAATATTCAGTGAAAAGATAACGTGTGGTTTTTATTTATATCACTCTATTGGCAGTTAAACAAAAGAAGTAACAGATTGGCAAGAGCTCGCACTTCAGTTATCCTAATGGAGGCTACGTACCAGCTTGTCTGGTGCGGGGCTTCTTTGCCTCCCATCCAGAGCGAGATGAAGCCTAGTTTGTACAGGGGGCAGGAAGTCTATATAAGGCTGTCTATGGTTGTCATGGCTCTCCTTTTCTCTTTTGCCAAAGAGTCCCTCCATCCCACACTGTGATTAGCGAGAATGAGAGTAGCTGGTCTCAAAGTCATTTGGGTCGGATGGGGATTTTTAGCTGGTTCTCAGATTGGACTGGAGAACTGGTGTGTTTTTGCTCATCCCACTCTCACCAGGGTTTACAATAATTAATTAACATATTTGCTCACAATTAGATGGGTGGTATAAGATGTTAGAGGTTTCAGACCTGATCAGGAGTCAGACATTTAACTAGTGACAGGCAGCCCTCAGCTAGCCATTGTGAAAGGAACAAAGGAGTGTAAGAATAATATGATATCACAGGAGACCAAGGTTAATGATAATTGGAAGTCTGCCTCTGTGTTATTCAGACACAGATGTTTAGATGAGTGCTGAACAATTGGGCAGGACTCTTCTAATGTACGGATTTATTGAAATCTGGTTTGGGCTAGAGATCAATAGACTCTGCTTGCACTACAGGCTTGCCCTTTTGTAAGTAGGGAATTTAGGATTTGTTTAAATATATTTAATAAATTTCTGGCCCAGTTTTAATTCCAACATATTGTATCTCATGTCGTTATTCCAGGCTGGGTAGGCAAAAAGGTAAATTCCATGTTCTGATATCGCTAACACAGATATCTTTAAAACCCAGATTAATTTTAATCACAACTAATTCAAGCACGGTTGATTTTAATAAGTCAATTCCAGATAAAACAAATATGGATTTTGTTGTTATTGTGTGCTGTCAAGTCAGAACTTGCTTACACGGAGCCTAATAGGGCTTTCAACAGAAGTGAAATATTTAAGGGGTAGTTTTTTCAGTTCTACACCCCTAGTGAGTTTCCATGGTTGATCAGAATTCAGACACAGTGCTCTTGAGACCTAGGGTCGCTCTACCCTCTATATGGATCCTGCCCAATGTATAGTAAAATGGAGCCAGATGTAGGTATTCCCACTCTGATGCATGCAAACATTTTTTAGACATATAGCAATCTTTTTTTTAGTTTGGGAAGTTTAAAATGAGAGTCCAGAGAAGCTTATAAGGCTGCATTCAGGCAGAGTAAATTAACTGACCACCCTGAATGCCTCTGATCTTGTGTGATTTCAGAAGCTACAGGTGCTAATTCTTTGTTGGGAGACTGCTAGCAAATGCCAAATCTAGATGGGGCTAGACAAGCACTTGCCTGAAAGCCTAGAGAGCTGCCACCAGTCAGAGTTGGCAATATTGGATAGATGGACCAAGGGTCTGGCCCAATACGATGCTGCTTTCTGTAATCTCATGGCCTAAGGATGCATGGGCCTTTTAAATAAAATGCAGCATTAAAAGTTCAACCACTTCTTCCTTTAGCAAAGAGCAAACTGTACTACAGATCTATTTTGTTGATTCTTGCCTGGAAAACTCATATATTACCTCCACTCTATATCGCTCATGTTACCTACACCTCTGTGGAGAAGGAAATTGGTATTTAGATTAGAGCTAATGAACGTTGGAGGTTTTTTGGATTAGAATTTCTAGAATATCTCTATGGCTATTTTTGGAGTTGTGATCTTACCACCCAAAAGGTTTCCAACATGAATTAAGGGTTCAATAGACAATATGTCTTATATCAGCACACACTTAGGTGCCATATATGAACTAAAGCTAGGAACAAGCTTTAATCAATATTCTTTGCACAGTGCTAACAGAATGGAGATTTAGAGATGCTAAGATGTCCTCACAGTCCAGTCTTGCAGCAAGTCAACTAACCCACATCCACACTCTGATCGCAATGTTTTGAACTAAGCCAGCCAATGTGTATGGCCTGAAATCCACAGCTCTGATGAACAAGGAGTACGACATTATTAGGTGCTATAAATGTTTATGGAGGACTTGACCATTCCCATTCAGAATTCAGACTGTGTAACTGTGCTAGTCAATGACAAAGGGAAATCTCCCCGTATTCTATCAAACCTTTCAAATGTGGCGGTTAGCTGTTACCTGAGATGTACTGCAGCCTGCAGGGTTCGTCTCAGTGGTCTGATTAATCAAGCAGTAGGGGAAATTAGGAATAAGCCTGGAGAGCAGCTGCCCCAGAAATCTCTCAAGCCTTGGACATGTTCACCCAAGGCAGAAAAATCACCATAAGGAATTGTATTTATCTAACCAAGATTGCACTGTGTAGAGTGACTAAAATGTCCCCACTCCTTTTTTCCTTTCCTTATTTTAAAGCAGACTTATTTCTTCCCCCACTTCATTTGTTTTTCTTTTTGCTTTCCCTCAAAGCTATCTTTACTCTTGCTTTCACATGTCCCATTTGCCAGCACCCACAAACGTATCCTCCATGCCCATTTAAAAAACAACAGAAGAAATGCTCTCTCTGCCAATTTAAGCTGAGGGTAGAAGAAAAATGAAGGAAGGCACTGTGGGAAGGCAGGTGCTAGCTGCATAATCAATAAAGACTGGAATTGGTGCCAGAATGGTTTATCAAAGCTTTTCTAAATGCAGAAAACAATGGGCATTTGGAGCTGCCAAATGCCTCAAGTGAGAACTAGCAGCAATGCAAAACTTCAGTAATTCCGGTCTTGGGAGTAAAAGTGAACAGTTTCAGAGGTTTCCTCCCTGCTGAAATGAGATGGGTTGTGATTCTTGATTCTTTGGGTCAGGACTTTTGCAGAACATATGAAGAAAGTGTGTGTGTGTGTGTGTGTGTGTGTGTGTGTGTGTGTGTGTGTGTGTGTGTGTGTGTGTGTGTGTGTGCGTGTGTGTGTGTGTGCGTGTGTGTGTGTGTGCGTGCGTGCCTGCGTGCGTGAGTGCGTGCATGCGTGCGTGCGTGTAGAACTCTTCTATTGGATTTAAAAGCTTGTATTTGGTACCAAATGCAAGATTCATGTGCAGAATTTTAGTACATCTGTCACTCTCTACACTCTTTTTGATGATGCTGTTATTGATGAAAAAACTCTAGCCTTTTCCTTCTCATGTAGGATCAAATCATCCCCTACTACATGTGTATTGAGGGATTTCTATGTATGTTCCTTATTAGACTCAGAAGTTCCTTATTAGACTCAGAAGTATGCATGACAATGTTGATGGTAGGTGGGGAGGTCAGGAGGACTCTCTGGGGTGTGGCTGAGGTACCACACTACCCCCAGTACTGCCTCACTCTAGCACAGGCCCCAAGTCGTCTCATGGACCCTTGACCTGTACCACTTCAGTCTCAGGTATCGCTGCCACCATTTAGGGTATCCCAGTTCAACCACTGAGTCCCAGACAAGCTGTAATGTGGTAAAATGAAAATGAATATTTATTGAATACAGATAGCTGTTGAGTTCAGGTTCACTTGTATATAGTTACTTTAAAGTTACACAAAGCAGTTCATTCAAATACTGATATAATTCCCTTACTCAAACTTCACAGTTCCCTAATGGCCCTCTCTCTTCTAGCCTATCTCTTCCCTGACTTTTCCCTATCTGAACCTTCCTCCCTCAGGTGGAGCACTAAAGCTTTGCCTCCACATTCCATATTTGGGCATAGGTGTTAACCCTTTATTCCCCCTCCTGTACATTAACATACACGGGAAAAGGGTGAACACTACAGTAGGATTCTCAGCCCTATAGTACAGTATGAGCAAGTAACTTTTTGAGGTGTTGATTAATCTCAATTAATCTCAATTAATCAACAAGAGCACCATTTTGAACAAATCAGCAGATTGTCAAGTCACATGGTAAAGACTCGTGGAGAGAGGTATTTTTGGTGAGAGTTGAGTACCAACTTCTTCAAGATTTAATAAAGTTCCATCCCAGATGCTTTGACTAAATGCAATCTGACCTTGCATTTTATAGGCCTATGATACAGTATTTCCAAGCATGGATTATCCATCCATATTTTATGAAGGATTTTTATCGGGCTGGGATTACACAGTGAAAAATTCATATTCACCTTTTGACTTTGTCCATGGCTTCACTGCAAGAGACTAAGAAGTTAGCAACAGTTAAAAGATGTTTGTATCACATCTGTCCATCAAGTTCAGTGTTATCCACAGTTTAGGTTAACATTTTTTTTGTAGAAATCCATGAAGGAGGTGATGAAGAATTAACCTCAACCTGCCTTTAGACTGATCAGCATTAGGTTTACCTCTAGATCATATCCATTCTGCCAAAATTGGGTTGGCAGCAAGTTCATCAAAAATTATTTTGAATCTGCACGTGTTTCATCACAAAGAGGAAACATTAAAATCTGTCAGCTTCCATTAGGTATAAAAAAGATCCATATAATGACTTGCAAATGACTCGAGAGAGAGATGCTGAAAAAAAAAAAAAAAAAAAAAAAAACCAAACCCTTAAGAAAATATTATAGCATGTAAATTAAAAGGCTATTGCATGAAAGACTGAAGGTTTTTTTAGGTGAATGCAGTTGTGGCAGAAACAAAATGGATATTTGAGAGAGAGAGAGAGAGAGAGATTCAAGTCAGAAACATAATGATGAAGTTCAAAGCTGGCAGGAAGCCAGTTGTGGTTTCATTCTTTGGAGGAGGCTGACTGTTGTAAAAGAGGCTGGGAGCTTGAAAAGGTTAGGAAATGGATGGCAACTTAAACTCATTCTTGTCTAGCAATCGGGATGGAGCCTGTTGCAATGATCTGCTGCATGATGTTATCCACTGGGGCCTAGCGTAGTTTAGATCAGGAAAATATCTCCCTGTCAAGGAAGCTAAAGGGAAAAAGGGCAATAATGTCAGCAAAGAGTGCGGTTGGTCAGAATTATTTTTAGAACATGTCAGTGGAAGTGCAAAAGTCATTGGGTGAGATGCCTTGTGTGCTAAATTTCACTAAAGGCCATCAATGTTACTTGGGTATTCAAAAAATGAAAGCAAAATCAGCATGTCATCAGTTGAGAATAAGACTAGGTCCGTGGTCACACCACTGAAATGTCCCCCTGTGGTTATGTGACTTTTAATTGCCTTCCTGTCATGCCTTGAGGTCACATGGCATTTATTCCAAGATGGATCTCTCAATGTGCTTTTGGGTTACTGAGTCATTTTGTCCAATTCAATAAGCACTCAGAGCTTCTCATTGAAACCATTTGGCAGAAGTTAACTGGCACATTGACATAAATGCCATGTTTTTTTAAAGGTAAAAACATTTTAATGGACATGCATTTTTTTCTACTTCCCTCACTTTTGGGCTCTCCAGAAGTGGCACATCACAGTCCAAATCCCTTTCTTGTGGAAGTGGCAGCAATTATATCTTTACCCTGGCATTTCTTTGTTTGGGAAAAATGTGGATCATCTCTTCTCAGAAAGTAGAGGCTTCCTTCTCCTGCAAAGGGCTTATTTCTTGTGCACATGCATCTACTTTAATATCTCGCTCTGAAAGGGCAAGGAAGAAATTATTTGACAAGGGCGACAACACATACAACACAGCCCACCCACCCCCAGAAAACACTTGGCTGGTAAACACTGGTTTAAGAAGAACCACTTCTTTGGTTACAGCTAGGTTCAAGTTGAGTAATAAAGATGTGCAGTTTTGCAGTTTTGGACTTTTGCTCCCAGAATTCCTGTGTAGACCATATTGGATGGAGAATACTGAGAACTAGAGATGGGCACGAAACGACCAATTTTCTGTTACCATTATCCGTTATTCGTTCCGTTATGTAATGGTACGAATAACGACCATTTGGACGAGTCAGGCTCGAACCGAACAGAACCAAGAAAATTTTATTCGGTTCTGTTTGTTTCCGTTAATGGCATTGCGCTGCTCGCGCGATGAAAAATGAAGCAGACAAGCAGTTTAATGTAGAAAGAAAAAAAGTCAACCCCCCCCACCCAGACCTCCGTGAAAACCCAGCGAAAATATGCCTGCCTGAGCCTGTGCTGCCTACCAGGGGGGTTTTGGCTTGGGGGGGGGGTCCCATGTCAGTTTGTATTTTTTTTCCTCCATCGCTGTCCTCCTGACATCAGGTGGGGGGGGGCTCATTGTCGTCTCTCTGCTGAGAACTGTAGTCCAAAAAAGATGAGCCAGTATTACTCTACTTGGGAACACAGGGGTGAAATGTTTCTGCATTCTCTGTGCTTGGTAACTTTCCAGATGTTGTAAACACTAAGAATATTAGCAAGAGCAAACATAACCAAAAAAGTGGGTGACAGGAGCTGAAGTCCAACCATATATGTATGGAAATAGATGATCCACCCTGTCTATAGTATAAGGAGCATGGGACTAAGATCAGGACACCCCAAATTTTGTTCCCAATGACATCTGCTAACTGCACATGCATTTTTAAAGGGATCTCTCTCTCTCTCTCTCTCTCTCTCTCTCTCTCTCTCTCTCTCTCTCTCTCTCTCTCTCTCACACACACACACACACACACACACACACACACACACACACACACACACACACACACACACAAGTGTAGTATTTTACTCATCTATTTGGGGAGCAAGCACCACTGAAAACAATGAAAGTTTAATGGGGCATGTATAGGATTGCACTGCCACTGTTCCTGGCATCAAGCAAAAAACAGGAATGGAAAATGTGTAGACCCCTAGCTATGATGGGACTGTAATTCCTGAAGTCAGCATATGTCAATACTGGGAAATGACAGAAGTTGTGGTGCAACACTGAAGGAACCTCCTCCCACTCCATTTTAGCAATTGCATCTGTGTTTATCATAGCTCATTGGCACCAGCACAGTCTAATGATCCCACCAGGGTTATCTTGGTGCCAAAGATCCATGGAGCATTCAAGCATCTATGGAAGACATATTGTATGCAATGTTGGTTATTCTGTTTACCGTTCCATGTAGTGCAGTGATTGCAACAGAAGCCTGAAGAATGAACAGACCGTATATCTTCTTCCACTCATTATGGAAGGAGAAAAAATAACTTCTTGCCCACTTCTGGAAAACATCTGCCCTGCCAATTTACACTGAGAAGGAGCGCCCACTCCCCCCTGCTGTTGGCCTACAACCACGGTGGCATCCAAGTTTCATATTCTCTCTGCCCTTCTTCCTTTGTAAGAACAAAGAGGAAAGGGGGAAGGAAGGAAGAATATAGAATTACAGGATCTGCCTATTTCCCCCCTTCCGTCTGCATGTGAAAAGACAGATGAGAAGCTGGATGGCACTGAAGCCCCTGGCAGGCTCTGAATGATTTATATTGAGCCATGTGTGAATGGAGCTGGAGGTGGAAGGACAACATTGACAACCCTGCAAGTGGAATGATACTAACACATGCTAATCCTTCCCACGTGTTTTATCTGCTTCACCTTCACAGCAGATCTCCTGCTGTGGTATTAGATTTTCAGAAGTAGAATAGTTGTGTGCCCTTCCTTTGCATTATAAATAACAACAACACAGACACACAGAGACACAAATAGCTATGCTGTCTCCAGTCAAAAACTATGTTGTTGGTCCTGCATGCTGTTCTCGCAGCAGTTTGCCAAATGCCTGTCTCAAATAGGACATGACACTCTTTCCTCAGAACTCCATGTACACAGGAGGTCCTGAAAGATGTGGGAAATGCTCACGAAATGTCACCATCCCAAATGTTCTTAGTTTTCATCAAAGAAGCATTCTTGACTTGTTGAGACACTTTTGAGGAATCCCTGCCTCTCCCAATGAGATTTTCCACAATGGGTCTCTTTCACAGGCAGCGCAGAAAGAATGGATGACTGATTAAAGGATGAAAACAACCCATCCCATGCTTCTGGTTTTTAGAAGCCCACGCAATAGGAACACAGCTATTGCAGCTTACGTAACGTGTGCAGAAAATGTTTTAGTAGGCATGACACCTCTTTTTAAGACGTGTGGCAGAAAAAAACAGTGTCAAACGACAGCTGACAAAATAATGTATCGCCAAATAAGCCAGGGTGACTCTTTTGTTCTTTCAAAAGTTTGCAAGCTGCTTTGAGTGGAAAGGTGGGGTGCAAATGTACAAAATAAATAATGGATAAATTCCATCTCAGAATTGAACAGCCAGGCTTAGATCCTGATTCTTTACTACTGACCACTTTAACTGCCATAAATTGTTCATGGCCATGCCTACATAACAAACTCCAGTGCTCTAACACTTTAAGAATAGCTTGCTAACAGTAATAATTAAGTTCCGAGAAGCTGAAACAAAATGTATATATGCCTTCTATGATGCCCGCTGAAACTTTACTGTGCTGTAATGTTTTTACTCTATCACCAAAATACATTTTGCAAAATTAATTGTGCACTGTAAATTATCAGTTTGCAAACATTATTCATCAGTGTTGCAGATTTTTTTCCAAATTATCCGGACCAAATTAAATCTTCATATTAAACTGTCAAAAATAAAATTGCCTTCTTTGAAATATTGGACTGAGCTAGGTATATAATGCAACGTCCTACACACACACACACACACACACACACACACACACACACACACACACACACACACACACACACACACACACCTTTGTTAAAATATAGTGTTTCCTTTCGTTACTGAGGTTTGTACATTCTGATTGACTGACATGAATCTGTCTGGATTTTTATGTTTATTTTTCACTTTATTTGCTTTTAGCTGCAGAAGAGTGTCTATTTAGGGAAATGAAATTACTGTGTTTTTGAAAAATAAATGGCGAACAGAGCAGCTCAAACAGCATGCTTACTAGAGCTTTAAAAGGTCATAATGTCCTTGAACAAGAAGCAGAATTATGATTCAACTATTACCAATAATATGTAACAGAATAGAATGAAATTATTGGATTCATACCATGTTATGCATCACAGTGACATTTCTCATTAATCGGGGGGTTTTAATCTTTGAAATTAAACTGAGAAAGTCTTTTCTGGTATCAGATAACTGTAGTGACACTCCCATTTACATGAAGACAAAGTGCTATTGCAACAGGTGGATGATGGGACACACAGAACACTGGTTTCTTGAAAACTGAAGTGCAAACTGGCAACCAGCCTCTCTCTTGGTTCATATATAGCAATCTCCTTTACCATCTTTTCCTAGCGTCAACCATAGTTTTGTGTTATAGGTATACATGTGCAAACCATGATTAATAGAAACTTGATAGTAGGATCCATCCATCCATCCATCCATCCATCCATCCATCCATCCATCCATCCATCCATCCATCTAGCTATCCATCCAACCATCTTGAAAATATATACAGTGGTACCTTGGTTTAAGAATGCCCCGGTTAACAAGAAAAATTGGTTTAAGAAAAGAAATTGCATTGAAATTGCATTGAAAAATTGGTTTAAGAAAAGAAATTGCATTGAAATTTTAAAGAAAATTTTAAATGGAATGCCCCAGTTTGCCTTTTTTCTGACATCTGGTTCCATGATTATTTGGTTTTCAATGCATTCCTATGGGAAACTGTGTTTTGGTTTATGAATTTTTTGCAATACAAACTGGCCTGGAGAATGAATTCATTACTTAAACTGAGGTACCACTATGTTAATTCCAAAGATGTCACTCAGCACAGAACTGTGACAAGTTAAGAATTCAGGGTAGATGTTTTGTATCACACACCAAATCTCGGGACTGGTGTATGATAGAAAGAGCCTACACTGACTTCTTAACTTGTCACAATCCACCACAGAATGCTATGATAAAGATGCTAATGTGATCAGGTGTAAGTATGAGATATAGACAGAATCAGATCTTGTAGTAGTAAGCTGCAAAATCGGATCTTTCGTAGTAAGCTCTGCGAAAGGTGTAAGTATGAGATATAGACAGAATCAGAACTTTTGTAGTAAGCTAAAAAAAACTGTTTAAATTTATTCCTTCAGTAATTATGCTTCATAGTGATTCTAGCTTAACAAGAGACACCATTTCTTTGTAGCGCAACTGTAACTTTTCAATTATTGTTATAGTTATGGAGGGTCCGGGAAGAATATCACATGGTTCATTCACCTGTTTATGGAATGCTTTGTATTGTCAACTCATTATTTGTTCTGAGTGTCGAGGTGATGAGATAGGGAAAGGAATTACAGTGGTACTTTGTATAAAGGAATTAATTTGTTCCAAATGAAATTCTGTTAAGCAAATTTTACTTTATACAAATTTCCCATAGGAATTAATTGAAAACAGAGTAATCCCTAATTGCGACCATTTTTATGTTGCATGGATTCACTCCATAGGCGATTCTGTTAAGCAAATTTCCCCTATCTCTGGAAGTTTTTATGTTGTAGATTTTATGTTATACAAACTGTTTGTTATATGAGGGTCCACTGTATATTTTAGTACCAAGTGACTAACTGAATCCAGATTGGGCCCCCAGAGCAACTGAAAGTATTTCTTAAAAGAGGTGTTCAGAACCAGTTAAGTTTAAAATATAATTGTGATTGTAACTCGCTGCTTTTAGGACCTCAGGTGGCACTTTACCAGTAACAATTCCCCCCCCCCCCCCCAAAAAAAAACTAACTTTCTAAGCTCTGTCCCACATGACGCTTCCAGGACTTTAAGGAATTCATCATGAAAGTGCCTCTGCCTAGTTTTCAGGGATTTATTTATTTATTTATTTATTTATTTTTACATTTATATACTGGATCTTCCCTCTTCCTTTGTACTAAGTTTTTTTCCCATTAATCAGGTCTTGTGACGCCCTGGAATACCATTATGTGGGGTCTGTAGGACTGTGGTGGGAAAGGATAGGCCGGAGAATAACGGTGGTAACATACAGAAGTTCAAAAAGTCTATTTCCATTTACTTGGTTATACATACTTAATTCTGAATTGGGCTCTATCCCAGGTTAATGTTTCTACCATGCTGGAATTCATGTGCACATGTGAAATCCTCTGCACATACTGTTGGTAGAAGTAGGCTTGAGCAGCTACAGCAGCAGGACCAGAAGAAAAGACTAGTAAACCATCCTATACATCAGAAACTTTATTGCAGAATGAACTTGATGGCACATTATTACAATTGTTGTATTGTTATGATCAGAGACCAAGGGTCTTAGGTGGAGTGATCACAAAAACAAAAGAAAATGGTGGAATAGCTGTCTGTATAATTAAAATAAGAGAAATGCTGATGTAATTTACTGTGGGACAATGCTGGCCACCATTTTGCCACAGGAGTTGGCAAAACAACAACAACAACAACCCAAAACCCATCCTGCTTGAGATGGAAGCTGGTGGCCACAGTGCAAGAGGTTCAGAAAGAAAAATTTACAACCAGAGTTGGCTGTGCAGCTGTTTCACTTAAGGGACGACGTCGTTTGCCTTACAATGCTGAATAAGAAGCCCCAATTATATTAATAAAGCTATGCTAAATTAAAAATGAAGACCATAATAAGAAAAGCGTACTTATTGCTTCAATTATTTACTGCAGTACCTCAGGTAATACTGACAAATAATAATAATTTCATGCTGAGAAAGGATGCACACTTTATAATTAATTATGTAGTTAATTGCTACTATGAGCGTTATGTCACTTGCTTAGAGAAAGAAATGGAAATCACTAATGTACTTGCTGTGGAAGACCTCTGGAAAATGTAAAAGCTGCATTTAAAGCAGGCTGTGAGGTGGCACCTGACTCTTTTACCTTCTGAATTTCTCTCCTTCAGATCAGAGTGGAAATCCACATAAGTCCCTTTCTCCAGACTTTTGAGACCTGCCTCCCCCATAGCCTTCCGGGCATACAACTGACAATTTGTAGGCTGTAATTTTCCAGGGATGAGGTGTCAGTTTTGTAGGAGTTAAAAAAATATTTAGAGAAAAATCTGAAAGAGGAAGAGGAACTGATAACCATGAGGACTCAGAGTGTTTATTGTCCATGGAATGCTGGTTGGATTTCAAGTAGGAAGGATTACAAAAGTAGGAGGCAAGGGAATGCCAATCCGAAAGGCTTAGTGCTAAAGCATTTTGTTGCAAGACCCATTTGTCTGGTCCAATTCTAAAATATCTTCTGTGGGGAGCTCTCCATGGTGCTAATCCTTCAGTTGCTTGATTTGCACTTGGTCACATTGGGCCATACATCTTTGTGCTCCAGCCTGTAATACTGCTGTAGAGGCCCCTCACAGTTCAAGGACCTCCAGCTCCTTCCTACACACCATCCCCAAGTCAGAGGGCAATATGACAGTGCCCCTCAGTGTTTTGCAACCTTGGCTCTCCAGAAATAGCTGGCCATTAAATCTCACAAGCCACAGCCATATGGATAACAGTGAGATATTTAGGGAGTTCTGGCAACCCACAGGTGAGATCAGCCACTCAGCCATACCCCAAGTGGGATCAGCCTCTACCTGCATTTTGGCTGCAGATCATGATGCCCACAAAGCCAGCACTAGGTGATTGCTACAATAGTGGGCACATGATTAGGAGATAGGTGCAAAGTATAGCAGCCCTCCAGGGAGTGGGCCAGCCAGTTCAACCTTGACGGGTCTGCTGGGACTTCAACAGCTGGGGGTTCTGCAATCAAAAACTGTGTCATTTTAAGCATGACTGTGCGGTCTGCAGGGCGCAGCATGCAGCAGTGCTTTGTGGTAGGGCCAGGTTCCAACAAGGCAAGAACAGGTATGTGGGTAGTCCTGGGAAGCCCCCAGCTGGGAGTGAGGCCCCTTCAAAAGGGGTATAACATAGTGGTGCAGGCAAAACACATCCCTGGGGTGGACAACAGCATTGCTGACGCTTTGTCTTGCCAACAGGTCGAGCTTTTTCAGGAGCTTATGGAAAGCCACTTAATATACTGCTCATCAATCTGGATGGTAACGATTTGACCTAGCAGTTGGGCAAATCACTGATTTTGGACATTTTGAAGGATCTCTGGCTTTGGAAGGATAGGTACCCCCAGGCGAGGCTGGTGTGGTCCACCATTGTTCCTAGGTTTAGTTGGAGGGCAGTCTGTGACCCTCAGTGCATTAATCATTCCAGGAGGTGTTAACAGGGAGGTTTGTAGGGCAGTGGTCAAAGAATTTGGATCAGTGGTGGGCCACCCCTAGATTAAGTTTGTGAAGAAGTAGCTATTCAGAGATGATGGGGTGCATTTATCAGAGGCTGGCTTGGAAGACCAAATTGAGACTGTTGTGTGGGCAGCATGGGCCATAGCAAGGCTAGGCCCATGGCTGTGGCAGTAGTGTGGAAGCCACCAGTGAGTCAGAAAAGGGGTTACAGACTCCTAGTCCATCCATCCTTGGGACGCTGCAGATTGGAAGATTACAGCATTGGGGCAGGGATGCATTGGGATCCCTCTGGGCCCAGAGTAACCATGGACCCAGGAGTGTTTAAGAGCCTTACTGGCTATAGGGGCACTGTCTTTATGATGGCACCATCAGGAGTTAGCGACTCACCCAGAAGCTTGCTGGTTGGAGGAGACCCTGGAGACCCTGGGGTTCCAACCTTGGATCTGTACTACGGCAGGCTCCTCTTTGTTAAAAGTTGAGTTATGATGAATATATTCAATAAAGTGTGGCCCATCTTAAATCCATCTACTGTGTTTCACCTTGTTATTTCACCTCGGGAGGGCAATTAATATACAAGGCAGATTACATAATTAAGAGATAATATTTAAAGCTTAAAACAATAAATATGCAGCTATTAAAAGGGAATAATCAAATACTACTCTGAGAAATGGTAAACAAAAACAATACTAAAAACACATTCAAAGCACTAACACATAACAATCAATTCACAATTCCATCTTAGTCAGCCAGTCACTGAGGGAAAGTTTGCCTGAAGAGAAAGGATGAAGCAGAAGTGTTCAAAATCAGTCTACAAGATATATCCACAGTATCTGCAGTTTAGAAGCAATCTCAAAATGGAGACTGCAAACTTGATGAATTAGTCACCTCAGAGATGACACCACTGGATGAGTCATTGTAGGTATGACACTGCTGACATTTCTGGAACAAAGAAATAATGGCTGAACCCTCCAACCATCCGAGTTTGCTAAAATATAAAGGCTGTCTGTTTCTTGGAATCTTCTCTTGCTCTGGAAACACATTGCTTCTTGGGTACACTTAGGGCAGCTGTAGATAGAAATATGGCTGTCTTTACATAAGCAAAAATGAGAACGGTACACCATGGTGCCATAAGACTCCACAATCCGACTTACTCATTATCATGATAAGATTTTAATATACTGTAGTGGTGCAATTATACCAGTTTGAACACTGTGTTCTCTCCATGCATTTGCAACTATTCTAAAAGTGTTGTAAAGAAAATTAAGAAAGCATCATGGTGAATCATATCCCAATCAAGATAAACATAATTTAAATATTTTATTGTATTGAACTGATTGTTTTGAAACTCGCAGTCTCAGAGAGAAAGTCGAAATGAACAGGAGTCAGTGCAGATTCATCTGTTACAGATCAAAGTTGAAATATCTGTGGTTGGTTTTGAGCTAGTTTTATTGATTTTGCTAATAACATTTACTGTAGACAGGGCCGGCACGTCCATTAAGGCGAACTAGGCAGTTGCCCAGGGTGGCAAAATGGACTGGGGGCTCTGGCCAACCTGCTGCCCCCCTGCCGCCCCCCCCACCGCCGGCCACCGCCGGCCATCCCCCCACCCGTTGCTGCCCGCCCGCCACCCCCTGCCGCGCCCCCCGCCCGCCACCCCCTGCCACTGCCGCCGCCCACCTGCCTGCCGTCCTGCTGCCCCGCCACCGCCACCACCACCACTGACCACCCGCCCCCCCACCCCTCGCCCCCTGCCCCTCACCTAGGGCGAAAAAAATCCTAGCGCCGGCCCTGACTGTAGAGGTATGCATATTGACTCTGTTGCTCATGCTACCAGGTGAATTCTGGGAGTTGGAGTCCAAAACACAAACATGTATACTTTTTACTGCCATTACCAGTGAATAGCACAGAACGCAGAGCAGTTCTTGTGTTCACTTTTGTGTCAGGTACACTGATTTAGTTTGCATCACACTCAAAACCTTTCCCCATCAAAGTAACCTAAGTATGGCAGGGGGAACATTTGCATTAGTCATCTCTGCATTTATTTTTTATGCTTCTGTTCAGAAAAGTCCCATCAGATAGTCCTCTGAAAATGATGGTCTATGATAATCCATGGGAGTACTGTGATGGGGGTTCCTGCATGACCGGGGTTGGACTTGATGGCCCTTGAGGTCTCTTCCAACTCTATGATTCTATGATTCTATGCTTGAATAACTGAAGATTCTTGTTTTATATATCGTGAAATTCTTTGTTGTAAAATCTTCAGCATGACTTTGTTTGCATAGGGAATTATTGCAATGGTCCTCTAGTTACTTCAGTTATGTCTCCGGTATCTTCTTTCCTGAGGACTGGAATGTACACTAAATGTTTCCAGTCTGTGGGCCTTTGCTTTAATATATAATGAGGGAAGAGGTAGGACATGCCATTAAACTATCAAAGTGTGACAAAGGCCCAGGCCCTGATGAAATATATATGGAAGTTTTGAAATTGCTTAAGGAACAACAATCCCTTTCCCTTCTGGTCGATTTATACAACAGCATCTATAGAAGTGGAACCATCCCACAGGACTGGCTCAAATCCACTTTTATACCACTTCCAAAGAAACCTTGTACAAAATGTTGTAATGAATAGTAGACAATCAGTTGGATGAATCACATCCTGAAGTTTGTTTTAAAAGTCCTGCATTTAAGAATATATCGGAAGTGTGAAGAAAGCATTGGACATACCCAATTTGGATTCAGGAATGTATTTCGAACTCAGGAGGCATTATTTAGTCTTCATATACTAGTTCAGCAATGTCTTAACGTCAATGCTGATGCGTTTGTTTGCATTGATTTTGAAAAAGCATTTGACTCAGTTAAACATGATAAACATTAATATTAATAAAGAACTGGACTTGGACAGTCATGATATCAGATTGATTGAGAATTTGTATTGGAATCAGCATGCTGGTGTCTGGATAGATGGACAGATATCAGAAGAGGTATGAATTTCAAAAAGTGTTTGTGAAGAACCAAGGTATGAAAATGAATGGAGGTCTTGTTAATAACATAAGATATGTTGATGACTAGAGATGGGCACGAAACGAGTGATTTTTTGTTTTTGTTTTTGTTTTTTCGTTTCATTATGCAACGAAAATGAAACAAAAAAATTTAAAAAACAAAATGAAAACAAAAACGAAACAACCAAATTTGCCGTGTTTTTCATTTTCGTTGCAGCAGATGCATTGAACTAAAAAGAATGCTAATGAAACAGCAATTTTTCATTTTTGTTTTCGTTTTTTCATTTCGTTACCTAACGAAATGAAAACAATTTTTTTTGCAAAAAACATCACGAAAATGAAAACGAACCGAAACGGACCCCTAAACGACCAAACGACAAACGAAACACCATTTTTTTGAGTCGTGCCCATCTCTATTGACGACACTGTCTTGCTTGCAACAAGTCTGGTAGATTTGCAAGGATTATTGGATTCTGTTGCTACAGAAAGCAGTGCCATGGGATTGCAACTTAATGTGAAGAAGATAAAACGGATGGTTAACAGTAAAAAAAAAAATGGTTTACAGAACCTTCTCATGATTGGCAGTGATGTAATTAAGAGAGTATAATCTTATAATATTTGGGATGCTTTGTTAAAGATAACTCGGATCCTTCATGTGAAATTCGTTGGAGAATTGAACAAGCTAGAAATTCCTACCAGAAAATGTGGAAAGTCTTGACAAAATGGGACATCTATCAGACTTTGTACTCAAATAAGTCAATCCTATGTATTCAGTATACTTCTTCTCTATGGTGTTGAGACTTGGATCCTTACGGACACATTATGCAGGAAGCTGGAAGCATTCAAAATGTGAACGTACAGACAAATTCTGAAGATAGCTCTGACAGCCAGAGTGACTAATGTGGCTGTATTACAGTTTAATAAATATAAAGTTAGAAATCCTCAATACTGTAAAGACAAGAAAATGTCAGTATTTCAAACACATAATTCACAATAAGAAATATCATCTGCTGCAAATTATCCTTCAAGGAAAAATAGACTGGAAGCATGGCCCGGGGTATAGAAGAACATTCTGGCTTAAAAACTTAAGCCAATGGTCCACAGTGAACACAGCTGCTGTGTTTAGACAGAAACCAGTTCAGGCTGCTGATCGCCAATGTTCCACAAGGACATGGCACATGAAGAAGAAGAAGAAGAAGTCACCATGAGATAGTAGCATGCATTGGAATTATGCAGAAGACGGTCCTCTATGTATCAGCTGGGGCAAGGGAAGAAAAAGGCGAAACTCTTCCCATAGGTTCTCAGAATAAAATCTGAGTCCAAATCTGATCTCAGTGTGCAAGTCTTAAAATGCCCTAGACACTGCTTTGAACCATCAGGATATCAGAGATCAGGGGATTAAGCACATTCCTATCTGGGCAGTCCCCTCACTAGTACCAGCTCACACAGACCCCTCCAGATCTTGCAAAAATGAAAAGCTTTACTGAAAATGCCCTCTTGTGCCCTCTAGTGGCTCCAAAAAGTCTGAAAAACTCTGGATATGGCATCCCCCAGGTGTGCTGCGGGACCCCCAAAAGCATTAAGGAATTGCCTTCCATGCCCATAGAACAAGAGGAGACATTTTAAGCAGAATTTTGCAAACTGTCTTTCAAAAGAAGGGGCTGCAGGGACAGAAGGGGACTGGGAATGTGAAGGACAGGCAGACTGCATTTGGGACCAAAGGAAATATGTTGACCACTCCTGCATTAAAGCAAGTCAGACTGATATACTGTAAAGTGAACAGATTATTGATGGCAAACACAGCAAAAGGAAAGATATTTCTATCTGCAGATGAATTAAAGCTAAAACACAATGTTGGCTTTCGTTTGATGAAATCTTTTGATTAATTGCAGCCCTATCTGATTTCATAGTCTTCCTTCTGAATAACTTGCATTAAAAGCCAGTGAAGAAACTCCTTTAGAGCTCTCAAAGCAATCTTTTCTGCCAGGCACAAGTATAGCCTAATGAACAATGCTGATGTTGAACGTGCACAACACATTTACCTGGACTATAATTAACTTTGGAAAACAACATTCCCCTCGCATTGTCCTCAGCGCAGATGAAAGACTGAGAGATGACTTCTAGTCTAAAGTGGCATTGCCATCAGTCAAGCTGAAACATGGTTGGGTGCAATTTCTAAAATATAATATGCATTGCAGATAATTCACAATGGTGTTTGAAAGGGTAGGAAACTTGGAACGATTAACAAAGGATCCTTAGAATCAGTCAGTAGAATGGATATTTGCTGTGATATTTGTGGGTAAAAGCCTGGTTTGTGCTGACAACAGGAATGAGATAGAAACATTCACACACAAGGCAGTTGTCAGTCTTTCCCTTCTGAACAGGACTTAGAAGAACATTTCTACCACCGGGACAAATGAGAGTGTCATTAAGCGTGCTTTTACCCTAAGATCCACTGGCAACTTAAATTCTGATCAGAGATCCTGGGGGTTTGCTCCTCTTACTGTGTTCCCAGCCCTCTGCACTCCCTTGCTCCTGTCTGCGTGAGGGGAGGGAGAAAAAAGGGAGAAAAGAATGCAGGCTCACCTCCGCTCCGCCATCGGGAGCTGCCCCGGGAAGGATTCCAGTCTCTTAAAGGGGCGGGGGGGCAAAAAAAACAAAACAACAGAAGGCGAGGACAGCCCGGCACTCACTGCTTTGCAAACTGCATCAGAAATTTTTCACCTTCGGAGACAGGTACTTGGAAAATGCGCTGGGATGCGCTTAGGTGGGCGTGGTCGTACTTAATTTTTTTAAAGTCCAGAGCTGGTGGGACTGAGTTACCGTGCCAAATCCTTTTCCTGTGTAGAGTTAATGAGATATAACGGCTGCAGTTATGTGAATGGCTAAAGCGTTAGCAGGGAATTGCTGACAGTGAAGAAATCTCTGGAGATATGTTTGGTTGCGTACTGAATTGTGGGGTTTGGAGGGCAGCACAAGAGATCTAAAGAGATTTCTTAATTTGTGCCCAAAGTATCTGCCAATTGTAGAACTGTGCAATAGGTTTTCAGCCAATGAAATGGAGGGAAAAGAAGGTGAGATGTCGGACATTTTCTCCTAAAACTAATTTCCCATCCCTGCTATAGACTTCTGCCCTCAGATACCACCCTTTCGTTAGTGCTGAAGAGATATTCAATTGTCAGCCCAGATAGCTTTTGTACAGTTAAGGTGGGGGATGCCTTCTCCTCAGGCAGCAAAACATCTTGAGCGGCATGTCTCAAAACTTAAATGGCCTACCACACAACTACTGTGTTTCCATACCATCCTGCTATCCCTAGCAATCAAGTAAGGAAAACTGATTTAAACAAGTTTTCTCTCCAGTTGCTAGATGGAATAAAGAAATGTCTTAGAGACAAAATGAGGTCATGTTCAACATTATAGATGCTATAATCTGACATAATTAGAAGTTCTCTGCTCACTTTGTGTCACTTTAACTGTGATCTTTTGAAGCTGGTAAAATTGAGTTTGTAATACTCTTCCAACATTTCAGACGATGGAGTCCTAATCAAAGGACCTAAGGGAAGAAAATGAACATTTATGTTGTCATCTTAGGTTCAAAATTTGATTCCTCTCGAAACCCTTTTCCCATCCCTCACTGCACACATATCTTCTGTTTGATTAATGCTATTGCTGAATTTACTCCCATCAGGCTCCAGAGAATGAAATTTTAAAGGAAGTCTAAAACTGAATGTGTGTGCTTTTGAAATATTGTTTGCTTGATCTGCATTCCAAAACCTGATTTTGAGATGCCAGAAACATAGTAAGGGTGTGAATGGCATGTGGGGAGACACTGAACAATACTGTTTTAATTTCAGCTCTTGTACTAGTTAGTACTTCTTTACATGAGGACTGATAGTTGTCACATTCACAACGTTTGTCGAGGATGGGGCTGGTTCTAAAACCCACATTTGTTTTCTCAGACAGACAGAAAAATTAGAAGTATATTCAAGGTACGTTATCCATTATCATGCCACAACCATCCTATCCATTCACATGATCAAAAGAGCCAAAGGGTGAGCGTTCCCCATCCTCATTTTGTTGAACCCCCCCCCCCGGGGGGGATCATAGAAAGTGCAAATTTTCCCACTTCTTCAGGTTGTCGTTAATTTTGGACAATCGGCTGCTCCTAGCTGGTAAATAAACCAAATTATAACCTCTAACATGTCCTGGAGATTGCTATGGCTTTATGCTGTCTCTTCCCCATCACACAGCCAAAAGAAATTTTATATTGTTTCAAAGCAGGGAATGTGAGTGTATGTGAATTGAGCAATCACAGAGTAATCTTTTGTTCTTAAGAGTGTGGCATGAAAGACTGCCAACCATGCTCCAAAGTTGCTCAAGACCATGGTCTCAAGAAGATTGTGATAATCTCTCAGACAGACATGTAACATCAATTTTGGACACTCGTCAACAGTTGTTCTGCAATGTCCATGAAGAGGTTGTGCTCAACCTGGAGAAGTGGAATATTCTCCACAAAAACTTTCAATTAGTTTGATTTTTCCTGGAGTTCAACAAAATATATCATCCACCCTTATATTTGTGTAATATTGGGGACCACACAGCCTTATTCTTGTTCTTCATAAATTACTTGACAGCACATAAGAATAACAAATGATTCTAAATTGATTTCCTCAGAAATGCACAGATATTTGCACAGGAGAGTTCCCTCAGCCCAGACAGCCAACAGCTTACCAGTTCTTCAAATGAGGATCCAAGTTGAATGGCAAAAGGATGTTTGTTTATTTTGCCACTGAAGTGCGTTTACTGCCTGGGATGGGAAGAACATACAAAGAGTCCTGTTGGATCAGGCCAAGGACCCATCTAGTCCAGCTTCTTGTATCTCACAGTAGCCCTACCAGGCTTATGGGGCATGGCCCTTACAGAAGCCATAATGATGTTCCCTCAGTAATGCTTTTTCTTTGTGTTTTAAGATTTTATCTTGGATGAGGCTGTGACTCTCCCGATTTCTCATGCTGCCACCCTTATCTTATTTTAAATATTTATATAAAATTGATGGAGTCTGACATGATGTTTTAGTTTTCAAACATAAATAAAAGGTTTATTGTTGATACATGAAGTTAAACAAATGTTTAGGTTGCAGTTCCTGTTTCTGTATTTACTAACACTTTAGATCAGTGATGGCGAAACTTTTAGAGACCGAGTGCCCAAACTGCAATTCAAAACCCACTAATTTGTTTTGCAAAGTGCCAATACAGTAATTTAACCTGTATACAGGTGGCTATGAAGGGGTGATGTCGGGTGCCCACAGAAAGGGCTCCGAGTGCCACCATTGGCACCCGTGCCATAGGTTCACCATCACTGCTTTAGATTATTTTGACATTTCCTTTTTTAAGTTTCACTGCTCTGTTCTCGAAAGTAACATAAGCATCACTCTTCAAACCTTTATGTTACTAACTACACAATTACAGGACCTTTTTAGACCCTAACCAGACCCTCATAAACAAGCAAGACCCACCCACCACCCCACCACTATCTGTATGTACATTGGTTTATATATCTTAACTAGCTCCGCCCATGACCTTTTCTATTCAAAAATGCCACATCAAATATGCATGAGGTTAACCCACATTCCATCACAGAGGCTTTCCACCATCTTCCCTGGAACAGACATTATGCTAATCAGCCTGCAATTAACCAGGTCCGCCTTCCCTCCTTTTTAAAAGGTTGACATTAGAGATGGGCACAAAACAGAAAAATTGCGTTTTTTCGTTTGTCGTTTCTACCCGCTTTTTGCGCGATTTTTAAAGCATTTCCGTGTGCAGGCATCCTCCAACGCCCCAGACCAGAGGGAAAACACTAAAAAAATGGATGCAGGCAGAGACACAGTATAGACTAGGTATGCAGGGAGGCTGCAAAGGCAGCGGCGGGCATTGCCCAGGGTGCAAGGCAGCTGCAGAGTGACTGCACTGCTGGACAGGGGAGGGTACTCACCGAGAGGTACGCAGCACACACGCACACAGGGAGGCTGCAGGACTGAAGCTAGAGGCGCAGAGACAGCAATCCCACCCTAACTCCCACCAGAGACTGCAAGGAGGACGGGGGCTGGCAGAGCTTTTTATGCCCTCTGTGGCTGCCAGACCTGCCCACCCAATCTGCAATCTGGGCATGCTATTGGTTGAACATGATCCCATCACATGGCTTGCCTCCATTTTGTGGCCGGTGGTGACATCCATTTTAAAGGGAAAAGAAAAATACATTGCAATGGGAGAAAACAAAAACAAACGTTTTAAGGACCCCAACCCCCCTGGTAGGTATTATCAGACAATATAAATAATTATCACTGTGTTTTTACGGATGTCCAGGGCGTTTTTTAAAACAGCTCATTTCATTGCGCGTCGCCATTAACGGAAATGAAACGTAACTACCACAATTTTCGTGGTTCTGTTCGTTTTGTTGCATTTTCATCACAATTTTCGTTTGTCGTTTCGTTATGTTACGGAAACGACAAACGGTAACGGAAATGAAAAAATGTTCGTTCCGTGCCCATCTCTAGTTGACATGATGTCTGCTATCCTCCAGTCCTCTGACACTGCAGCCAAGGGAGGAGATGCTGATGGGTTACCCTCCCCAGCCCCCATATGAACAGCTATAACATGGCTGGCTGTGGGTACCGTGCATCTTGATTGGGTTTCCTGCAGAGTCCTATAAAAGAATTTTGGCATCCCAAGCAGTTGGCACCATCTCCCAAGCATTCACTCCCCAAGTGAATCATCTTCATCCCTCCAAGTAATTAGAAAAACTAAATGGTTGTTTGATTGTTTTATGTTAGAAGTTACTTTCAAAGAAGCATTAAGGACAAATCTTGAAACTAGAAGACTATGCGGATCTTAAAAGAGAAACCACGGTTCTTCTGAACAAGAGTGATGGGAAACATCTTTTTGCATTTGGCACCAAAGAAAGGTTTCTCTGTGTGTTTTACACAACATCATGCACTATATTTAAAGCTTCAGGAGGGAGGCTAAAAGAAGATTGACAAACAGCTCTTGGTGCCATTTGGAACGAAACTAAAGATGTCTCCTGGCAATGCTGGAGAGGAGATTTCCAGATCTCCATATGGTTATTCTCCTAGCTTGTCTCTGCAGTGGACAGATGCAACACATATGGAAATTTGTATTTAAAAGTGTGTGTGTTGTAAAGGGGGGAGCAATAAAGAAAGAAGCTCCATCACTGATATCAGTGCTATGTCAATGTGATGTGTTACACTTCTAGGAATATGGAACGTTAACCCTATACTTCTTGGTTTGCTTAATTCCTTCTAAAATAATTGTTGCTTGCTGGAGATAAATATGCTGCCCAAGATCCAGTTGTTTCACAACTATTTGTTCATAAAGCAAGAGGAAAAGGGAATAGTTGCTGGTCGTCTTTTCCCTCCCCCATTTGAACTGGAAGGATTTGAGATTACATTTCCCATTCAAAGTACATTAAATCTTCATTTAGGGACAGTATTGAACGGTCACAAGGAGGACAGGTTTCCTGGAGAATGTCAGTTCTTCACTGCCCCTTGACAAACAGCCTGGCTTTGACAAGTGTGCTTGATAGGGAAAATAGGATTTCAGGCTCATAATAAGCTCCAGGAAATGACAACAACAATTGTGACCTTCTAAAGTTGGTTGGCCTCATCATCTTTTACAGACTTTCCAAGCCGGTGTTCTCTGTACCGTGAGGCACCGCTCTTTTAGAGCATCTGTGAATTTAATGCAATTCTGAACAATTGCAGAACTGCAAAACTAATTACAGTTATGGCAGATTTTTGTGGATGTTGACTGGAAAGGCTGAAGAGGGAATGCAAGCTGCTGAGTTCAACCCCTTAAAAAAAAGGATTAGAAGTAAATATCTGTTGCCCTGCACACACCTGCCCCGTATGCTTCTTGAACAGTGCATCCAGGCTGTGGGTTCCTCGTTCCATGCAACAAGCTGCCATCATTAAGGCACAGAAGACCTGCTGTGGTACAGTGGTTCGAGTGTTAGAGAGGGAGACCCTCATTGAACCATGAGGTTCTCTGGATGACTTTTGCCTTCGCCAGACTGTCTTATTCCACAGTGGTATGGCTGTGAGGATAAATCAGAGGAAGGGAACCTTGACTAGGGGAGAAAGAGATTCTTGGCTACTCTACCTATGGAAAGACAGGTGCTGCAACAGGGTATCTAGCAGTGGGTGTTCCAGTGAAGGAGGCTGCCATATCTATTAAATCAGAGCTGTCCAATTTTGAACAGCCTGTGATCTACTTTAAACTTCCCATGGTTTACTTGCAGAAGCATGTGAGTGTGTGTGCGCGTGCCCCCTCGCTGGTGCACCAGTCAATGTTTTTGCAGGGAAGGGAGGGAGGGACTACTGGAGGCAGAGGAAGGGACAAGAGTGCTTTTTATTTGGGGAGTGGAAGAGGGGCAAGCCCCCCATCTTTCCCTCCCATCCCCCAAGGAAAGTGGCCTTCCCTTTCCCCTTGCCGTCTTCAGGTGACCCCATAGACCTGGGTGAGGGGCTCTCCCCAGTTCAATTCCCTCCCCCAATAGAAGCCCTCAGGAGGCAGGGTGGCAGTAAGGCCTGTGGTGGCCCCCCTCACCCTGCTTCCCTAGACCCTGTCAGCTTTGCAGAAAGGGCCCCTTACCATTGTGGGGCGGACGGCAGTGGTGGAGGATGGGGACGCAGCAGTGGGGCTCCCGGTGTGGGGGGCAGCAGGAGAGGTGGTGGGGGAGGGGAAGGGGCAACAGCCTCCTCACTCCCCCTCCTTCCCCTCTTCTTCCCCTAGGTGGGGTTTCGTGCTCCAAATTGATGGCAGTCAGCAGGAGGGTGGGGGAGCATTGGTCCAGCCAGGACTTTCCTGCACCCACTGCCCTGCACAGTGAGCACCCATCACCTCCACCATCTCCATTCTAGCTCTGTACCTGGCTTCCCTCATTTGCCTCCTCCCTTGCTCATTCAGCCGGCTGGACCTGCTGCTGCTGCCATTGCTGCTGTCACTGGTGGTGGCCATGCACCTCACTGGTGCTCCAGATTAGGAGGGTGGAGACTTCTATGGAGCAGTCGAATGATGGGGTAGCAAAAATAGTTCCCCCAGAAGATACCACCACTGGTGGCAGATCAAGAGGCTGGCGGGGACCTCGTGGGCTGCCTCAAATGGCCCCCATGGGCTACTGGTCTCCCGTGGTTGACACATTGTGCAGGTCTGTATTAAATGGTTCTTTCTCCACTTTGTTGTATGCATTCTGGGGCTGTTCTCAGCCTGAACTTTTCACCCAAAGTTTCTTAGTTCTAAATCACTCTACTCTATCAGACTGGTGGTGGTGGGAGAAGAAGCCTCATGGGAAGACATCTTCCAGTAAGAGCACTGCTGCTGCATAAGGACATGGCAGATCCTGTTATGGGGAGAGCCTTCCCTGTGGAGCCGTGTAGGTGAATGAGATGAAAGAAGACTTCTACTGTATACAATAGAGATGGGCACGACCAGGAAAAATTACATTTTGAGTTGTCGTGTGTCGGAGCCGGCCCGTTTCGGGATCGTTTCCGTTTGTCGCGAAATTTTTCAAAAATTTGTCGTTTTGTTTGTCATTTTTTCATCTGTCGTTAGTACTGGTTTGGGGGCTGGCAGGCTCCTGGAGGCACCTCTCTGGGGTGGGTGCCTCCTCTGGCCCGCTATGAAGGGAAAGCGGGCTCCTGGAGGCACCTCTCTGGGGTGGGTGCCTCCTCTGGCCCGCTACAAAAGGGTATGCATAGCCAATTGGATATGCATACCAAGTTGCAGTGGCAGGCAGAGGCACCTCTCTTTCGGGTGCCTCTGTGACTCACTGCCTGGCATACGGTGCATTGGGCTGGGGATGGGGAGGAGGAACAAAGTGAGAGAGGACCCCTATGGGTGCCCTCTGGCTCACTAAGAAGGGAAGTGTACTTGCTGTAGTGCAATGCGAGTACACAGATCTGGCTTAGGGTTAGGGTTAGCGCAAGGGCTAGGCTTAGGGTTACGGGTAAGGTTAGGGTGAGTTACTGGGGTGCACCTCTGGGTGCCTCTCTGACCCACTAAGAAGGACAGTGTACTGGCATATGGGTTAGGGTTCGGGTTCGGGTTAGGGCTAGGGTTAGTGGGCTTTTTATGCCCGACTGGCACATCCCAGAAGTCTCGGTCAAAACCTGGCCAAGTGGCCATGCAATTGGTGGAATGGCTTCAAAAATTTGCATGGTCCACTCCCATGGCCAGCCCATCATTGCGCAGGTGTAAAAAAATAAAAATAAAATAAAATAAAATAAAATCAATGGAGACGTTTTGTTGCAAGAAAAACCCACTGCTGCTACTGTAAAAATTCAGTCAGTTTTAAAATAGCTATTTTCGCATGTTTCTGTGGTGCTTTGGTGTGTTTTTGGACCACGATTTCAAAATAAATATTGCGGTCGCCCCATTTTGGATCCCCCGCCCGCACCGCATGGCATGGCGAGTTGGCGAAACGACGAGGATGCCCCCCACCAGAGCAGCCCAGGACAGGAGAGGGGAGAGGCCGGGGACCCCCCCCCCTCGAAACCACCCCTCTGGTAGGTGCCCTTACTCAGGGAGGCATATTTTCGCCTGCTTTTTTGGCCGGGAATCGGGTTTTTTATTTTATTTTTAAAACTTTTTTTCTGTGCCGCTTCCGCTTGGCATCGCGCGATCGCTGTGCGATGCCAGGAACGACAACGACAAATCAGACCCAATTTTTCTTTTTTCGGTTCGAGTTCGAGTTCTGGTGGAGTAATTGTTGTTACCGTTTCCGTTGCGTAACGGAAACGAGGAACGGAAACGGAAACGAGAATTTCGCCAAGTCGTGCCCATGTCTAGTATACAACATACTCATTTCATGCAAGAGCTTCCCAGACTTTAAATGTTCTTTTGTCTCCTATCACTGATAAGAGGTTAGAATAAGGAAACCTCATCCCCAGTGTGGCAGAACCGATGATTCACAGGGATTGTCTCTGCATGTTATTCTTCAATCACATTTCTATCCCCTATTTTTAAGAAGCGTCTAAAGTAGCTAGTACTCCATGAGATCTTGAAAGAACTCGTGCATAGCACAAGCCCAACAAGAGATACAAAAACTCCAAAATCAGATCAAAACCAGCAGTAGTTGTATAAAACGACACTCAAGTCATACATCCCTAAAAATCTGTCTGGAGCCTTCCTGCACACTTGTGGACAATTAGTTTTGCTCCTAACTTTTATGTAGAGCAACAGCTTTCTACACAGACTATATGAGTGGCTGCTTGCTACACGTCCAAACAGAGTGGTAAGGTGGGATCAACCTAGGTAGCACATCAGTTCTTACACAACAGTCCAAATGCTCAGCATTGTCCTGCCATGGTGTTGCTCTCCAGCTGCTGTTGAATGCCACTCTGATGATGGAAGTGTGCTTTCTGGACACATCCCTAATGTTTGTGGATTCTTCTTTAAGTAATTGAGTCAAGACCACCAAAAAATGTTGGCAGCTACTAAGAACTGAACACAGATGGTTTGTGTCGTAGACACACAACTCTGTCATTTGCCAATGATGTTAATGATTCTTTCATGTCTGTGAAGCGCTGCCGGCGGAAGGGCGTCCTGAAAGCAAAACAGACAGAGGATGCCACGCATCCCCATCTTTTAATGTGAAAGAACATTTTATTGAGCCAATAAAATAATAATACATACAAACATTTCAGCTTCTTAATCTCTGGGTAACTGACTTTATTAAGAGTTCAGTATTTTCAGCTGTGTTCTATTATTTCTCCCATGTGATGTTATTTAGGAGCAAAATCTTACCCAAATAGCAAATCCCTTAGCTATAATTAAGTCCACATGAGGATTTGGAAGAAGGTACAAGCATCTTATATAGAAATACACAGAAACACCTTTCAGTTCAGAGGGGCTTGCTCCCAGAAAGTAGGGGATAGGAGTGCAGCTTTAACTATATAAAACTTAACCACCTACTAATGAAAGAAAGTGCACCTATTTAAAACCTCTTCCACATGTACTGTTTATTCCCTCTTTCTAAAATGTTGGCTGCTGTGTTGTATGTGAGTATCATACAAGGTTTTATGGCTTGCGCTTCATTGTGAATCTCCACAATTTCTCTGTTACATGCAATTTTTTTAAAAAAAATACAGTGGTACTTTGTATAAAGAAATTAATTCATTCCAAATGAAATTATGTTAAGCAAATTTTCCTTTATACAAATTTCCCATAGGAATGCATTGAAAACAGAGTAATCCCTAATCACAACCATTTTTATGTTGTATGCATTCGCCCCATAGACAATTCTGTTAAGCAATTTTCCCCTATCTCTGGAATTTTTTATGTTGTACAGATTTTATGTTATACAAACCGTTTGCTATACCAGGGTCCACTGTAAGTCATTAGGAGTTTTTTTTTGGGGGGGGGATAAAACTACCCCATCATCTCCCCAAATCAGATAATGCTAATAAAAATGTAAAAGGGGACATGGTGGCTTTAGTCCAGAGATGCTCATGTATAACAGCTGGCTACTGGGACTCTGTATAGCCAGTCTCAGTAGCTTTGGTTACTAAACAGGTCAGTCATGCTTCTTTCACCTATGCATTTTTTGCATATATGCATTTGTTAGGCAGATACCATTCCTAGATAAACAGGGCCTCTGGTTCTCGTGTGGTATTCTAAGAGCTATCATTCTTCTAAGTTCTCATTCAGTTCAGATTGTTTACGGTATTCGCTAAAAGCATATCAATGGGTAAAGTTGCAAATATTATCAGGCAAAATCAAAGAAAATCACAATAATAAAATCATAAAATAACGGATCTATCCACGGGAAGGTCCAGCGTATGGACACCTTTACAAAGAGGGGGAGGGGGGAAAAACATATAGGTACACCTTCATATCAAGGAGTCCCTTGCACAATTCTAACCTCTGGTGCTGGGTTGGGAAACTCCTGTAGGAGACTGAACTACATTTTCTGTAAATTGTTCTTCAGTATGATAAATCATAGCTGCCTAGATGCCCTAAGCACATCCTATCTCACCTGATTTCGGAAGCTAAGCAGGGTCGGCCCTGGTTAGTACTTGGATGGGAGACCACCAGGGAATACCAGGTGCTGTAGGCGCCTGAAGTAGGAACTGGCAAACCACTCCAGTATTCCTGCCAAGAAAACTTCATGGACATGGGGTCACGAAGAGTTGGTCATGACTGTAATGACACAACACACACACACATGATAAATCATAGTGGCAACACTGGAGAATAAGTGCAAGTATTGTGAATAGCTGAAAACTATTTAATACAAATCTCAGCAAATGGGAAATTGTCATTGCAGTGTCTATGGGAGGATATCCTTGCATATGGCCTTAAAAAATCCAGAATAAAGACTCCCTTCAGTATCACCCAGCATACTTAAGGGATAGTAGGAGTTTCACCCAAATTGCATTTGGAGGATCATGTGTTTCCCCCGACCACTCTGCTGTATGCTTTTTGTAGCTGAGTGTGGTTAGTGCACTTTACAAGTTCCAAAACAAGAAGGAAAGATGTGACATCCTGAGCTTGCCCACACTCTATCTAATGTCTCAGTGGGAAATATCTGTCTACATAGCTAAAGCATCACAAGCTTGATACGTTACTGCATTAAAACATCATTAAATTCTCTCCGTGTTTCCTATTGTTTGAAGTCTCTCCTAATTGCATTTGCCAGCCTTTATCTGTGACTGAGGGCCACAGAGTGGATGGTATTCTTTTTATTTTTCATACACCAGTAGTCAGGATGGCTGTCAAATATCTTCACCTTTCCAGGTATTTCCTCATTTGCCATTCCCTGACACTTGTAAATCTCTATTCCCCTTCCTCTGAAACCTCTTCATTGCTTTCCATTGAAACAGGTAAATATAACTATCCTATCTCTTATGCGCTGCTGTCAAAACATAGTCAGGCATCTCAGTAACCATTCTATTCAGGTTCTAAAAAGCAAACTGAGTGCTGCTTCAGGTTCCCTTGCTTGGCTTTTGATCACCTCTGAAGGCAGGGATGAGAAGCAAAGCAAGGGAGCCTGAAGCAGGGCTCCCCAAAGCAATGTTTGGGTCTTAGCAAAAACCTCCTACTGGTAAAATGAAAAAATAATAATAGAATAAGGGAGTCTGAAACAGAAGGAGATTGGCAACTCAAAGCCAATGGAAAGCCCAGGCTCTCCTGAAAGCTTTAATCACAGAGTCCATGGGAGGGAATTTACTTCTCTGTGTGATCAATGGCCAGTTTGTGAGGGCAGGATGCTGGAGAAAGCTATTTGCCTTGCTTTCATTTCAGGGACATTCTGAGACTTCCTTTTTCCATCTGTTATTTGGTTAATATGGATAATAACCAAAATCTGCCCTAGTTTGCATTTAATAAAGCAGTTGTACTATGGAATACAGATTTGGTTTATTTGCTAAATTACCTCCACAGATTTTGTCCTTCTATTTTGTTCATTTCCTCTCTCCTTCATTATTTTCTCTCATGGGATATAACATGGAGCATCCTCTGATGCAGAGAGAAAATCTCAAAGGCCATAGCTGTGAATAAAACAAAGAAAATGGACTTGAGCTCAGAGAAAACATTGATAGCATATTTCTTCACCAACAAAACAAAAGACACTACCTTCAAAATGAGCCAGGTAGACTCCTCTCGCTTGACTTGTTCCTTAAATGGAAAGTGCCAATTTGTATTTTTACCCACCAAAAATATTTGGCAACAGTATTTATCAAAGCAATGAATGAATGAATGAATGAATGAATGAATGAATGAATGAGTTTATATTTTATACATTTTTCTTGATAATGACTTAAGTTGTTTACAGGTTCCACAATTCAATTTGTAGGTCAAAATATACACTCATTTGGTCTGCAGTTTATGGATTATTTTATTTGATTCTGTCCTTGATTCTATTTGATTTGTGCATTCGGATTTTGCATTAGTGTACATGCAACTTGGAGGGAAGACAGACACTAAAGAAAGAACTAAATCACCATCTTTCAGATATTTAGTATACTGTTCACCTGTACAGTTTGGTTTCTCTCTTTCAATTTGTATTCTGCATTTGAATTGCTTTCTAAATAAACTTTACCTTTCTCTGGATACAAATTTAGCCATTCCATTTCAATCCAAATATGATGCAAACCACAGCCTGGGTGTTTGAGAATTTTATGTGATTTACTTTATTTTTAGTTTCTTGGATTAAATTTACTCTGGGTTAAATTTACATTGACTTGGAGCAATGTTTCCATTTGACTGAGATTTCTTATATAGATTCAGGTAATTTTTAACCTCTAATGACAAAAATGAACTATATTTCTGAGTTGTCGTAAATCACCTTGTCATATTCAGGCCTACACTGGAAGATAACAGTAGACTAATGTCTTCGACCTTTAATATAGGAATAATCTACTGTTTAAGGTTTGGGAATTTAATATACACCACCCCAGTGGAATAGGAGGTTCACCCTGAGGAGGCAAAGCTTGGGTACACTTTGTTTCTATTTACACCCACCTGCTCTTGTTAAAAAATATTGATTTTATCACTTTATGTTTCAGTGAACTATGCCATTCAACCAATGGACTCAATTGTCAGCCACTGAAATTAAGACAGTTAGTGACATTTTGTATCTCAGTTCAAAATGTTCATATTTTAACCTCTATTTCAGATCACTAAGCACCTTCTCAATATCCAATTTTTTTAAAAAAGCACAGTAAACCATCTGAAAATGTTCACATAGAAACCTGACCTTTACATTCAGCCACTTGATTCAGTAAAATCATAGGCTGCAACTGTGATTGGAAACTGTGTGTTTTTCCACAAAAGAAATTACTTGATGGCATTTTAATATAATTCCAGGAAAGTTCGCCTTCTTGGTTTTCCTTTCAAAGGCTTTGATTTATTTTTCTCCAAAAAAGATAGCTTGTTCTAAATAGGTCTATATAGATAACATGTACAGAAAAGGATTTCAAAACAACTGTGAGAAATAATTATCCTTCAAAATCCAAATTAATTCTTAACAAATCTTTTTCAACGATCTGAAGAAAATCTATATTTGTTCAAAGTCATTTATAAATTACTTAGGGTTGTGCCCTGGGAGACTGATATACAAAGAAAGGGGTTGTGAAAGAAACAAAACAGGTGTTAAAATAGAATCACATAGATATATGGTTAATGCTAAGTAGAGATGGGCACAAAACGAGCAATTTTTCATTTTCATTTTTGTTTTTTCGTTTCGTTACGTAACAAAAACGAAACGATTTTTTTTTAAAAAAAACAAAATGAAAACAAAAATGAAACGACCAAATTTGCTGTGTTTTTCGTTTTCGTTGCAGCAGATGCACTGAACTAAAAAGAATGCTAACGAAACAGCAATTTTTCATTTTCGTTTTCATTTTTTCATTTTGTTACCTAACAAAATGAAAACGAATTTTTTGCAAAAAAGTCACGAAAACAAAAACGAACCGAAACAGATCCCTAAACGACCAAACGACAAACGAAACACCATTTTTTTTTGAGTCGTGCCCATCTCTAATGCTAAGAAGAAAATACTTTGAAGCAATTACTATTTCCCTCATTAAATATAGCAGTGAAAAGAAAACAATTGTCAGGGCTTACATAGACACTTCTACTGAAGGGGCAAGGTGTAATTTATTCAAAGTGAATTCCAAAACTGAGGAGCTACCACTGAGCAGACCCTATCCACTGCGTACACCAACCTGATGTTCACACAATTGTAGCTTCTGTCCATTCCGGATTCACTTTGAGAAGAGCAAACTTGTTTCTTCCAACTGGGCCCTCAGACATGACCTCCACTGATTCGATTTTAAATAACAAGGCTTTCATTTATTTTATTTATTTATTTATCAAATTTATATACTACTCCATCTAGCTACATGGCTACTTTGGGCAGTTTACAAACTGAACAGAAATCAAAACCATAAACTGTAAAGTACAATATCATAGATAAGCACAAGTATATAGATAAAAATGCAATAACTAGTAAACAATATATAACAAACATAGAACAGGAGCAAGATGGGCTACAGATGAAAACAAAATAAATACATAATAGCAATCATTATTAGAATCATTATTGTTGTGTTGGGAGCATGTTGACACAATATTTTTGTCAAAATGGTTGAAGACTTTAAGGAATGATAACAATGAGAACCAGAAGCTTCATTCAGAAGCCAGGCTTGACTTATACATAGTAAATCTATGTGTAAAACTGCACCAAGGAAATTGTAATAAGGCATTCCACATCCACACCTGCAAGAGTCTATGATTTAATTTTCACAAATTGAAAGCATTACAGATGGACAAAACTGGCACTGTTTTCAGATAAATTACGTCTGCTAGAACCACCTATTTCTAGTCAACAATTAATTATTTAGGTTGAAACCCTTATTCATGTCAGGCTCCATTAATTTCATTGAAAGTTAATGGCAGTTTTGTCATTGACTTTTTGTGGACAATGCAAACGTCTCTAGTACATGGGCCAATTCTCATGACCTAAGCTTGGACTTTCTTCAGTTTTATTTTTAGATCAGGAAATATGGCTTGGTGGCTTATTTTAATTTTAAGGGTTATAAATTGCTCTTGAATGTGTCATTGTAATTAATTGTTCCTTATAAATAACCTCCCTTTGGAAGTTTGTGTTTGTGAGTAGTAGGGTCCTAGAATAAAACTTTGGGGGTTTCTATATTGCTTGGGCAACTTCCTACCTATGCTCCTTTCAAAGTGAAGAACTAGAGGACATTTCTAAATAGTTTTATCAAACAACTGGTAACTCATGACCACAACAAGGAAGTACCTGCTGAAATTTGGGGATCAGGCACTCTATCAAGTAGTCCAAGTTACCGTATCCCCTTATAGTCAGGAGTTGTTAATTAAATGACATCTGCTTGTATAATGCATTTCTATAAGATTTTGAACCCCTGGGACCAGGGTGATGTGTCTAAAATGATATGACTGTATTTTCTTTGGGCCCTCAAGCTTGGAACTCTCATCTATGAGTGATAACGATTGGTGGCCAGTTTTAAAAGAAGACTGTTTTGAAGAGACAGTGGATAAAGCAAAGATGGCACTTTAGAAAGCAGAATGATGGAACAGCGGAGAAAATTGCAAGAGAAAGAAAGGTCTACAAAGGAGAATTTAAGTGGGCATTATATAAAATTTGATTTTTTTGACTCATTTGGAATCATGCTCACCCTTTAAGTGCTCTATGTGATGGTACTTGAAGGGAAATGAGGGATGGGGGCAGGGAAGAGAGAGAAATTGTTTTTGCAATATCAAACTGCCCTTCAGTCAAGTCTGTTGTGGGTCCTTGAAGGATGCTGTTACTTTCCTAAAGTGTCCAGCAAAACAGAAGCAAAACAAAACAAAGTGTGCTGCTTATATACTGCCCTGTAGAGCATAAACCACTCTCTTGGCAGTTTACAGTTTACAGCTACACATTGCCTCCCCCATGATTTAGGTACTCATTTTACTGACCTCAGAAGGATGGAAGACTGAGTCATCCTTGAGCTGGCTACTTGGGATTGAGCCCTGGATCATGAGCACAGTTTAACCAGTGCACCATGAGGCTCTTCTATGAATATATCAGCAAGATAGTTCACTTATGCCTTTTCCAGCTGTTTTGTATAGAACACTAGCCTAGGTCTTAGAGGCAGTATTTGTGCTTAAGTATGGCGTATTCCAAAATGGGTGGAATGTATCAGGTACTGCCCTCTAAATTCAGGCCAACGTTCTCATTTTTTTCCAATGTAAGTGCCCCTAATGATATTTCTGTCTTAACCTCTGACAAATCAGATAAGTATTTATGTTTTGAACTGAAGTCTTTAACCATTGGCTGTTCTGATTTTCTTGGCCAAGATTGGAGACTTATAATTTTTTCATATGTGCACATAGATCAATTGTAGGGGGCATCCTGGACATGAGCCTTCTGCCACAAAAAGTATATCTGCAGGTGATGTTCTGTTTAATGTAGTTGGTCCTCCCATGAGACCCTACAAGGTTATGGAGGCAGGAGACTATTTGGACTATATCTCAGCTGGGGAGGGGGAGTTCACCTCAGTCTAAAGCCTAAGGATAAAGCTAACATTATGCTGTCATGTACTTTATGGATTTTAAAAATGAATTTATTTATTTATTTATTTATTTATTTATTTATTTATTTATTTATTTATTTATTAAATTTATATACCGCTCCATCTAGCTACATGGCTACTCTTTACATGCCATCGTTTACATTATACTACTTTGCCACTCTTGCCAAAAAGTGAGGGGGCTTCATAATGTGAAATGGCATAGATCTCATTTATGCTCTCAAAGGACCTAGTTCCCATTCATGGGTCTCTTAAAGGTAACATGCCTACGTGAGAGGGAGTATTGCTTAGTAGTACAAAGATGTGGTCGGATTGCTGACTAGTGGTCTAAGAGTTTCATAGATCTCTAGGCTGCAGAAAAGCTGTCACAAGAAATATGCTGATGGATTTCACTAGATGTTCCAAGACTACTGTGGTCCATAATTGTCTTCTTGTGGCTAAAAGATGGGTAGAAATTCATCACCAAGTGTTTGTTGCCTCACAACTTTAATGGAGAACTTTTTTTCCCCTTGGTTGCTAATTTGATGTTAGAAACATTGGCATGTGACATGCACCCTCAGTGAAGCAAGTGCTTCTTAAATTTATGGTTCTTTCTTGATCATGATATTTGATACTACAAATAGCTGTGATTTCAAGAGCCACAATGTATATTGCATTTGATACAAACATAGGAAGCTGTCACTTGGTCTGACTAGTCTGATATTGTCTAGTCTGAAAGGCAACTTGGACAGTGGACCCCATCCAAGTACTATACAGGTCCATCCTAGAAAACATATCTTTGTGTGCAGGGTAATATGGTGGTAAAGATATGGTCTGCAAACATGTCTCACAATTTCTTAAACCATAAGTAATTTTCTCATTCAATGAAATTCGCTGAATAATTACTCATTCACCAAAATCCTATTGCATAGGAAGCAAATGGGTGCAAATAAGAAATGTCAATAGTCATGGTCTATTGCACAATAAGTTCACTCACTGCACAACAGATAATATATAGGGGAATGTCTTTGATTTCATCATTTTCTGTCTACAAGTCAAACTATTTATGTCCAACCATGCAACAGAATTTCAGCCAGTGATTTCATATCAAGATTCTTTAAAAAAAAGATTACTCTGTAGTAGAGATGGGCACGACTTAGCGGTATTCCCGTTTCCGTTTCCGTTACTCGTTTCCGTTACTCTACAGAAACGGTAACGGGAATCACTGCCCCAGACTTCGAGCTCGAACCGACGAACGAACAATTTGGTCTGATTTGTCGTGCTCGTTACTTGCATCGCGCAATGCCAAGCGGCACAGAAAAAAAGTTTTTAAAAGTTTAAAAAAAACCCGATTCCCGGCCCTAAAAGTAGGCGAAAACTGTCTGAGGGCACCTACCAGGCCAGAAGGGTGTTTTATTGGGGGGGGGTTCCCCGCCCCCCTCTCCTTGGCTATTGCTACTGCTGCGCTGCTGGTACCAGGCTGGGAGGGCGCATCCATTTGCCATGCAGTGCGGGGGATCCAAAATGGCGACCGCAATATTTTTTTTGAAATCGTTGCCCAAAACCCCACCAAAGCACCACAGAAACATGCGAAAATTAGCTATTTTAAATGCTTGAATTTTTACAGTAGCAGCAGTGGGTTTTTCTTGCAAAAAAAGTCTCCGTTGATTTTATTTTATTTTATTTTATTTTATTTTTTTTTTTACACCTGCGCATTCGCAATGATGGGCTCGCCCATGGGAGTGGACCATGCAAAGTTTTGGAGCCATTCCACCAATCGCATGGCCAGGTTTTGCTGACTGTACCAGGCTGGGAGGGCGCATCCATTTGCCATGCGGTGGGGGGGGATCCAAAATGGCGACCGCAATATTTTTTTTGAAATTGTTGCCCAAAACCCCACCAAAGCACCACAGAAACATGCGGAAATTAGCTATTTTAAATGCTTGAATTTTTACAGTAGCAGCAGTGGGTTTTTCTTGCAAAAAAAGTCTCCGTTGATTTTATTTTATTTTATTTTATTTTTTTTTTTTTTTACACCTGCGCATTTGCAATGATGGGCTCTCCCATGGGAGTAGACCATGCAAATTTTCCACCAATCGCATGGCCACTTGGCCAGGTTGACCACAGAGACTTCTGGGATGTGCCAATCGGGCATAAACAGCCCACTAATCGTAGCCCAAACCCGAACCCTAAGCCTAACCCATACGCCAGTACACTGTCCTTCTAAGTGGGTCAGAGAGGCACCCAGATGCACCCCAATACTCACCGTAACCTCACCCGTAACTAGCCTAACCCTAGCCGTTGCGCTAAGCCGTCTTAACCCTAAGCCAGATCTACTTGCATTGCACTACATGCAAGTACGTGAGACACAGCGGGTGCAAAGAGTCTGCCAGTCCGTCACTTGTGGCTCTGGCTGACTCCTGCAGCTCCCTCCAGGAGCCCGCTACCCCCTCCCCAAACCAGTACTAACAACAACGAAAAAACGAAAAAACGAACCGACTAATTTTTGCAAATTTTCACGAAAAACGGAAACGAGCTGAAACGGAACCGGCCCGACTAACGACAACTCGAAAAAAATTTTTTTCAAGTCGTGCCCATCTCTACTCTGTAGATGCAATTTTTGTATGGTATGTTGCAAAATGGAGCTGGACACAAAAGCCAAACCTTCAATTACAGAAATGAGGGCAACAGACCTGAAAGCGTACAGCCCTTATATTGGCTGAAGGTATTTTCTGAAATCTAATATGCTTCAGAATTACTGAGCAAAAATTAAATCTTTTTTCGCCTTCAATAGACTTGGAGAAAATATAACTCTGGAACTGAACCCAGGCTCATGAAGAGAAAGACAGAGAGAGATTCCAAAGAAGGGAATCGGATATCTCCCTAAAGAGGCATACATAAACCAGAGACTAGATAGGGGGGAAACATGAAATAAGCAAGTGAGAATTAATTTCTTTTAGTCTTTTTACACACATGTTTGGTTTCTGCAGGAATTGTCTCCAAATCTGAAGCATTAAACCTTTCCCCCCCATCTAGTTGCTCCCGTGAGTTTCCCTGTACATAACAGAATTATGTCATATGACTGCAAATGTGAGATCGCATCCAAATTGGCAGCACTTTTCAGACAAGTTAGATTGAATCCATACCATTATCTTTTAAAAAAACAACAACCACACATCTTCTTTCCATGGATGTTTGAAAGATGGTAACATCTGAGAAAGCCATTAATGAACGTAACAGATAATGCAGGTTTAGCATTCCTCAGCGTATGCACTGGGGGGTAAATTCTAAAATTTTTGGAGTCAGATGAAATAGCTTTGGGGAAAGAAAAAAAAGTCTAGACTGCAGAACTATTAATGTCCCCCCCCCCCCCGTCCCTTAGAGGTACAAACCCATTTTTAGCTGTTAGCAGAGCATTTTAGCTGAGCCTCTCCACCCCCCAGCTGAAAAGAGCTCTATTTAATGAAGTACTCAATATGCATTATTTGCTGATTGCATAGAAATGGTGTTCCAAAACTCAACTGTTGTCTTAGTGACAAGGCAACTTGTGCCTTTTGTGAGAGCTGAATGCAGAGAAGGAATGACAGTGAGACGCCACACATCTGGCAAGGCAGTCTAAATGGCCTGGCCTTATCTCCGGGAAAGCAACCACCTCCTACCGAAGGAGACGGCAAAGGCATGAGCCTTGCATGCTGTGGAAAGCACATGTGGAAAACAAAGCCCTCACCGAATGAAAGTCATTTCAAGTTCCATCGCAGAGACAGCTGTCTGGGAAGCTCGTGGAAAAAACTATGCTTTCGCCCTTCACAATACCTTTGAGTGCAGCCTGGTTTGGTTTCAGTTGAATAGGGTGATGCTTTGATGCAGTGCCTCAACCGTACAATTACAGCGAGACAGCATGGGCTTGGATAGAAAAGGGTTGATGGGATCGAAGGGACTGATTATTCTTTTCACTGATGCACGAACTCTATCAAGTGTATCAGAAAATCCCTTGCCGTTGTTGCTGGCAATGAAGAGAATGTAGAATTCCTTGTGCAAGAGTGAGACCAGCAAACTTTTACATCCCTTGGTTTGCGCTGTGAGAATGAATTCTTAACTGTATGTTGAAGGCAAGCAAAATCCCTATTCAGATTTTTTAAAAGGGGTTAATTTTTGAAGCATAAGGAGGGAGAGAAAGAGCCCTGCTCTCCACCCATTGCTATCTCCAGAGTCAGAGGAAGAGTATGAAGAAGAAAGCTTATATTGCACAGCCAGCTTCTCTGTGTGACTGGGGAATCGTGAAAACTCAGGAATAGGACTCGCATGTCACAAAGGATGGCCCAGCACAGGAGAGGCAATTGCGCAAGACCAGAATCAGCAGCATACCTTCATTTGAAGGACAAAGGACACTCATTCAAAGACAAGAATAAGTACATACAGTAGGACCCCCGTATCCACTGATTCATTATTCACTGATTCAGTTATCCACGGTTGGCAGAGGAAAAATAAATTAAATAATTCAGTAGCCACAAAGCAAGCTATTATCAAAAACAGCAGCTGTAAAGCAAGCTATTGTCACAAATAGCATCTGTAAAGCAAGGTACTGTCACAAACAGCAGCCATAAAGCAAGCTACTGTCTCAAAACAGCAGTCATAAAGCAAGCTACTGTCAGGAAACAGCAGTTTGGAGTGGGTGGGCAGGCTCTTATCCACAGTTTTCATTATCCATGGGAAGGCCTGGAACCAATCCCCAGCAGATACTACTGTATAAGAGAAAATAGGTGGTTTGAGAGAGGGGTCAGGGAAGCCATTCACATGTGTATTGAAAATTCCTCCCTCAACAGAAGTGAAAAGCTCAGGCACAATCTGTCTGCTACTTATCATGCTGCTCTTTCATGCATCACCAAGCAAATCAGAGGCACTTACTACCTCCACCACGATGGCCACAGATAACAAATACTCGTGGCGCAGTGGTTAAATGCCTGTACTACAGTTAAAACTGTGCTCATGACTGGGGGTTCAATCCCAGATAACAGGCTCATAGTTGAATCAGCCTTCCATGCTTCTGAGGTGGGTAAAATGAGTACCCAGCTTGCTGGGGTGGGGTGGGGAATGTGTAGCCTGCATACTGTAATTAATCTCTAAACCACCCAGAGATTAACATTGCTATAATGGGTGTTGGGAAGTGTTGCAGGGGTTGGATTTTCACACACCCCAGGCCATTGTCCACCTAATGCACATATTCAGACCACAGGGTGGGAAACCAAGGTGAACTATAAACTGGAAGACTCTCACCAAGTTTACTCAGATTGACGAAGCTGCTTGGATGAGTAGTGAAATGTTTTGAACTCACAAGAAAAGGAGTCCAGTTGCCATGACCCATCTTCCAGATAAACTGACCTGGATGGCTGAAAATCTTCACAGACTAGTCACAGACTGTTTCCTCTTCAGACTGCCTTTCTTTGCATGGAGATATCAACAACTAGAGATGGGCACGAATCAAAAACATGGCATTTCATTTCTCGTTTGTCGTATGGAGGGTCCGTTTTGGTTCGTTTCCATTTTTCGCGAATTTTTGCAAAAAAATTGTTTTTCGTTTTCGTTTGTTTCATTACCATTTTGTTACCATTTATTTCAATTTTTTGTGATTTTTTTTTTAGGATTTTAAGCAATTCACTCATATTGCAGTAACGGAAACAAAACGCACGACAAAATTTCCGGTGTTTCTGTTCGTTTTGTTTCATTTTAGAGACAAAATTCGTGTGTCATTTCATTTCGTAACGAAACGAAAAAACAAAAACGGAAACGAAAAATTGTTCGTTTCATGCCCATCTCTATCAACAACTATGGAAAGAGGCCTAGAACTCTCCTCCTGCTGATGCTTTCAAATTATCCTTTTTAAAATACCTAAGTAATGCTAGAGTAAGAGAAGGATGTTTGCTGCCATATTGGCTTTTTCTCTCTTTTGTCCCACAGCCTTCCATACACTCTTGAAATATTCTCTAGAAATATTCTCTTGGTATTGTTGGACTGCTGCTCCCAGAAATCCCAAGGCAGCACAGCTAGTGGTGAAGGCTTCTGGGAGTTGCAGTCCAAGGACCCCTGGGTTACCCAAAGATGAGAGTGGTTGCTCTAGAGAGTTCTCCAGCTCTCTTGTAGATTTCAAAGCCATCTGGGTTTGGAATATATCCAAGGTCTATGGTGAGGCGCAGAGGGACTCACGTTAGCAGACTGACACATTCATGTCCTCCCCACTGTGTGCTTACCTCAGTTGATATTAAGCTCACTGGCAGCTTTTATACAACACCCACAGACTCTTCTTCTGCTGGCATTTTGACTAACACAGTAACCCGCTGCCTATCGCGGGGGTTAGGGACCCACCCGACCCGTGATACATGAAAATCTGCAATATGCAGAAGCGGGCTGGGTAGGGGCGGGGGCGATCAGAGGGGTGGGGGTGGTGAGGAGCGATTTGATCGCCCCCCCCCCCGTGTGGCTCCGAGGCCTTCTGGATGGGTCTGGGGGGCAGGGGGGAGCAATTTGATCGCTCCCCGCTGCCCCCCCCCCGTGCGGCTCCGAGGCCTCCCGGATGGGTCTGGCGGGTGGAGGGGAGCAATTTGATTGCTCTCTGCCGCTGCCCCCCCGCGTGGCTCCGATGCCTCCTGGAGGGGGGGGAGAGCGATGTGATTGCTCCCTGCCACCCCCCTGCAGGTACTGCGATCCTGCGATATAGTGGGACCGCAGTACCTGAAGTGCAAAATGGTGGGGAGTGACTGTATCACTTGTCATCAAGTGACTATCACTTTGTAGAGACCCAGGTCTTGGCAAATACTGCTGGCTTCAGTGGGCAGTACTCTTCAAAGCCTATCTCTCTTCCCTTCATTAACCATACCATTCAGCAAATCCAGTTTCAAAACAGGCAAGACTTATTGTGCAATCAGAAACTGCCTCCAATAACATGTTAGAAAAAAAACTTGAGTAACTCTTCCAAAAATATCCCAATATATGGGTTTAGAACATAAGCATTGCAGACCCTGTTACAACTGCCAAAAATGTCAAAAAGTTATGCAGGGAATCATACTGATGAGAAAGATGATGACAGGCATTTGAAAATGCATTACACTTCATGACTACTAAAATTAATGGGAATATGTTGGTTGAATGAATGCCAGTTGCCAGGGAAACTCAAGCGATGTACATTTTAGAAGGTTTCTGCCACCCAATATAATAATTTTATATATTTGCATTTCTTGTGTCAGGTAAACTACATCATTTGCAAGATATACTATCCATTAAACAATGTTCCAGAACATTTAAACAATTTTTTCCTTCTGCATTTTCTTAATATGAGCTTCTATAAACGTAATGATGGGTGTTAAACTCACTGTATATGCAATGTCTCATATTTGTCCTAATCAAAGCTTCACAGATGCTATCTTATGCCTCCAAAATATCATGATTAACTATTTTTGTGTTGCTAATGAAGCAAAACCACCTTTTCTTAGAAAGGTTATTGAGATAATTGTGGAATGTATAGAAAGTATAGATGAATGCTTCAAGAATCTCCCTGAACAGCACTTTCCCAATATGAACTAAAATTTGCCTATGTGTGTTTATGTTCTGTGCCTGCCATCTAGTTGGAACCAGCTTATAGCAACCCTAGTATGGCTTTTAAAGTATGTAAGATATTTAAGGAATGGTTTTACTACTCCCTGTGTGAGTTATCATGGCCAAGCCTGGATTTGAGCTCAGTTTTCCAGTCTTAATCTGTCACTTTATCTACTACACCACACTGGGAATCCAAAAATCTGCTTGTAACTCTGTGGGGGGGGGAGCAAAGTAAGAGGACCAGTCGAATTATAAAACCCTGCTGCTCATCTCTACAAGGGAATTTTTGCTTTACTCAGTCACTATTTCTCAACAGTTAGATTGTTATTACAGTAATCCCTCACCTATTGCAGGGGTTAGGGACCAAACCTGACCCGCAACAATAGAAAATCCGGGATATGCAGCTGCTGGGTTGGGTCTGGACTGGGAGGCCTATCTGGGGCCTCCTACACTTACCTCAGGCCTGGGGCTGCCCCTAACGAGCCTCCAATGGCCTCCCTAGGACTGTCAGAAGCCCCAGAAGTGTTTTGTGATCCAGAATTTACTGGAATTTTTTGTTGGTGTTGTTCAGTCATTCAGTCGTGTAAGACTCTTCGTGACCCCATGGACCAGAGCATGCCAGGCCCTCCTGTCTTCCATTGCCTCCCAGAGTTTGGTCAAATCCATGTTGGTTGCATCGGTAACACCATCCAACCATCTCATTCTCTTCCGTCCCCTTTTCCTTTTGCCTTCAATCTTTCCCAACAGCAGGACTTTTCCAAGGATTCCTCTCTCTTCATGAGGTGGCCAAAGTATTGGAGCCTCAGCTTCAGTACTGGAATTTACCACTGGTAAAAAGGTTATTTACCGATAATCTCCCATCTGAAATCACCAAGAAGAAATAAACAGACAGGCCCTGGAAAAAAAAGGAACATCTAAATTAACAAGTGCAGAGGATCTTAAAAGTCTCACTAGTATCTCAACTGCCGATCTGTCCTGGAGTTGCAGTTACACGGTAATATCAAAAACACCAGAAATCAGGTCAAAAAAAGATATGGGGATAGGCTGATTAGGAAGCAGCTTAACAAGACCTGCACAGTTAGCACATTTGCAATAATATTTTGATGTCCGGAATATTTTTTCTGGTCTGCCCCTTCCCATTTAGAAGACATGGACATCAGCATCCAAGACAGCTCCATATGTGCGGAAGCACTAATGATAATAATCCTACAACTGTAGAACTGGAAGGTACCTTCTGGATCATCGAATCCAGGCTCTATCAGGGAGGCACCCGTGGGGAATCAAACCTCCAACCTCCTGCTCAGCCGCCGGATACCTAAACATTGCCTTTTGCAAAACCCAGTGTGAGCTATTAAGCTGTAAACAGTTTCATGATGGAACACAGAAACTTCTTAAGACAGCGCTTTGACTTTCAATGGCCCAGATATCAACACACCTCCTTGGTGGGTAGATTAAAAGAGCTGGACTAAGTGGAAAAATGGAACTCCTGACCAGCCTCATGAGCATCCTTTGGGAGTGCAATGATAACTCATTGGAAGCACGGTCCAGCTTTTGAAACTAATGGAACCCTAAGGAAATAGTTCTTCTGTAGCTTTCTGTAAGAAAAGTAGGCGAAAACCATGGTTTGTATCCTTGTAAACAATATTTTATAACTCCCCCACTTGAACCCTGAAGTGTTTTTTAAAAAAAAAACACAAATCTGAACATATCTTAACACAGAGAATTTTAGATATGTGGTTTTCTGCTCACGATTTTATACATCTGTTTCTTGTTCCTAGCTCCTTTCCTTCTTCCACTACACAGAGTGGCTAACATTACAAAATATGAAACAATAGAAGAAAGATACAACTGTTCTTGAAATGATGATATGGCATTAGATGGCCCAACAGCCGTGACAAGAATCTCATAAGGTTTTGATTTCATGGAAAATCTGAGGGGGGAAATTACTCTCTTTGTGGCAAAAATTCTCAGCAGGATATTCACACAGACACAAACACACTCAGGAGACCTCACAGGAACTCTTGTGGTATTTCTTAGATGTTTCGTGGTCATTTAAAATAGTAAACTGGGTAGGATTTCTACAAGTCCTGGGCAAAATGGCACTGTTCCTGCACAGGATCAATCAGAAAGGATATTTAGCTGTGCTAAATTTGGAAGATTATTTTAGTGGAAAAAAAAAATAAAATTGAAGAATACAAAAGGAAGTCTCATCAGGCTTGCCTGGAATATCAGCATATCACAGAAAATGAGGATTTTTATGAGTGCTCATTGTTAGCCTATGACTGAGCAGGCCTGGTTTGCAGAACAAAGCACACAACACACTGACTGGACAAAACAGCCACTACTTTATTGAATACACTATTCTGTGACTCCCTGCCACCAAAGGGCACAGTCAGACTCCTGGTGCAAGAGCTATACCAGAAGATGGCACTGACTCTGCTTCCCATAAGGAGATTCCATTATCACTCAGATCACACAGGTCTCTGCCTGTTACCCTTTAACCACCTCCATACTACACACTGCTATAGTTATGCAAGGCTCAGCTCTTGTCAGAGAACTGCACCTGCAGCCAACTCACTATGGATGCCCTGATATCCCTCTTAATCAAATTTCCTGCCACCAGTCAGAGAGATGCACCCTGTCCACATGGAACAAGGCAGCCATTTTATGCAAAATATCTGAATGATTGATCCAACAGCCACTCTAGGATGCCACGAACTGATGTTTTATAATGCATCTGGTGTTCTGACCAGGCCCCCATGACTGTATCTTGGGATTATCCTTTACGGTTAAGATGTGAGTGAGGCTCTATGTGGCAATATGCACATGTTGGGTGTTTTCCTTCTCCCCAGTGGTAACTGCACCAGTTGGTTCTGGAATTATGACAGACAACTCCAGTGTACTCACAGGGTCACTTCTCCATGGTTTCCCTAGACACTCGGTTAGATCTCAAGTCCCCAGAATTAACAATAGAAATGTTTCTTGATATTTGTGAAATTTGATACAGAGCAGGACTGAAAACAGTCTGCATGAAACTGAGTCATGGCCCATCTACTGATGTGATACATCACCATTCATGTGCTTCTTATTTTCCCTTGCTCCTTCCTCATTAGGATGTTTTCATGCAGTGGAAACAGACATCGCTGGCAATAAATGGTTCTAACCATGAACATTTAATGAGACAATGGCTTCATTTCAAATGTCATTTTTCTCTCTCTCTCTCCCCCCGCTCCTCCTTTTTCCTTTCTGTTGTTGTTGAAACCTAATGAAATACTGTTTGCTAGGAGAGCAACTGTGATGTCTTCTCACCTGAAATAACCATTTACATGATAATATTGCCCTGTTCTAGACTTTTGATTATCTCTAGGGGCTCAAACAATTTCCTCAGTCCTCATCATGAGTAGCCCAACAGGAGTAAGTTCTGATTGAATTTAAAAAAATGTTTTACTACATTTCACCTGTATAATGGGAAACTAGGGAAAATTTACATGATAATATTGCCCTGTTCTAGACGTTTTTTTTGATTATCTCCTGGAGGGAGCTGCAGGAGGCTCACAAGTGAACAGACTATTTCTGTGTCTCAGTACTTGCATGTAGTGCAAAGCAAGTAGATCTCACGGGTTAGCGCAAGGCTAGGGTAGTTATACCTCTGGGTGCCTCTCTCTTAGAAGGACAGTGTACTGGCGTATGGGTTAGGCTTAGGGTTCGGGTTTGGGCTACGATTAGTGGGCTGTTTATGCCCGTAGCACATCCCAGTCTCTGTTACCTGGCCAAGTCCACATTTGTGCTTTCAGGAGCAAAAGTTAAAAAAAAAAAAAAAAAATAAAATAAAATAAAATAAAATAAAATATAAATAAAATAAAATCAACGGAGACTTTTTTTTTTTTCCCATTGCTGCTACTGGCATTTAAAATAGCTAATTTTCGCATGGGGTTTTGGGACGATTTCAAAAAAAAATTGTGGTTTTTCCCCCGCACTGCATGGAAAAATGCGCCCTCCCAGCCTGGTTTAGCCAAGGAGAGGGGGGCGGGGAAAACCCCCCCCCAAATACAGGTGCCCTCAGAAGTTTTCGCCACAGGGCCGGGCAGTGCCGCTTGGCATTATCGCCGCAATGCAAGTAACGAGCACGACAAATATTTTTCAAGTAAGATCGTTTCCAGTAACGGATACGAGTATTTGGCCCATCTCTAATCCCAGCTATTTGGAAGCCTTACCTTCATCTCCAACAGTAGAATTCCACATTCTTCTCTTAACTCACAATGGCCAAACCTACAGACCAAGGCAGGGTGATGGGTAGCTCTCCTGATGTTGATGATCTACAAATCCCAGCATCTCTCACCACTGGCTCTGCCGGCTAGGGATTTGCACTCCAACAGCGTTTGAAAGTCCTCAAGTTCCCCATTTCTTCGGGTGCATCAGGATGTATATGCAATATGCAGACCCATTAACAATCCCCTCTTGATTTTTCCTGACACTTCCTGAACTTTTAGCTCTACAGGCCACCCATTTCAATTTTGCCAGCTCCCCGGTGAACCAAGCAGCCAATTTGGGTTTATTTTGAGGAAGCAGATGTTTAGGAGCTATTCTGTCAATGGCTTTGCTCATTTCCCTATTGCAGAGTTCAACCAAGGATTCAATAGAATCGCCCATCGGAGAGGTAGGAAACTCCCCAAGGATGGCTAAAACATCATCTGGATTTTTGTAGTACAGGGGGTGTTGTTTTTCGTAGTACAGGCACTGTTTCGTAGTACAGGAGTTGGTAACTGTGGGAACAATTTCATAGGAGGCTCAGAGGATAGAGTATTCAGGAAGCAAGCAATACAGCAACTTTATTGTATCTCCTGGACAAGAAGAGAAGAGGCAGGAAACTTCTGTCTCCACCCAGACACAATTAAGTGCAGACCTCCTTACTGATGGGAGGATATAATGCCCTTAAAACCTCACTGTTGTTAAGTGACTAACTTCTGCATTTGCTTCCCTGGCCATTTTCTGTGGGTACATCTTATGAGTCATTGGATGCTGTGCCCTGGAGCAAGGAACCTATAAACTCTCTTACCATTTTTTGCCCCACACCTTCAGTTCTTTTTAAAAGGCTCCAGAGATATGGATATTGTAAATGACATCCATTCCTAGTGTGGTGCCCTCCCATCAGCCCCAGTTAGCAAAGCCAATCATCAGTGCTGACAGGCATAATTCAAAACATCAGGAGGGCACTGCATTGGAAAAGACTGTTGCCTGTGCTATTACCTAGTTGTGCACCTAGGATGTTTTCAATGTATCTGTGTAATGTGTTAATTTCATTGTGCTTTGTATCGCTTTCAAAAGTTATAGTGCAATATCAGCTCCTTGGCTTTTCATTTTTCTCTTCAGCTCTTGAAGTCTGTCTTCCACTTCTAATCTTCTTTTTATAGATTAATGTCCCTTCTTCTCTCAGCTATCCTGTTTCCCACAAGCTGTTCATACTTTCAGGTCTTTCAGTGGAACTATCATTTCTCCATACACGTAATTCCCTGTGAAACTAGAGCCACAATTACTACTGCTTCACATTTTCCGTGATGTGCTCAATGGTTTTAAAGACATTAGAGGCAGCTAAAATAAAGATAACATTTCATGCCTGATCTACAGTAGTTATTTAATTCTTCAAGAAATCCTTTGGTTTATAAAAGTGAGATGCTGTGCTTCTCAGACTATGTGTCATAATGCCAAGAAATGGTCCAATATTGCTGCACAATATTGTGCCCATGTTGCCAGCAGGAAAAGGGATATCAAACTTTACAAAGCTAAGGGAAACCTGAATGTTGACGACATCAAGGACAGCAAGCCTGTCCATCAGGTAGACTGAGGGCTACTGGTAGCCCGCGAAGAGTTCAAAAGTAGCCCACCGACCATCAATTTAAAAAAAAGTGAAGGGATAAGTTCTCCACCCTCCCTCCCCCATCCCAAGCACCACCACTGCCCTAGCAAAGTTCTGGGTCTGCCAGCCCAATGTCTCAGCTGAGCGGGGCAGTTCAAGGGCCATGGTGCACTGAAATCTGTTCTTTCTAGAATGGATTAATTGGTTTTCAATGCATCCCTATGGGAAATTGCTGCTCTACTTGTAAAAGTTTTTACTTATGAGCATGTGTTTGGAATGGATAAAATTCATAAATAGAGGTTTTAGTGTAGTAGCCTTCAGGCACTTTGGGCCAGATAAAGTAGACCTTGGCCTGTTCAAACTTGGACAGCCCTGGCCTACAGGATACCCCCTTGTGCAGTCACTACCATTCAGAAAGTGACACCAAGCAAGGGAAAATCATTCTCTCTCTCTCTCTCTCTCTCTCTCTCTCTCTCTCTCTCTCTCTCTCTCTCTCTCTCTCTCTCTCTCTCTGTGTGTGTGTGTGTGTGTGTGTGTGTGTGTGTGTGTGCAATGTCTTGATATACAAGCACTGGAACAGGTCAATTCATTTTTTTTGTTTAAAGCTCTATAAAATGGTCTCCAAGGAACCTAGAGGCATCAACATTGCTGAAAAGCATCCCCTGACTCTCTTATACAAGCTCTGAAAATTTGGTGAAGCCTGGGGTCCAGATGTCTGAGTTGTTTACCCCCAGTAGGTCCCCTCTAGGAAACTGCTAGAATTGCATTATATCACTTATATCATTTGACAAGGGGTAAATAATTTCACTCCTTTTGCAACATTACTATAACATTTTTGTTTCTTGCAGCAAAACCAATAAGGAATCTGGTGGCACATTTAAGGTAAATAGGTTTCATTTGGCATAAACTTTCAAGTACTTTTGACCCATTTCTTCAGATACAAGAAGGCTGAAAGTTAGGCAAGCTTGTGCTAAATATTATTTATTTATTTTATTTATTTATTTATTTATTTTGAGCATTTATATACCGCTAAACCTTTTTCCATTCAGGAACTCAGGGCGGTTCACAATAAAATGACTAAAAACCACAACAAGCACAACAAAACAGCAAAGCGATAAGAATAAAAATAAAGATTAAAAGGCAAGATAAAATAGAAGTTGGCTAGGAGGGAAACCCTCGGCAGGGAGCAGCAGATGAGTTAGGGAAAAAAAGTACAAAATTAAACAGAAATAAGGTCACCGTATGCCTCCTTATAAAGCAGCATTTTCAGTGCCTTTTTGAAGGCGGGCAGGGACTCTGCAAGGTGCAGCTCACTCGGGAGTTGATTCCATAAAGAGGGGCCTACAACAGAGAAGGTGCAGCTGTGAGTTACCGACTTCCATGCCTCCCTAGGAGTGGCCACCCTGAGTGAGCACACCCACGACAATCGAGTGGGTCTAGCCTCAGTTGATCTCTGGGGGATCCGCTCCGCCAGGTATTCAGGTCCTTCATATAAAGTAAAACATAAAAGTAAAATAAATAGGTAGCTATTTTTTTTTTTTAAAAAAAAAAGCAGCATCTGAAATGTAACTCTGTCCTCTGGTTCCCAAGGCTTTCCTGGATCAGGAGGGTGATAATTGAAGAAGTACTAAAATGAATGAAGAGAGACCAAGAAATCAAAACATTGAAAAAATGCAGAGGGCTACAGTTATGTAGTGAGAAAATGAAATGTACCAATTGTTACAGCTCATCATTAAAGGTAAATGATGTGGGGAAAGAAAGGCAAGATAAAAAAAGAGGTTTGAATGCAAAACAACATTGTTTAGAGCAGCTGTGCCCAAAACAGAAAGAGCAGTGATTATATGGAATGTCCAGTAGGAGATGAACAATAAGACGCTATTTAGGTTCAAAAATCCCTTTATTGGTTTTCCTCAAACAATCTAGCTTTAGTTATGCAGCAGTGTGGCATCACAAAATGGTAGAAGAGGAATAGAATATGGCTTAAATGCTGGCTCATGTGATGTTTCAAGCTGAATATAGACAGGAATGGGGTGGATATCAGATTATTCAATCAAAGTGTACCGGAACATGGGCTGTCCCTCTACCCAGATCCCATCTGCAATCAATCAACCTCAGCTGCTGAAAGCAGGAATCTGGGGAACATAAATCCACGTGGATCCTTTTCACCTCTCTTGGCCTGGCTGTGATAGCTATTCCACTTAATAGAATAATTATTCAACAGGCCCCTTCACTTGAATAAGAATATAGAAGCATTTATTTACTAAGAAGAATTACACGGGAATATTCTCTTACTGGGAAATAATGAAATGATTTCCCTTCCTAACTTAAAGAAATCTAAAGCAAACTTCAGAGGCAAAAGCCTCACTAATTCTACTTGAAGCTACATAGCTCACATAGTCCATAGTCCATATTGGAAGAATCCGGGCTGTGGCGGCGGCGGGGGGATCTATCTGCCTCTCTGTCTCACAGACTTTCACAATTTGAGAAAAAATGTCACATGTCACCTCTTTGACCAATCAGGGTTCACTTGCTTCTTAGATGGAATGTGTCTTCAGGCTTTGCTTACGTCCATTTGAAATAGCAGATCTACAGCAGGCTAGCATAGCACATTAATACTGGCATTGTTTATATTTGGCCTTAGAGAAAGGCTTCCCTATTTCTAAAATATGTTACATATTGTATTCCTGAGGGGAAATGAAAGTAATTAGTTATTTCTAAACATTATTAAATGATATAATACATAACTACTTCGGGGACTTTGGAACTATAACTGTGCTTTACATCCCACGAACTAACAGTAGTTTGTTGCTTGCTCTCTCTTTCCCCTCCCCTTCTTCCCCCTTTTAGCTCATTTAACCCACAAAGGCCGTTACTTCACGAAGTACTTCTCTTCGCAGCGTGATTGCCTTCGCTGTGAATCCGAAGGCGGTCACGTGGTGGTCACGTGGTCTCCATTCGCCCCCACCCCTCTTTCCGTGTCCTCACGGGGCGAGGTTTTAGGATCGAATCCAGTACTACCTCACGTGTTCCCTTCGCATTGGGAAGCTTACTTGCAACGTCCGGTTTCTGCTTTCTTTAATATTAAAAAAAAACTACCACGGCGTATCGATGCATCAATACCCGGCTGTCATTTGCGGCAGAGCTGAATAACTGTATGTTCCTTTGTTTTCTACTCCCGATTTGTATTGCTTCGTCCATTGGCGACGTGAAAAAATTGCTGTTCTCCGTCAGGGTCACTAGGTGGACCAGCACACAACATTTGTTGTGTATACCATCGCTCCTCCAAGGAATATTGTAAGCACAGAAAGCAAGATCAAAAGAACGGGTTAACCAAAATATCGATGCATCGGCATTTCGGAGAAAAAGTAACTAAAAAAATTAAATATATATAATCACTGGCCACACGTGACTTTGGATGCGAAGCGGGATGCGAAGCGAAAAAGATTCCCGGCCTCCGGCAGGGGAATCACTCGCCCTGCTTGGAGCACGGTTTAGGGGGCGTGGTCGGGGTGGCGCCGCATCCAAAAAGGAGGAGCGTGAGGACAGAAACGATCGCTTCGCACAGAAATGACGGCTCGCCGCGCAGCGAGACGTTCGTGAAGTAATAGCCAAAGTTACTGTTTCTTACACACTCATTTCCTGGTCTACAGACCTTGCACAATCCATGCATATAAACTTGCAACCACAAGCCATTGAATAGTGTTAATCTGTTTTTGTCAAAGTTCCCAATTCCTGTCAGGTGTCATTTTAGGCACACTTGCCTTGCTCGAACTTTTCACAGTGATCATAAAACAAAATGATAGACATGCAACTGAGCTGATATAACACATGTAGCTGTAGGGTGTAGGTTCACGTGATATATGGCAAATCCAGAATGAAATGACAACTGGTTCTTTTGAAAGCAGCTCAAGACAACTTTGTCACTTATTTAAAAATAACTATACTAGGAAAATGCAACTTCCAAGAGGTAGCCGTGATTTGAAAAGAAATCACAGTCAATTTGCTAGGATGCCCATTGATACATGTTGCCCATCAGTCCAATATAATATTATTTAATATTATATCATCAGGATTTCCCCATTACTCTAACTCTCCCCCACTAAGAAAGATCAATTTGCTGGTTGAGTAATCTTAACTTAAAAAAAAAACCCAAACCCTAAAACCTCTGAATGAATCCCCATTTTAATTTATGAAGCCAAGAAGGGGCTGAATGGTGATTAAGGGAAGGGCAAGCAGTTGCACCTTGAACTACTTTAATGTGATTTCCTGTCATCCTGCTCAGCCAACCACTAAGGTCAGTGCAATCAAGAACAGTGACTAGCATGGGGAGTTTACCGCAGAATGGATACAAATCAAACCCTTTAAAAGGCAGGCCTAATGCAGTTCTCTATAACTACTAGAGATGGGCATGAAACGAGCAATTTTTTGTTTTCATTTTCATTTTTTTGTTTTGTTACGTAATGAAACGAAAAACGAATTTTGTCTCCAAAATGAAACGAAACGAAACAACAGAAATTTTGTCGTGTGTTTTGTTTTCGTTGCGGCAAATACATTGAACTGTAATGAATGCTAACGAAACAGCAATTTTTGTTTTCGTTTTCATTTTTTCGTTTCATTACGTAACAAAACGAAAATGAAATTTTTTGCAAAAAATTCACGAAAAACAAAAACGAACCGAAACGGACCCCGTAAACGACAAACGACAAACGAAACACCATTTTTTTGAGTCGTGCCCATCTCTAATACCTACCATATTGCAGTGTGTCTGCTTTTTGAAAAAGAAACATCAAACACTGTGAGAGAAAGCAGAGCCTGTATTTTTCAGATAACAAAAACCCATGCACTGTAATCCAGGGACAGGGTGGCAAAATCTGCAGAAAAATGAGGGTTCTTTTAAATGGTAATATTTTAGAAAAAACATTATAAATGTTAGCGAATTCAAATGTAATGACAATATGAGAAAAATAGACAAGAAGCCAGGTACATCATGGTTAGAGCCTTACTGAGAAAAGGTATTGCCTTCAAAATATTTTATTCTTTTTTTTAACTTTCGAGGGAGAAATATAAATAAAATGTATATGAGCCAGCTGGCCTAGCTGTGAGTGTATCAAACTGGTCTTTGAGAGCTCCATTGAACTATGAAACTCCCCAGGTGATAAAGATACTCTCAGCCCAACCCATAGTCATCATGAAATTGCAATTTACAGAAGGCAAACCATGTAGGACACTTTCAGTTCTGAAAGACAGAACATAACATTTGGTGTCACCAGATTCCTTCCGACATGCCCACAACCTGTGGTGAAAGGAATTTTTAAAATTAGAATAGAATGGAGAGAAATCATAAAATTGTACAGGTTAATCTGAAAATCTCTTTCTGGAAATGCTATGTAGGTCAAAGCAAGGAAGCCAACAGACCTTACGCTGCCATGTACCTCACACAGTAGGCAGCAGTATACAGGGATAGAACAAACACAGAGTGTGGGTTCTAAAGGGACTAAAAAAGAAAAGTTTTTAAAGCCTGTGTTTTCCCCTGCCCAATTGAGTGCAATGGGGGGGAAGTGGGGGCTTTAAAACTTTTTTTAGTTTCCTAAGCAAGTCCCATGTGCCAGCTGATCAGCACTTGCTTCGGGGACTAAAAAAAGTTTTTAAAGCTCGTACTTTCCCCCCACACGATCGAGGGCATTGAGGGGAAAGTGGGCACTTTTAAAACTTTTTTAAAAAGCTAAGCAGGTTCGGTCCTGGTTAGTACTTGGATGGGAAACCACCAGGGAATACCAGCAGCTGTAGGCACCTAGAGTAGGAACTGGCAAACCACTCCAGTAATTCCTGCCAGGAAAACTCCAAGGACATGGGGTCATGAAGAGTCGGTCACGACTGTAACGGCTCAACACACACACACACACACAAGCAAGCCCCATATGCCCGCTGATTGGCGCTTGCTTCAGGGAATAAAAAAAAAGTTTTAAAAATCCATACTTTCCCCCACCCAGATGGATGTGTTGAGGTTGAAAGCAGGGACTTTCAAAACTTTTTTTAGTCTCTTAAGCAAGCCCCATGCACCAGCTGATTGGCACTTTCTTCGGGGACTAAAAAAAGTTTTAAAAGCCCACAATTTCCCCACCCGATTGGGCGCCTTGGGGGGAAAAGCAGAGGCTTTTAAAACTTTTTTAAAAGTCCCCTAAGCAAGCTCTGTGTGCCAGCTGATTGGCACTTGCTTAGGGACTAAAAAAAAACAAGTTTTAAAAGCCTGCACTTTCCCCAACCCAGTTGGATGCGTTGGGGGTGGGTGGGCTTTTTCAACTTTTTTTTTTTGCCGCTGAAGCAAGCGTCAATCAGCTGACATGTGGGGCTTTGGTGGGGAAAAAATTACAAATCCACAACATTCCCCCACTCAATTGGGCATACATGGGGGGGGGAATGGCATGGGGTTTTTTAAAGTAGTTTCCCATAGGAATGCGTTGCTTCAATGCATTCCTATGGGAAAATGAAGAAAAAAAAAACACAAAATGAACCAAACATTTTTGTTTCATTTTGTTTCATTTTTCTTTGAAGGGGCAGTTTGTTTTTCATTTTGTTAGGGAAAGAAATGAAAAATGAAAAACAAAACAAACATTGTTTCATGCCCATCTCTAATCATGATGCCATTGGCTGACTATTAAAATGCAAAAGAAAATCAAATATCTGAGAAAAATGAGAAATTGTGTGCTTTTTGTTGCATTTTGGAATGATAAATTGCCTGCATAGTCCTGCTTACTTTTGTTGCCTCCTTTTAGAATTTATGTATCAGAAATATTGTCTTTTGTGTGCCATTATTATTATGTGTGCTACCATTATTCATCATTATGATTGTCACCACTGTTCCACAGCGGTGCAGTTTATTCACTGAAGAAAAACAACTAACCAACAAACAAAAGTTGTTTAAAACAGTACAGAATTAGAGGGGTAAAATTGTAAGAGACTACCTTTGACAGAGAACAAAGTTCACACATGGTGCTTTCTTAAGAAGAAGAAGAAGAAGAAGAAGAAGAAGAAGAAGAAGAAGAAGAAGAAGAAGAAGAAGAAGAAGAGCAGCAGCAGCAGCAGCAGCAGCAACAACAACAACAACAACAACAACAACAACCACCCTTGGAGGAGAGCAAAGTTTCCACAAATGTGTCTCGCATCATCAGATCTAGTTTTAGCCACAGATTCACACCGTCTGGAGTGAACTCTCAAGAAGACTATTTTAAGATGTCTGACAGAAGGAAATTCAATCTTGGCAAAAACAAAACATGCAATCAATGGAAGAATAAATGAGCACTCTCTGAAAATACACTAGTGGAGGGGAACTAACACAAGTAAGTGGCATGATGATCCATTTCTAATGAGTCTATTTTAACCATGTGGCGAACTGTTCCTTGCCATATAATGTTTCCGCCAAGAGAATCCAATTAACACTTCACACCTGAATTTGATCGGCTGGAAAACGATCCCCCTTGTTTGGAAGATATTTTTAAGTTGTTTAGCACTTCTGGCAGGGAAATTGCTTTACGGCCCCACTTATTCTGTGCAACTGAGGCAGTGGATTGTGTTAGGCTATGGCAACAAAAACAGAATGCAGGCTGAGACAATCTGTGCTCTCCATAGGGGAGGGCCAACTCATACCATCACTGCTCCCTCTCAATTGGGACCACAGCCCCTGGTAAGCATAAGGCACAGGCAAGCAGGCAGACATTGTGAAGTGACTTGCAAGGGAGAAATAAATGGCGCCAATAAGGAGCCTGCTGTCAACCCCTTTAGGAATTATATTCTAATTAGACTTAACATCTCTGAGATGGGCACACCCCTGCACTGTTATTATTTTTTTAAAATTGCCATCAGACCATAGAATGGAGATGTTCAATTTTTAAAAAAAAACACACAGAGAGACTTAAAAAAATAAGAGGTGGCTGAGGGAACAGTTGAGGGCCTTCCAAAAGCCAGAGATGGGGATGTACAGCTCCCAAACTTCCAATTTAGAGGCGTATATGAGAAATCATCTTATCCATCCAGAAGATTATCTTGGATCCCCTCATGATCAGGGACGTAATCCAAAATGCATTCTGCTGAGTGAATCCCAATAAATTCAGTGGCATTTACCACTGAGTCAGTGTGCATAGGATTGGACCATAAATTCCTCTGTGGTGGCCCATGGGTATCTACTAAGCTTTCCTCCAACATCACTTTTTGAATGCACTGCCTTCTTTCTTGTCAGCCTTCATATCATACATAATAATTAGGAATGCCACACTACCATAATGCTCAGCCCTTGATGCTTCTTCCTCCCCCCCCCCCCACCAGCATTGGATCTGACAGCCCTAATGGAAAATCCTGGCTGCAATAGACAATGTACTTCTGGAAATGTTGGAAGAGCCACAGCGAGAAAGCTCCAGCAATACTCTGTTGCTGAGGTGGAAACATTTGTGTCTGCAAAGAGACCAGTGCCAATGTGCACTGAAGTTTTGCCAGTAGCTAAAATCTCTGGTAAACAATTTATGCAGTTTCTGAAAACCCATTGTCAATGCTGAATGTGTTTGCCAGCCGCAAGATTTTCCCAATTGTTTCCTATTAGAATTTTCACAATAAGTCAACCAGTAACAGCAACAGGAGTTAGAGGCACCTAATACTAGAGGCCAAGCCCCCAATGCAGAGGAGAGGTTGAAATTAATAGAGCATTGTGTCTAACAACATTACAATAATTTTGGCTATTTCCTTCAAATACCCAAGCAATTTCAGGCAGGCCCAATTTTCTCTGGGTCAGGTCCAAAGTGTTGAGACCACATGATTAAAACAAAGCTGATCATTATGGTTGACCACAGACAGGATTCTAGTCTATTTCTGGGCACAGTTTCAAGTATTGACCTTTAATGCTCTAAATAGCTTAAAACTGGGTTATTTGAAGGACTAGGGTACTTGAGAGACTGCTTTCACCCACTGGTACCTCCAAAAAGCTTTAAGATGTTCTTCTGAGGCATTATTACAAGTACAGTCACTAAATAAGTTGTTCTCAACCTGAGGGTCCCTAGATGTCCATTAGAGATGGGCACGAAACGAGCAATTTTTCGTTTTTGTTTTCATTTTTTCGTTTTGTTACGTAACGAAATGAAAAATGAATTTTGTCTCCAAAACGAAACGAAACGAAACAACAGAAATTTTGTCATGTGTTTCGTTTTCATTGCGGCAAATACATTGAACTGTAATGAATGCTAACGAAACAGCAATTTTTCATTTTTGTTTTCATTTTTCATTTCGTTACGTAACGAAAATGAATTTTTTTTGCAAAAATTCACGGAAAAGGAAAACGAACCGAAACAGACCCTCTAAACGACAAACGAAACACCATTTTTTTGAGTCGTGCCCATCTCTAATGTCCATGGACTGCAATGTCCAGAAATCCTCAGCTAGTGATGAAGACTTCTGGGAGTTGCAGTAAAGGAACATCTGGGAAGCCACAGGTTGAGAGCCACTGCACTAAATGATGCAAGGAAAGTAATTCCCAGTTCATCTGTCCTACTTAATTATGGACAGCCATCTATTTGAAGGGCTGTCACACGAGACTTCTCAGTCTTCAGTCCTTCACCACCTTTGGACTTCCAAATGTTTTGGAATCCACCTCCCAAAAGCTCCAATCAGAATGCACAATGGGCCAGGGGTTCTTGGAATTCTGAAGTCCAAAACACCTGGGGGATCGCAATTTGAGGATCTCTGCTCTAAGGTTTCTGAATTTTGCCATTTCAGTTTCTCTACTTCTTTTGGTGATCTTTGGTTCACTTCAACCCTATAGCCTGGGTTTCGAGGTGTGTGGAAGCCGCCCGTATTCTGAATAGAGTCCACATTGTGAAAGAAGTCTGGTGATGCCACATGAAACCACCCCTGCTTGCATTGGAGCTGTAAATGTCCCTTATGGGCATGTGTTTGGCAGTGAAAAATGGAAATGTTCACCCTATAGCCTGCTGAAAAAAGTTTTCATGGGTGTTTATGGTCATTTGGGGTGTGCTTTTAATACACATTTTCTTTGATATGTGGTTTTGCAAGACACACTCCTAACCCAGCACATTTGGGCAGATTATTTTCACTGTTTGCATACAAGTGTGTGTGGACTTTGTTCAAGTGTGCACATTTCCCAATTAGACTTTTGAATGGAACACTCCTCATCAAAATCTAAGGATGTGCAAATTTCAAAGGAAAAAATACCTTCTGTTACATATGTTGGACTAAATCCTGTTAGTTACACTTGCTGGAAAAACTCTTTCTAGGAGCACACTTTCTGCTCAAAACTGCTACAAACAAAAAAGTCAGCATAGGCATTTGCTAACATACAACAGTTGTGTGACTCATTGTGTGATATCAAGTGCCTATGCAGGCTTCTTAACTTGTGACAACTGTATACTAAAAGTTACACCAGTGGAATTGTGCTAGTAAATTTATGCAATACGTTTCTGACTGTTGAGTCAAAATAAAAAAATGAAGTTCCTTCACACTGGCCAGTATCCTATAGCATACCTGCATAGACACAATCTCTTCAAATCTAGGTTGCAACAGTAATTCATTGCACAAGAGTTGCACGCAACACAGGGATTTTTAATTAGTGGCAGTCTGTCACTATCCGTGATGTAATTCTCACTACACCATCATACATGTGGACCAGGATTTGGAAGATTAAAAGGTGGAATAAGTACATTTGTCCCATTTTTCTTAATATGAAGAACTATCTGGTCCAAGATGATGTAACATAAGCAAGTACAAGAATATGTAAGTCCTTTACATAAGTCCATTACAATTAGTCCCTTCTCTTAAAACTAGCCAGTTTAGTCATAGCCAGCCTCCGGAATTATCTTTTGAAAGTGCATCTACCATGCTGTTCCTCTGGCTAAGTTCCAACGGTCTGTTTTGCATCGTAACAGATTGTGCTCCACTGACCGACTACACCACCATTTTCAGCTTCTTAGATTACAGCCATATGGCCGCCTTTAAAAAAAACTGCTTTAAATGAGACCCCAGAGTTCAATGCTGATTTATAGTTTCTTCCCTTTACTAATGGTAGGCAGATAGGTACTTAAATATGCAATAATTTGAATAATTTACAATGTTAAGTTCCAATTGCTTACTTCTCGTACATGACAGTTTTGGAAACAAGCCTGGATCACACATTTAAAAATAAAATGCTGGGTTTCCCTTGTTAAATTTAGATATGTAAAACCTGTAAAATGTAAGAAATCAGAATGGAAATTACATAAAACACAATAAGTACTTCATGGAGCATGTCTTCTAATTTGAGGCAATTCAATATTAATAATGATGTAATAGTTTATTATCTTTATTGTTACTATTAACTTGAATGTGGTTTTATACGTTTTGGTTCCCATGAATTCAATAGGAAAAGTCAATCATGACTCATGACTGACATGTTTCATTGAATCCAGTGATTGGATCCAGCTCATTATTCTTGGTGTCTGTATAATGGATACAGATAAGGTATAATGTATTAAGATATGTATTAGATTGTTTGTTTGCCTGTCCCCCCCCCCCCCCCACCCCCAACAATTTCTGGTACCTAACACTGCTGAATAAATTATAACATACCTCTAAGTCAATATACATAAGTTAGTGCTATTATTGTGAGCTTCTTCGGTGAATTTTCTCCTTTCATTGGGGTGAGATTTTTCACCAGTTGTGAAAGATCACCATCTGCATTCATATGAACACTGTAGCTGTACACGGGTATTCTAAAATAAACATGTGAGAAATGGTTGAGACTAGCTCAGCCCCTCTGTTGGCGTTTTCATTACAGTCTTCTCAATGGGTGTCCTTCTGAAGAAGACATCTTTCTCTATGAGAGGAGGCTCCACAGGTGATCTGGACTGCTGATTTCTAGATGGTTGTTGGAAATAATTTTGCCTGACACTGATGTCAGTCAGGAAGACACTGATGGTCAGAAAGGACAATACTGAGCTAAATAGGGCAGGGTCTACCTCTGTGTAAGGCAACCTCCCTTGTTCCTATGTGTTTTCTCAGCCTTTATTGAGCTCCTACCTGGTACTCCTAAAATACTCAGTGCTCTTTTGAACCTGCTTTGTAGTTTGGCAGTACTGTTTTGGGTGATCAGCATTCAGAGAGAAGAGAACACTTTGCAGAAATGATATATTCTTCTGATTGCAAAATTCTACACATATTTAGCAGAAGAGCATTCTAATGGTGGCCTATGTGAGTATGCCTAGGAATGAACTGAATCAATGGTGTTAGGTTCTTAGAGACCCCTGGGTTTGCAAAGGCTTCTGGGATGGCTTTTGAAGACTTAGCTTTGTGAGGTTAACATTACGCATCAGGCATTGATTATGTTAGCATTAGAGATGGGCACGAAACAAAAAAATGGCATTTTGGTTTTTCGTTTGTCGTTGAGAGGTCCATTTCAGTTCGTTTCTGTGTGTCGTGAATTTTTTGAAAAATTATGTTACCGCTTTTCATTTTTTCATTTGTCGTTTCTACCCGCTTTTTGCGCAATTTTTAAAGCATTTCTGTGCGCAGGCATCCCCCAATGCCCCATACCAGAGGGGAAAAAAATAAATAAATGGATGCTGGCAGAGACACAGTATAGACTAGGTATGCAGGGAGGCTGCAAAGGCAGCGGCGGGCATTGCCCAGGGTGCAAGGCAGCCGCAGAGTGACTGCACTGCGGGGCAGGGGAGGGTACTCACCGAGAGGTACGCAGCACGCACGCACACAGGGAGGCTGCAGGACTGAAGCTAGAGTCGCAGAGACAGCAATCCTACCCTAACTCCCACCAGAGACTGCAAGGAGGACGGGGGCTGCCAGAGCTTTTTATGCCCTCTGTGGCTGCCAGACCTGCCTGCCCAGTCTGCAACCTGGGCATGCTATTGGTTGAACATGATCCCACATCACATGGCTTGCCTCCATTTTGTGGCTGGTGGCGACATCCATTTTAAAGGGAAAAGAAAAACACATCGCAATGGGAGAAGACAAAAACAAACGTTTTAAGGACCCCAACCCCCTGGTAGGTATTATCAGACAATATAAATAATTATCACTGCATTTTTACGGATGTCCATGGCGTTTTTTAACATTTAAAACAGTTCATTTCATTGCATGCCGCCATTAACGGAAACGAAACGTAACAACCACAATTTTTGTGGTTCTGTTCGTTTCGTTTCATTTTCATCACAATTTTTGTTTGTCGTTTCATTACGTAATGGAAACGACAAATGGTAATGGAAACAAAAAAATGTGCATTCCGTGCCCATCTCTAGTTAGCATACAGGAGACACATTTCAGCTCTATAAAGCTGACAAAGGAGGTCGCTTTTGTTTTTTGAACCTATATTCATACTCACCTTTAAAGATCTCAGTCGGCTGTTTTGATTACACTCTGAATGGGAATGACAGAAGGTCACCTTGGAATGGATATGACATAAGCAGATCTCAGTGCTGCAGTTCACATGCTTATTGTAGAAATCAACTGAAGGGTGTTGCTTGTGTTTTAGACAATGGGCAAGGTTTACACAAGGTTGAAATGGGCAGAAAGTGAGTCAAAACACAGGAGGCTATACCCGTCAAGATAATATTCAGCCTCAAAGGAAGAGACTAATGCAGCATCACATCTGCAATTTATTGCTTTCCAGAGAAGCCTACCGATGGAAATAAATTCTCTAAGAGATCCACCTTAAAGCTGGTGTTTTATCTTTTAAAAAAAAATTAATTTGTTTTTTGCTAGGTTGCCTGATTGTTTTTTCTGCCAGACACACAAAGTAAGGAGTGCTTTATGTGTGATACTATTGTCTTTCATTAATCTGGTACATCCACAGGCACATAAAAAAACAAGTGCAGTGAGTGAATAAAGCAAATACGGACATAAGGACAGTTTGGTTATATCAGATAGGACAGTGGTGGCAAACCTTTGGCACTCCAGATGTTTTGGACCACAACTCCCACAGTCCTTTGTCATTGGCAATACAGGCTTGGAATTCTGGGAGTTGTGGTCCAAAACATCTGGAGTGCCGAAGGTTCGCCACCACTGAGATGGGAAGTCTAGCAGCTCTAGATTTCTGTTTCCCAGAATTACCAATCACAGCTTGCAGGGGACTCAATATAGGGCTTGAAAAGAACAGGGCAACCCATTTATTGGCCCTCTGCATAATAACATTTTCACTGACGCATCATGTTCAAATGTGAGGCTCTATATATCACACATGGGCAGTGGTTCTTGAGAGAGCCATCTATGTTTGTGGTTCCCAACCATTGGAAACCGAGGTCTTAGACTGCAGCTCATAAAAGTTCCACTTCTCCGCTAGCTGTGATGGCAAGGGGTTCTAAGAGGGGCAGTCCAAGAACATCTAGGGCAACCAGCTTGGGAATGGCTGCTCTATGTAGAACCATACTGTCAACATCAGCTGTCAGTGTTGGCAGGGCATTTCCTACACTCCCATAGGGATGCATGAGAGCTGGTGTAGTGGATCACATGTCAGATTATGACTCAGGAAATCCTAATTTGGCCACGGACACTTGCTGCACAATGGTAAACTACTCACAGAACATCTTGTATACCTCAAAAACCCACACAGGCTCATCAAAATCAATCTGATGGCACAAAACAGCAATAGAAACAGATACAGTGATAGAACATGAGTCCAAACAGATTTTTCTATACTGAACTCTACAAGTGAGCTCTAGGTAGTCTTCAAGCCAATGAAAATAACCACATTCTATGGCAGTTTATTCCTTACATCAGATGGGGTTTGTACAAGATATGTTTTCTTTCATATGAACATAGAACCACTAATGGGGTAATTAAATAGGTATCTGTCCTGCTGTTTCTGCAATGTTTTCACTTCTCCTTTCAATCATTTAATCATTAATTGCACATTAGTGCTCACTGGAAGTAGAGCCAGTCCCTTGGCACAAATGGGCAGTATATTTTGTTGAGCCAGAATAGTTTGTGGGTTTGGGATGGGGGTGGTAGCATTTCCAGTCTTTTTCTTGCATTTTCCCTGAGTGATCATCTTTGGACAGTTGTAGGGCATGTCCATGAGAGATCATTGATGATGAGCATATTGTGGGGCTGATGTCAGAGTAAACCCTATTCCATTTGTCTGCCTCCGATTTGTGCTGGTAAGGACAACAATTGCAGTGCAATTTGTAAAGTGCATTTTAATTTTCTCCCTCTTAGTTTAGCACTATGTTGATACAGACACCACAAAACTCAAATGTTTATCCTCAGGCCATCCTTTTTTAGACAGGCTTTTAGCAACAAGGGCAATGAAGGGTATTGATTTTGGCTCCCAGACATTATTTTATGGGGTTTTAATGCATTTTAATGTATTTCCGATTGTTTTAAATGGCTGCAATCCTGTTGCTTGGTGTAGTAAGTCACATTAGAATAGGCTCATTGAATCATTGGGGATTTAGTGAGTCAACTCCTCCATGGGCTCTATTGATTCAAATAGGCCTACTCTAGTTCTGATTTGCCATAATATAGTACGTGTACCATAGTATAGTATGTTGCAAATAGAGATGGGCACGAACTGAAAAAATGGCAAATCGATTTGGTTCGATTCGTTTTAAGGTTCAGTTCGTTTCGTTTCATTTTTTAATGATTTTTTAAAAATATTTGTTTCGTTGATTTGTTTTGTTTGTTATTCATTTTCTTCTTCTCAAGCGCCATCCGCGTGGCCCCTGGGGCCTGGTGGGTGCTTCTTTTATTTTTGTTTAATTTTTTCTTTATTTTAGAGCACTGACCCGGCCACCCCTGGGGCCGGATTGGTGCTCCTTTTTTTATTTTATTTTATTTTATTTTATTTTATTTTATTTTATTTTATTTTTTAGTTTTAAAAGTCCCCAGCAGGAGCTTTTTGAGGCACTGTCCCCAAGACAGCGCCTCGTTGTTGTTTTCAAGTGCCGACCGCATGGCCCCTGGGGCCGGGTCGGTGCTGGTTTTATTTTTTATATATTTTTCTTTATTTTAGGGTGCCAATCTGGCCACCCCTGGGGCCGGGTCAGCGCTCCTTTTTTATTTTATTTGTTTTTCAAGTGCCGACCACGTGGCCCCTGGGGCCAGGTCGGTGCTCCTTTTTTTTAATTTAATTTAATTTAATTTAATTTAATTTAATTTAATTTAATTTAATTTTTACTGCTGACAGCTGTAGCACAGGCTGGTTGGCATTTTTTAAAAAAAACTTTTGCTGGCCGCGCGCCGGTTTGGTGAGCCACGGGCTGGGTCCAGTGCTCATGGGCCAGTACCGGGCCTGTCCACCAGATTTTTTTTTTTTATTTTATTTATTTTTTTTTTTGCTGGCTCACAAGCCAGCTCTGGTGCTAGCGGGCCAGTACCAGGCCTGCACGCTGGATGGTTTTTTTGTTTTGTTTTGGCCGGACCGTGGGCCGGTTCAGCAACCCGCAGGCCGGTTCAGGTGCTTGAGGGCTGGTACTGGGCCCGTGTGCCAGATCGGGGGTTTCTTTTGGGCCGGCCCACGGGCTGTTCAGCAACCAAATCTTGTATTTTATTTTATTTTATCTGTATTTTTTTTTAAAAAAAAACTGTCAACCATGGCCGCCTACCCTCTCAATAATTTGAGAGTCATATTGGAACCCTTCACGGGGAGAAAAGTGGCATAAAAATGAAAATACATCATAAAAAAGAAAGAAAACGTCATGTATTGCCAGTTCAGTGTTATTTCACTAGCTAAACATTAGAAGCAGAGGTATTTGAATTATCATGAAAGGGATGGGTGGCAGAGTGGTGACAGTGGAAGAGAAGGGTGAATCAGAAAAAGGACTATGTGATGTATAGACAGTTAAACATTTCTGTGTCATTGGCAACAGCTGTTCAAAGACCTGGTTGTGATCCTGGTGCACCATTCGTTGCTACAAATGGTGTGAGGGGTTCAAGGTAAGTGTGTCACAAAGACAGGAGTGGGGGGTTAAAGCGGTAGCCGTGGCATGTGCAAAACACAAACATACTCACACTGAACCAATAAGCCTTGGATCTAACTGGCAATAAGTGTAAATGGATGCCAAGGCCACAAAGACATCTCTTACACCCAAAATTTCTATCTATACATTTGCAATTCTGCTAACTCTGAGATTTCTCTCCCTGCATGAAGAATCAGAGAAACATAACAATTGCCTTAGGAATCAGTTGATGCTCTGGATCCCTGGAATTACATCTTCCACCAAACAGTGCTCCTACACACAGTGTGAAAACAGGCACTGACAAAAGTGTCAATAAAGACAGCTATGCCAGCATGGAGCAGGCCCAGTTTTCAGTGAGGTGACCCGGTGTCCTTCTTTAAGAGGACAGCCCTCTGTGTGAAGTTATAGCCTATTTGAAAGATCAGCCAGTCCACCTCTAGTTTAAAGTAAAAAAAAATACATAAGCAGGAAGCAGTAGTTTGTTTATATATTATAGTTTCAGCAGAAGATAGAAAAAGACATGGAACCCTCAACCTGATGTTAAATCACACTTTTCCTGCCTAGGCAGTGCTTTTCCCTCAAGGCAAGCAATTCCGTGAAAGCACATTCAGACTCAACAATGCAGCCTGTGTTTGCTTCCCAATTACCTTAAGGGCGCTTTTACACGACCCCTAAGATCCGCTGGCCACTTAAATTTGGACCAGAGATCTTAGGGGTTTGTCGCTCTTCGTGCGTCCCCACCCCTCCGCACTTCCTGGCTGCTGGCTGCGTGAGGGGAGGGAGAAAAAAAGGGACAAAAGAATAAAGGCTTACATCCCAGTGCCGGTGGAAGCTGCCGGGAGCCCCGTCACTTCCTGGTTCCTTCTCTTAAAGGGGCGGGAGGCAAAAAAACAACAACAAAAAGAAGCGAGGAGAGCCCGCTTAGGTGGGCGTGGTCGCACTTAATTTTCAGTAAACTCCAGAGCTGGTGGGCAAAGCAAAAGGAAGTGGATTTGTAAAATGCAGAGTATAACAATAAGGCACATTTCATCCTTCCGAGTCTCCACTTCCAAAGATATGCTAAATATGATGTCCAGTCTGGACCTCAAACTTCAGCCCAGTCACTGTGGCAAGATATAATGGATGAAATCTAGTGGTAAGTCATCACTGAAGTTGACCCACTGAATCGATGGAATTTTGGGGAGCAGCTGACTCTCAAATCCTCACTGATTCAATAACCTTCTATAGCTGCAAATTACTACTAGATTTCTTCCATGGTTTTGTTATTTAAACAATCATCACTGCTTGCACCTGAACGTGTCAGTAATCCTGTACTTCAAGAGCCAGATACAAGGGAGTAGTATCAGGAAACAGATATCTAGTCTTGTGCACTCCCAGATGCATTTGGTGGGGCCACTGTGAGATATAGGAAAGCTGGACTAGATGGGCCTTTGGCCTGATCCAGCATGGCTCTTCTTATATTCTTATGTAATTATGTTACATATAGCATGCATATCTAACTCCTCCTTTCTTTTCCTGGCTTGGTGATATGTAAGCAGCACTCTGTCTCTCAAAAAATTAAAGTAATCTTATATCTGTTTGAACGAGGCCCAACGGTCTAATGGAAGGGCTCAGCACCTTCAGCAATGTTCTGCTTCTGGGAGCCAAACCTGGGATCCCAATATGTTCTTGAACTAAAACTCCCAGAAGCTTTCACCATTAGCTCTGATGGCCAGAATTTCTAGGAATTGTAATTCAAGAACATCTAGGAACCCAAAGTTTGGAACTAATGCCCTAGAGCAGTGATGGTGAACCTTTTAGAGACCGAGTGCCCAAATTGCAATTCAAAGCCCACAATTTTTTCACAAAGTGCCAATACAGCAATTTAACCTGAATACAGGTGGCTGTGAAGGGGCAATGTCAGGTGCCCACAGAAAGGGCTCTGAGTGCCACCTTTGGCACCTGTGCCATGGGTTCGCTAACACTGGGCTAGAACTTGCAGAGACTGTCCCAAAGACTGTAAAACAGGCTGGAAATACACGTCTAGTCTTGGGGGGAAAAGGTATTCTGGTGGTTAAGTGATGCGGGGAGACACTGGAGCCAATTTAAGAGGTGAATTACAACTTGAGGAACCCTCTATGGACAGAAAATTGCTTGTACCTGGGCTGTGGACAGAAAATTCACATTTTTTTCTTTTCTTTTGGGGCAAGAAAAAGGCTATGTTTTGGGAATTGGCAGTCGAGGGGGAGTCTTTAGGAACCACTTGGAGCTTCAGGATCAACCTTTGCTCATTCCTGATCAATTGGTTGCTTCAACGCCTCACAGTTTCCATACAGGTAGATCATTTCTGTCTATGGAAGCAGGAGCTTACAATAAAAGAATGAAAGAGGAACAACCATTTGCAACATTCATTTCGTGCTCAGAACATTTTATAGCAAGAATGCTTAGGCAGGCAATGGAGGAGAAGGCCAATTTGTGTTTCACACATTGCAAAAAAGGATGTATGTATATTTCCTTACACAAATCTCTACGATCTCTCTGTTGGCAAATGCTAATGTGTAAAGCATTTTGCATTATAAATAGTACAAGTCTGTGTTTTGAAAGCTATGTTTTAGCGGCACTTTGTCAAATCAAAGTCATACATTTTAATTTGATTTTCTAAGGATGAATCACTGCCTCATTGGTTATGCTGGCTCCAATATCTAAAAATGCATTCAGGCAATTGTGTGGTTTAATTATATGCCGTGCTGACTTGTGGAATCTCTTTGATTGCCCATGAAATCAGATAACAAGTGCATTTATAACTGACACCAGTGGGCACATGAAATATGTATACAAATTATTGATAACACTTTAATGCTAAGATACCAGAAAGGGGTAAGTAACATCATAATATAAAAACAGGAATTAAGCAATCCACCTAATTGACCATTAACTGGTGGCTTAGCATATGTAATCTTTTCTATAAAGGTGAAGCAGAAAATGTTTGCGCATCCATCTGGAAAAATGACTACAGTAGTTTCACAATTACACTTAGAAATATCTGGGAAACATAAGGAAATTGCATTAGGTAAGCATATTTCTACCCATTTAGTTCAAAGTTCAAAATCAGTGTTTAAAATGGCACAGAGGCACCAGCAATCAGAAAACCTCAGAAAGTAGGAGAATTATGTTACTGGTGGTATATAGAACAAGGGAGGGTGTCCTAGATTTCCAGGAATATGAGAGACAGAAATGATACCTGCAAGAAAGAGGCTCTTAGCAGCTTATTCTGAAATGTTCCCTGTCAAGCTGTAATCTTCAGATACTCCTTTAAGAAATAACCATATAAGTATATATGGGTAATGCACCAAACTATGGATATGCTTAAACGTCTAAATGGAAAAAGTGTTTCATAGGGTCATAGGGGGTGGGAATATATATGCACAGTTCATCCCAAAGCACATTAAGAGTGAGGTCAATGTGGATGCAGTTTGTCCTCCAAGGTGTTCATCCATATAAGTGAACAGAGAGTGAGAACCAGAGAGACTGCTTTGTAATACTTCAACACTTCTGTAAAATTGAAAGACCATAGGAAACTGGGGAGTGATTTTTTGGAGCTGGTAAATTCACTCTGGGTTTAATCTGAACTTTCATGTCTGAAAGGGGAGATCGGTTTCAGCACCTAGGACAACTCCTGTAAGGCTTGGATTCAAATCAAAGTGGATTCATGCCCCCTTGAAACTGGAGTCACCAATCTCTGTTGTTATGAGTGCTGAAAATTACCCAACATCACAAGTGGGATCCCACCTTGTTCATTCATTTTTAGACATTAATGACATCCAGCCTGCTAAATGGGAAAGCTAAAATATAGACAGAACTTAGGCTTTCTATCTGATAGTTCCCAGAAGCATCCTGTTAGCGTGGCGAGTGATCATGCTGCCCAGAAAATTCAGCAAAACTGTAGTGTAGACCCAAAAAAGAATTGTTACAAGGGCTGCTGAATATAAGCCTCTTATAAGGCTTACTACCATAGGGCTCAAATGTTAGACTCCCTCTACATTTTTATTCAATTGATTCCTTAATTATGTTTATTGTGTCTCTGATTAAAAGAGGCAAAAAAGGTAAGCTTAGTGGACCTGTACCACCACACCCAGGAAAGCCACACTGAAAATCCAGCAGACCTGTAATCTTCTGCTCTGGCATGTAATCACTTAACTGTTGTCCAGCTGCTATAATTAAATTCACCTAATGGGGGAAGCTGTTTTATGTTGTTTCCTTAATTAATTACCTTCCTCGGGTTTCTTCAATATACTCTCAAGTGTAAAATGGGTCCAGAATTGGCTGGGACTTTCATTTGGCATAGTAAAACAACAGCAGGGCAAATGCTAAGATTATTGTGTGTGCTGAAACACACATACAAAAAACAACTTATTCACATATACGCACACCCTCTTCCCTCCCCATAATACTCTTTGAAGTCACTCAGAACCTTCGGAAATCATTTGGTGTCTATAAACTGTTGATTAGCATCAATGTCAGGCTGCAAATGTGTGCCGGCAGACATATCCGTCACCCATAGTAAGAATGACACTGGCTGAAACTCAAGGAAAAAGTGCATTAGCTTTCCAAGGCCTCCCACATTTAGAAAAAAAAGCATTTAACCAAGACAGCTGATTAACTCTTTCTCTCAGTGCTGGTTAGACTCTGATGCTACATAAGACAACTCAAGAGGCATTTCCACGGCTAGTAAAAGGAGATCAGAGAAGGTTTGCTCCCAGAAAGAGGAGGATGTCTGTGCATTTAAATGGGCTGACACCCTATTGCAACTTCTCTTTTGGGCTTCTAGAGCCATAAGAAAACACTGTAGAGTTTCTGCCACCTCCCCTGAGGCTTCAGACCACTGGGAGCTTACATCCTTTCTCTCCTGGGAAGGTCATTCCAGTGAAGGGGAGGGGAACATTCTGGACCCACCCATTGGCCAGCTTTATTCTGCTAAATATCAGAAAACACCCACTCCATGTCCCAATTGCCCTGGGACCATTGAACTACTCTGGACTAAATAAGGGATGGTGGATGCTTCATTGTTCCATCCCTTGGCTTCAGAGACAGCCCTGCTGCTTAGACCATGAGACTAGGGAGTGGCTTTTAAAAAGTAATGAAAATATTCATTTTAGTTCCTATTGAGGAAACTGAAGTCTAAGAATTATTTGTGTAAATGAAGTAATAATGAAAACTAATTATTGGGGGGCTGAGACTATTGGTATAACTCACTGTTCCTCAGAAGGACCCTCTCTGTGTAGAAGCAGCATTTTGCTCCATCGTTACATGTTGCACACGCCATACCTGAGAATAAATTCATTCCCAAATCAAGACAGAAAACACCAAATAAACGATATGTAATGCTCAGCACAGGACTTAATGTGATTTGGACAGTGCGTAGTCAACAAAGCCTTTCAGGGATGAAAGAAAGGCTAAAAACAGCACACTGGTGGCATAGTTGGTGACTGTTTCTCATTCAGTGCTCTGAAATAAGCCTGCCGTCAGGAGAGAGAGAGAGAGAGAGAGAGAGAGAGAGAGAGAGGAGTAATCATTCATAATAACCATGGATCTAAAGATTGTCATAAGGCAGAGATCAAAGGGGATTGGGTTAGTCTATTCAAAGTCTATTTACCACAGTTGTGTCCTTGCTTTGGTACACACTGTATGGCTTGGCGTTTCTAAAACAGTTATAAATTTAATCCTTGGCCAACAGCAACTACTGTATATAATACTGCTATGATCCATTGACTGACTTTATAGATTTCAGCTGCACGAACAACATCCACCAGTCAGTTTTCAGTTATATGTACTTTATTTCAGGCTTAATTGTGCAAGACTAGAACTCTGTGGGCACCAGCCTAAATGGATTCTGGATCCGAAACAGTCATGTAACCAGAACACAATTCACTTATGAGCACGCTGAAGAAGAGCATTTCACCATTCATTCCTTCTTCCAAGGACCACTGGATGACCTGTGATTTGATGAGAGGTGGGGAACTCTTCCCTCTTTATCACATTGCAGAAAATTGATGTCAAATAGGCCCTACTCACTGCATTAGGGGATAAGTAAAGGTGGGCAGAGATACAAAGAATATGCTTTACTAGGAGTCACTGACCAAACAAAGGAGTGAATTCTGCTCTGTGCAGGCATTCACCTGTTCACATATTGGGCTTGGATATGTAGTGAAGTGATTTGTGTGTATAGGCTGCACCCTCCCTACCACCCTCCAGACATGTTCTAGTCCATTGCCCACTGAATACAAGAGTCTGAAGGGGACTTTCTCATGGTCATCCAAATGGATTACAGATCTCCTGCAGTCAGGAAGCCTCACAAGGCAGGGTTCCCAATTATGGGGATTCTGTAGCTGCCTTCATCCAAAGGCTCTTACAGAGTTCTCATCAAACATTTGCACTTAGCTTTTCAGGGTCTACATAGGCAACCGTCAAGGTATGGCTTACAGGCACACCTGTGGCCCATACTCAATGTAGCCCTTCATATTTGCATTGAAGGCAATGGCTGAATGGAACTTTTGTCATCGTTAGAGCAAATGAGTTATTGCACAACTTCTGTCAGAATGTACTCCAGATAAAGGGCATATGGGTCAGCCAGACTTGCAACCCTTTTGCTTTTTTTGTTCTAATTTAAGCCAAGTTAAGACAACCATTCAAATCCATTATACAAATGGAACAATGGAACAAGTACTTACATCTTAATGTGATGCACTCAAACAATGGGGGTGCATATGAGATGAGGCTTCACCAACACATTCTTCTGCTTCCTTCACTGAACTTCATCACCATCTCTTGTTTTCCACTACATCTTAATTTGCAAAATTTCTTAAAGAGAAAAAAAAATGAAATGGTTGCAGAGTGCCTTCTGACTGCTGAGGTAATAACAAAATAATTTGAAATGGCCCATGACCAGACAAAAGGTCTGAGCTATTCCCTCTTAAGATGTTGACTTGTTTAGTGCTTTTTAAACATTTGTGTAACATATGAAGTCCACAAATGTACCACAAAAACAGGCACTGGTTTCTTGCACTGTAACATCTCCCAAACCAGTGGACTGGAAGATGCAAACAACAAAGGACACCCTAAAACTGAATCCTCTCTTCTAGTTTCCATCATCTCCTTTCAATAAAAAACAGTTTTAGCTATGTTTCTAGGCTTAATAGGAAGGTGCAAATTAAACAAAACTGTCTTTAAGTTGGGAGTGTCTCTTTTTTCACAAACAACCCTGACTGAGCAATTGGGACCATGATGCAATGAGTTCAGTTAGGTCAGTTCTTCTTAGCACCCCGATGCCTGACCACTTAGAACTTGGCTGACTGTGGAAGCCCCTGACAACTATCTCCATTGTAACACCAGATTCTTGTGTCAGTTTGGGGGCATATTAGCCAGAGTCTTCAAGACAGATGGAAGAGCCAGAAACATTTGAGGCTGAGGAGGATATTTGGAGGTAGAAAGAAGACTTGTCGTCCTGGTAGTTTTCTAAGTGTGTTCTTTCATGCGGACTAAAATTCCTCAAAAGTGCTGAATTAAGGAAAATTGTAATAGCTTATCGACTGTGGTGCAGTCAATGATCCATTCATTGCTGTGTCTTGGAGGCTTTTGGAGTGTGTAAAAGAATGTATTTGATTATTTTAAAAGTCAATAGAAACACATACAGATTGAAAAGCCAAGATAGTTCACTGAATTTGTATACAAATTATAACTTTAGTCTGGTATTTTTAAAAAAATCAGAACAAAACCAAAGCCTACAAAAATATGCTACAAGTATTGGCATTAAGCCAGCCAGTGAAGGAGAATGGAGGACATATAATTACACAATCATCATGTAACGAAAACTAGACATTCCCTGTTCTTCATTCGAAAGGAGCGACAGAACGATCTATCAGTTTCACTTTTTCATGCATTATTGTATTTCTCAATTTCAAGTTGTTTCCAAATTATCCTACAACAACAACAATAATAGGATTACTATGCCCTTCCTGTTGGAACACCCAAGCACTATACAGCTTGTCCAAGGGTACATAGCCTAGCTGTTATCCAGTGAAGCTCCCAACCTCCCAAAATCTGGGAAATATTCAGGTCACTAAGCTATCAAGCCTGTTTTAGAAACATACTGAAATGAAACTCTACCCTGTCTGTGCCTGACAAATTAATTAGGCACAGCTACCCCCATGATGGAGAACATAATGTTCCTGTTTATCGTCTAGTTATTGAAATTGAAAAGCTTTCCCAAAAAGAAAATGGTAACTGTAATTCAGCACCATAGCTGAATGCAGAAAGTTGCAAACATAGACATTTAAAACCTAAAACTCTTCTCTGGCTGGACATACAGATTTTTGAGCTTCAGTTGTTCCCAAATTACAAAATTCTTCATCCCATTTTTTCCCATCCCAAGCATGAAGTCATTCACCATTTTTAGTACATTCATATGCAAAACCAGCAGCTGTCCCAACCCTATTTATATGTTTGGTCGTGGCCCTTTAAAGAACACTGAAGAAATACATCCTAACCACCTAACCTGCATACAGATTTTTTTAAACTAAGTTACCATTGGACTTAACTGGAGGATCCTGAAGGAACAATCTGACATGCATTCCTTAGTTCCTTAATGAGCTTGCAGCTCCTGGACAGAGCTATGCCTAGTATCGCTGGTTTTGAATTTGTTTAGGAGAAAAGCTAAAGCAAAGTGGATCGAATTCGTTTATTTATTTCCTTATTGTTTTATTTAAAATATTTTAACCCTCTTTTTCTCCCCCCAAAAAGGATCCAAGGTGCCACGTACATAGTTAAAAACACAATATTAAAAGTTAAAAATGTACATTATTCCAGTATTTCAAAATATAGGTAATATAGGTAAAATAACAACAAAACAGATTTAACCACCCCCACCTCCTTTGGAGCTTAATATTTCTGCCCCCAGAAATCCTAACTTTTCCAAATTTCAAAGGGTCCTGTAAAGTGGCTTGGGGAAGCAAAGCCTGCCAGTCGCATGCCTGGGATCAGTAATTTACCACTGAATTTTATTTGAAAAAATTATTATTATTTTTAAAAACATTCAGAGGAAAATTACTGATCTCAGGCATGTGAATGGCAGGCTTTGCTTCCCCAAGCGATTTTAGGGGACCCTTTAAAATTTTTATCTCTGGGGGCAAAGATATTAAACTCCAAAGGAGGTATTTGTTGTTGTGTCGTTACAGTTGTGGCCGACTCTTTGTGACTCCATGTCCATGGAGTTTTTTTTTGCAGGAATACTGGAGTGGCTTGCCAGTTCCTACTCCAGGTGCCTACAGCCCCTGGTATTCCCTGGTGGTCGCCCATCCAAGTACCAGCCAGGCCTGACCCTGCTTAGCTTTCAAAATCAGATGTGCTTAGGGTATCTAGACAGCTTCCAAAGGAAGTGGGGGTAATTAATGGAAGGAGTGTGTCCGGCACGCTTTACCAATTATAAGGTTAATTGGCAGCTTCCCCTCAGCGCGCCAATCCACAATCCTTCAATTAATTTACCCCCCGCAGCCCCTTTGGAGCTCAATAACCCATTCCCTGTACCCCCACAATCTCTCCAAATTGGGGGTGCATCAAGAGCTTGAGGAAGCGCCATTGTAATATGCATGCTGCTAGCTGCCTGGGATCCCTATTTTCAAGCATATAATATTGCTGTTAGAAATATTTTTCTGGGGGGGGGCAACCCCTTTAAAGTTGAATAACTTGGCCCCCTGAACTCCAAAGCTCTCCAGATTTGGAGGGCTTAAAGGGGAGCGCCCAAGGAAGGTTCAGACCAAATTTGGGGCTTCTAGGACCCAGGGAGCTGTTTTACAGAGAAATGAATCAGTTCATTTTAAACTAAAAAAAACAGTGGTTCATTTTGTTATTAACAAAATGCTGCTTCCCAAGTTCGTTTCGTTTTGTTTCATTTCGTTACGTAACAAAGCAACAAATCAGCATTTCGTTTTTTGTTTGGTGCCCATCCCTAGTCCTGGTATATCGTAGATTTACCAGGACCGCAGGAGCAGGCGGGCGGCAGGGCAACGAGGTGGGCAGCACTGGGCCCAAGGCAAGCTCCATAAGCCCAGCGCAGGCCCACCGCATGGCCTGGAAGTCACTTCCGGTTCACTGGAAGCCACTTCTGGGTCCTGTACAGGTCCAGGAAGACAGCCAGAGGCCCATTCTGGGCAGTGCCAGGTTTGGGGTGAGCACAGGAGGCCCCACACAGGCCTGCCGGTCCCAGCCCAACCTGCAGATAAAGACATCTGGATATCACAGATGTTCCTTTCTCGTGGGAAAGGAAACCTAATCCCTGCGATAAATGTGGGCGTACTGCAGACAGACACACAGACACACAGACACACACACCATCCTAGGTCATCAGTCGCTAAAGAAAATAAAAGCATCCCAGAAGAGAAAGACAGGGCCAGCTTGGAGGGAGTTCCAGAGTCTGGGAGCACCGACAGAGAAGACCCTGTACTGTATCCCCATCAAGTGTACCTGTGAAGATGGAGGGACTGGGAGAAAGGCCTCCCATGGTGATCTTAACACCTGAGAGGGCTCAGAAATTCAATAAAACAACTATGCATCTTCATAATATTTATTTATTTGTATTCCATTCCAATCTAAAAGACAGCACGCGAGGTACCTCACAAAGGTTCTGAAAGAAATAAAAATGGGTAAAACCTATAGTTAGCAAAAAGCTTTACAAAATCATATAAACCTTCCCCATGAGAAAAACCATAAAAATCAAAGTATATTTTAAAGAAAACCATTAACATTGCTGAGGATACAGATTAAGAACAGAACAGCAGGGCAGGCTAAATGCCAAATTCCTCCCTGTATGCCCTTCGTTGCAGAAAGAAGATTAATGCCTCTCCATCCTTTACAACTATTCATTTTGTTGCTCTTTTTCTTGGTATTAAAAGAAAAATAGCAAGGAAACAATACAGTGAACAGATCTGCACTTGCTCAAAAGAGAGACAGAGAAGCAGACCTATCTCAAATCTTTAGAAATTCCTTAAGAATTAAAGTTCAAAGGATGTACAGCCAAGAAAAAGTTAAGGAACTATACATCTCTGGACACGGGATTATGTCCTTTGTTTCTCCCTGCATTCTACTGGGTTTCCTACACCATCTCTTCACTGCTACGTTAGAGTACATAGATTGTCATAGAAAATGCTCCCAGTTCTATTTCCTTTGAAGCAAAAGTAATAACTTTTCAATGGAGATATGCAAATAGCATGCTTCTTATTTTAGTAAGACAAAGTACTTTGGGAATTGAAAGGAATCAGGCTATAATATTATTCGTATTGCTTTAATAATATTTTCTTTACACTTGAAAAAAAATATATCCCCCCCAACACACACACACATATAGCATTTTCAAATCTATTCAACTCGTTCCTGGTTTTTGTCTTTTCAGCTAAAATGGAATGGATTTTATTTCCATGATATCCAAGCAGTTCAATAATATTTAATAACATACCCCCTGTACAATCCTTGCCCAATAATATTTGAAAAATATTCATGAGTTCAGAGCCTATTTTCATTTTTAAAAACTTTATTCAGGTATCTAAATTGAATTTTCAACAGCTGGAAAATTGACTGTTTCTCTGAATTATAGCTACGGTCATGGGAAAAAGGCATCAAACCTATTCCACCCCAAGAAGATTTGACTGGTGCTCAAAGTCTATAAACCACCGTTACAGGGCCAGGTGTCTCTAGAAGTTGTAGGCCACAGAAGGCAGAATGAGGAGAGAATATTACTGGCCATGCAAGCTAAGGGATTCTGGGAGTTATTATCCAAAATTGTAACTTTTTAAATTTTTAGCATAGTGTAAGATTATAATGTCCACTGATTGGCAGCCTAGTGACCATATTTTTCATCAACTGAAGTTTCTAGGGAATCTTTAAGGATGGCCCTATGTAGAACACATTGCAGTAGTTGAAACACAACATAACCAGGGCAGGGATAACTGTTGCCCATTTGTTTTGACTCAGGAATGAACACCGCTGAAGCACTAGGCAATAGGCATCATTGTACCAATGCTCTCTTTGCCACTGCTTGCACCTGGCAGTCCAGGGATTAGGTGGGATCAAGGAACACTTCCATCCTGTGCTGAATCCCAGTCCCCAAATCAGACCTGCTATTGACCAGTAGCATGTGTGTCTTCACCAGTATGTAGCCCTAAAAATTTGCAAACTACTGTTCTGGCAGATATCAGCAATTCAGTGTGGAGGTTTTTGAAGGTTAATGTCTCTTAATTGCCCATTTCAGACCAAACCACCCTAAAAGACTTTGCATTTCAATCAGCATAGCTTGCCACAACATATTGTCCCTGGGAATATCCTTTGGTCTCCAGAGTTGAATTGTTGATATGTGAAGAAGAGAGAAGGAACCCTGAAAGAAGTGACAGGTGATGTGAGACTCGGAAGGTCCCAGTTTTGACCTTATAAGTCCTGGTTCCATTATATCACTACTCTCATAAAGAAATACCAGTTTTTAAAAAGACCATCTGATTGTCCTTGCATGGCAGCTAGTTTTTTTCATCCATTTTCAGAATGGCTCAGCTTCCGTGGACATAATATGCTTCCAAAAAGATCCGACAGCTCTGAACAGCCTCTGCAAAGATTATGCAAGTTGCTGATGATCATTGCCTTCTTGTCCTGCTGGGGCATTTTGAAGATGAATGAGGGGTAAACTGCCCAGCTCTCTGCTCCATGAATCCATCACGGGATTTTAAAAGCACTCTATTGCCCACCCAGCCTATAATAAAGAGGCAAGGCACGTTCACTTGGGTTCAAAATGGCCACAATTTTATTGATAACATAATTAACTCTGCACTGTGTTTATTCTGCCAAGGGAACCTGGAATGTAGTGCAAGCAGGTACTGTGCTACATTGTATCATTCTCTTCTTTGAAATGGATTCAGGGAGATTCTCTTCTTGGAAGGATGCTGCCCACCTGTTCAGCATCCTCCCCATGTGGAATCTACTAGCCCAGGGCAGCCCACAGTTTCACCTACCATTGTCATCTTAACTTTGTTTAATCTTAATACCCCAGAGATGGCATTTAATTTGGCTTGGCTTGGCTGCTCAAATCACTTGGCTGCTCAAATGACATGACTGTGGCCACAGGCACCACTCTGTTTCTCACGTTCAGCAGTGGCCAGCAATGAGAAGAGCACAGCACATGGCCCATGCCTGGCAATCTGGCAATGGACTCACATAAAGGCACCACCACTGGCCGATCTGCTGGATGCCAGCCGGACCATATCCCATGGCAGCTGTCAAGGGCCTTAAGGGCAGGTTGCGTATGGCATACCTGAATCCCTGTAACTTCTTGCACTACCCGCCACAGAAAAGGGGCTACAGAGTATGCTCCTTTTACCCCACACAGCTGAACAACTTGACCACCAGGACCCCTTGCAGATTGCTCAAGAATCTCTCAAGCCCTAAGTCAGACAGGTGGATGCCATCCTCCCTATACAATTCAGGGTGGTGCTCCGTAATGCAACGGTGGTCAATAACTGACCCCAACCCATTTCAATGAACCTAGTGACTTCCCTATTGCCCCCCCTACAGGCATTGTCCACCCATCGGGGGTCATGGGCTGATATCCACTCTAATCGTGGAGCCAACACAGACCATACTAATCTAGCCCTAGAGTATCTATCAAGTTAGCAAGAACAATGAGAATCCCCGCCTCACCCAGCATTTGGGTCAAGTCGTTCCCACCAAGGTAGATCACCAAGGTGCCTGGAGGGACATCTGAAGAGCTATTGTATGCACAAATTGTGAACCATTCCACACACCCTTTCCATCCTCTCCACTCAAACATTGCCCACGGCCAACATCTCGGCCCCAACCTGTACGCTGTTCATAACTTGGCTGCTCAAATCACATGACTATGGCCACAGGCAGCCTGCAATGAGAAGAGCACAACATCCCATGCCTGGCAATCTGGCAATGGACTCACATAAAGACAGAACTTTGGGGACCTGCACTGCCCGATGTGCTGGATGCCAGTCGGAGCATATCCCATGGCAGCTGCCATGGAAGTGACTGCATTGTGAAATGAGTGGGCCCCAAACTGACATTCCTGTATCCCCAACCTGCAAAGGGCGAGGGATGTGATTCTCTCCAAAATTAGTACTGGGTCAAAGGGACTCCCATTCGCACATTAGAATAGGCAACCTTGCATGTCACCTCACAATTCTAGTCATTCTGGGTAAATCTGTGACACTCCGCACCAGCCCAAAACTACCAGCTGGCCCTTGGCGAACTGGTTGTTCTTTGATTTACAGAATATCAAAATTGTATGGACAGGCATTATTATTATTATTATTATTATTATTATTATTATTATTTATTATTATTATTATTATTATTATTATTATTATTGGGGCTCTCCTCTTGTCTTCCCTTTTCCTTTCTTGGGGGCCGTGGCAACCTCTGTCAGGTCTGGCTACTAATGAAAGAAAATTAAACTCAAGCCTAAACTCTATGGATCACAAACAAACTGAAACCTCCAAACCATAACACAAGTAAAATTACACACCCAAATAAGTGCCTGCAAAGGGTTGACTTGTTTGGTGGATGCAAGGCTAACCACCCCCTAAAATTTAAGCCCCAGACAGCGCTACCCCCCACACCCCAGAAACCACCCTACAAAGAGTGTATAGCTTCCCTCTCCTGCCCCTTCCCTCCCTACTTCAAGTACAGTAGTAAGAACTCAAAGGAATTAATTAAGAAAAGCACAATGCCCAAAATAATGGCTTTTCAGCCTCAAACCCTCAGCTTGGCTGATGCACAGGCCAGCTCCAGCAGCAGTAATGAGGCTCAAAGCTGAAAGTAATATCAAAGGCATGCGAGCTCATCTCCTGCTGAGCTCACAATGAAGAAGAAGGAAGAGCAATGGAGGAGCTGGGCTAAATAGCTTGCCATCCCCAACTTCCAGATCATGTTTTTAGCAGGAACTCTATGGTGCCAAGGATCCATCTGAGTGGGCAAAGAAGCCCCACCCACAAACCTTGTCTGAGTCAGGGCAGCCATTAGTTGCAGTCTGACATACTCCTGAACATATTGTGTTGCTGCAGCTGACATAGATTCGTGCAGGGCCAGCACTAGGTTTTTTGCGCCCTAGGTGAGGGGCGGGGGGGGGGTTGGGTGGCGGGCAGGCAGGCAGGCGGCGGGGCGGCGGGGGCGGCAACGGGCGGGTGGTGGCAACGGGGGCGGCGGGGTGGCAGGGGGCGGCGGATGATGGGGGACGGCGATGGGCGTGGGGGTGGGGGCAGCAGGCTGGCCAGCTCCCCCTCTCCATTTTGGCGCCCTAGGCAACTGCCTAGTTCACCTTAATGGACGCGCTGGCCCTGGATTCCTGGGTGTTATTTTGCACGTTCATTCCACAAGCGTCAGGAGAAATGTGGTCCTTATCTGGTGGGGTTCTTGCAAACTCAATTTAATCTTTATTGTGAAATCAGATAAGCAGCCAACAACTTAATATTCTATTCGAGACGTGCTGCATTTTCGTCACTAACTTCATTTGTCTCTGGCATTATTTTGTTGCTTTATTTGACCCCCTCCTCTTTTTGCAGAAATGTGTGTGTGTGTTGGGCTGTGTGTTGCTGTGTGTGTGTGTTTCTGCCAAAAGCAGAGGTATCAAAAACAGCAACAAATATATATATCTAGTCTTTAAGGTGACATGTTTTTGTCTTTTTCCTTTAATTTTCTATTTTAGATAGATAGATAGATAGATAGATAGATAGATAGATAGATAGATAGATAGATAGATAGATAGATAGATAGATAGATAGATAGATAGATGATATCACAAACTTGGCTTCCCTTTTCATCTTTCTTCTCCCTGGATCAAAACCAATTGCTCTCTACCTGTTGTTCTCTAGATCTGCGATTTTCAACCTTTCTTTTACCTGGGCCACAAACACAATATGAAAGAAATATTGGCTGAATCAGGAGTGTACACATCTCATAATGAACCTTGCAAGGTGGTGTGGGAAGTATTGTTCCCAGCCTGTGCCCCGCTCCAACTGTGCCAGACCCCCCAAGTGGGCCATATGGCCTTTCTTGAGAATGGCTCCACTAAATGCGTTTATTGTAGCTCCCACATCTCCAGACAGGGCCACACAAGTCTGAAATGGTAAGAATTAAAGTCTGGGGAATGCTACAATTTGCGAAGCTAGGTATGCTACAATTTGCGAAGCTGTTTGGGCTGCAAAAAAAAATATTTTTTTTTTGCGCTTAAGGATACCACCCTCTGTGGCAAAAGGCTTTCAACAGGTAGAAAAATCTCACCAAATGATTTCTGTGAAGAGTATGGTTCTCAGAATGAAGGCTGAATATGAAAACACTGCAATTTCATTTGCAATAGAAACGTTCCTTCTCTCTCGGACTGAATATAAATCACCTAGCATTTTCTAATCCATGAATTCACATCATTTCGAAGATGTATGATCCATTAGGAAGGCCGTTTCAATTTCCCTAGTCCTTGCAAGATTTTTAATGTATAGCTAGCAGAAAATGCATTTGTTTTGCATGCTTTTCATAGCAATGCTATTATTTATTGATAAGCTTTTCCCAAGCTTCCCCGCCCCAATTCTCCTTTTATAAAGATACTGTTGGCTGTGTTCCCTTTGCCGGCACAGAAGTGGTAAAGTGGTGAGCAAAGCACAGAAGCAGAAGAAACAAAAAGTGGCCCAAATCACATAAGAGGAAAGAAGGCCCTAGCATGAAAAACAGTTGAATGTTCAAATATTAAGGGAGTACAGAATGTAGTATATTCAAAAGGAGTCATTTATGTGACGAGCAATGACTGTGTATGTGTGCATGTGTGTCATCTATCTTGTCATTATGAGGGGCTTTTTTAGGATGAGGGAAAAGACACTCAATCAATGTTAGAATAAATGCACAGTTTTAGCCTTTGGCTTCTTGTTTAAGGATTCTTAGAACATCCAGACCCCTGCCAGCCCATGAGAATTGACAACACTGAGATAATCCAGGGTAACTGCTCTCAGTGAATTTAAGTCGAGCTTGGGAAATTTCCTTTCCAGATTACAGCCTCCATAATTAGACGATCTTGGGATCTGTATGCTTAAAACATCACTTTTCTACATGTCTGTGAAGATTCTCAGTCATCCAGGTGAGTTTATCTGGAAGTTGAGTCATGGCTACTGGACTTCTTTTTTGAGAGATAGAAACGTTTCGCTGTTCATCCAAACAGCTTCATCGGTCCGATGAAGCTGTTTGGATGAACAGCGAAACGTCTCTATCTCTCAAAAAAAGAAGTCCAGTAGCCATGACTCAACTTCCACATCACTTTTCTATGTTCTGAGAGGCAGTCTCTTCAGACTATAAAATAAAACTCCAAAGAGGGACTCTACTGTTTTGATTGTTACTCTGTGTTAAAACCAAAGGAGAATTTTGTTTGGTTGACATCTTGAAAATAAATTTGTACTCCCCAGATTAATGAGCAAGCTGGAATGCTGTTTGTCTTTAGTATTCACACTTCACAAAGCAAAAAAAAAAATGCATTGCAAACATAAAGAAACATATTAGAGCAAAATAAGAAACAAAAAAGATTTTAATGAAACACGCAAAACATATTATGGACAGAACATGCACAAAACATATTATGAAAAAGCCTTGCAAACATATGTCATTTGGGAGAAGTGGAATACCATGAGGTATATATTTGGAATACACGTGTAGAAGGGCTTGTGATGAGGACATGGGACTGAATGCACTTAAGATGCAGCCTCATGGCACAGAGGTTAAATTGGGGTACCACAGTCACAGCTTTGTTCATAACCTGAGTTTGATAGAAATGATCTCAGGTAGCTAGATCAAAGTTGACTCAGCCTTCCATCCTTCTGAAATCAGCTCACTGCATAGCCTGCACAGTATGTCCATCCCACTCTGTATTGGTGATAAATTTGCCCTAAGCAACCATATTACTGAAAGACGGATCAAACCAATGTTGGATAGCACTGTCCCCAATGTGTAACTTCTAACCCCTTCTCTTTTTAAAATAACCATTTTATAAATGCAGTTTTCCTTTGGGCCAAATTGGAATCATGTATTTGGGCCCGAAGTCAGATACAGTGTCATTTGCAGATTTAGGTTTTCAAAATCCCAAAGCAACTTGTACTTTGCTCTCAAAGCTTTTGTGCTAATTCCAAATGGCACATTCAACACTTGGATGGTAGATTCTTCCCAGATCAGTCATACATGGTCAAGGAATGCACTACAGTAAGGCCCCCGTATCCACTGATTCGCCATCTGCAGATTCTGCTATCCATGGATGGTGATCAGCGGTGCAAGGGCCCGCAAAATTGGGGGCTGAGGAAGAGGAAGCTTCAAGGCTCCAGAATTCCCGCCTACCTGTAACATCAGCAGCATCAACAGGAAGGAGGCCACGTGGCTCTGGAGCTCCTGCCTGCCCACCCATCCACCCACTTGCTCGCTCCAAAGATCCTCGGTAGCAGCTCCCACCCACCCGCTCTGAAGATCCTCAGTGGTGGTGAAGGAGGAGCGTCCACCTGCCTGGAAGCTTGGTAGCGGTGGCAGTGAAGGACAAGTGCCCACCCACAAGCTCAGTGGAGGTGGCGGCAGCGATGGAGTAGCGCCTGCTCACCTGCCGGCAGTGGAGGAGGCAATGGAGGAGGCACCCACCCACCTAGCAGCAAGCTCAGCAGTGGCAAATGAGTGCCCACCTACCAGCTCGGTGGCAGCAGCAGCAGAGGAGTGCCCGCCTGCCTGCCTGCAAGCGGAGGTGGCAGCATTGATGGAGGAGCGCCCACTCGCCTGGCAGTGGTGGCAGCAGTGGAGGAGGGGGCAGCCACACAGCCTGGGACAACCCACCCACCCTCATGGTTGGCAGAGGTAATGGAGGTGGCATGGCACCATGGCAAGGTTCCCTGGTTTGCAGGTGGGCTCTCCCACGTCTTTCACTCCTGGCACCCTCAGAGGAGAGTGGTCACTCTTATCCATGGATTTCATTATAAGCGGGGCGGCCAGGAACCGATCCCCCGCAGATATGAGGGTCCTATTGTATTCTTTTAAGCAGTGTTCTGTGCTTGAGCTCACGGGCTACATGGTGAGATCATAAAATAAATAGTTGAGGACTTCTGCATTCTTGAAATGGGAGGTGGATTTAAAACACAACAAAAACAAATAAGAACTTTGAGAGGGCAACTGAAATTGTATTGGAAACACATGGTATTTCTTTGACCTTAATAATAAATCAAGCTAAGAAGACTGTTTGGGTTGCTCTGTCATGGATGAAGTCCTAAACGAATGTGTAAGTCTCATTTAAACTCAAATACATGGCAGGAAATTTCAACCCAGGACCAGCATTTTATTAGAGATTTCTGTGCATGTAATCAGAATTGTGTGAGCTGTTGTGGTCTTTGAGAAGAACTCAGAAATTCACATCTAGGACAGGGCTGCATAAATGGAATTGCACAGCAAGGATTGTTGCAAACGCAGATGCTTTTTCTAAGAGACCCCGCCCTGTTGTGCAATGCACGCTGAAGGCCTGAAATTCACATTATGTGTTCAGATGGATAATCAGTTCAACAATGGATTGTACCATAGAGTGGTCCACTGTAAGTTGTTTGTAATGCCATATAAACCGTGTGATTGGCAAACATGATGCTGGCCAAGGTCCTTAATGACTTTAAAGTCTTTAAAACATTGACCAGGCATTTGCACAGAGAGCTCCATTCTAGTAGAGACTCAGCGAAAGACAGTGAAATCGTATGCAGGAAGAACACCTAATCAGGCAGCATCTGGAACTGATTGGATGCAGTGATGCTGATCAATCTGAGCTTGTGCTCCACAGTAAATAAAGATTCATGGCTGGTATCCAAGGTGAAAGTTTCCCAAATGCCTTCTGCAGTACTAAAACACAGAACAGCAGGCCAGCACAAGCTACTTTAACTGTCAGAGGGATATCTATAGCAAACAATATCCTGCAATAGAGAACAGGGATAAATATTCTCTCTAACTCTGCATTATGCCCGTTACCATCCCATTCAACTTGTCCACAGATATATCTCGGATTTCTGGCTTGTCCTCTATCTCTGGACCCATGACAGCAGAAGCATTTCATACATTGCACTGCTCTTCCACTCAGCTTTTCATCCCAGGCCAGTGAGCAGATTGGCTTTGCACTGCTATGTCACATCTGAATTATAGTGCCCAGAGGACTGGATGGGCTCACGAGTCATGATATTATACTGGAGTAGCCAGCACTGTGGCACAAAAGACTGGAGCCCAAACAGCTCTCCTCCTGTCTAGTGCTCTCCAGTGTCATAGGAGCACTAAATCTACTCCAAGTTTTAATGTGAACTATAAAGAAGCTGTCGACGGTGCTGAAACTATATGAGCAAAAGGACCCAATAGCTTGGGTAGACCCCACAATATTCCAATTAAGACTCGACACCAACTCCAAATGTAACAGCTGGGGCGTGGGTGGTAGCTCAGTTAACAGCAAGGAACCAAGACCAGGGTATTACCAAAAGCCAGATGGGGGTTGACACCAAGGGCATGGTTAGCCAATCTGCGTTCAAGGTACACAAAGAGACAGAGATGATTGTCAGCCAGTCCAGGTTCCAAATTCATGAATAATAGTCAGCCAGTCCACGTCCAAGATCCACCAAAAACAGTCCAACAGGGAGAGTGATGCCATCAAGAAAGACTGACAGAGTCCCAGAGAGGTCCAAGGTAAGCAGACAAAAGCTTCATGAGTCCAGAGGTCTCGCATTGCTGAGACAAGAAACAGGGAGCGCTGGCAGCTAGCTTCATGCCAGTAGCAGGATCACCAGCTGCACTCACTGATTGCTTCAGCCTGAGAGAGGCCTGACTCTGCAAGGAGACGCTACATTTGCTGAGTCATACGGCCCCAATCCTGACACGAAAATTGGAAACACCATCATCTAGTGCCATCATCCATAGCGGACGTTGCCACCTGTACCCTTACAAACTCAGAGAACATCATGTTGAGGAAAACTGTTTTAAACTCATCCATCTTTTTTATTTGTGTGTGTGTGTGTGTGTGTGTGTGTGTGTGTGTGTGTGTGTGTGTGTGTGTGTGTGTGTGTGTGTGTGTGTGTGTGTGTGTGTGCTTGTGCGCGTGCGCGTGTGTGTGCGTGCGCGTATGCGCGCATGCATACATGCATGTGTGTGTGTGTGTGTGAGAGAGAGAGGGGGGTATGAAAATGTTGATCTTAACTCTGTATAGAGCACCACAGAAGCCAAATTGGATCATTTAGGTCATTGACTGCAGAACACATAAACCTGCAACAGAGGCTTGAATACTGTTGCTAAGCATAGTACGTTGCAACTCGAGTAGACCAATTAAATCAATGAGGATTTGGTAAGTCAGCTCCTCTGTAAGTTCATTTGATTAGTGGGCCCACCTCAGGTGCAACGTAATATGCCAAGCAATAGGATTTCAGTCAGAATGTGGTACTTATTGATTTTATTTCAGACGGCATAAAAGAATGCTGCATTCCTGCTTGTTTTTTTAATTTCAGTGTATGTGCTGATTCTTCTTGCTGGGAAATCCTTGTGAGGTCCAGCAGCCGAAACCTGTAGACAGTTTAACTGTGACATGTCATGTTACCAGGGCTGAACCATAAAGAGGCTAGTCTGCATTGCACCTTGGAATGTGGTATGTTTAACCCAGATTTCAGCAGACAAACATGCTAATTTCTGGTCCAGTTAAGATACACTGAGGGGCTAAGCTGTTATTGAGGTTAACCTGAGTTATAGGTGTTTGGTATCACTAATAACCATGCCTCCATCTTACGGAACTGTGGGATTTGTAGTTCAATAAGATACTCCATGGATGTGGGGTTATGAAGGGTTGGTCAAAACTGTAGCAACACAAGAAGAAGAAGAAGAAGAAGAAGAAGAAGAAGAAGAAGAAGAAGAAGAAGAAGAAGAAGAAGAAGAAGAAGATGAAGATGATGATGATGATACTTCCAAATGGTATCTACCTGTATACTGCACCTGTTTCTCAACATTTCTCCTCTCTTACAGGGGGAAGATGTAACAGCAGAGAAAGGATGGTCAGCAAAATAGTGCAATAAACTTTACTTTACTTATTTATTTATATACCACTCCATCTAGCTACATGGCTACTCTGGACAGTTTACAAGCTGAACAGAAATCAAACCATAAGCAGTAAAATACAATATAATATATAACAACAGCATAGAACAGGAGCAAGATGGGCTACAGATAAAAGCAAATAAATATATATTAACAATCATTAGAACAGATTAATATCCAGGGAAAGCCTTTTTAAATAGCCACAACTTTAGATTCTTCTTAAAGACTGCGAGGGAAGGTGCTGGACAGATCTCAGGAGGAAGTTGGTTCCAGAGCCAAGGGGCCGCCACCAAGAAAGCTCAATTTCTCATCAAAGATTTACGGGCTTTCACTGATAAAGCAAATCTAGCCACCCATTTTTATTCACTCAATCTTTATGGAAGGTTTCTCATTTTTTTCCACTGCTGCTATTATATGCCCTCCTAGCTGCCTTCACTTCAGTTCCTTCACAATTCCAAGACAGGATTAGATTTGTCCCTCCAAACAGCCCAGTCAGGCGTAGATCTGACTACTCAGGTTTATATTCCATATTTATATAAGTTTATATCCATGGGAAATTTGATTTGGACTGTGGCAAAGGGTTTTAGGTGCCCGTTTCTCTAAGCTGAGCTGTAGGAAGGCAATTTGGTGCCAGGTCACAATGAATTCACCAAGTTTTCATAGCAGCCTCCTGTTGGGAGCAGGCATTGCACCAGCGATGATGATATCTTTCCTCAGTTCATTGCTTAAATATTTGTGTTAAACAAATATGTACTCCGCCTATGAGGAGTTAATGAGCTGCAATTCCCTCTTTTCTCCAACTCTGCTCATTTTTCCTTTACTTTTGGGCTGTTCGGTTTTGGAAATCACAAAAATAAAGGCTAACATAAGAAAGGCACAGGGGTAGGTTGCAGAGAAGAGAGCTACAGTGCAGTGTTTCTTGCTTGTACAGCCAGGGGAAACAAGACATAGGCAGTACGGCACCTCTTAGTCATTATGCTAGCTACTCGGGAGTCTCTATTCTAGCAGCAGTTACCTTGTGTGTGTGTGTGTGTGTGTGTTTTGTGTCGTTACAGTCGTGACCAACTCTTCGTGACCCCATGACCATGGAGTTTTCTTGGCAGGAATACTGGAGTGGTTTGCCAGTTCCTACCCCAGGCGCCTACAGCACCTGGTATTCCCTGGTGTTCTCCCATCCAAGTACTAACCAGGGCCGACCCTGCTTAGCTTCCGAAATCGGGCGAGATCGGATGTGCTTAGGGCATCTAGGCAGCTCTCATTACAACAGAAAAAAGATGGGTGGGTCACAAAAAGCCCTGTGCTTCATACACAAGTAATTGCAATAGAGGTCGAGATGGTTGTTTTTTATCAAACTGTTTCTTTACAGGTGCTAAAACAGAAGCTTGCTCAAAATCGGTCTTGAGTCTTTCTCATTTTGGCCTTCTCAAATTTCAGTATCATTTCCCACGAGACCTTGGGGCATTTACTGTTTGGACAACGACTCCCAAATTTTTTCAGCAAAGGTGACCCTGAACTGGGAGATGCTGTGGATTGTAGAGGACCCCTCTAAACATTTCTAAGCTCTGCCTCTCACCAAGACTGCATTGATCCTGCTTTTAGTGTCCCCTTCCCTTTGCTCCAAAACAGTTCACGAAATTATAGGCCTGACCTGAATCCAATAGTCCACAATCAGGCATAGCTTCAGCCACCTCTATCCTTCTCTTGTTGGCATTATTATCTACTAATACTTGTATAGTGTGACACAGGACACCTCTTCGCTCTTTATGGAGCCTCATGATCTAGAGAAAATAGGCAGTGACCCTTTATTTTGGTATTGATTATTGCATAGAGAACACAAAGCAAGGATGAGAGAGAGAAAGAGAGAAATTACTGTAGTTTTGGGCCACTTCTATAAATTTATGTGGTTTCTCATTCAACTCCATTGATTTTTATTACATTGTTAGATTTTGATCTCTGCTGTAAACTGAAATTTATTTATTACTACAGGACTAAGCATCTCTCGCTGCCTTCAGTTGATTTTACTCATACAAAATGTACATACAGGGCCAGCCTTAAGGGAGGGAGCACCTGATCCCAGTTTGTTGTTTTGGGAGGCACTGGTTTGGTATTTGTTGAGGGGTTGCTGTGCCTGAAGTAGAGTTCCCAGGTCAGGAGTATCATTTCCCTTGAGATTGGAGTCTGGGGGGGGTTCTTATATTGTTACCAGAGGTGTGGGTGTGAACTGGTGGCATCATACGAGCCTTGTGACATCTCAGAATAAAGGCAGGCAAGTTTTGGGAGTGAGGCAGAACTGTTTAGGGAAAGAGCCAGGGCGGGAATCTGTGTAAATGGGCGTAATTTCCATGGGAAAAAGGCTCACTCCAGGTAATATGGTGTCTATGTAAAAACCAGTGAACCAGATAATATCCTACTGCAGGGGCTCCCAGAGAGCTCATCAGCCCACAGGAACCTTTTCTCTATATCCTGTTGGGAGTTGTGCAACATAATACGCATACATTATGGATTATGGTTGCCAAGTTCCATTCCCTGAAATTTCATACCGGGGGAAAAACCCCTCTGTGACCACTGTGACATACATGGGCATATTGTGTGCATGAGAGATTGAGACAGACAATACAGATCTACGACACTCCCTTCCTAACAAATATGTGTATTAGAGATGAGCAAGAACTGCAGTTCAGCGGATTGTGCAAATTCAGCCCTCTGGTTGCGCAGCTGTTTGACAGGCATTCTGGCTCCTCTGGTCAGCACTCAAAGGCAGCAACATGACTTCCCATCCTTGCCTCCTCTGGTGGGCAAGTACTCATGGGTGAGAAGTCACCTGCCAGAGGAGGTTAGCTGGGAAGCTAGGGCACCTGTGCAACAGCTGTGCTTCCAGAGGGCCAACCTGGCACCAAATGCTGAACTGGTGAATTTGTGCCCATCTCTAAACTGCATAACAAGCACAAAAAGGCCTTCCCAAAGAGCAATGTTTGGAGGTGGAAAACAGATTACAGCCTGCACATAGGGTGGAGGTCATGCGAGTGGGTGTACTTGGTATCTGCAATTTGGGAGCCCCTCTATCCTTTGGAGGGGGTGCTGAGGTGCACAGTCTGGGCACAATGCTGGATCCACAGTGGAATCACAGATAATGTCTGTGGTCTGCTCTGCCAATGTTTCCCTTAGGCCAGGCATGCCCAAACTTTGGCCCTCCAGATGTTTTGGACCGCAACTCCCACAGTCCTTTGCCATTGGCAATCTAAGCTTAGAATTCTGGGAGTTGTGGTCCAAAACATCAGGAGGGCCAAAGTTTGGCCATGCCTGCCTTAGGCAGATTGTCCATCTGCGCCCCTACCTTGACACCAGCTCCCTCACTGCACTGGTCCATGCATCGGTACAATCAAGAATCGACTACTGTAATGCTTTCTACGTTGGGCTACCCATGAAACTAATACAGAAACTTCAGCAGGTCCAGAATGCAGTGGCCAGACTGCTGAGAGGATAAACCACATTCAAGCATATTTCTCCTATGCTGACCACATTGCACTGGTACCCTGTTCATTTCTGTGCCAGCTTCAAGATGACCACCTGGAAGTTGAGTCATGGCAACTGGACTTCTTTTTCTTGAGAAATAGAAACGTTTCGCTGCTCATCCAAAGAGCTTCAGCAGTCTGAATACAACTAGTTGTGAGTCCTCCATCTTATAGTCCGCTTTGTCCTCTTGTCGCCCTGGTCTGAAATAGGCTCATAAGATGAACAATGGCCTGAATAGTATCTACTACTTATCAGGCTGTGCTTTCAATAATACCCAGACAAATCAAAAAAGCCTTCACCACCAAAGCCATAGCTAACGACCCATACTTTATGGGTTTCAGCACCTTAGGCCATTGTTCACCTTAAAGCTTTTCAGGGTTTTCCAGTCTGAGACCATTTTCTTCAATAAAAAATAAGTGGAACATTACCAGTTACTATAGTTAAAATGCCTGAACCGATTTACATTTCCTATTTGAGCCTTTTCACACAACCCCTAAGATCGGCTGGCCACTTAAATTCGGACCAGAGATCTTGGGGGTTCGTTGCTCTTCCTGTGTTCCCACCCCCTCCGCAGTCCTGGCTGCTGTCTGTGTGAGGGGAGGGAGAAAAAAAGAAAGAAAAGAATGCCGGCTTACCTCCATTCTGCCGGTCTCGCTCTGTTCCTGGCAGCATTCAGATCTCTTAAAGGGGCGGGGGGCAAAACAACAACAAACAGAAGCGAGGAGAGCCCGGCACTCTCTACGTTACATCCGCAGCAGGGATTTTCAACCCCGGAGAGCAGGTACCTGAAAAGTGCGCTGGGACGCGCTTAGGTGGGCGTGGTCGCACTTATTTTTCTGTAAATTCTGGAGCTGGTGGGGAAACAATTTTAAGCTCGGGAGCTGAGAGCCATTTGCCCTGGAGTTTAGGGGTCGTGTGAAGAGGCCCTTTCTTGTCTGCACTACCTAGACTAATGAAGAGCTCTGGAGAACACTACATCTTGCACACTCTTGGGGAATTTCAGATGATCCTGATTAAGATAATGCTACACTAAAGTTTGGTTGTTTTGTTTTGTTTTGTTTTGAACTTGATTCACATTGGCCAACACCACTACACTCATATCTAGGCACTACAAATACCAAACACTATGAGCTAAATCAAATCATTAGTATCCAGTAAGTAAATCAATTGAATGAATAGGATTTGTTAAATCAACACTTATGTAAATCTGTTGAGTCAATAAATCTACTCTAAATAAGACTAAAGAAAGGCATGAACCACTGATTTGGTGGTTCTTGCCAGTTCATTTATCGTCTAAACATGTGTTTGGCGCTTCAAAGTTCCACCTCCTCTGGCATTTGCCCACTTAGAGGCGGTGGTCTGGCTTCTCTGAGTGGGTGCCTGGGAGTGGAAGTGAGGCTTTGAAGCACAAAACACCTGTTTGATCAGTAAGCAAACTGGCACAAACCACTGAATGGGCAGTTCATGCCCACCTCTAGTTTAAACTAACAAATACATTTAGACCTGTTGAGTAGAGATGGGCATGAAACAGAAAAATGGCGTTTCAGTTTTTCGTTTGTCGTTGAAAGGAATTTTTGAAAAATTTTGTTACCGCTTTTCGTTTTTTCGTTTGTTGTTTCTACCCGCTTTTTGTGCGATTTTTAAAGCATTTCCGTGCACAGGCATCCAGACCAGAGGGAAAACACTAAAAAAAATGGATGCTGGCAGAGACACAGTATAGACTAGGTATGCAGGGAGGCTGCAAAGGCAGCGGCGGGCGTTGCCCAGGGTGCAAGGCAGCCGCAGAGTGACTGCACTGCGGACAGGGGAGGGTACTCACTGAGAGGTACGCAGCACGCACGCACACAGGGAGGCTGCAGGACTGAAGCTAGAGTCGCAGAGACAGCAATCCCACCCTAACTCCCACCAGAGACTGCAAGGAGGACGGGGGCTGCCAGAGCTTTTTATGCCCTCTGTGGCTGCCAGACCTGCCCACCCAGTCTGCAACCTGGGCATGCTATTGGTTGAACATGATCCCATCACATGGCTTGCCTCCATTTTGTGGCTGGTGGTGACATCCATTTTAAAGGGAAAAGAAAAATACATCGTGATGGGAGAAGGCAAAAACAAACGTTTTAAGGACCCCAACCCCCCTGGTAGGTATTATCAGACAATATAAATAATTATCGCTGTGTTTTTATGTATGTCCAGGGTTTTTTTTAACATTTAAAACAGCTCATTTCATTGCACATCGCCATTAACGGAAATGAAACGTAACGACCACAATTTTCGTGGTTCTGTTCGTTTTGATGCATTTTCATCACAATTTTCGTTTGTTGTTTCGTTACGTAACAGAAATGACAAACGGTAACGGAAACGGAAAATGTTTGTTCCGTGCCCATCTCTACTGTTGAGATCAATATTTTAATATGTTTCAGCCATGTAAACTCCATGGGGGAAATAAAACTATTAAAACTACTCCTTAAATATATCAATTACCTTGAAAGCCTATTAAGGTCACTACAAGTCAGTTCTGACTTGAGAACTCATAATTGTCTAACAACAAATAAAGATTGCAACCTTACTTGAAATTTTCTGGATTTGCTTGATTTTTTCCCTCTCAGTGCCATCTAGTTTCTATGAAAAAAACCTGCAATTTGAAACTTGATATATAATTTTTAATTAGACTCTGTTCAGCAGAGGCGGTTTAGATAATGATTTTCAAATGGGGAGTGCACAAGCAATACAAAACAAATAGAGGTGGGGGGGAGCTCTGTTTTTGCTATCCTTCCCTGTTTTGCATTTAAATCTTTGAAATGTAGTGGTGCAGCAACAACATAAATATAGTGGAAAACTTAAAAAAAGGGACTCTGGCAGGCATTTCATGTTAAGTAGTCTTTGGAACAGAACATCCATGCAGCCAATGTGTCTTTAATTTGTGCATGATTATGAAAGCAGGCATCTATTTGTGCATGAACAATGCAAGCTTATTATAATTGTCAATGTGTCCTTTTGGAAGATAAATGTAAATGTCAGCTAGAGGAAGTGTTTCTGAAACTCAGCTCCCTCTAAAGAATGCTGTGGAAAAACAGGAACTTCCCATCAAATCTATGTACTCACCAGCTCCAGGGTCTAAGAGAGGGAACAAAGGCATGAGGTTGTCAAGACAACCCAAGGGACCTGACATATTACGCTGAATTTTTTAGCTTTGCAAAATCAGTGGGCAATATGAATCCATCCATTTATTCATTATAGAGATAGTCCAACATATACGTTACTGCCTCAGGCAGAGCAGGAAAAGTGTGTCTCTCCCCTTCTGGTAACTCAAGATATATAGAACCCAAAGCTGGTCTACTTATTTTGGTACCTTAGCTGGCAAATTCAACAAAGGCCTACTTCCATCTCTGGCAGTTTATAGAAATAAATGAAACAGTCATGATGGTCCAATGAGTTAGGCATCTGGCTATGTACTTGGAAGTTGGGAGTTCATTTCCCCACTGAGACTCCTTGGAGAAGAACTACCCTGTGTAGCCTTGGGCAAGCTTCACAGTCTTGAGGTGCTCTTAGAGAAAGGGAATGGAAAACCATTCAAGAGTATTCCATCCCTAGATATCCTTGGCACCAAAAAGTCAGAAACAATGTTACCGCATGCAATTCTCATTACTCTTCTCATTACTCTCTCATTACTCTCTCATTACTCTCATACAACTCTCATTACTCTTCTCATTACTCTTTGTGACCTCATGGACCAGAGCTCGCCAGGCCTTCCTATCTTCCACTGCCTCCCGGAGTTTAGTCAAATCCATATTGGTTGCATTGATGACACCATCCAACCATCTCATTCTCTGCAGTCCCCTTTTCCTTTTCCCTTCAATCTTTCCCAACATCAGGGAGTTTTCCAAGGACTCCTCTCTCCTCATGAGGTAACCAAAGTACTGGAGCCTCAGCTTCAAATTCTGTCCTTCCAGTGAACATTTGGGGTTGATTTCTTTCAGGATGGATAGGTTTGATCTCCTTGCAGTCCAGGGGACTCTCAAGACTCTCCTCCAGCACTCTATTAAATATAATATAACTAAAAACACACAGGAACTGTCTTTTCATGATGCCTTCAAATTAGCTACCTCAGGTTGTCACCTCAGCCTGCCTAATGGAAAAGCTGGTTGTGATTAACTGCTTGGAGGGAATACCACATGACCAGATGGCAGGAAAGTGCCACAGGCAGTGCTCTCAGGACTAGCTTGCCAGTAGATTAATCCTTGGCCTTCTGTATCTGGTATGAATGCCTGTAAGGAAGTTTTCTACACACAATACTACAATGCCCGTCAGGATTATATTTTGTTAATAACAGGGCTGGGACCGTAACAATTATTGGATGGAATCCCTTTCATGTGACTGATACATAAAGAGTATTACAGCACTGTATTATAGTGTGTAAAGCCCATGATGAGATAAACTAAGTGGCAACTGTCTTGGATAAACCTTTGTTTCTCAGCCTAATCTTCTTCCTCACCATTGATCTAAACCATTCCTCAGAGAAAGGGACAGAATACAAATGGACTCAGTACAGCACAATTAATTTTACTGGGTAGGATCAATACTCAGTTGTATTTTTGTTCAATTGAAATCCACAAGTCTCACCTTAAGTATTGTTGATTTTAATAGGAGCAAAATCATCTGATGCTGAAAGCTGGCTGAAGGTGAGCATAGTCCCAATTCACTGAGCAGCAAGCTACAAAAGGGAGTGGGGAATTGCCAGGTGCAATCCATTATAAAATAGGTGGTGTGTTGTATATAGCAGTGATGGCGAACCTATGGCACGGATGCCAAAGGTGGCACTCGGAGCCCTTTCTGTGGGCACCCAACATTGCCCCTTCACAGCCACCTGTATGCAGGTTAAATTACTGTATTGGCACTTTGCAAAAAAATTAGTGGGTTTTGAATTGCAGTTTGGGCACTCGGTCTCTAAAAAAGTTCACCATCACTGGTATATATGTTTTACCCCACAGGGATGGATTTCTTCACCAGGTGGTTGACAACCCATGTCTGTGGTGTAAACTGTCCAGCTTGTCTTGCTGGAGCAATTATGATGATGGCCAAACCACCCCTTCTTCCAAGGATTTTCACCAAAGTTGACCATGACCACTTAATAACAATATTACTTGGCTGCCCTGTGGAACCAACAGAAGATCATATGAGAATCAGATCAGATAGTATCTGTAGCAGATTCCTAAATCTGGAAAAAAGCAAAGCAAAGTGTTCTGCTTACATATCGCCCCATAGCGCTTAAGCACTCTCTGGGCGGCTTACAATTTAATTTTGCAGGCTACAAATCCCCCCACAGCATGCTGGATACTCATTTTACTGACCTCAGAAGGATGGAAGGCTGAGTCAGCCATTAGCTAGCTACCTGATATTGAACCACAAGTTGTGAGCACAGTTTAACCATTGCACCACGAGGCTCCTAATTTCCCATCCCATGCAATCAGAAGGTTCTAGGCTGGCTTTTTCTGAAGAGTGTTTACAGGAACATAGTAGTATATTAGTAAAATCCATAGGTGTAGCACATGCTAGAATGACATCTTGCAAATACACTTAGGATACTCCTCCCCCACAGACACGCATGTTTTATCTTGAACCACAGACTGGCAAAGTTGCCTTCCTATATCTTAACTCCTTCACCGTAAAGAGTGAAATTAGAGTTGTGGCAACCAGCCTAGATGGAAATCGGGCCATAATCTTAGGTTTGTCAAGGTCATAAGATTAGATAATGCAGGCTGTTTATCTGATGAAGTAAAGATTGACTTTCATAAATTGTTTTCCTGGTGTGTAGAAATGTTTTCCTTTCCCACAAGAAATCTGCATTTTCTTTTAAAAGACATCTAGGGCAATGAATAGGGTAAAATACTGAATGTGTTTAAAATGCAGCAACTTAGTGCAGTTTAAGTGGACAGACACTTGATGGAAGAATTTTGACAGCATTTTAAAACAATCATTTCACTTTCAAAATTGCTGAATAATTACTGCCATTTTTCTGAAGTCACAGCAAAACTATGTCAAAGTTCATCAGCACTCTTAATTGCATAAAACAGAAATAAAAGGCATTTTATGTATTAGGGACAATGTGTTGTTTTATGTATTAGGGACAATGTGTTGTTTTAAATTTTAAATTTTGCATGAATCAATGTAGGCAAGATCAGTATAGGCTGAATCAGTAAAGCACATTCTAATAGATAGATAGATAGATAGATAGATAGATAGATAGATAGATAGATAGATAGATAGATAGATAGATAGATAGATAGATAGATCCTTGAATCTGGAATGAAGAAAACAGCTGTACATTGGGCTTCCAAGTCTTTTGCTTTGGCTTTTAAGTCTTAGGGTTTGGGCCTCTGTGTCTCAATACGTGGACCTTAAATGCAATGGGATGCAGGCAGTCCTTGGTTTAGGGTGGATTCTCATGGGTTCAGGGCATAACCATTTGGCCAGCAGATACTGGATGAAATGCAGCAGAAAGTTACAACTAGAGTTTAATTAATTGAACTTTTAAAAAGGTGTTGACTCCCCAGTTCACCATTGATTTAATAGCCTACTTGAGTGGCAAATTACAACTGGATTTGACCCCTAAAATCCGAGGCAAAGGGCTTCCAGATCCAGAGCTTAAAATTGTTTTCCCACCAGCTCCGGATTTTTAAAAAAATTAAGTACGACCACGCCCACCTAAGCACGTCCCAACGCATTTTCCAAGTACCTGGTCTCCGAAGGTGAAAAATTTCTGATGCGGATGTAAAGCAGTGATTGCCGGGCTCTCCTCGCCTTGTGTTTGTTTGTTTGTTTGTTTGTTTTTTTGCCCCCCGCCCCTTTAAGAGACTGGAAGAAATTGGAATGCTTCCTGGGGAAGCTCCCGATGGCAGAGCGGAGGTGAGCCTGCATTTTTTTCTCCCTTTTTTTTCTCCCTCCCCTCACACAGACAGGAGCAAGGGAGTGCGGAGGGGTGGGAACACAGGAAGAGCGACAACCCCCCCCCCAAGATCTCTGGTCCAAATTTAAGTTGCCTGTGGATCTTAGGGGTTGTGTAAAAGCGCCCCAGTGGTATAGAGCTCATATGTGACTATTCTACTTCCACGTGGGCTTCTCTGCTGTGCTGAAATGAAGTGGCAGGTGCTGTGTTTCTTGTTGGCTGTGGCAAACAACGAATTGCACGGAAGAAATGGAAAACCTTCTGAAAACAGATTTGGACAACTGGCTCACAATTCAGAACACTGGAACATACACGCATCTCCCCACCCATAGCTTCAATGTGATTTGAAAGTGCTTCTTCCAGAATCACTATGACTGGTGCTGTTCTCTTAGTGAAGGACACTCAGGACTTTTTATGTCCTAATAAAAACTGATGCAACATTACAGTTTAGAAATTGGCTAGTGATATTGCCATTCAGATAATTATGGCTATCTGTTTCCATTATTCCTGCTAGGTAGTTTATTGAATGGCACAATATTGATGGAATACTAATAGAAACAAATTTCAGGAGAGAGTCAAAGGAACTCCCTCTGATTAATGTGGAAGGCAGATCCTACCCAATGGCTTTAATGTTAAATGATAGTCCTTTATGGTTTTAGGCAGGCTTGCTACTCAAAAGCAAAAGGGAAGATGGAAATTCCACATAACTATAGTCTCAAATATTGGATTCTTCCTGGAATTCATTGCAGTGAGGACTAGATCCTAAACATGCCAATTTACTTTGTTACGTGCTCCAGATCTTCAAGGGCACACTTACCCTGTAGATGTTTCAGAAACAATTTAATGAAAAACTAAGCAACTTCTTTCCCTGGCTTCCTCCTGAAAAGACTGAAATCATAAAAGGACTTAAACCAAAAGGCTGGAACTCCACTTCCAGTTTTGAAAAATGGTACTTTTGGCTTTAAGCACTGCAGGCGGAAGCATGAAACAATTTGAATCATCAGCCCTCATTCCTGAAGCTTCTGAGAGAAGCAATACAGTAGGACCCCTGTATCCACTGATTCTTTATCCACTGATTCAGTTATCCCCGGTTGACAGAGAAAAAATAAATAAATAATTCAGCAGCCACAAAGCAAGCTACTGTCACAAAGAGCAGCTGTAAAGCAAGCTACTGTTGCAAAACAGCAGCTGTAAAGCAAGTTACTATCACAAAACAGAAGTTTTGGGGACATTTTGGCATTTTCTCTTATCCACGGTTTTCATTATCCACGGGAAGGCTTGGTACCAATCCCCAGAGGATACTGGGGTCCCACTGTAAACAGATTTTTTTGGGGGGGGGTGGCTTGGGGAAAAATTGATAAGGGAAACCAGGGGACTCTGGGGAGCTGGGTATCAGGGATGTAGAGTTTATGGGCCTAATTCTGAGCCACCAAGCACACATTGCCTACACCTGGCATACAGGAAATCATTGTTCTCCTTTATAGAACATTTCAGTCTTCTGAATGCTTCACCTGTCCTTCACCATTAAAAATTTGCTTATTGTTGAATTTAGCTCCCAGTAGTGGAAATCCAGATGTACCTGGCATCCCTTCTTGCTGCTAGAGTGGGCACCCCCACCCATGAAGATGGCAAGTTGAAGCATTACAACAGTGGCATCCATGTGGCGCCTCCAGGGCCAGGTGAGATGGGGTGGCCATGGACCACTTTCTCACTAATTTCCTATTGGTCTTCTGGGCAGTGGCCCATTTGCTGGAAAGAGGGAATCACAGAGGAGGAGTGCCAGCTAAGCAGACCACAGGAATGAGGTTTCCAGTCCAGTCCACTTACCTGGCATAAGTGGCAGGTGAGTGGGAGCCAGTAGTACCTGGCCCTGGCAGGAGTAATATAGTTTGGGACTATAGCTCCCAGAATCTGTGTTTTCATTGGAAGGCTGGAAAGTAATTCAATGCATAATAACTAAGTAGCATACATATTCCTTCCATTGTTTATATTTTAAAGACATTATTAAATTTGTTGATAGTTCACATACTAATATAATCACATCTAAAATTAAGTGGCTAATAGAGATGGGCACAAAATGGCAAAATGGCATTTCGTGGTCGTTATTCGGACCCTGGGGGCCGCTTTGTTCCATTTCTGTTTTTTGGGGCGCCGGGGCCCGCTTCGTTTCCGTTTCTTCATTTTTCGGGTGCGGCAAGCTGCGGTCGCAGGGAGCCCTCCCAGGGCCAGGTGCCACTGGAGCCGGTGGCATGCAGGCCGGGAAAGAGTTCCCGTGGCCGCAGGGAGCCCTCCCGGGGCCGGGGCAAGCCTCCTGGAGAGTGATCCCATGGCTACAGAGTCCTCACGGAACCGGGCGCTGCTCCGATCACCACCCCCAACAGGCCGCCACCCCAGGAGCACCGCCGAGCACAGCCCTCCCTTGGGCCCCCTCCCCAAGGACTGATCTGCCGCGCCATCCACCCCCCCTGTTGGGTCGCTACCCCCGGAGCTCCGCGCAGTGCCACCCTAACTGGGGCCCTTCTCCCCGGGAACCACTCTGCCCTGGGAGCCACCGCCCCAGCAGACCGCCGCCCGCACCCCCCTGGCTTAGACCCCGGAAACCTGGGGGGGTGCCACTGCACTCCCCCCGTGCTCCAACTATGCCCTCCGCTCCGGCTTCCGAGCCGGCTGCACCGTTGCCGCTTCGCCACGTGGCCAAGATCCCGGAGCCCAGCCTATAAGGGTTCGGATCCCGCCTCTTCTTGCGAAACCGGCAAAGTCTCATGTCGGCTCCGGCGGGGAGGGGGCAAAGAGGCTCCACCAGGCCCAGGCCCCTTTTGCCGCCCTCCGCTGCTCCATTTTTCATCACGCGAGGGGCACGATGCCAGTAACGGAAACAAACAGAACTGAAGAAAATTTTGTTGGTTCTGTTCGGTTCGAGCCTGCCCCATCGCAACAGTCGTTATTCATACCACTGTGTAACGGAATGAATAACAGAGAATGGTAACGAAAAAATGGTTGTTTCGTGCCCATCTCTAGTGGCTAATATATTATCTGTAACCATGTATGAACATACATTGTCTACAGAAAGAAACAATTTAATTACAACACTGAAAGTGCTGATTTTGACTGTTAATATATTCATTTGTTATTAAGTTTTGTTCTATAAATTCATTACTAATTACATTTCTGAAACATTTCGTTTTTATAAAGGCACTATAAATATATTTGTAGAAATGAAAGAACATATTTTAGGGGCCACATCTGTGTCTCTCTTTCATTTGCAAATTTACCCAGAAATACTTTTATCAAACTAACTTTATAAATATCTAAATTTCTAATTGGCCCATCCTAAACACAAAACCTGACACATGGCTGAAAACTTTGTTCATTTTTCATAGAGTGAGCAATAATTAAATTTGTTTACAGTAATTAAATTTGTTTACATGTTTCTAGAAGGAAGTTTTAATTTATCATCTTACTAATTACAATTCTAGTTACCATTAATCCTTCCTTAACAATAAAGCTATCATTCTGCAATTCAAGAGGAAGGAGATGTAAGTGACTTTAAACACATTGGGGGAAGAAAGGAACATCTATGTTGTTGTTCAGTCATTCAGTCATGTCCGACTCTTTGTGACCCCATGGACCAGAGCTCGCGAGGCCTTCCTATCTTCTACTGCCTCCCGGAGTTTGGTCAAATCCATATTGGTTGCATCGATGACACTGTCCAATCATCTAATTCTCTGCCATCCTCTTTTCCTTTTGCCTTCAATCTTTCCCAACATCAGTGACTTTTCCAAGGACTCCTCTCTCCTCATGAGGTGGCCAAGTACTGGAACCTCAGCTTCAAAATCTGTCCTTCCAGTGAACATTCGGGGTTGATTTCTTTCAGGATGGATAGGTTTGATCTCCTTGCAGTCCAGGAACATCTAACTAATAACTAATTTCCTCCAGCCAATAGTTCTTAATGTCTAGTGCTTCAGAGAGTTTGGACTTAAATTCCCAGAATGCCAGCGCATTTACCATTCTGTCTGAATCTTCCAGGACAGTGGTGGTGAACCTTCAGCACTCCAGATGTTTTGGACCACAACTCCCAGAATTCCAAGCCTGTATTGGCAGTGACAAAGGAGAGTGGGCGTTGTGGTCCTGAACACCTGGAGTGCCAAAGGTTCACCACCACTGTTCTAGGCTCTGAAATTCAAAGTATCTAGGACTGTAGCCTTGAATTCACCTCTGCAAGGTCACTTGTCCAGCTTGACTTTGCCACAGAGTCTTGCTAAACAAAGGGCTTGTCTACACCAGGTCATTTGCAGTGGCCTGGTGCAGGCAACAAGAGTCGCTTCTTGCATCCAAATGCCGTACACACCTCAACCAATCCAATTTGTTCCAGCTCCATTAAAAGAGATAAAAACAAGACCAACCCCTATCCTTGCCATTACCTTTCTCCTCCTATTTCCAGCAGGGGAAGCCTTTCTTTAAGTCCCACTGCCTTCACAGGTGTGTCTGTGGAGACACTGAAAACACAATTCTCTGATGATTCTCTGTTGCTGCTCCCAGGATCTGGAAGTCCCTCCCAGGCTGGCCCCATCTTTGCTGTTTTTCTGCAAGGAGATGAAGACTTTCTCTTCAGGTAGGCTTTGGCTTAGTGACAGGCTCTCCAAGATTGGTTTTTAAACAGTGCTGTGCCTTGCTGCTTTGAACCTGTTTGTGGCGTTGATTTTGCTTAACATTTTTTAGTACTGTACAGTATATGATTCTTTTTCATATTGATATACAATTTTTAGCTTTTAACTATTGTCTTTTGACAATGTAAGCTACTTTGGGTCCTTTTTAAACTCTCATGAGCAGTATCCTCACTCTCTGCACCACAACAGAGACAATATTAATGTGAGACGTTTCTGAGGCCAACCATGAGAAAGAAAGAGAGGCACAAAATTATATCCAAACTTTCAGGACCATCAAGTAGGGTCTCACAACAGGCTCCAGGGGGAGGGATGGAGAGGTGAAAGACAAGAAACGAAAAACATGATATTTTGATGGCTTTATGTTGGCCTACTAAAGGTATCAGCCTTATATGGCATTTGGATAGTAGATTCTGGCCATAGTTCAATCCAGTTCGCATTGTGTTATTCCTCTCAATACGTCCTGTGCACTTTTCAGGAAAGTTTTAGCTGGCATCAGCTGTGTTGCAACTCAGGACTCACTGCTGAAATGTGCAGTTTCTCCTCCCTCCCTCCCCCATTTACAAGGCAAGCATAATACTAATGAGCATCAACATTTTTGAACTGCAAAGTTAATTGCTGTTGTGCAATCATTAACAAATGTTTTAAAGGAGCAAAGTAATGTGTTAAGATCCAACATGCCATTCCAAGCTTTACCTAAATGTGAATATAGGGAAAGGGGTTCAGGGAAGCATGATGTATACATGCTACCTGACCAATATCCAGAATTGCTGTCAGCAATGCAGCGGGGTGCTCCTCTTGATATACAGCATCTTCTACGTTCAACAAAATATGTGATCATTCACAGTGGAAGCAGTAATAAAAATCTCTTTCTATGGTTTATCCTCTTTTCCGTTATTCTATTGCTATTCTATTCTATTACTCCTCCTGTACTTGTCTATATAAAAATTTTATTCCGCATTCTCCCTATCTCTTTCTCTTTCTCTTTCTCTCGTTCTGTTTGTGTGCATGAACATATATATCTGTTAGGATGTTGGACATATTTTATTGCTACATAGGAGCGCAGCAAATGATAATGTGTGGCAGAGTGAATCAACGTTCTACAAGACAATTCTAAAAATGGAGGCACATTAAAACTGGATTTCAGATCTGCACCTAATTTGGCAAGGAGGGTATCCAATAAAGTCTATTTTTGACTTTAAAAGGTGTTGTCAATATTCAGGCTACCCTTTGCTATGTAAAGCTTGACAACATTTTTTTCTTGCTGGCAATAAGAACACAATATTATCCAGCAATATTGGGTTTTTCTGGGTTTTTGAATCATGGATACAGGAACTAGAATATCCCATATTCATACACCAGAGGGATTTTTTAAAAGTGTATGTGTGCGAACATAAGAAATGTGGACCAGAGGTCTACCTACTTCAGTGTACTTTTCCCACAGTGCCTATGGGGTGCCCATACTCTCCCAGGTACCAATGGGAAACCCTGAAGGAGTGCAACTGCATATTTTATATATGTTTCCCAGAAACTGGTTTTGAGACATACTGTCTATAATACTGGGAAGATAGGAGACAGTGTGCTATAGTGGTTAGGATATAAATCACATCTTTTTGTCTCATCAATTCACTCTGAGACATTAGTAAAAAAGAGGAAAAAGAATAATAGGGTTTATTACTTCCAGTTGTGCAGCTGAAAAAGCATACTGAACAAACATTACTGCTATGAGCCTTCCAACAGACTCCAGACTATAGCAACTGCTAACAGCACTAACCACCAGCAGACTAAAGAGTGGGGGAAAGACACTGAAGTATAGAGATGTGTCTCTCTTCAAACTCAGAGGCAGGGAAGGAACAATTGGTTACTGCTGGATTGACTGACAGTCACCAATGGCTAGAAAAGTTCCTCCTGGCCATAACTACTGAAGGCAGCATACAAGGTTGAAATAACTTCAGTAAATTTGGCAGGAACTCCCAAGGTCATATTATGGGTTTGGGATCCCTCAATCCAGTAGCAGGTAGAACAGATCCCTTACCACTATGCTATTCCTGTGCCACCTTTTCAAACCATAAGATAATTGTCCTGCTTAACTTTTGGAGCTGCTGGGATTCCCAGAGGTGCCTAGGTGAATGAATCCCGATTGTTTTCTTGGCCTCTGTATGGCACGTGTGTTCCCATGGAGGTTACCTCCATACAGAATGTCTGAAGGGAGCTTTTGTCAGAACCCCTTCTCCCATGGACCTTTGCAAGCTGCATGGAGTCCTCACAATTCTAACAATTTAAGGAAGCAGCATGGGTGGCAAGGCATGGAAAGGCTTTCCTATCTCCTGCTGATTTAAGGGCCCCCAATCCCAATATTCAGCCCAGGGGCAGTTCCCATGGAATCATGGAACTACGAATTCTTATAATTTTGAAAATCTCAGGCACTGCTCAGAAACCAGACATTAGAAATATCTTGTAATTAGACCTCAGAGCACTTTAAGGTTTCAGAGAGGTGACTGAGGCAGTCTTTCTGAAATCAAAGGAATGCCCTGTTCAAGCAAAATTATCTGCATAATCACAGAGGTGAGAGAAACTCATACGGTGAGATTCTGAATCTGAGCTTTTTTTGGCTAACAAAGCTGTTTGTAATATGCAAACTCAGTGTGATGTGGTGAGGACAGAGGTTCCCAGTCCTGGGGGCCCAGAAGTTCTTAGACTACAACTGCTAGAAATCCTAGAGGTGGAGTGTTCTGGGAGTGTTAGTCCAAGAACATCTGAAGACCCAATGTTGGGGTGCATGGGGTCAGAGTGTTCTGTTACAAGTTAGGAGATCAATATTTAACTTCTCCCCTGAAGTATGAAATATATTCCTTGAGCTTGGGCTACAATGCCTCTTAGTCTGACTTACCTCACACATTTGTTGCTGTGATCGCGGGATCAAGTAGCGGCACAGAAAAAAAGTTTATAAAAGTAAAAAAAAAAACCAACCCCCGGCCTAAAAAGTAGGTAGAGATGTGAAAACTGTTTCATTTTGGAAGGGGACTGGTTCTAAAATGAAGCATGCCAGCACACCTGGTGCTTGAAACTCAGTCCCACCCTCTGGAACAAAATCAACCATTGTCTTAGCTTGCTGTAGTTCATGCTGGGTGAAATTCCAACCAGCAAGCAGTCTCCAATGTGTCATCTTTCCCTCTGCCTGGCACTAGCCAATCAGGAGCTGTGCAAGGACATGCATCCTCCCTGTCATATTAGCCAGCACCAGGGAGAGAGAAAGATGATCCATCGGAGGCTGCTTCCTGGTTCGTAGGGGTTCAGAGAGGCACCCAGATTCACCCCCGTGCTAGCCCTTGCGTAAAACAAGGCAAGACGTGAGACACAGCGGGTGGTCGATTTTGTTCCAGAGGGTGGGTCTAACGACAATGGGTTCCAGACTCGAAAACGTCATTTTCCCGAGTTGTGCCCATCTCTAATCGGAGGCTGCTTCCTGGTTGGGGTTTTGCCCCATGTGAGGTAAAACAAGGCAAGACCGTGGTCGTGGTTGATTTTGTTCCAGAGGGTGGGTCTGGGTTCCGGGCGGGCTGCTGGCATGCTTGTTTGCCCCCAGAGGGTGGGTCTGGGTTCCGGGCGCCACTTGTGCTGGCATGCTTCATTTCTGAACCAGTCACCTTCCAAAATGAAATGCCCATCTCTAGTGGGAAGCAGAAGACCCACATGACCCAAAGGCCTTAATCTCATTGGAGAAAAGCCATGTGTTTATATTGGTAATGAACAACTAACTATTGTAAAAGATTGTTCTGCTTTTTAACTCAAACATGAAATCCAAATCTTTCTGATGATTCCATAGACCTGTGCTTAGAGCTACTAATGAGAGGACGGTCAAGTATGTTGGACTCATGCAGGGCTTTGAATTGATATAATGGAAGCAGAAAAATGGCACATTTTATGAGCAATTAGATGACCTGATAGGCATGAATAAAATGGTAACACATCAGCAATTATGCCAGTGCAGCATCAGCAAGATTAGACACAGAATTGATCAATATAATACAAAAAAATGAAATAGGAGTGTTTGTCCCTATCCATAGAGAAAGTTTCATATAAGCTTAGGCTCTGCATTTCCAGCTGTGACAAAGAACTGGACTCTCCCCATACAGAACATTCAGCATTTTGAGCTTGTAAAAGAAGTGGCTGAACATACTAAAATATGCTTCATGTACAGTTTCAATGTGAATAATTAACTCAGAGAAGAATAGTACTGATGAAGTGGACCAAAGCTCTTGTCCAGGGCTCCGGCAGAGTTGTTTTCTGACAATATCTTTTATTCAACAAAATGTACATACCACTTAGCGATCATGATAATAGAGTAATACCTCTTGAGACAAATGACCAGTAAGATGAAAAATTTGTAAGACAAAAAGAATTTCCAGGAATAGAAAATTGTTTTGGTCTTACATAGCATAGTGAAAATTTCCTATAGGATGCCTCGCAAGGCAAAAAACCATTACATTTTTTTTAAAAAAATCCTATGGCAAACCGTGTTTCGCAAGATGAATTTTTCGTAAAAATGAAACAACTCATAGAACAAATTAAATTCATCTTAATAGGTGTTACTGTACATCAATATATAACAAAAACATCCATTCCGTTGTTGGTTTCTGCCATTTTTCTTCCTAGACATCATGATCTTCTCCATCATTATCAAAGAATTACCATACATAGATAGCTCAATTAGATCTCAACATTGAACATATTCATTTATTTTTATTTTTATTTTTATGCTTATTAACCGCCCGATTTTCCCACAGGAACTCTGGGCAGTGTACAGCATGTTACAAAAAACAGCAACTGCCCAAATCAACAACCCCATACATGTCCAAACGCAGTACAAATAATGACAAAAAATAGTAAGATACTGATAAATATAATACTAATATAAAAATAATAAAAATAATAAAAATAAAATAGACAAAAGCATAGCCTAACATGGTCAGAATCTGGCAAGAGAAGGCTGGAGCCAGCAGTTATACAGGCAAACAAAATCACAATCACAAACAGAAATACAAGTACAATGTGCTCAGAGGTCCCCAAAGCATTCTCTGAAGAGCCAGGTATTTAAAGCCCTTCTAAAGGCCGACAGCGAATCCGCCAGCCTAATTTCTGTTGGCAGTTTATTCCAGTATGCTGGGGCCACAACTGAAAAGGACTGATTACGGGTGGAAACCCTTCGGGCCTCTCTGGGAGTGGCCACCTGGACTGAAAGGGATAACGAGGCTCTCGTTGGCCGGGACAAGGTAATTTTCTGGGAGATCCGCTCCACCAGATAGACAGGTCCCAGGCCATGGAGGGTTTTGTAAAGCAAAACCATTACCTTGAACCTTATGCGGGATGCAACAGGCAATCAGTGCAGGCGAGCCAGAATGGGGGTAATGCGGGCATACCTGCTCGCACCCACCACCAGTCTGGCCACCGCATTCTGCACCCGCTGCAGGCACCGGATAAGGGTCAAGGGACGCCCCATGTAGAGAGCGTTACAGTAATCACTTCTCGAGATCACCAATGCCTGCACAACCGTCCCCCTAAGGGAATCCACATCTAGGTATGGGTGAATCTGGGCAATTAACCTTAGCTGATAGAAGGCTTCCCTAGACACAGCCGCCACCTGGGCTTCCAGGGACAAAGCTGGGTCCAGGACAATGCCCGGACTCCCCAAAAAATCACTATTTGTCAGAATTGGGGCTGTGCACAAGGTGTCGGTTGGGGAAAACTCCCAGAATTAAGAAATATGGCATCTATAGGCCCAAAAATCTGAAAACTCCATCCCCAGGAGTTACACTCTCTGTTTCCTCTGACTGCAAATACCTGAAAGTATTACTTATCAATAAATAACAATGATTTTTTTTCCTCTCAGAATCAAACAAAAGGAATTCATCAGGGGAAACAGGCATAAGGAAAGGAAGGGAAGGGAAGGGAAAATGTAATGAGAAAACAATGATCATGTAGATAATATTTTAAGATATCTTTAAGAATATGCTCATACATGACCGTATCACTTCCTATAACTTTAAAATTAGTAGCTCCAACAGACTGCAAATAAGACACCATTTCCTTAATTCCCTTTTCTCCCTAACACAAGACAAATATGCCAACATACTCTTCCTTAGTTACTCCAAACATCTCTAAACTACCTATGCAATTGCCATCACCTATCACATCCTAAACACATTCGCTGATCAGTATTCAGCCCTACATTCAGCATTCTATCACTCTTCCACCAATCATTTCAGCACTCATCTTGTGGAGATATACTATTCATATCTCTGAGGCTGTATCTTCTGCTAACCTGTTATCTATATACTGTATTTGCAAACACTCATACACATACACATTTAGAATAGCAAAATTGCCACAATCAGTACGGGACTCTTTACGATTGTTACCAAGAAACAATACTGTTTTTCAGTACAGTGGAACCTTGACTTACATGCTGCTTGACTTGCATCATATTTGACTTGCAGCAAGAAGGGGCCTGTTTGACTTGAGTCGCAGGCTTTGACTTACAGCGCGGAGCCCCGGTGGAAGGCACTGGAATCTGGCGGCAGCCACGACCCAGCATCGCGGCTGCCATCTCCAAACTGCTCCTGCCTTCTTCCGGCAGTGGTGGCTTCAGCGAGGCCAGCTCCGAGCACCTGGAGCTGGTCCTTGGCCTCACCGAAGCTGCCGCTGCTGCTGGAGGAAAAGAAGGGCCAGGAGCTTGGGGCTGGCCTCGCTGGTTAGACAGTCGGCTGTCTTGTAAAAAATCTGGCTGCAGAAGTCTGGTCCACAATGGAAGCATTTTAGCTGGGGAGCTGTACAGTTGTGGGACTCTAATGGTAAGCATAGAATTGTTCAAAACTTGGAACGTCAGGTTAAAAATCCGTAAAACTTAAATGTTAGACATTGTTGCTATGATCATTAAAAAGTGGAGGCGTATAACTTGTGGACTATAATTCCACTGCCTCCTCCTCTCTTTGAAGAGACATTTCATTTACATCCCTGGAAGGAATCTCCTATCCCAGTCAAATTTGTGTTAAATTGCTGTTTTCGGGGGTCTTTTTCATAATCTGGAACGGATTAATCCACTTTCCCATTACTTTATATGGGAAACGTTCGTTTGACTTATGTCATGTTTGACTTAAGTCTGGACCTCCGGAATGGATTAATGACGCAAGTCAAGGTTCCACTGTACTGTATAGTGCGAAGAATGCAGCATGAGTGGAGAGTGATTAATAGAGACCTTTCTCCCTCCCATGCTTTAGGCCCAATGAAAATTGACTTTCCTCCTACCAACTGCTATTTGCACTAGGAGTGCTGACCTATGGCATTTTGCTGCCAGAAATAAAGAACAAGATGGAGCCCCTCCCATTCCATACAGAGAGGTGACCAGATTGGTTGTAGTAATAGGGCAGTGAGTGACCTCCGCAGTACCAGGAAGCAACATGGTGTCTAGGGGGAACAGGATAAGCTCTGTGGCACAAATCTGTCTCCTCCAGTGTCTTCTTGTCACTTATCAACACCTGAAAACTAAAGCAACCTTAATAAACCTCCTGCTACCTAATGGTAGGACTGGCCTTGGAAAGGAAGCCACTATACTGACACTGCTGGTTGCTTCCTTCCCTCAACAAATAATGCTTACAAAACAGACTTTCGTTGGGTCATATGCTCCCCATGAGCTGTAGCCTTATTCCTGACCTTCCCTCTGCCACTGCTACTGCTCTGAAAACAAACATCAGACCCATTTAAAAAGATGCATTTATACTGACACTCCTAATTAACCTGCTGTTTCTTCTTGCAGATGATAATTGTGACTACTTTACAATTCCATTATCAAGTTTCTTCTGCTCAGGTTTTTCAGGATATTATCTATTCGTACAGCAGGTTCCATTGCCTATTGGATGTTCATTTAATGTGTTCTTATCAGCAAAACAGAAACTGTTTGAAACTACTGACAAGAAAAAAGGTATACTATGAGTCACATATTTCAAATACTTTAAAGCTGTAAAGTTTCAATGTCATTTTCAAGTGGAAGCTAATGAAAATATATTATCTCTTTCTTTTTAAAAAAATAACCAATATAGCTCTTTCCTCAGGACTTTGCATGTCTACAGATAAAGAGATATGGCACAGTTTAATTAGCACTGTTTCAGTACAACCTGGGAAAAGAATGAATTTGTCTATAGTTAGGTATTAAAACCTACTTTGGTCCTTTTCGGAAGCATTAAATCTATTGTACACATTTCAAATGATTTGCTATGGATTTATCTTGGCACTTTCCCTTTCATAGAGTCTCTGAGGTATTCTGAGGGCAATTTTGTCATGGAGAAAAGAAGTCAAACATATATGAACATGGAAAAAGATGATGATTGGATCCTTTAAGCTATATTTGTGCTTAACTTACTTCAATGAGGTAAGGTGTTGAGTTGTACTATTTAAGGCATGCCAGTTCTGCTAAACCATTCTGTGATGTTTTTATTCACCCAGAACCTCATTATAGTGACCCAAAATATCTTAGATGTGTGAAGCCCTATATTATCCTAGTGTCTCTATGTAAGTGTCACAAACTAGATAATGCTTCCTATGTGTCAACCGAATTACATGCAACAGGATCGTAGATTCTTGTGTTCTTTGAAAGCATCCTATTGTGAACACAAGCGCTTTCAAAGCCCTGGCTTGCTTCATTTTGTGATTGGTCTTCTGGTCATAAACATGGGGTTCATTTGCATGCCTGATAACTCACTTCTGAAGAACTGCTGAAATCATCTCTCTCACACTGCAACACATTTCAACCAGACTGATGAATTATATCTAACATTTAATTTTATCCTGGCTTATATTAACAGTCTCTAGAGCGGTGGTTCTCAACCTGTGGGTCCCCAGATGTTCTTGGACTGCAACTCCCAGAAGCCTCCACCACTTGCTGTGTTGGAAGGGGTTTCTGGGAGTTGCAGTCCAGGAACATCAGGGGACCCACAGGTTAAGAACCACTGGTCTAGAGGTTTCTACAAGTCACTTAGTCCCTCTGCTCATATCTATCTCACAATGGCATACTTTTCCACATCGGGTCAATTTCAGAAGTTTGGGGGTTGGGCAGTTCGCTACCCACAGCCTCCCCAGAGGCTTCACATTTAACCTATGGCTACAGCCATTGCTGCTGAAATTTGGCAGAAGGTTAGCAGTGTGGCAACTGTGGGAAGTAAGAAATGTCACCTTCCTTAAAAACAAGGCACACATTAAGTACATGCCCTGTTTTCATGTTTCAAAGAAAAGATATTAATGTAGTTGGCATTGAATGGATGGTTACTTCAGGACAATTCAGAATCTGATGGAAGGTTATAGAAGTGAATCAAATAAGGATCCAAGGGTGCCCTTCCACACTCAAAATACCTTTTTCTGAACGATGAGGAAGATATTGCATGAGGAATGTGACTCTAAATTGAGAGACATTCGTCCGTTTGTGATCTCTCTTGTACAGGTCTTTGCATTGGCTCTTTTTAGAAACTCCTTGTGGCTTACAAAAGTTTCTGTGCTACATCCAGGATCTTCTTTGCCATGCTTTGCATTCTGTAACACAATCCCAGAGGTATTGTGATACTGCACTACATGAAATTAAATTCTGCCAACTTGTGCAAGAACCTGAGGAACAACAGAACTATGTTTTTAAAAATCTTTCTGCTCAGTGTTCTTTGTTTCCAAGCCATTACCATTCCTACAAAAAACCTAAAGGAACTGCGGACCACAACCCTAAATCTTTGTTTGCATTAGTACTAACAGAGTGCTTGTGACCTGGTTTCTCACAAATATATTAAAATAAAATAAAAATACATAAAAACACATAAAAACATATAAAGTAATGGTAAACGTCCCCCCCCCCAATGTGTGCTAGTCGTGTCCAACTCTGGGTATGGTGCTCATCTCCATTTCTAAGCCAAAGAGCCAGGGTTGTGCAAGTCCGTGGCCATATGGCTGGCATGGCTGAATACATTTCTGCATACAGAACACTGTTTACCTTCCCACTTTTTAAGGTGATACCTATTTAGCTACTTTCATTTACATGCTGTCGAACTGCTAGGTTGGGAGGAGCTGGGGTTAACAGCGGGAGCACGCTCCACTGCAAGGCAACGGGGATTCGAACCACCGAGCTGCCTACTTTGCAGCCAACATTTCAGCACTCTAGCCCGCTGAGCCACCACGCCTCCCATAAAAACATATACTGTATTTTTAATGACTTGAAACCAAACATTTGGCAATTAGTATGATCATAACCTTGCAGGTAATGAACTTGCATAAGTTTCAACATATGTTTCTTCCTTCCTTCCTCTATAGTTATTACCCAGAAACATATATCTGAACTAATCTTAGTTATAAATATTCTGGTTTGTTTATTTTTTAAACTGGTGTAAAGAAAACTGTTTAATATAGTTATATGCATGTCTCCAAGTTACATTCAAATTATAGCAGCCCTATTAGGGCTTTTAAGGTATGTGAGATACTTAAGGAGTGGTTTTACCAGTGCCATCCACCCTACTCATGAGTATCCCATAATTGAATCTGGACTCAGTATTCCTGTGTCCTAGCCCATTACTCTATCCACCACACCACACAACACTGAATTATATGCATGACCAGTCAAACCAGTATGCTGTAAGCCATTACTAATAGGAGGGGCAGTTCAAATGAAATGTTCTAATTGTAACTTGTGTGTTTGATTTTGAATGAGGAACACATTTGGCATAAGGATTGTAGATGGTATTGGCTTCATCCATCTCCAAATTTGGAGAGATTTGGACAAATACCTTTAAATTCTAATTTGTGTTTCTTAAAATACAGCCTCAAGACCTTGTGAAATATACGAAAAAATAAGTCAGTTTTAACGATTTCCCTTCCTCAGTATCTATTTATGAATGGTAGTGAGTACAAGAGAGGATGCTGTAGACCAGTGCTGGGAAACCCTTGGCACTCCATATGTTTTGGACCACAACTCCCACAGTCCTTTGTCATTGGTAATACAGTGATCCCCTGCCTATTGTGGGGGTTAGGGACCTGACCCAACCCGGAATAACTGAAAATCCGCGATATGCGGGTGCAGGTTGGGTTGGGCCTGGGGGGCCTTACTGGGGGCTCTTGTACTTACCACCAGCCTGGTGCTGCCCTGAACGGGCCTGCAAGGGGTTTCCCAAGCCTTCTGGAGGCCCCTGGGAAGGCCCTCGCAGGCCCGTTTGGGGCAGCGCCAGTCCTGAGGTAAGTATAGGAAACCAGAAAGAGGCTTTGCCCCTTACACCAGGGGGGCTTTTTTCATATACTATGGTCCCACAATATAGTGGGACCGCAGTATATGAACCACGAAAGGGCGGGGAAGCACTGTACAGGCTTGAAATTCTGGGAGTTGTGGTCCAAAACATTTGGAGTGCTGAAGGTTTGCCACCACTGCTGCAGACAATCTTGACAGCCGGCAACAAGGGCATCATATTGTAAGGCAAATTCAGACAATTTCTTCATGTTTTCAATAATGGGCACAGAAATAATATCCCACATTCATATACCACAGGTTTTTTGAAGGACTGAATATTAGCTATATTCAAATACAGAGGTATCTCTACTTACGAATTTAATCCATTCCGAATGCATGCTTGTAAGTAGAGCAGCCGTATCTTAAAAAATCAAATAAATAAATAAATAAAACAAAAAAAATGTAAGTAGAGCAGACCGCATCTAAAATTTGTAAGGCAGCAATTAAACACCAATGGTTTTCCACTCTTGAGTTGAGTTGCTCGTAAGTAGAGCCGCTTGTAAGTAGAGGTACCACTGTATCTCAATAAACAAATACAAATACAGTAATTATGAAATGGACAAATTAGGAACATGTTTCTTCTATAATTTTAAATTCTGACATCGTTTTCTTATTTATACTGTAAAATGAAAACCAAAGGGTTTGGAGGTTTTATAAGGATCACTAGAATTTTTCATCTCAACATCATAGATTTATAGTTTTTTTCCAGCTCGCTCAGGCCCACAGAGATTGGAAGTCAATTACCAACTCGATGCTGTTCGGCAAAGTTGCATGAACTGGATCGTAATTACCTTCCCCAGGCCTCGTGGGTTCAATAACCCTTTTCACAAACTCTGACCAAAGTTTGAGAGTATCAAGAGAAGTTTATGAATTGACTAAAAGGAGAAAAAAAGGGGGGGGAATGCATTGGAGAGATTGTTAGTTTGAAGGTCACTCAGAGCAAATAATTTAAAATGGAATACAAAAGGGAAACAAAGGGTGAAAAGCCAAGCAAAATGAAAAGTAATTTACAGTGAAATGTTATAAATGTCTATTCAGAAAAGTCAGCTATTTAATGTGAGTAAGCATGTGATTGTTGCCCTTCTCACCTCCTGCAACACTGCAACAAACTGCTAGACTTTTACATCATTCTCTTCTCCTACAATCTAACAGCCACAACTCTATGTTAGATCAATACTATCATATAAGCATAATGGTATAAATTACACTAATTGCCACTAGTTAACAAACTGAGACTTGCATTCCTAGTCCCATGCTAGTAATGCAGCTCGGCACATGAGTAGGAATGTGAGCAGCAACTCATTGGTTAACAGCAATTGAACACCATAGTTTATTGCATGTGATTGAATGGAGTCCATGATGGAATTCTAACCAATCCCTCCCCCTGTCTGAATGGCCAGAGCCCAGGAGAAGGAAAGATGACACATCAGGGACTTCTTCCTCATTGGTGTTTAACCCCGCGCGAGCCCAGCACAAGGTAAGGGATTGGTTGATTTCATTCCTCCAGGTCTGAATGTCAGCTAGGCTCCCATGGTTCGTTTCGGAATCTGTCCACTTCCGAAACGAAAGGTCCATCTCTAATTACTAGCAGACTAACATTCGTCTGAATCAGAGCCTGAAAAAATTACTGCTGCAGAGCATCATTCCATATTGTGTGGCCACGACCATGCCCCCATATCAAATGCTGGGAGCTACTGTATTATCAATAAAATTATCTCCTCTGAGGTCAGCTCTGAAATCCATCATCTGTTGCTGAAATGAAAGGAGATTGTAAAAGCATAAACACTCTTTTTAAATGCCTTCTATGTAATGTGAGTTAGGGCCTCCACCCTTACTGATGACAACATAGGAACTGCAAAGTAAAACTGTTGGATAGCTATTTAGGTATCCAACAGCTATTAACTAGACATGGGCTATTCATATTTGTATCCCTGGTTTAGGTAAAGTATCTGGCTGCAGAGTCCGAGGTTGAGAGTTTGATTTCCCCACTGTGCCTCCTTGACAGGGGGCACACTTAAAGGTTCACAGGGTACCTTAAAGCTCTACACTTCTAAGATTATTATATTATGTCAGAGTATGTCAGAGAGTAGGACAACATTGCAATGAAAATAAATCATCATGTGAACTTCTGTGATTAGTATCTCCTACAATTTCAGCAACAGAACATGAATTTTAGAATTCAGGACATATAACGCCTTGACTTTCATGGCACACAGAACCAATCCAAGATATCCTCTGTCATCCTTGTTTCACATACATAAATGGGTAAATAAATGGGATGCTATAGCAACAGCCCACATACCTGAGGCCAGCAATGTGGGCAAATAGGACAGGCACCCTATGGCACCCATGGCTCATTTTACTGGCAGTGGGGAATGGCCAGAGGATGGAGAACAGATAACCAAGGAACAGCTTTTCCTGCCCTTAGCACTTGACTTCTGAGGCCACTGTTCCACTCGACCTAATAGCAGAACCGGCCATGTTGCAATAGGGACAAACTGCTCTGGTTCCCAAGCCATGCTTGTGGCATTGGAAGAAACCCTTAGAGTAGAGAAGTGGCATGCTGATCCAAACCCATACCTGATTCAGTATTCAGCCCAAGAATTCATATTTCTCATGCCCCCCATTATCTGCCTATCTCTTAGTATTCCTTTTTCCCCTTTACACTACCTAACCAACATTCCTGCACAAATCTAACCACAATTTATACAGTAGGACAGCTGTATCTGCGGGGGATCGGTTCTGGGACCCCCTGCAGATAGTGAAATCCATGGGTAAGAACAAAGGCTCTCATCTGGATTGATGGCGGTGGTAGGGGTGGTAGGGTTCTGGGGCAAAGGCTTATGCCCCTGAAGCCCCCCAAATGGCAAGGAGGGAAGAAAGTGTTTTTCCCCTTTCTCCTCGCCACTGGGCTCAGCTGTGGCAAGGCGTAAAAGAAAGAAAAAAACTTTATTCTCTCCTTGCCACTGTGGACCAGCCAGGGGGTGCCTGGCTAACCTGTGGAAGGGGTAAGGAGAGGAAAAAATTTAAAATAATACTTACCACCCCGATGCCTGCCACTCTCCTCCTCACCACCACCACAGCAAGCCAGCCAGACACCCTCCAGGCAGGGCCGGCACTAGAGTTTTTTGCGCCCTAGGTGAGGGACAGTGGGGGCACTGGGTGGGCGGTGGCGGCGGGGGTGGGCAGGCGGCAGCAGGGGGCAGGGCAGCGGGCGGGCAGCAGGGCGGGGCGGCAAGGGGTGGCGGATGATGGGGGATGGTGACGGGTGTGAGGGACGGCCGGCGATGGGCACGGGGGTGGGCGGCGATGGACATGGGGGGCAGAGGGCAGCCGGCGATGGGCGGCGGGGGATGGGCGGCGGTGGCCAGCAGCGGGGGGGGCGGCAGGGGACAGCAGGCTGGCCAGCGCCCCCTCTCTATTTTGGCACCCTAGGCAGCTGCCTAGTTTGCCTTAATGGACACGCCGGCCCTGCCTCCGGGTGGGGGGTAGGACTCACCCAGCTAAACAACCAGCCTTTAAACTTCCAGGTCAGGTTCCAGGTTGCAGAAGTTTTGAACTTCCTGCTCAAACATCCAATCCACCACCAGGGATCTGAGTGGGAAATTCAAAGGCCGGTTGGCTTGGTGGGTCTTTAAAGTCCCCACCTCACCCCTCTAGAGGGTGTCTGGCCAGCGGCAGTGGCAGTAATTTTCACCCCCTACCTCTGCTGCTGGTGCTGCCTGCCATGCTTGAGAGCATCCTCATTTTGTCATTCTTGTTGTAATAATTTTGTTCCTGGCACAGGGTTTTGTAAAATATATACTGTTTATATCATTTTATCTTATACTTATGGATGATGCATATGATGTTTATTTTGTTTTATGTTTATTTAATTATTTCTTATACACATTGACTGATTTTGTACATTTCCCCTTGAACTGCATCACAAACATAAGCTAAAAAAAATCACCCACAAAAGCAAACAATACAACCAATTCCAATATTAACGTGCTGTGCTAAATCTTTTTCCAATAGGTACTTGTTATTCCATTGTAGATGAAGGCATCCAGAAAAGAACTTTCAGGAAAGCCCTTAACAATTAGGCAGAAATATACTGGTTAATAGTAGACATGGGGTATTTGCATTCATTTCCCTAGGGATACAAATACAGTGGTACCTTGTATAAAGGAATTAATTCATTCCAAATGAAATTCTGTTAAGCAATTTTCCTTTATACAAATTTCCCATAGGAATGAATTGAAAACGGAGTAATCCCATTTTTATGTTGTACAGATTCACCCCATAGGCGATTCTGTTAAGCCAATTTCCCCTATCTCCGGAATTTTTTATGTTGTACAGATTTTATGTTATACAAACCATTTGTTATACAAGGTTCCACTGTATAAATTGTGCCACAAAGACCCATTCCCTCCCCCCAGAACTGGCCAGTCCACTCACTGGTTGTGACATGGTGCTTGATTACTGCATCGTCAATGTCACACCAATCTGGGAAGGAACCCAGCCAGCTCTTCACCACTTCCTCGTCCAGCCAATTACTCATCAGGTGAGTGAGGAGAGTCCCCATCCCGCTTCCCAGCCAGAGTGGTCAGCTCCCTAGGGACAAAGGGAAGTGCTGGCCAGGCTCCATCCCAGATTCGTGCAATGTCATGGACCTGAGCTCCATGTTGCAACCAGTGAGTGAACCAGCTGCTTCTTGGTGGAGGAAATGGGGCCCTATGAGACTTGTGCTGCTGTGTTTTGTATTGATATTACCAGGGATACAAATATGAATAGCCCATGTCTAGTTAATAGTTGCGTTTCAGAAGTGTGTTCATAAAAATATTTACAATACAGAAAAAGCAAAGCCATAACTCTTTCTGTGAAAAAAATGATGAGAAAGATACAGTAGGTACAGAAAGGGTGGCCATCAACACCTGTCAAAAGCTTAAAAGAACTGTCTATGCTGCCCTTTGTCCACCCAGCCCAGAAATAAAGAGGCAAGACACGTTTGTGGGATTAAAATTGGGCCACAATTTATTGATATGAATTCACTCAATTCAACTCCTTCCCTTAAACAAGGTGGCCTGAATGTAGTGCAAGCGGATCAGTTAATGATTCCTAATAATATTAAAAGGGTGCTGCCCACCTGTTCAGCGCCCTCCCAAAACCTGCAGTCTGGGCAGCCCTCATTCTTAATCTTTGAACTATTTATACCTAGCACCTAATGTTCCTAATTTACTAATCTATTATTGGCTCAATACGGGTATATTATTCAGTAACTTTCACCTGACTTAAATTTACCGCTTGCACTACCTGCCAATTGTGACTGGTTATAAACCACCCCTTAGCCTTAAAGAGAATGGTCCAATCTGAGTGGAAGCCAAAAATTCCCATCTGGCCCATATACAGTAACCCCCCACCAATCGCAGGGGTTAGGGACCCACCCTACCTGCGATCCATGAAAATCTGCAATATGCGGAAGTGGGGGGGGGGGGGGAGGGGAATCGCAGAAGTCTTGGGGTGGCGTGCGCCGGCAGCGGCAGGGGGAATCTGACCTCCTGCTGCCGCCCGCCTGCACCGCCCGAGACTTCTTGTCCGGGGCCGTCTCCATTCAAATGCATTCCCAATGCATTTCAATGGAGAAAATTTCCCCCATTGGAAAACATTGGCTCAATGCTTTCCAATGGGGAAAATTTCTCCATTGAAATCCATTGACAATGCATTTCAATGGAGATTGCCCCCCCCCCGCCGCCGCCCCCCGCACGCCCCCGAGACTTCTTGGAGCAGTCCGGGGGAGGCGCGGAGCGACTCGATCACCCCCCGCCCCTCCAGAAGCCTCGGAGTCACACAGGGGGGTGGCGGTGGGGGCAATCGCATCACTCCCCACCACCACCACCACCACCCGCCACCCCTGCATGGCTCCGAGGCTTCTGGAGGGATGGGGGTGGCGCAGAGTGACCCGATCGCCCCCGGCCTCCCTCCCACACACCCCCCAAGGCTTCTCAGAGGGGCCCGGGGGCGGCGTGGAGCAACCCGATCACCCCCCTCCCCCCCAGTGGTGCAGGTACAGTGGTACCTCATATAACGTAGGGTTTGTATAACGTAAAATCCGTACAACGTAAAACAAATCCGATCAGGAACGTTTGTCACCTCCCCCTTCACTGTTCATTAGCAGGGGAGTGCAGGCAGGCTGAGAGAGCGAGCGAAGAGAGAGGGAGGGAGGGAGAGAGGGGAGAGGAGAAAGGGCAGGAGGATGCCTTCTTGGTAGCTGCTGATGACGTCATTGTGGTAGCGCCTGCGGGAGGCACGTGTGCAAACTGGGCAAGGAAGCGAGCCAGTTGCGGGCAGTCACCGTCCAGGAACCCCCCACCCTCCCCCAGGGCCAGCTGCAGTTCTTGTCCCTGCTGAGCAGGCTGTCATCGGGGCCACCAGCAGCGACTCCAAATAAGTGGATGCCTTGGTGGCCAAGCTGGGTGAGGTGCAGTAGTTCAGGGCCGTCCAACTTTGAACAGCCTTCAGCCTATCTGATGCTCCAGAATGTCCCCCACGGTCCTCTTGTAGCGCGCGCACACAAAGCAGCCAGTGGCGGCGGCGGCGGCAGGACACCCAGGAGGTCTTGTCATTCTTCATTTACAATGAAATCCTCATTCCTAGGCTAGGATTCATGTTCTGGAACAGTAGTTTCCAACCTTGGCTGACTCAGGTGTTTTTGAACACCAGCTGTGCTGGTGGAAGTTTCTGGGTGTTCAAGAACACCTTGATTACCTCACGTTGAGAACTAGAGGTGGGCACTTTGTGCTTCATATGAAGCACTGTGGCCCAGATGTGTCTGAGCCCCATGCTTTTCCCTCCCCCCCTGCTGTTTGGTCCACTTACCAAGCTCCACGTACCACCGGGGGTCCTTTTTCATTGGCAACACACCAATCAACACTACAGACCAGCTGGCCCTTCCCCATCTCAAGTAGCTGATCACTCTGGCAAGGAGGCAGGAAGAGTGTTTCCCCATGCAGCCCTGGGGAGGTGGAGAAGGGCCATCCAGGCTCTTGCATTGATTGGGTCACCACCACCAACAAAAAAGGATCCCAGCAGCATGTGGGATCCAGTAAGTGGACTGGGAAGCTGGGGGGAGGGGAGATGAGGCTTAGAAAAAGCTGGGATGGTGCTTCACGCTTTGTAGGAAGCATAAAGCACCCATCGCTTTGGGTAAACATTGTTCTAGAATGAATGAGTATAAGAAAAATGGACACGGTGATACTACTTTTTTTTAAAAAAATCACTGTAATGTCAGGATTTATATAATGCCACTGAAATTAAAAGAAGAACATGAAACATCGAGACCCTTCAGTTATTTCTCAAACTCCACACAAAAACCTGCCTAGCAGGCCATGGGTGAAATCCGGTTGCTTGGTGTAGCAAGTCATGCTAGAGTAGCCCTACAGGAACAGTGGAGATGTGGTGAGTCAACTCCTCCATAGCTTCTACTGATTGCAATGGGCCTACTCTGGTTGTGACCTACTATGCTAAAGCAGGCCTATGGAAATCAATGGAACTTACTGTGGAATATACTCACCAAATCCCCACTGGGCCTACTGTAGTGCAACTTAGTATGTTAAGCAACAGGATTTCAACTTTAATGAATATGCATGAAAATCAACCTTTTTTTTTTACACCCTGCAGGAAGAGTCCTATTCCCCAGTCTCCTACTTCTTGCCGACGTAAAAGAAAACTGAACTCTGCTCACGTAAAGGTTGCTGGCTCCAGCCATGCACCTTTTGAAATAAAACAATCAGATCATTATCAATTGTGCTTCGGAGGCCAATGGATTCACTTTTCCAAAGGCAGAAACGCTTGCAGGACCTTCAGCTGCAGCACTAAAAGGAAAGGTTATTCTTCCTCCCTCCCTCCCCTCCCTTCGCTAAAGATCATTTCATGTCGCAGAAAGCTGATTATGCCACATTTTATCTTTGTATTTAACATTCATTACCCGTCTTAGTTTTGGCTGCCAGCCTCAAGCTCATAAGACCATTGAAAGGAATTGCATTGTTCTCAGTGAAACCAGGGCTGGTACAAGATATTTTGCTGACTGAGTAGAAAATGGTGGCTCCCACCCATCCTAGTCCAGGCGCAGAATATCCAAAGCTGGCCAAGTTGTTTTGGAGCATGCAACAGAAAAGATTCATGAGTACTTCTTTCTTTTTTAAATACATCAATAATACAATCCATAACTGATAATTTGCTACTTCGGGCTACTGCAAACTCCTGACATGCAGCAGTGCCATCATTTTGCCTAATGGTAGGGCTGGCCCAGATGGCAAGTATGGAACCTGAAGTTTGCACCTTTTGTATAACCTTTCTATCAGTTGCCCTACATGCACTAACTTTGAAATGAGTTTCCTTGATCTTAAGAGGACTTATCCTTCCTAGTCCAGGCGCAGACTATCCCCTCCAAGTTGTTCTCCCCCCCCTCTCTCTCTCTGTGTGATAAATTTTCACAATAACTCTGACTGGGGCCATGCAAATCCTCATGCAGCAATGCCTCAAATCAATGTAGGGCTTTATCCACAGGTACATTCAGCACGTGTTGCCTGCCTTTGGCTGTAGAATCAAGTCTGTATGTATATTGATCATATGGATAATGCACGTGTATAGATATGTACTTACATGGTTGACTCAGCCTTCCATCCTTCTGAGTTTAGTAAAATGAGTAACCAGCTTGCGGGGGAGGGGGGCAATGTGTAGCCTGCATACTATAATTAAAAACTGTAAACCGCCCAGAGAGTACTTGAAGTGGTATGGGGCAGTATAAAAGCAAAACACTTTTGTAAAAATTTCCTTTTTGGTTTCTCAACTGCTTAAAAGACTGTTAACTTCCCTCAAGAGACACAAGATGCTATTGTAGTTACAAATCTCAAGTTGGTTGAAATTTGCTCAGGGAAGCAACTTAGGGCAGGAAGGTACATGGGTACCCTGTTACTTGTACCTGCATTACTGTGGAAGATGAAAGTTCCTGAGACCTCAGAACAGCAAAAGCACTATGATCCATGCAAAACTATTTCATTTAAGATTTGCTGTCCCTTACCAGATTTCTGCCCCTGTAGTCTTTAGTCCACTTGCAAACGGTTCTGCTCTTGGCTTTGTCCTTAGAGTAATACAGTACTCACAAAATGTCTCTGCCTTAAGTCCATGACAGGTTGTACAAAGTAGATGACAGTAGATCAAAGGAAATATGAGAGGGCATTTTCAATGAGGAGAGACCAATATCTTTTTTTCTGTGTCCCCGTCTTCTTTCTTAGAGCTCTTTCTCTTGTGTTGCAGTCATTATTAATAGACATTTCTGATGGGGGTAAGTCTGGTATTAGAATAATGGGTTCCATTTCTTTTATGCTCTTTTTTTGAGTGGAGGAGCATTTTTCTTCAAATTTAAGTTTTCTAGAAAATGTAATTGAGACATAGCATCTGGTATTGAGTGAAGTCTTGCTTTACCTCCAGTTTTCCAGATGACCTGAGAGAAGAGCAAGAGGTTTCACCCAGCTGCCAATACTTACTCAGCAAGCAAATGACTCATCCAGCATTGGAAACCAGACATCTAATATTTACCCATAGCAGAGAGAAGGATTTCTCTCCCTTTTAAGGGCAGGGGAGATACAAAAACCTGTCAGTTCTTGGCTTTGTTTGGATTTACAAATGGCCTTTTGCGCTATCCATATAGGACTTCATATCACCAATGGAAAATCACTGGAAATCTTCTTTAATATAAGGCAGGGGGAATGAAATTCATGGCCAAAGTATTTCTTTCCCTCAGTCCTCAGAGAGACAGGGAAATATGCCAAAGAAGGAGATACCATTATCTTTTCAGTGCTACAATTAAATATTAACATATGTATGTGGTTAAAATGTCTGTGTTACTGCACACCATGAAAAAAATGTCCTTTTCAGAAAATCTGAGCTTTAAGGAAGCATTGAAAAGCTCACATTTAAATTATTTTTATTACCTCCATAAAGAGATAGCCAACTCTGATTTTGGATTCTACTGATGGACCACACAGTTGGGTTTCCACGAAAGAGATAAATGAGTTGCCAATTTGACACAATGTTTTTTATGTTGCCCTGCCAAAAATCAAGACATAGCCCAAAGGGGTAGCCAGGTTCTCCTGGAGGAGGAACAAAATATGCACACTGCACTCTTGGGAGTAGAAATGGTAAGCAGGTAAAGGGCAATGCACCAGATTTAGAGAAATGCTGAAACCCTTAGATAGATAGATAGATAGATAGATAGATAGATAGATAGATAGATAGATAGATAGATAGATAGATAGATAGATAGATAGATATCTATCTATCTATCTATCTATCTATCTAACAGCTTCACCCTCATTGAAGTTCCAGTACCTCCCCTGCAGACTCCATTTGAGTGAGGGACACTGGGCTTTATATTTCTGTTTCATGGCATTTTTCATACCAAGCAAGTGAAAGGTGGTATATGTTGGGTAGTATGTAATGTTGGTATCCTATGCTATCAATCTATCTATTTACAAATGGATTTAGGATGAATCTGGAAGAAATTTCTGATTAGTTTCAAATTTCAGTTTAGGGAGTCTGTCTTCCTCCCCCGTCCCTTCTTTGATTTCCATCTCGTGTGACTTTACCCTTGTCCCCATATACCACTACAAAAATGAAGGGAGCTGTAAAAAGAAGACTGAGGGGGGATATAATAGCTATGTTTAAATATTTGAAAGGATGTAACATTGAAGGGGGATCAGGTTTGTTTTCCATGGCTTCAGAGACTAGGACTCGAGGCAATTGTATCAAACTACAGGAAAAGAGATTCCATTTGAATGTTAGGAAGAACTTCCTGACATTTAGAGCTGTTCAGCAGTGGAATATGCTGCCACAAAGGGTGGTGGAGTCTCCTTCTTTGGAGGAGGTTTTTAAGCAGAGGCTGGATGGCCATCTGTTGGAAATACAGTGATGGGGTTCCTGCATGGCAGGGGGTTGGACTGAATGGCCCTTGAGGTCTCTTCCAACTCTATGGTTCAATTATTCTATGACAACATAATTGCCTCACGTCAAAAGATGAGGAAGGAGATTGGTAGCTGAAGCGGGACTTTGACATAGTGTTGCTCAGCTCGCCATCATACAATTTGTGTTGGCGCTTTGGCACATTAAACTTTCTAGATAACATTTACCAGAATTCCCAATCCATGTAACACTCCCTTCCAAGTAAAAGCCATTTCTGTTTACCCATTCAAGCAACTAGGAGCTTTCCTGATTATTGGAAACACACAAATACCAGCAGAAACAGGGGCACAGCTTGGACTCAGAATCTCCAGAAGACAGAGTCCCAGAAAGCATACATCAAATCAAAACCTGATCTATATGACCTTATTCAGATAAGGATGTGATTATGGGACTAGTACTAATGAAGTTATGCAACACTCTGATGCTAAATATATGCTCTTGTTCACCTAGAACTAGAGACCAAAAGAAAGGGAGACTGCTATCAGGGTGGTGGACTATTATACAATTCCTAGAAAGCGACTTAGCATCTTCTGGGTATTTATATAATGATCAGTTTTGAAGAGCAGATACTTATAACAATTCCCATTGTCACATTCTCAAGGATAATCCAGAAAGGCAGGCAGATATGCTGGTCCATATGAACAAATCATTTCTCTCCACTAATGGCAGGATGTTGGTGAAAATGTCTTGCTCAAAGGCACCCCAACATGTTTTGGATTACAACGGAAATAGCTGGCATCAAAACATTGTTGCTAGAAGAATTTGTTTTGCCACAGCTGCCATGGAGATCAACAGTCCCAATTAAATCTGAACTTTTTTTTGGAAACAAAAATCACCAAACTGTGCCTCTCAAATATTTTGTGCATCCTGAGAATATGAAACTCTCTGGAAAAGTTTATAATTTGAGAGAAAGTTGAAGGTCACAAGAGAAAATGGAAGATCATCTACTGTGCTGCCACAAGGACATAACTCAAAACCGTGAAAATATCAGGAATCAGGACTTTTGCTGGTTTGCCAAGAGTAGCTGAAATCGGCAGCACATCGCTGCTTCATAATTCCACACAACATTGTCTTTGAGAAGGTTCATAAGAGCATAAACTATAATGTGAAGACAGTGACTTAGAACTTTGTCTGGAAGAGCATCTCTGCAGATAGAAATAAATAAATAAAAGGAAAAGATGGAAGGTGCACTTAGAAATCAGCGCTCCGGAGTTATTTGGTAGCCATTTTTCACATAACAGTTCTACAGATAAAGTGATGGACATCCAGACCTATTTTTATGAGGAGAAAGAGGGGGAAAATGCTAGCCAAGGCAAACGTTTTCTTCTATTTATTTCAGGACACAGCACTATACAGTATCTTTATCTTCAGTCCTGACAGCTACCAAGGACAAAGGGGAAGAGTTTGGTTTGGCTTTTTATATTCTACACAGTTATAATAAACATACTGTGGTGTGTGAGGGTGTTTGTATTATGTTGGTTTCTTTGTTCTAAATGGAGGTATCACTTGCTTTAAAACAAGAGGAACAAAAAAAATGTTCTCCAGTTGGCAGACTACAATTCCCAACATTTTTCACCAGCAATGGTGCTGCCTAGGACTAATGGGATCTGTTGTCCCGCAGGGAAAGGCTAAACTCTGCCCACCCCTGCATTAAAGGCCTGTATTTGGCAATGCTCAGTATATGGTGAGAAGGATCTTCTTCCTCTAGAGGGGAACTGAATGTTCATCTGCTTTAAGGTCTTCTCAATTCTGGTACACATCATCTGGAAAGTGTTCTACATGTCACAGCTCATTAAGAAAAGAATCCAAACTAAAACTGCTAAAAGGGCAATGCTTTCATGGAAATCTATGGTGCAGTCACACCCAATCCAAGAAGACTGTGTACCGAGAGACTTTGTAGCTTTCTAGTTACTATACCTGGAAGAGGGTCTGGTATAGTACAAAAAAGTATAGAAAAAGATATTCAAGACAAGACTGAAAGGAACTTAAAGTTTACCCCTACTTAAATTATTTCCTCAGTTGTGATGGTCCCCAATGGGGACAGCTTTAATGTCAGATCAGACAAAAGTTGTTAGTATCCACTGCTCGTCGTAACTATTGTCAGTACAGATGGACACCAAACGAAAAATGAAACTTTTAAAATTACAAATGGATTCCTGGGGGATCCACTTTGGAGTTGAATAACTCAGCTCCCTGAACCCCAAAGCTATCCAAATTTGGGGGGCTTACAGGGAAGAGCTTGAGAAAGCTGCACTGTAATTTCCATGCTGCTAGATGCCTGGGATCACTATTTTCAAGTACATAACTTTCCAATTACAAATGATTTTTTCCTGGGGGGCGCCCACTTTGGAGTTGACTAACTCAGCCCCCTCCAAATTTGTAGAGCTTAAAGGGAAGTGTTCAAGGAAGCTACCGACCAAATTTGGTGCCTCTAGGACCCAGGAGAGCCATTTTATAGCATAACAAATTGTTTCATTTTGGTTAATTTCATTTTGGAAATTATTTTAAAAATGTGTTAATAATGAAACAAAATGAAAAACAAAACAAAGTGAAAGGAAATGCTATATTTTCATAATGTGCACATTTCTAATATCCCGTGTTGATGTGATCTGCATCTGAATGTCTGTATCTGGCAAATAATGGTGAGAGGCATTAATGAACTCACTGTGGACTTCTCAGTGGCATCAGTTTATCCAATGTCGCAAAATAATGCTGAATTAAATGCATTGGTATGGCCCAACAAGGCATACCACATGTTCACATGTTGCCTAATGTCCCACCATTGTTAATATGCCCTAGTCAAGGTCAATGGGTGGGTTAGACCAGTGGTTCCCAGCCTTGGGTCCCCAGGCATTCTTCAACTACAAATCCCAGAAATCCTGGCCAGCACAGCTACTGGTGAAGGCTTCTGGGAGTTTTAGTCCAAGAATATATGTAGACCCAAGGTTGGAAGTCACTAGATTAGACCATTGTCAGGCTGTCAGTGTTGCATTCTTACTTGCTTATAATGCTAAAACAGCCCGTGAGACCCACAGACCACTGTACTGACAAATCCAAAGGCATGGCAGTAGTGGGGTAAGAGGCATGCACACAAAACTATCCAATCCTAATATAAATTACATGGTTGTTTTCCTTCTACTAGTATGAGTTAACTTATTGGGGCAGCCCCCAACAAAAAAAATGGTTCAGGAGCCAAACTGTTTTAAAGACGTGGGGTTAGATAATAATTTATCCATTGTTCTGTCACTCCCCCCCCCACCACCAGATAAGTTCTTGGGTCTTGTATCTAGTCACTATTTTGAATAACAAACAGATGACCTTAAATGACAGGCTGCTATCTATTTGAAATGTCTTGCAATTCTTCCATTAAAAAAAAAAAGCAAATACAGTACTGACTGAATAATTCATAGAGGTTCTGACCAGCAAGTTCATATTCCGACCCCATTCTTTCTTTCTTTCTTTCTTTCTTTCTTTCTTTCTTTCTTTCTTTCTTTCTTTCTTCCTTCTTTCTTCCTTCCTTCCTTCCTTCCTTTCCCTCCCTCCCTCCTCCCTCCCTCCCTCCCTCCCTCCCTCCCTCTCTTTCTTTCTACCTTCCTTCCTTCCTTCCTCCCTCCCTCCCTCCCTACTTTACTGTGTTCCACAGTGTGGTGTGGGTCCATGTTGTGTTGTCAATTTCCCTTTATAAACCTGTCCCTTGTGATGCTTCTGGGTTATTGTTTTGGTGTATGCCTTTCTCCCCGCATCCCCTGCTACTGCCGTCCGCCATCTGAATCGACATGACTGTGGCAATATTGCTCTGCTGAGACAAGAACTATGATCAGCACAAGAGCCCTTTAAAAAACATTATAGGCTTCATAAAAACAATCACATCTGCTGTAAAACGGGAGGTGATCAAGAGCGCCACATCATTCCCATCATAACTTAGCTTGACTTGTCTGGCTGGAGAAACAAATTACGGATAATTCCTTTTCTTTTCTCCTCCCATTATTGCAGAAAGTGAAACAATATGCCCATTTGTTGTCAGACATCAGGCTCTGTAAAGTAAGAACAATGGTTTTTTAAACGATAAGAGATGCTATTTGGGTTTGCCAACAGTCTGGCGAGGGTTTCGAGTTGCGTAAAACACATACACAAAAAGTGAGATAATGCTGAGGGTTTTTTTAGGGAGATGGAAAGAAAAGACATACAAGAGACTAGGTTGCTAATGGGGAAAATAGATTGAATGATACTGCTAAGGAGTATTTCTGTGCCCAGAATTGGAAATTAAAGATCAGTAGAGAAAGGACATGAAATCCATTGTGGGCAGTGACGTCACAGTGGAAATCCCAGCTCCTTTGCCTTTTTGAGTTCCTTTGTAAATATTCTACACTCTCTCTCTCTCTCTCTCTCTCTCTCTCTCTCTCTCTCTCTCTCTCTCTATATATATATATATATATATATATATATATATATATATATATATATATATATATATATATATATATATATATATATATATATATATATATATATATATATATATATATATATTTGTTTTCGTAGATTTTCACGGGTATAGGTATGCATGTTAGGGTGGATTCGGGTTTCTTCCCGTGTAGAAATCTGGTTGTTTTGGCGACGTTTCGACGAGGTCTCACTCGTCATCTTCAGGCTGGTGTTCTGGCTTCTTTCTTCTTGAAGCAAAGCGTGATCTCAGTTGAAGTCCTTCTATAAATACTGCTGGGGGGTGTGGTTTGCTTGCTCTGTTGCTGATTGTAGGTTCGTTTGTTCTTTTGTGATCTGCTGTGTGGCTGAGGCGATCGTTAAGGGCTTAACTGCTGGTGGGTTAGATGGCTGTTTAGAGACATCATGTGTGGGTGAGGTGTTGGATGTGTGTCTATTAGCCTTTTGTTTCTTAACGACCTTGGTGATGGGTGTTCTGGCAGCATCCTGGGCTTTGGTGGAGTGGGGTCCTGTGTCTTGTGAATTCATTTTGGTCTGGCTGCGTGTCTGTGGTCTCCCAATGTTTTTTTGGCGTGTGTAAGTGTGCTCCATGTGGTGGCTGGAGTGGGGAGTAGCGGTAGATGGTGCAGTCGTGGTTTTGTTATTGGATGGTGGTTTCGTTTCATCTGTGGGAAGGGTCTGGGTTTGTGTTTGGTGTGGATGGAAGGTGGTGGCATCTTGTGTCCTTTTGGACCTGTAATTCAGTTTTTAGGTGGTCTTTGTCAGCGAGGCGTTTGGTTCTGGAGATGAGGGTTTTTGCTACGGAGTTGATCTGTGCAGGGTGGTGGTGTGATTGTGCATTTAAGTAGCGGTTTGTATGTGTTTTTTTCCGGTAGATGGTATGTCCTAAGGAGCCGTCGGGTTTTTTGTAGATTAGGACGTCCAGGAAGGGAAGTTGGTTGTTGGCTTCTATTTCCATAGTGAATTGTATTTTGGGGTGTAGGCTGTTGAGATGTGTGAGGAAGTTGTTCAGTTTGTCTTTCCCGTGTGGCCAGATAACAAAGGTGTCGTCAACATATCTGAGCCAGAGTTTGGGTTTATGTTCGGACTTCTGTAACGCGTTGGTTTCAAAGTGTTCCATATATAGGTTTGCGATGACCGGTGAGAGAGGGGTGATCCCATGGGTGCTCCTTCTATCTGTTTGTATCTTTGTCCATTGTGGATGAAGTATGTGTTGGTTAGGCAGTGGTTGGTCAGATCTAGGATGTGCTTGGGGGGTTTTTGTATTTGTTGTGGATAGCTGTCAAGGCTTCTTGAATGGGCACTTGTGTGAAGAGCGAAACAACATCGAAGCTCACGAGTAGGTCATTGGGTTGTAGGTCTTGTTTCTTTATAATTTCTATGAAGTGGAACGAGTTTTGTACGTATGAAGAGATGGATTCTGCATAGGGCTGGAGTTGTTTGGCAAGAAATTTGGCGAGGTTTTGTAGGGGTGAGCCTATGGAGCTGACTATGGGTCTGAGAGGTGTTCCTTCTTTGTGAATCTTGGGGAGGCCGTAGAGCTTGGGGCATCTGGATGATTTCTCTCTGGGGATGATGCTTGGCTTGATTTCTTCACTTAAGGGTGAGGCTTTTATTTTGGCTTTGGTGGTTTTTTTCCAGGTAGGTGGTGGGGTCTGTGTTCAAAAGGTATGTAAGCAGGGTCTTGTAGTAGGTTGGATAGTTTGGCTTGGTAGTCAGATGTGTTCATCACCACTGTGGCATTGCCTTTGTCTGCTGGGAGAATGATTATGTTGTTGTCTTTCCTCAGGTTGGTGAGGGCTTTTTGTTCTTCTTTGTGTAAATTGCTTCTGGGTGGTTTGCTGGAGCAGAGGATATTGGTGACTTCGAGTCTGATTTTGTTGGCTTCATCTGGGTTGATTTTGGTTAGGCTGGCTTCTACTCCGCATATGATGTTTTCAGTGGGGATGTGTCTGGGGGCGACTGCAAAGTTGAATCCTTTGGACAGGACTTTGGTCTCTGCGATGGTGAGTGTCCTGTCTGATATGTTGTGAACTGTTTGTTTGTTTCATGGGCTGCTGTGGGGGGTTGGGCTTCTGGCATTTTTCCAGTTTGTGGAGTTTGTTGGTGTGTATGTCTGTCTTGTGGGAGGTCTCTGTTTCAGCTCTCCAGGCGGCGAGTTGCTTGGATTTGTTCCAGAGTGTTGGGTGGATTTTGTTGCTGAGTTTGAGGTGGAGAGTGAGTAGGTCTCTGTTGGTTTGATCTAGTAGGTATCTTTTCTTGTGTAGTTCGTTTCTGATTAGGGCTAGTTCTGTTCTTTTCAGGATCCTTTCGCTGGATGGGGTTTTTGAGTGGAATTTCAGTTGGAAGCTTGTGGGGATCACATTTTTATCTCGGCAGTTGCGTAGGAATGCAATGTCACATAAGATGGTGGCTCTTCGGACTTCTAGTTTCTCGTAGGTTCTGGTCAGCTGGAAGGTTTCCTCCCCGTAGAGGTCGGATATTTGTTTTCGTAGATTTTCACGGGTATAGGTATGCATGTTAGGGTGGATTCGGGTTTCTTCCCGTGTAGAAATCTGGTTGTTTTGGCGACGTTTCGACGAGGTCTCACTCGTCATCTTCAGGCTGGTGTTCTGGCTTCTTTCTTCTTGAAGCAAAGCGTGATCTCAGTTGAAGTCCTTCTATAAATACTGCTGGGGGTGTGTGGTTTGCTTGCTCTGTTGCTGATTGTAGGTTCGTTTGTTCTTTTGTGATCTGCTGTGTGGCTGAAACCACCTAAAAACTGAATTACACACTCTCTCGAATGCTTTAATTGCGAACGGATTCCAAAAAAACACCATCACCAAACTAATCCAAAAAGAAACACCCCCCAAGAACCAAGAAACAGAAGAGAACAACGGCACTGCCCTCCTCCCTTACATCAAAGGCACCACAGACAAAATAAGCAAAATTCTCCACAAACACAATATCAAGACAGCCTTTTGCACCGAACAAAAAATAGCCAACATTTTAAGAAACCCCAAAGACAAGATTGAGCTAGAAAACCAAGGAGTCTACGAAATACCATGCAAAGTCTGCCCAGCCACATACATCGGACAGACAAACAGGAGAATAAGCGCACGCATCGCAGAACACAAGAACGCAGTCAAAAAAGAAGAAAAATCTTCCTCTCTCTTCCAGCACATAAAAACAACAGGTCATGAAATTGATTTTAAAAGAACCAAACTCATCTCCAAAACTGAACACTTCAACAGTCGAATAATCATGGAAGCCATTGAAATAGAGAAACACCCAAACAACATGAATAAACGTGATGACACCTCCCGCTTGCCTGACATCTGGAAACTAGCCCTGGTCAACAGACGAGCCTCTGTCACAAAGACTGACACCAGGTCCAAAAGGACACAAGATGCCACCACCTTCCATCCACACCAAACACAAACCCAGACCCTTCCCACAGATGAAACGAAACCACCATCCAATAACAAAACCACACGACTGCACCATCTACCGCTACTCCCCACTCCAGCCACCACATGGAGCACACTTACACACGCCAAAAAAACATTGGGAGACCACAGACACGCAGCCAGACCAAAATGAATTCACAAGACACAGGACCCCACTCCACCAAAGCCCAGGATGCTGCCAGAACACCCATCACCAAGGTCGTTAAGAAACAAAAGGCTAATAGACACACATCCAACACCTCACCCACACATGATGTCTCTAAACAGCCATCTAACCCACCAGCAGTTAAGCCCTTAACGATCGCCTCAGCCACACAGCAGATCACAAAAGAAACAAACGAACCTACAATCAGCAACAGAGCAAGCAAACCACACCCCCCCAGCAGTATTTATAGAAGGACTTCAACTGAGATCACGCTTTGCTTCAAGAAGAAAGAAGCCAGAACACCAGCCTGAAGATGACGAGTGAGACCTCGTCGAAACGTCGCCAAAACAACCAGATTTCTACACGGGAAGAAACCCGAATCCACCCTAACATGCATACCTATACCCGTGAAAATCTACGAAAATATATATATATATATATATATATATATATATATATATATATATATATATATATATATATATATATATATATATATATATATTGTATAGGCATAGGACAATGGTGAGCAAAGCAGCCTCTAGGCCACATGTGGCAGTGAACTTCACTGTGTGGATTCCATGGAGGCCTGCAGATAACTCACCTCTCCATGCAAGAAAAAGGTTTCACTGTTCCTGGTAGAGATGGGCACGAAACAGAAAAATGGTGTTTCGGTTTTTCATTTGTCGTTAAGAGGTCTGTTTCGGTTCGTTTCCATTTGTCGGGAATTTTTTGAAAAATTTTGTTACCGTTTTTCATTTTTTCATTTGTCATTTCTACCCGCTTTTGCGCGATTTTTAAAGCATTTCCGTGCGCAGGCATCCCCCAACGCCCCAGACCAGAGGGAAAACACTAAAAAAAATAGATGCTGGCAGAGACACAGTATAGACTAGGTATGCAGGGAGGCTGCAAAGGCAGCGGCGGGCGTTGCCCAGGGTGCAAGGCAGCCGCAGAGTGACTGCACTGCGGAGCAGGGGAGGGTACTCACCGAGAGGTACGCAGCACGCACACACACAGGGAGGCTGCAGGACTGAAGCTAGAGTCACAGAGACAGCAATCCCACCCTAACTCCCACCAGGGACTGCAAGGAGTACGGGGGCTGCCAGACCTTTTTATGCCCTCTGTGGCTGCCAGACCTGTCCGCCCAGTCTGCAACCTGGGCATGCTATTGGTTGAACATGATCCCACATCACATGACTTGCCTCCATTTTGTGGCTGGTGGTGACATCCATTTTAAAAGGAAAAGAAAAATACATTGCGATGGGAGAAGACAAAAACAAATGTTTTAAGGACCCCAACCCCCCTGGTAGGTATTATCAGACAATAGAAATAATTCTCGCTGCGTTTTTACGGATGTCCAGGGCATTTTTAAACATTTAAAACAGCTCATTTCATTGCGTGCCGCCATTAACGGAAATGAAACGTAACGACCACAATTTTCGTGGTTCTGTTCGTTTCGTTTCATTTTCATCACACAATTTTCGTTTGTCATTTCGTTACGTAACAGAAACGACAAACGGTAATGGAAACGAAAAAATGTTCGTGCCGTGCCTATCTCTAGTTCCTGGTGCCCTCCAGGGACACTATTTGTGAAGAAGACAGGTTGGGTAAGCCAGACCCTCAAATCATAACTGGAAGCACTTTGTCCAGGGCCACTCACTTTTCATGTTTAATCATTTTCCTTCGCATTCTCAGCATTTAGGTAGTCACTGATGCTCTCTCATAAAGTGAAAAATGGACCTTTCACCACACACTTACTTGCATCTGCCAGCAGTTGTAACAGGGTTTGTTATTTATACTGGTGGAAAGATATGGGCTGATGCTGGGTTTCTGGTTACCAAATTGGAGAGTCTATTCTGGACACTCATAACTGGGTCAAAATAGAAGAGTTGCATTTATTGCTGCAGAAAATATCCTGAAACACACAGGAGAAAAATCCTAGACTTGACTACAGAAGCTTCAGAAGCAGGCTTTTATGTATGTTGGGAATGTTGGTACCCATCATGAGATGGGTTTTAGTGTTATTATGTGGAAGGATAATTATCCAGAGCAGTTTCTTTCTCCATATTAAATCAGTTAGGTCAGGAAAAGGACAAACACAGCACAATAGCAAGCTCATTGGTAATAAAGTAAATGAAGCATTCACAGAGAAAGGTTTACAGCGATGAGCTTCTCACAAGAAATATGGTTTCACTTGAAGAATGCAGGAATTCTGTGCAAAACACCCATGGTCATTCACACACACTTCACAATCAGAATGAACAATTAAAACATCAAGATACAATAAAATTAGAACAATAAAACATGTAAATGCAATAAATACAATATATTAAAAACACACCACTAAAATTGCCATCAGGACCTGCAATATTAGTTATAAATATTTGGAATAGGAATTTTTACCTGGCGCCGAAATATATCAACGTCGGCACCTATCTCATATGGGAGGGCATTCCATAGTCTGGGGGCAGTTGCTGAAAAAGCCCTATTCCTGCAAGCCATCCCCTTCACCTCCTTAGGGATGGTTCTTTCAGGAGGGCTCCCAGACTAGATGTTAATTGCCGGGTAGGTTCATCTTAGAGATTATTGTGCTCATGCTCAGATCTGACTCTGCCCACCTGATTCTCTCTGGGATGTATGATGTGCTCAGCGCCAGTCTGTGCAGCTCAATGCATCCACCTTTGTTGCTCAATCCAGCATCCCACCCAAAGGTTCTGGACTGCATCTCCCATCACCCACAGACAGAACTGGTGTGAAAAAGCAGGAGCCAATGGCTCCAGTTGTGTAGAGGCAAGAATCTATGCCAGATTTCAAAGGACCTCTCCAAGGTACTGAACCTATATGGTGGTTGGGGTTAAAGCCCTTACATGGGTTATCTCAAGTATATATCAGTGTTGAGCATGGGCCCATCATCTGTGCAAAATCAGCAGCCCCTGCTGGTGTGGTGGGAGTTGTAGTACAAGACATCCAGAGAGCACAAGCTTGAGGAAGGGAGGTCTACACAACTGTCCTACACAGTCTCTGCTTGAACTCAAATTAAGTGCATGCTATACCGTGTTTGAAAGCAACAACTGCAGTATTATTGAACTGCATGTGGTCAAAAGAGCCAATATATTGTTGCTATCATCTCATGCAACCAACTTCAAGTGACCAAAGGTTGGAACAGCAGTACAATTCTACAATAAATATGCTTGTGCATATGTCTGCTTTATATCTGAAAATGAAGGTCTAACCCCACCCTCACCCCTGGCAATGTTACACAGCCTCTTGTTTGAAAACCCAGTTCCTTGTTTCTTCAACTATGTCTCATCCTAGAAGTCAATTAATGCCATTTGAAACCATGTCCAGAGGCCAGCGGAGAGAGACAAAAGACTCCGCCTCAGGTTAAGTGGGGCCACACAAGGTCAGACTCATGAACAACCAGGCAAAAGGTGCCACCACCCACTCCTCCATTTCACAGTGACTGGATGCTTTAAGAATCCATGCAGTTATCTGCAGCGTGTCTGGCTCTGGAGCCAAGGCACTGTGGGAAGAGTGTCTAAAAATACCACTTGCACCAATGTGCCCAGGTTAGAGGACAAGGAGGCCACAAGCTGCTCTTCCTCCTCCTCTGCCACCTTTTCTAGGACAAGTGGAAGTGCAATGCAGTAGGCCACAGTGAAGTAGCATCAGGACAGCTCACACCACCTCCGGAGGCCAGACCTTGAAGCCAGACCTTGAGGCCAGACCTTGAGGTCAGGAACCTGTTCATTGACTCCGATAGGCAATCTTCACTTTTTCTCAAAAGAAACAATACATAGCTTGATGCTGAGCCTTTCTGTTGTTTTAATTAAAAAGTCTGTTTTCTTATCTCATGTGCTAGTTACCGTATTTATTGGCGTATAACACGCACTCCCCCCCCTGAAAATAGGGGGCAAATGATGTATGCGTGTTATACGCCGATGTCGCCCGCCAGGTCCCTGTGTTTGGGGGATTCCTCCCCCCCCCACTCGCCTTCTCCAGAGACACCAAATGGGCCCAGCAACCTGGCCTGGAGCCGCCTCGCGCCCCCCAACAGTCCCGGGAAAACCAGGTGGCAGGGCAGAAGCCCAAGCCGCGAAGATGGCGCGTCCCCGCGCTGCTGCCCCCGCCGCAGAAGCCGCTGCTGGAGCCCTTATCAGGGCTCCGATCAGAGCAGCACAGCTGATCATCGGGAGCTTGAAGAAGGGGAAACCAGCGGGAGCGCTGCTAGGCTGAAGGCTCAGCCTCTGCTGACGCCGGGCCCCAGTGCTCCGGAAACACGATCCCAGGCGGCGCGGACGAAGCTGGCCGCCCTCCCACAGGACCCCCTCAGCCTAACACTACCTCCCCCCCACGCCCGGGGAGCGAATCCCCACCTGCCCAGGAGCCTACCTAACCCTCCCCCTAACCCACCCCCCACCCACGGAGTCCCTGAAGTAACCAGGCGGCCCCGCTGAAGCTCGGGCTGCCGAACAGCTGGCGCGTCCTCGCGCCGAAAGAAAAAAGGCCGCCGCCGCCGCCGCCGGACGCCTCGCCGCGGCAATGAGAGCAGGACGACCGGCAAGGCGAAGAGAGCCGACAGGTAAGGCCCGCTACCATCGCCCCCCGTCCCGCTACGCCGCCATCACCCCAGCCACCGCCCGCTGAATCCATCACACACACACACACACACACACACACAACCCCGACACAGTCACAGTTTGGGTACTCGGTGTAAAAAAGGTACAACGCCTGCCGGGTCCCTGCCAGCCTCCTGACGGTGGACAAGCGGGAGGGCAGGTGAAGGAGGGGGGATGAGTGAGTGAGTGAGTTTATTTATTTTTTCAATCCAAGTTATTTTTACCTCATTTCAATCAGATAAAATGGCTATGTTAAATGAAGCAGAAAGATTCCAGATAATCTCCCTTTCCTGTTTTTTTAAATTAAGGTTGCAGAGCCCTTAATTTATTTGCAGAGCCCAGGGTGCAAATTTTTCCTAAAATTTCCCTCTTAAAATGAAGGTGCGTGTTATACGCCTGTGCGTGTTATATGCCGATAAATACGGTACATCCTGGCTGTGTTAGTGCAATGCAATCTACATGGGGGATGAAAAATTTTTAATAACTAAATAAATTCACCCCATGTGCATACATGTTAGCATCAAAAAGGCACCTCTATCCCCTCCAACGGAGGCAATGTTTAAATTTTAGTTAGTTAGTTTTGCTTTTCTATTGTTTAGCCTGAATGCACATGAAATGAAAAGCAGCTGGGAGGTGGAGGTTTATGTGTAGCCTGAGTAAAGTGCCCTGCTGATAATGTTGTGCTTATACACTGCTCCATAGCACTTCAAGCACTCTGGGCAGTTTACAATTTAATGATGTAGGCTACACATTGCCCCCCTACCAGCAAGCTGGGTACTCATTTCACCAACCTCAGAAGGATGGAAGGCTGAGTGAACCTTGAGCTGGCTACCTGGGATTGAACCCCAGGTCATGAGCACAGTTTTAGCTGCAGTACAGGCATTTAACCACTGCCTACATAAGGTTCCTTTGAAGTGAGGTATGGCTTCCTGTCCCAAAACCCACCCACCCACCCCTTGACCCCAGATACAACAATCATTCAGAATCTCAGACTTCACTTTCAAGTGACCAGGTTTAGTTTGATCCAGCCTGGGATAACTTGCCTGATTCATCGGACCAAAGGTCATCGTGAAGTAGTTCCATTGGAATCAACAATGCATATGGAAGTGTTGACTCGCTCAATTCCCAGAGGCTTGATGGGTCTACTCTAACACACAGGATTTTGGCCACTGTATCATTGGACTCTGGATAAGCCAACTCAGAGGTTGGGGAAAATTACATGTTTGGACTACAGTTTCCAGTTAATGAGCACAGGCCTGACTGCAGTACTTCACTTTAACCACTGCACCACGTGGCTCTTTGTCTTACAGTGCACTGGTACGTTTGTATAGTCAGAAGCAAGACACGTGGAATTCAGTGGGACTTACCTCAGGCAAGTGCATGTATAAAATTGCAGCCTCAATCATTTATTCCTGCAGTATTGTTCAGGTGAATCCAGCTTGAACCTATATGAAAGTAAAAGCAAAAAGGGTAGCAGAAACGTGAATCCTTTAAAACCATTCTGAGCTATTAGGTGTCTAACTTTAGCTGGCAAATAGCAAAGTTGACCCTGTGAGATATGGGACCTTGTCAGGAGAACATGTAGGCTGCATTATTACCTTCCAAAGGGACTTCAGACCAAAAAGATCTAATTCCAAAGCATTATCTTGACTTGAGGAGATATAGTGTAAAGGAGGCATAAGCCATACAGAGGTTTCTGACTATCCAGGGATAAAAGTCTTTTTAACATCCTCCTCTCCCCTAGACCTTAGCTTCATTTAAAATCACAAAGGTTTCTTGGCAATTCAAAGATATCCGTTGGTTGCATCCCTTGAATTTAACAGAATGAATTTCAATATTTCTGACAGAGATGTTTACGACTCATAGAAGCCAACACAGTTTTCTTTGAAAAATATTCTTTCTTTAAAAGGCATAATTAAATGTCAACTGCAAAAAAATGCTCAGTATTTAAGAACCTGCATGTAATATATGGTGATGAGTCGGAATCAAGTTACAGCAAACCGAACAGGACTTTAAAGGTAAATGAGATATTTAAGGAGTGGTTTTGCCAGTGAGCTTCCATGGTGGAGATTTGAACCCTTGTCTTGCAAATTCCAATCCATCAGTCTGTCCACTACACCAGTGTTCCCCAACCCCCGGTCCGCGAACAAATGCCGGTCCGTGATATGAAATCGGCATTCCGGGCCGTCCGCCGTCACCCCCCCGCAGAACCACCCCCGCCGCCGTGACCCCCCCCCGCAAGCGACTGCGAGGTAAGTGAAGGCTTCAAGGCCGTGGCTTTATCATCCCCGCCCCCGCTGCCCCCCGCAGTTTTTCCCCGCCGCCCCGCAATCACCCCTGTCCCGCCGCCGCCGCCACGACCCCCCGCAATCGCCGCAGCCCCGCCGCTATCCACGACCCCCCCGCCGCCGCAATCCCCCCGCAATCGAACCCCCGCCCCGCCGCTGCCGCCGCGACCCCCCCCCGCAATCGCCCCCCGCCGCCGCCGCCGCCGCCATGAAACCCCCCGCCACTGCAATTCCCCCCGCAATCACGTCCGCCCCGCCGCCGCCGCGGCCCCCCCACAATCGTCCCCCGCCGCCGCCGCCACAATCGCCCCCGTCCCGACGCCGCATGCGCTACCCCGCAATCTTGTCCCCGCCATCACCACCGCCGCCGGTTAATCGCCCCCGTCCCGCCGCCGGCCATTTGGGATGGGCCGCCGCCGCCGCCGCAATCGCCCCCCCCGCAATACGTCCCGCCGCCAAAGCCACGACCCCCCCGCAATCGCCCCGTCCCACCATCGCCGCCGCCGCCGCTGTGATCCCCCACAATCGCCCCCACCCCGCCAGAAAGAAAGACAGAAAAAAAAAATAAGGAGGGAGGGAGGCAGCAAGAAAGAAGAAAGAAAGAAAGAAAGAAAAAGAAAGAAAGAAAGAAAGAAAGAAAGAAAGAAGAAAGGGGAGGAGTTGGGGGGGAGGGAGGCAAGGAGGCTGGAGGCAGGGGGGAGGCAGGGGGGAAGAAAAGGGAAAGGAAAGAGAAGGCTGGGGAGAAAGAAAGAAAGAAAGAAAGAAAGAAAGAAAGAAAGAAAGAAAGAAAAAGAAAGAAAGAAAGAAAGAAAAAAGAAAGAAAGAAAGAAAGCACGTAAAGAAAGAATCAGTCAAGGGAGGGGGGGAGGCAGGGGGGGGAGGCAGGGGGGGAGGCGGGGGGAAGAAAAAAAGAAAGAAAGAAAGAAAGAAAGAAAGAAACACTGAGTTGAAAAAAAGAAAGAAAGAAAGAAGGTGAGTAAGGGAGGGGGAGGGGGGGGAGGGACATCTGAAAAGGGAAAGAAAGAAAGAAAGAAAGAAATAAAAAAAAATCTCTCAGATCCACAAGAAAGAAAGAAAGAAAGCATCTGCAGGGAGGGGGGAGGGGGGAAGAAAAGGTAAAGAAAGAAAGAGAAGGGAGTTTTCATCAGAAAGAAAGAAAGAAAGAAAGAAAGAAAGAAAGAAAGAAAGAAAAGAAAGAAAGAAAAAAGAAAGAAAGAAAGAAAGAAAGGAGGGAGGGAGGGAGGGAGGGGGAGGGGGGAAGAAAGGGGAAAGAAAGAAAGAAAAGGGAGGGAGGGGAGAAAGAAAGAAAGAAAGAAAGAAAGAAGAAAGGGAGGGAGAAAGAAAAAACAAAGAAAGAAAGAAAGAAAGAAAGAAAGAAAGAAAGAAAGGATTAGGGGGGGGAGGGGAGGGAGGGAGTTTGTTGTCCTGAGCATGCCCTACTGAAAGAATAAAGAAAGAAAGAAATTCCAAAGAAAAAGAAAGAAAGAAAGAAAGAAAGAAAGCCCAAAGGAGGGAGGGAGGGAGGGAGGGGGGAGGGGGTTTAAGAAAAGGGAAAGAAAAAGAAAGAGAAGGGAGGGAGGGAGAAAGAAAGAAACCAAGAAAAAGCAACAGAAAGAAAGAAAGAAAGAAAGAAAGAAAGAAAGAAAGAAAGGGAGGGACGGAGGGAGGGGGGAGGGGGGAGAAAAGGGAAAGAAAGAAAGAGAAGGGAGGGAGGGAGAAAGAAAGAAAGAAAGAAAGAAAGAAAGAAAGAAAGAAAGAAAGAAAGAAAGAAAGAAAGAAAGAAGGGAGGGAGGAAGGGAGGGAGGGAGAAAGAAAAGGGAAAGAAAGAAAGAAAGTAAGGAGGGAGGGAGAGAGGCCTCATGTCAAGGAAGGGCAAAGGGTCCCAAGACCTCATGGCGGCTGGGTACCCCCTGGGGGGAAAAATGCGAGGAAATAAAAACAGTGTTTCCTTGCAGCGATGCCAAGGACTCATCGCACAACACTGGCTCTTCGGCTTGAGTACGGAGATGAGCACCGCCCCCTAGAGTGGGAAACGACTAGCACGCATGTGCGTCAGCGGCCGGGGGGGCATTTACATTTTTTATCTTATTAAATCAAAACAAGCGGGCCAGGGAAAAATTATCAAGCATTTACCGGTCCACGGTGATAAAAAGGTTGGGGAGCACTGCACTACACCATGCTGAGAACAACGGTAAATGAACAAATCCGGACCTTGATAGGAACAGTTGTCATTCTGTGCAGTCAGGTCAGATCAGAACCATTTTATATCAACTTTAATAAGATTCTTAAGGTAAGTGAAGGATTCAAGGAGTGGCTTTAAAAGTTCCCCTCCCCAGGGAGTTTTCCTAACTATGTGGGGTTTCAAACCTTGGCCTTCGGAGTCCTAGTTTATTGTTCTATCCACTACAACACACTAGATATCCTCAAAGGAACTAGTTATCAGCAAAAAGGTTATTTTAATTAATTCATTTTCTAATATCTTAGGCTGTAGTGAGAAATCTCAGCCAGGCCAAGGGCCAGTTTTCAAGCTACCAATAATCAACAGTGCAATCTACCACTGGAATTCAGCAGCATGGCTACTCAGGTACCTTGTAAAATCATCAGCCAATAAGGTTATTCTTCTGAGTCCCGTTGTTTCCAGGCCATTTGGGATGGGCAAAGTGTAGCCCTCTTGAAGTTGCTGTACCATCAGCCAAAGCCAGCATAGCCAATTATAAGGATAAGGAATGCTGTGAGTTACAGTCAAACAATAACAGGAGGGATGCAGCACCAATGATGGGCCGTCTCTGCCTCCTTTCCTTTTTTGCTCAGAACCAGCATGGTTGCTCTCTTTAGGAAGCAATGCAGCTGTCAAGTCAGTTGGCTTGTCTGGAACCTCTTTTTGCTTTGCTGTTGATATCCCCAATGCTGGAGGCAATTCATATGTTATCACAGCAAGAGGGCTTACTCCTCTTTGCCAAAGTGCTGTTCTGTTACTATCTGCAAAAATATCACTCAGCAGTTGAACAGCACGTACAGAAACAAATCAGTCAAAGAGTTGTTCCTTTTCCTTTTGCCTTCAACATCTAAATAATGTTCCTTCAGCAAGTCACACTGAGTTGGCAAACCGGCTTCTTTTGGGTGGTAACAGGTCCCATCTCCCACATCTGAAAAGCTACATCCTGAAGAAAGACAGGAATATTCAACATCTCTCAGATCCACAAGAGTACAAGACCTTGCATCTGCAGCCATCAGGGAATATTTGGCCCACCAGATGTTGCTGATGTCAGTTTTCATCAGCCCTTCCCAAAACATCTGGAGCTCAGGGAAAACTGAAGATGTTCCTCAGCCTCTAGAGAGCACAGGTTCTCCAGCCCCACTATAGAATGTGTGTAGGTGGACAAACAGCTATACATATACAGAAATGGGCATATGTGTATAACTCTGTATCAATAGCCTCATCACAGAGAGCAAAACAAACATATGTTACATGATATCAAAGAATTGATCACATTAGGCATGTGCATCAGTTTGTTGTCCTGAGCATGCCCTACTGATCAATAGATCAATCGATAGATTCCAAACATTTGCATGCTGCCCATCTTAGTAAGAATGACTCTGGGTGGTTGATGATAACAAGAAAACTTAACCCATCAAACCCAGCACCACAAAAGCAACATCTCTTAAAGATACAGTCACCCCCCGCCATTTCGCGGTTCAGGTACTGCGGTCCCACTACATCGTGGGATTGCAGTACCTGCACCTCGGAGCCATGTGGGGGGGTGGCAGGGGGCGATCGGGTCGCTCTGTGCTGCCCCCGCACTCCTCTGAGAAGCCTCGGAGCCATGGGGGGGCGGCGGGGGCAATCCGGTCGCTCCACGCTGCCCCCCGTGCTCCTCCAAGAAGCCTCGGAGCTGTGCGGGGGGGCAGCAGGGGGCGATCCAGTTGCTCCGCCCCCCCGCGCTCCTCTGAGAAGCCTCAGAGCCGTGCAGGGGGTGGGGGCCGATCTGGTCACTCCACACTGCCCCGCGTCGGAGAAGCCTCGGACAGGCGCGCGATCACCCCCTGCCCCCAGGCCCCACTCCACCCGCTTCCACATATCGCAGATTTTCATGCATTGCGGGTGGGGGGTCCCTAACCCCCATGATCAGCGGGGGGTGACTGTACCTAAATAAAAATTAAGCTAGAAGCTAAAACCTAAATGGTGGCAAGATCAGGCAATTCTTGTGCATATCTAACTCAGGAGAGTTTGCCTGGGGTTTTTCCCACTCAACCAATAGTTTTTTTCCCTTTCTCACTGGATATTCTATTTTTAATTATGGTTCTGGAACCCATTGACCCCCTACTCAGGAATAAAGAGGTGAGACAAAGGTAATGGGATAACTCAGGTCACGCTTTTTAAAAAACAGCTTATAACTCAGAAAACCATGTACGGGGACTGCTGTAGTGCAGGGGAGTGGCTAGGACAGTGAGGTCACCCACTAACCTCCCCAACCACAATGCTTCGAGCTGGCAAGTCCCATGCCCCCCTTTGAAGCCCTCCACAGATGGCTCTAAGGGGCCAGCAAATGCTCATAACACCACCACCCCAGGTAGTCAAACTCCCAAACCTATACAGACCCAATAGGCGACCAGATGACTCACACTGGTTATGGGGATGGTGGGTGGGATGCCAAAGTCAAAAGAGGCTGAGGAACTGCAAGGGAGGGCTTTTAATTCCCCAACTCACAATGTACCTATCATGGCATTGTGGGGGTGTCTCACCTCCCTCCCAAGAGGAGGCAAAGCCGCCCCCCTAGGCGAAAATGGTTCTTCACAATGGTTCAGACGGAGCAATCACTTGAGCCAATGTGAAGGAATTTACAGGTGTTGTATTTAAACTAGGGGTGGGCACCTTACGAAAAACAGCATGCTTAGGAAACCTTACGAAATGAAACAAAACAGCTTACAATGTACCTATCACGGGATTGTGGGGGTGTCTCACCTCCCTCCCAGGAGGAGGCAAAGTCACCCCCCTGGGCAAAGCAGGCTTATGAAACCTTACAAAATGAAACGAAACAGCAAGCAGCGTGTCGTCAAGAAATGAAACAAAACACAATTTTTCGTTTCAGAAATGAAATGATTCATCCTAGTCTCTTGTTCCATCCATCTTGAGAACAGTTTTTATGAAACTGATTTATTTGTTTTCCTTTCTTCCTGCACCTCAGCTGTTGAGATATCTTCTCTCCTATCTTCATCTGCCTAAAGCTAGCCAGCCCAGGAGCTGCTGGCTGTGTCTGCAAGTTGATTTAAACTGATTGCTTTCCTTTCCTTTTTTTAAGTAGGACTGTGGAGCTTTATTTAATATTTTGTTTTACTTCCCTTGCCCTGCAGATCAGATGTTGAGTTTATCTCCCCTATCTCTCTGTGCAGCAGCTAGCAGCTATTAGGTTTCTAGCTTGTTTACAGAGAGTTATTTGCTTGAAAGCAAATTGATTGAAAGGTTTGAGGGTAGGGCAGTGGGCTCCCTGTTAAATAAAAAAAGAAAGCTCCCTATTATTTATAGCCTTACAAAGTGTTTTGTTTCATGATGTTTCATCCCACAATGGACATGTGCTTAGATTTCTTCGTACCGGTCCCGCTGGATTTCTTCGTACCGGTCCCGAACAACAATGAGATGGACGTGAAGTATCAGCCTTTGACTCCTCTTCAGGTGACTGAAGTGAGCTGAGGGAAAACTAACTTTCTGAGAGAAACTTCACAATAGAGCCATTCACATTTTCCCCATTGTTGAACTCTGAAAAGAGAACAAAGGATTAAAAATCTTACAGAAAACATTGGCCCAAAACCTGTTGCTTTGTGAAGAAAATTGTAATAGACTAGGCAGACCATTGAATCAATGTGTATTTAGTGAGTCAATTCTTATGTAATTTCCATTGATTTAAATTGGCTTACCTAAATGTGACTTACCAGGTTAAGTAAATTGCAGTTAAAGTAGGCTCATTGAATCAATGGAACTTACAGAGAAGTTGATTCACAAAATCCCCACTGATTCTGTGGACCTACTCTAGTGCAATTTATTATGTTAAGCAGCAAGATTTTTGTCACTGACTAATCTACACAATGACAGAAGCTGCAAAGAGATATATACAGCATTACTGCACTGTGACATTAGTCTATATCTCTCCCTAGACTCTCAGTCAGTGAAATATCCAGGAGATATCTTGTGCTCCAGGGAATTTAGCTGTCTCTCACCTTCTCCATTGGTATCTGCAGTTCAGTCTAACTAGTACTACATGTATTTTTGATTCCCCCTTTGCTTGGTTCACCATCACCCCAATGGACAGAAAACAAAGGATCTATAGGTGTATTAATAGGCTCTGGAGAACAGCCAATGATTTCTGTCCCACAGCCTCACAACAACTGCACAGATATTCACTCAGGTTTTGTACATGTCCAAAGATAGTACTCAACCTGCATACCCTAAGAACATAAGAACATAAGAAGAGCCATGCTAGATCAGGCCAAAGGCCCATCTAGTCCAGTTTCCTGTATCTCAGAATGGCCCCACCAGATGTGTCTGGGAGTGCACAAGACTAGATATCTGTCTCCTGATACCACTCCCCTGCATCTGGCCCTTGAAGCACCCTGGTTTTAAGCCTGGAGACTGCACATCTCCATCATGGTTTGTAATCTGTGATAGACTTTTCCTCCAGGAATCTGTCCAATCCTCCTTTGAAGGCATCCAGGCCAGATGCCATCACCACATCCTGTGGCAGGGAGTTCCACAGACTAACAACATGCTGGGTGAAAAAATATTTTCTTTTGTCTGTTCTTACTCTCCCAGCCCTCAATTTGAGTGTATGTCCCCTAGTTCTGGTATTTGTACATCTCAATCATATTCTCCCTGAGGTGCCTTTTTCCAGAGTCTAGACTAAAGAGCCCCAAATGTTTTAGCCTTTCTTCATAAGGAAGGTGGCCCAGCCCATTAATCATTTTAGTCGCTCTCTTCTGCACCCTATTTATCATCAGATATAAAGACAGACAATTAATACTTACATGTGAAATAGAGGGCACTGCAGACAGTAGCCATGTACACAATCTAATCATGTCTAAGAGGTCTTCTTCTGGAGACATAGAACAGTAAGCATTTGTAATGCACGTCAGCATTCATTTTGCTGTTATAAACTACTACAAATTAACATGACAACTGAATAGGACTAACTGCATGCAACCTTCGATTGGACTGTTGTTGTTTTTCCTTTTGTGCGGGGGGGGGAGTACAAAAGTACTAGTAAAAATTGTTTCTGCTACCAGTCTTCATGGATTTCAGGTTTGGGAGATCAAGCAGAAGTAAAAGAGCAGATTTTATTGAAACTGAGTACTGGGAAAAAGTTTGGCACCCATGATCACTACTGGACATGGAACACATGTATGTTACATCCTTAATCCCAAATTCCCATAATCTCTAATGATGGTTCATTTCAAAGTAGACAGTTCTAGCATGAATCCAGAAGCAGAATGTCAAGGCTTCAAATTACAATATAGATTGTGAGCATAAAACCTCTAGTTACCCATTCAAACTCAAATCATATCTATCACTTTCTTTTAAAAAGTTTAATTTATTTTCTCACTTGAACTGGCTCCATATATTTTGGGCTACAATGAGTACCTAACCATTGAACAAGTTGGCTGTAGCTAGGAAGGGGTTGCAGCCTGAGACAGTTCAAGGGCCACGGGTTTCCCACTCTTGTTCCATCACTTTTTATGAAATAGTCTTGAATGACCATCTTTAGTATCAATGTTCTATGTTGGCTTCCAACATGTGCTCAATTATTTGTCTTGCTTGTTTTTCATCATTTCTATAGCTAATTCATGGCATTTTGCTTGGTTTTGCTCTCTGCACTGTATTCACAACAACCCTGTGAAGCAGGTCAAGGTGAGTGTCACAAGATCACTCAGTGAGTTTGGTGGCTCAACAGAGACTAGAATTTGGTCTCCCAAGCTCCAGCACAACACTATGAGTAGTATACCCCACTTTGTTGTGTGTGCACATCAACCTCTTCTTCAGATAACTAACTAGACCAGTGGTTCTCAACCTGTGGGTCCCCAGATATTCCTGTACTCAGGGCCGGCGTATCCATTAAGGCGAACTAGGCAGTTGCCTAGGGCGCCAAAATGGAAAGAGGGCGCTGGCCAGCCTGCTGCCCCCCCCCCACCGCTGGCCACCGCCGTCTGTCCCCCCACCGCCCACCAGCCGCCCGTCGCCATCCGCCCGCCACCCCCCGTGCCCATCGCCGCCACCCCACCCGTGCCTGTGCCGTGCCCATCGCCCGCCCCCACCTGCCTGCCCCCGTCACTGCTGCCCCACCCCCACCATCCCCTACCCCCCGCTGCCTGCCCCGCCCCCTGCCCCTCACCTAGGGAGCAAAAAAACCTAGCGCCGGCCCTGCCTGTACTGCAACTCCCAGAAGTCTTCATCACTAGCTGAGCTGGCCAGGATTTCTGGGAGTTGCAGTCCAAGAACATCTAGGGACCCACAGGTTGAGAACCACTGAACTAGACCCAGATAACTGGATCTAACTATTGGAGTAGTTGATGTGAATACAGATGACCTGTTTGGGGAAAGACTTGCTCCCCTCATTCCCTCCCTCAATAATTTATCTGGAGTGAGAGGTTTGTGTGGTTTTTAAGGATTGTGAAAGCTTTCCCTAAAGTCATGCAAGAGTGTAATTAGCTATACCCACACGGTTAAGGCCAAAACCTAAGGCCAACCCTTCAGCAATCAATAACTGCTTGCTTAAGTACTTGGAAGGAGATGACCTTCTTTTTTCAGATTAGGTATCTGTTTGAGCAGATTTAGTATTGATTGAGACGATGACCTCTCCGCCAGCTCAGGCATTTTTGCAATGCTAATCTCTCCGTATCCCCTCAGCACGGGCCTTCAGGAAATGTTCACAGAGATTAGATCAAGCTAATTATAGTCTGGTTAATTAATGAGATTCTATTTTCATATCTGGAGTTGAGTTATTTTGCTCATACTTATTCAGTTCCCTTTGCATAAAACTGGAAAGACCAATCCCCCCCTTCCCCCTCAACAATCACTTATTTCTGTTCTAGCCTTCTTTACTCTAAAGGTTTTCCACGAGTTTTCTGCTGGAGTCAGTATAGTAGAGGCCTCTCACCTGCATGGTACAGATTCATCAGAACTAATGTCAAGTTGACCCCATCTTGGGCCAGCAGCGATTTGGATTACATCAGGACAGCCAATATGAAACTGAAACCATGAAAAGCCTTGCAACTAGAGATGGGCACGACTTAGCGGTATTCCCGTTTCCGTTTCCGTTACTCGTATCCGTTACTCTACGGAAACGGAAACGGGAATTACTCCATCAGAATTCGAGCTCGAACCGACGAACGAACAATTTGGTCTGATTTGTCGTGCTCGTTACTTGCATCGCGGCGATCGCGCAATGCCAAGCGGCACAGAAAAAAAGTTTTTAAAAGTTAAAAAAAACCGATTCCCGGCCCTAAAAGTAGGCGAAAACTGTCTGAGGGCACCTACCAGGCCAGAAGGGTGTTTTATTTGGGGGGGTTCCCCGCCCCCCCTCTCCTTGGCTATTGCTACTGCTGCGCTGCTGGTACCAGGCTGGGAGGGCGCATCCATTTGCCATGCAATGCGGGGGATCCAAAATGGCGACCGCAATATTTTTTTTGAAATCGTTGCCCAAAACCCCACCAAAGCACCACAGAAACATGCGAAAATTAGCTATTTTAAATGCTTGAATTTTTACAGTAGCAGCAGTGGGTTTTTCTTGCAAAAAAAGTCTCTGTTGATTTTATTTTATTTTATTTTATTTTTTTACACCTGCACATTCGCAATGATGGGCTCGCCCATGGGAGTAGACCATGCAAATTTTCCACCAATCGCATGGCCACTTGGCCAGGTTGACCACAGAGACTTCTGAGATGTGCCAATCGGGCATAAACAGCCCACTAATCGTAGCCCAAACCCGAACCCTAAGCCTAACCCATACGCCAGTACACTGTCCTTCTAAGTGGGTCAGAGAGGCACCCAGAGGTGCACCCCAATACTCACCCTAACCTCACCCGTAACTAGCCTAACCCTAGCCCTTGCGCTAACCCGTCTTAACCCTAAGCCAGATCTACTTGCATTGCACTACATGCAAGTACGTGAGACACAGCGGGTGCAAGGAGTCTGCCAGTCCGTCACTTGTGGCTCTGGCTGACTCCTGCAGCTCCCTCCAGGAGCCCGCTACCCCCTCCCCAAACCAGTACTAACGACAACGAAAAAACGAACCGACTAATTTTTGCGAATTTTCGCGAAAAACGGAAACGAGCCGAAATGGAACCGGCCCGACTAACGACAACTCGAAATTTTTTTTCAAGTCGTGCCCAGCTCTACTTGCAACACCTTAAGACCAAGTGTTACTTACCATCTGGTTTCATGGACACATCTTTAAGTTCACATTTCAGATGCCATGGGACCCCTAGATGTTTTAGCAGCACTAGACGAGCATGGCTACTCCTTTAGGAATATGAAATTGAGAGGATGAGGCAATCTATACTTGCCAGAGGTCCCATGAAAACATATATCATGAGTGGGGGGCTTCAGTTCACTAGAGGTTTTAGACCTCAACCTGCACAAGATACAACCTCCTTAGGAAATGAGAAGGGTTTGCACACATTATACAGTACTGCAAGCCACAGAGCACCAAAGGTTCATCAATCTTCCTTTGCCATAGTTTGGACCATTATCTTGTTATTAGGCAACACTAGTTCCAATGAAGAAGCACGCTGAGACGTCATCTTTCCTGCTTCGTGCTGCTGGCCAATCAGAGAGGGAGGCAGGATGATGCCTGTCCCTGCTCAGCTCCTGATTGGCCAGCATCACAAATCTAGCACAGATGATGTCACAGCATGCTTCCTTGTTGGATTTTAAACCTGCACGAGACAGAGAAAGGTAAAGCAATTGGATCTGTGTGTATCAGCCGGTTCTGAGGACCACCTGCGCTCGTGTGGTTCATTTCGTAACCTACTGGTTCAGAAACAAAATGCCCATCCCTAACACTAGTTCAAATTGTCTGACCAGCATTACTACATTATACAAAGTCATTCTTCTGATTTATTTGACAAGGCTTACTCAAAGACAACCATTCCACATAACATAATAATATTTCCCTCTGTATTCCAGCATGAAGCTTTCAATTCCAGAACACTTCCACCCACGTATTCATGAAATTCCCCCATTCTTTTTCACACTGATGAGCAATAAGGACATCAACTGAGAAATATAGAATAGCAAAGGGATGGAGAGCAAACAGCTGCAGAAATGAGGCTGTGTTGAATTTGCTGAGTTAAGAAGCTGGTGGTCAAGGACAACCAGGGTGTAAAAAACAAGGCTTGAAAAAAACAGATGCCACTGTTTCGAAAGTACAGCAAATTGCCATAGGGAGAGCCAGCCTCCCATAGTATTCTGGGAGAGATTTGCAGTCAGATAACTTCATAGAATCATGGAGTTGGAAGAGACCTCAAGGGCCATCTAGTCCATCCCCCTGCCATGCAGGAACCCCCATCACAGGACTCTCGACAGATGGCCATCCAGCCTTTGCTTAAAAACTTCCAAAGAATGAGACTCCAATACCCTCCGTGGCAGCATATTTCATTGCCGAACAGCTCTAACTGTCATGAAATTCTTCCTAATGTTTAAATTGAATATCTTTTCCTGTAGTTTGAGACCATTGCCCCACATTCTAGTTTCTGAAGCCATGGAAAATAAACCAGTCCCTTCTTCAATGTGACATCCTTTCAAATGTTTAAGCATAACAATCATATCCTCTCTCAGCCTTCTTTTTGAAAGGCTAAACATTCCCAGTTCCCTAAGCCGTTTCTCGTAAGTCATTTCTTCCAGACCCTCAATCATCTTGGTCACCCTCCTCTGGACCCACTCAAGATTGTCAGCATCCTTTTTAAATTGAGGTGCACAGAACTGGACACAGTACTCCAGTTGCGGTCTGACCAGAGCAGAATAGAGTGGTACTATCACTTCCCTTGATCTAAACACTATGCTTCTGTTAATACAACCAAGAATTGCATTGGCTTTCATGGCTGCTGCATCACACTGCTGAATCATGGGAGCGGTATAAATAAATAAATAAATAAATAAATAAATAAATAAATTTGTGGTCCACCAAGACTCCCAGATCCCTTTAGGGCAGAGAATGAGAAATAAGTGTGTTGCTAAAAAGAAAACAATTGTGTGTTGTTGTTGCTTTGGGGGGTGGGTGGGACCAGAGCATGGAAACATTTCCAAGATCTGGGTTTACACAAGAGTGCATTTGAATCTACTGTTCAGTCTTTGGGTCGGGATTAGAGATGTGTATGAACTGCCCAGCTGCTGGTTCATTCTGGTTCATTTTTCGCACTCAAAGGAGGCAGGGCAGGGAAGCTGGCTTGGTGGTTCATGCCCGCCTCTAATTAAGATGAACCTCCAAAGAAGATCATGATTACCACATCCTGTGCTCTGATATGTCGAGCCAATAATTGAAATGTGGAGAATGACCTGCCGCAAACATGAGTTTCAGGGTTAAAGCCTGATCCCTGGCAACCCAGCAATCTTACTTCCTATGAACTGTTAGCAATGCTTCCAGCTTCTTCCTTCTGAGATGGCTGCCTCACTTTCACTACTGGGGAGGCCAGCTCTGATCAGAAAAATAAGCTTAATAAAAGCAATAAGGCCACTGTTAGTAATAAGAACATTTATTTATTTATTTATTTATTTATTATATTTATATCCCGCTTATTTACAGGGTACTCTAAGCGGCTTACAACAGAAAAGGCTACAAAGCCAATAAAATACAATAAATAATATTTAGGAGAAGGCTAACCAATACTGACACTTCCTCACATTTCCCAGTTGCAGCCATCTACTGCCTTGAAAGCTGTGATGCCCAGTTATGTTTACATTTATTTTAATGGTAACTATTTTTAAAAAAACTGGATTTGGATAGCATGTGATGGGAGGGAGGGGAGGGAGGATCATGGAATGTTGGTAAGAAGAATTCTGAAGAAACTAGGAAGGGTGACAATTGGTTAGTTTTTTAGAGAATTCTGAATGGAAAGAAATTAGGGAGTAGGAGTTATTTTGTATTAAACAGCTGAGGGTTTGAGAGGAAAAGAGGGCAGAGTGAGTGAAGAATTGTGCTGAATGAAATTAAATCTTTGAATTAGATAACCTTTGAACACTGTTATTTTAATAACATCTTATTAATTTAATTCACGCTGAATAATGCAGAGCGCTATATCTGAGGTTTGGCTATGCAGAGGCAGTTGAAGGAGCAAATGCCCATCTCTGCACACGCAGAGACATATATACATGGATAGCTAAAGACTGGTGGCAGGGTGAGAGAGGAAATAAGTGAAGTTAAAGAAAACACTTATTTTTCTTTGGTTTTTCCTCTGCTTGCAAATAACAAAATAGTGTAGGTCTTACGCTATCAACGAATAATCTTATATAGTTCCTCTTCCATTGTAATCTGTCAGGGTAGGCTGTTGGAAAATAAGTCTTGTTATTGTTATTAAATTAAAGAAGGGCAATGAAACCATGTGTTGAAGAAGTCTTCATGGGAATGAGGTTGTTTAACTAATTTGAATGGGCGTGTCGGTTTTTCCATTGTGGCAATATTTTGGCGTTGCGTTCCCATCTCTAATGGGCATATGTATCTCTAATGGAGCCATATCCCATTGACAATAAAATACACTCTTATATTGGGTTCTGTTTTTTTTTTTAAGGGATTCAAATGTAGGCATTTAAACAAGGTATGTGCATGTGTGAAGTAGCATTACAGGGAAGCAAGGTTTTCTGCTCCTCTCCCAGTGATACATCTCTTTTGAGGCAAATGTGGAATCCATTCATTGGATTCGATTCCACTTTTGTGAATGCCTCTGATAGCAGAAAAACTTGATCAGATTACCAGCCTGCTAGTCTGATCACAGGCAGATCACCGCCCTGCCAGCCCAATCATCCCCCTACCAGCCAACCGGCCGTGACTCACCTTGTTTGGACAGGTGATGGCAGTGTGAGTGGCAAAGGTGGAGGCAATGGCAGTGATGGCAACCAAAATTAGGACCAATATACAATGCAAGCCTGAATCCAAAAGAAACCAGCAGACTATTCCAGCAGTGGGATAAGGCCCTAAGGTTGTTGCAAGCAAGCAAGCAAACAAAAAACCTTGCGGCATCTTAAAGGCTGTGAACATGATGCCCCAATCTTTCAGGGACCAGAGCAGGTGTAGAATTTAGCCCTGATTCTCATGTGTCTTCAAACCTCACGAGCCAGCATGGCCAGTGGTGAAGGATGGTAGGAACTGTAGTTCAATATCTAGATAACCAAGAAGAAGAAGAAGAAGAAGAAGAAGAAGAAGAAGAAGAAGAAGAAGAAGAAGAAGAAGAAGAAGAAGAAGAAGAAGAAGAAGAACAAGAAGAAGAATCACTCTGCACCTGCACTGCATTTTGCTTTATATCTTCAATTCCAGGAACCACCACAGGTCTTCTGAGGATGCAACAGCCAAGCACATTACCTGCAGTGCCTGAAAAATGTTTGATTCTCATTACACCGAAGGACTATCACTTGCAGGAGCAGAAAATGTACTTGTGACTTCTGGGAGAAATGAAAGCAAATGAAGCATTAACTGCTAAGGTCTGGTAGAGAGTTCATCTGGAGGTCCTGGATATTCAGCTCCCTCTCTTGAGAGACGCTGCTAGTATATTAGTGTATTAGAAGTATGTGAGTGTGCCTTTTTTCATAGTCGCTTGACATCGTTTTCAAATGTCGCAGCCACATGAGATTCCCACCTTTCCCTGCTTTCCATCGCATTTAGAGGCCATCATGCTGCTTGAAACCAACATGTTTGAAGACAAGCATTGGCGTGTTTGTAGACATAAGAATGTGTTTTCCTTCCCTTAAGTATTACATAAAAACATTTAATAGTAATGGAATGTGTAGCTCATGCTTCTCTGGGGATGAGTCGGCCTCGGGTACAACAGTTACTTCTGCAAGACAAAAGCAATTGGCATATGCTGCATGGGGTGGGAGGAATTTGGGGCTATGGCAAGGGCTAAGCATAAAAGTAGTTCACTATCTTTTGATGAGTGACTGCTAAATATAATATTGGCCAATTTTGATGTGCTTAACTGTTTTCTCTTACCTACCTGGTTAGACTAGTGGAGTAGGAAAAAATGCCATTTGATAATATTAACTGGGATTAGAAATATATGGTCCAAATACAAGGGCCTGTATTTGTTATAATCTGTGAAATAGGCCCTCAGCCTGTCAACAACTCAGGTGCAGTCATACCACTGGACAGAGAGAGAGATGGGTTTTTTGTGTGCGTGATCAATATTAGGAACTGGTGGCAAGGAGTTGGGATCAAGGATTCAGAGACTGCCACCCTCCGTAGCCAGGCCTTCCTCATCTGTTTCTTCAGAAGCTATGGCAGAAACAGATCTCAGTTTGTCTATTGTGGCTGCAGTTCATCAGAGACCAAGAGGTGGTCTACAGCCCATAAATGTTGATAACATAGCAAAGGTGGTTGGGTCAGAGGGCTGTGTGTTTCCTACTTTCAGAATATTTGTCCCACAGCATTAGAATTTCCTCAGATGTGTTCACCTCAGCAATTAGATGTGAAAATTAAGACCATGTTATGCAGCACAGTGAGCTCCCGCTGTTAACCCCAGTTCCTGCCAACCTAGCAGTTCAAAAGCATGTAAATGCAAGTAGATAAATAGGTAATGCCATAAAAAATGGAAAGGTAACACTATTCCATGTGCAGAATGCATTCAGCCATACCGGCCACATGGTGATGGATTTGCACAACACTGGCTCTTTGGCCTGGAAATAGAGATGAGTGCTATCCCTAGAGTCATACACAACTGGTATGCATGTGCAGGGGAACTTTTTAATGACCAATCCCACAAGGGAGCAACATACTGGTGAACAAGATAAAGAGGTGAAGGAAATTATGTACTATGACAAGCAGACCTCTTTCACCCTTTGAGGGAGCACTGTTGCTGAATATGAGGTAAACTTATTTTCTACTCCAATCTTTAGTGTTCAAGTGATTATAGCAGTAACAGACCAAAACAGCAACTCCTTATGTTATTGTATTTTATGGAGTAAACAACTACCTCAGGGCTAAGGCCACATACACACAATATATCATATAACCCATAACCAAGTCTGTGTTTTGGAAGGTATCCTTACATGACCTAGCTGTACTTCAGCAAATAGTTCAGTGGTGGAGATCTGCATCACTGAGCAGAAATGTTCTCCATGTGCTGAGAATTATGGGCCTTGTTATAACTTGACTGGAAATTCTGCCTTGCAAAAGATGCAAGCAAAGCAGGGTGTCTGCCTCATTTGTTTGCAAAATGTTTTGTTTCCAACTTCGCCCTTGCAGGAAAAACAACAATTTCTCAGAACTAGTATTGGAAAATTGGGAAGGGATCAATATTTACAGCAACCATCTGAAGCGGAACTCGAAATGAAAAGTGGCTGACGAGACTTTCAGGATACATACACATGCACACACACACACAGAGAGAGAGAGAGAGAGAGAGAGAGACTACATGACAGAAAGAGAAATTAACTTTTCAATACTATTGAAAACAAACAGCACTGAAGGTTTGTTGTTGATTCCCAACTGCTGAGGCAAACATTGCACAATGTATTTCTGTTATATTATATATATATATATCTGACTCCGTAGATGCACAAATACCAACCAGGGCACTTGAAGTCATTACTGGATGAAATTAAAAGCTTGTCCAGTCCCAGTATCTTATTCCCCACATTAACCAGCCAGGGTTTAAAGAAGCCCACTACAAGAATATGAATACAGAGATGTGAAGTATGGTGATAGTGTTTGGTGACATAGCTTGTTGGCCTGTATGTTCTACCTCTTCCAAACAGAAATTTGTGTTGAAACTGAAGAGAGATGAGAACTTCACAGGGAACTGATGCCAAAAATCCAGACTTCAAACAAATTTTCAAAGCATGAATTTTTAAATTATTTGACTGGGAGATTAGCTCTGGACATCTAGGTAAAGGTAAAGGTCCCCCCCACACACACACACATGTATGCTAGTTGTGTCTGACTCTAGGTGTGGTGCTCATCTCCATTTTCAAGCCAAAGAGCCAGTGTTGTGCAAATTCGTGGCGATGTGGCCGGCATGGCTGAACACATTTCTGCACACAGAACACTGTTTACCTTCTCGCGTTTTATGATGATACCTATTTATCTACCGGCATTTCTATTTTTTCGAACTACTGGGTTGGCAGGAGCTGGGGTTAAGAGCGGGAGCTCGCTCCGCTGCATGGCGCCCAGGATTCGAACCACCAACCTGCCAACTTTGCAGCCAACAGTTTCAGCGCTCCAGCCCACTGAGCCACAACACCCCTTTCTCTACATCTTCTCTGTAGCAAAAGAGGAATGTTGCCAGGAATTCAAACTCTGCAACAGCTAATTGCCTAGAGCCTCTGTACTTAAAAGCATCTCTCAGATAACACAGAAAGTGTTCTGTAGGTCTAAGTTAGAGCCACAAAAATAAAAATAAAAGATGTTGATTCCTTGTACATAATCCAAAACTGAGGATGAGTGACACCTTTATTTAATCACTAAAAGAATTACAATCAAAATCTAGATTCCCATCCATTTCCAGCCTTCATCAGGCTGGGCACCACAAAAAATAAAAATAAAAATAAAAATAAAAATAAATAAACATAAAAGCTTCAAGTAGGAGAGGCTTCTCTGCTAAAAGCAAGGGGTCTAGGTTGTTAGAGGTCTTACTATTGCTTGGTCCAATTACCCCCACAGAGCAAATAAATGAGTCACATTAAAGTAAAAAAAAGTTTATTAAACTCTAAATAGAAAACAAAAAATCCATATTAAACAATCTGTATTGAAGCATGTCCCTATACTTATTACACCATCCCCTAAAGCTGGATGGTATGTGTGAAGGTAAGACCTTCTATCTCAACAGCCACAAATGAGAAATTAAATCTGTCATTTTCCTGTCTTTTTAACCAACAGGCCTTTTTAGAAAGGAGGGGCATAAAAGAATGTTAGTATAGACAGACCAATAGTAAGTCAGATCGGGGTGACTGACATACCACATTCTGAGACTATTGATCTGCATACTCCAACGGGCTTCATCAGGCTGGGCATCTCAAAAACAAAAACAAAACATAAAAGCTTCAAGCAGGATAGGCTTCTCAGCTAAAAGCCAAGGGGTCTAGGTAAAGCAAGTTTCAAAATAATCTCAGATCAGAGGTGTAAATTTCGGATTGCATCTCTGGTGGTATGAATTGGAATAAACCATGGAAAAATCACAATGTTTCCTGTTCAAACTTAATAAGCAAGTATATGTAGCCAAAAGCAGAAGCACGTGATTCAGCTGTCCTTGGGAAGGGGGAAAGGGGAGGTACAACATAACCCCAAAGCTCAGTCTCATCATTCAGCATCAGACGATGATCCAGAAGGAGTGTCGGATATCAACAGCATTCTATTGGACCTCCTAGCTTTCCATCCCATCACTTATTGACAGCACCCCAATCCCTGGAGTTTGGGGGCTAAAATCTGAGACCAGGTATTGCCCCCTCATCATTATTGTAAGCCACCTTTCCAAGGAGAAAGGTGGGGGTACAAATATTCAAAATAAATTAATAAATAAGCAGCAGGTACCTGAGAGGTCACAAAGGCGGGGCAGGCAAGGATCGGCAGCAGGACGTAACTGTTTCTGAGGCATCTGAATGAGGAAACAGTCATGAAGGGAATGTGGGCACAGTGTCCAGGTAAAAAAGTGTTAGCAAAGTATGTGTCAACCTACAAACAGATAGGCGGGAGCTCTCCTTTTTTCCAGGTTGGTACCCAGATACACCAAGTACTTATAGTAATTGCTGCCACCCTTGGTAGGCCTCACACCTTGCATCACACAGAGACATTTATTTATTTATTTATTTATTTATTTATTTATTTATATTTATTTATTTTATTTTATTTTATTTTATTTTATTTTATTTATTATTAAATTTATACCCCACCCATCTTCCCTAAGAGAACTCTGGGCAGCTTACAAAGCTGATAAATTCAGCACAAATCATACAATCACGATGAAAACTGGACAGCAACGATTAAAAGCAATAAAATACAATCATATAAAATTTATTTATTTATTTATTTATATACCCCGTTTTCCCGAAAATAAGACATCCCCCGAAAATAAGACCTACTTACAGTTTTGCCTCTCGCTGAAAAATAAGGCATCCCCCCGAAAATAAGGCCTCCCTGATAATAGGATAACAATAAATGTGTTCCGTATTCTTCTTCATGGAAAAATAAGACATCCCCTATAAATAAGACCTAGCGCATCTTTGGGAGCAAAAATTAATAAGACACTCTTATTTTCGGGGAAACACGGTATTATATTTTTATACCTCACGTCTTCCAGAGGAAATCCGGGCGGTTAACAATAAGTTTAAAAAACATCAAATGTAATCCACCATGCTGCTCACCTTGATATTTATCCCCCTACCAGGAGAATCAAGGAAGGTAACAATTCTCTTACATTCCAGCTGGTGCCCTGAGATCTAGCAACCCTTTGTAGACAGGTTTCCCCCCCCCTCCCCTCCCCCCGTACCAGTTCAGCCAAACAGCTAGTTTCCAGTCATGCCTTGGTGGTTCACTCATTTCTTATTTTAGTCACTGGCCTATCCTGATCATGAATAATGAGCTGAAGGAGCTGTGTATCTGATGCTAATTCTGCAAGGGCAGAATGATGTCCACGAATATCCCTCCAGTCTCCAAACAGCCCAAGCCATCTATTCATTAAAACAACAAGCTGGTGTTGCTTTGAATTTTCCTTGCTTATTGAAATACAAGATACAACTGTAAAAGGCAGTTTTGAGCCGTGACGTTCCCACATGTATATTCTGAACAACAATTAGGCTGACAAGGCCACTGAAGCATGGCTTGAACAAAAAAATAGTTTGACGTGATTGTTTCTTTGCCCGGGAGGATCGCCTGTTGATTTCTACAGCAGAGGTCCCTTAAGATGCAGTGATTTTCTTCCAGGTATGCTGAACCTGCCAGAAAGATCCTGCTGTAAAAGGGAAATGTGTGTATTTGTGTAGGAGGTGGTTAGGTGGGAATCAGGGTACTGTATATAGCCAATAGGAACGCCTCTATGCTTTCAGGCATTACCATCAATGCACTGAAAAACTGCACAGTAAGTCTCTTTATAGTGTAATGACAAGACCCAAAAAGCATTTCATGGGAAAATGCCTGTTTTTTTTAAAAAAAATCCAGTAGAACAGCACATTTATATAAGGAAGCAAAGCTAGTTTGAAATGACAATACAATCTTGGAAGGAATCCATCTCAGATTATTTTTGGTAAATAATTAAACTTTTAAACCTTGCTGTGAATCATCAGCCCCGTAGGCCACAGAGAAGTTTCATTTTCTAAGAGTATTTCTTAGCCCTGACCTCTAGATCTTAACTGATTTCTATTTTTCTCTCTCTTTACATTGAATATATGATCTGTTCCTGATAGAGGTCTGGAACCTCATTCCAAAATAAAGCCTCAGTCTCAGAATGCAATGTGTGAAGAGGATGGAATAAATATTTTACAACTTGGCCCATTCACCAATCCTGTCCAAATTAACTGTACAACTGAGGAGCCCACTTATAAAAGCAATGCCAGCTTCACAACTGGAAAGTGCTAAAATGTTGCCCCTCCAGAGATGTGCTCCTTTGATTTCGTTGTGTCTGAGTAATCAACATGCATATGAAGGTTCCATGTTGATTGTCATTTACCTATTAATGACCTATCATCATCAACAACAACAATGGACATTAATGGACAACTTACAGAGTTGTGGAGACCTGACATTTTATTTCTTGAGCCAGCTGAGTTTTCATTTGAAGGGCAAGCACCTCATCTCATCTGATCACAAGATGAAGGTTGCTTCCAAGTGACAGGAATTCAGTGCTATGTCATCTTGAGGTCCATTGTTACTTCTAATTTTTAAACTAGTTTTCCACTTGCACCCCTAGAGGGGAAAATCTTCACTTTTTTAAGCTCAGAGGTAAAACCAAAAATGTTAGGTTTCTCCCCCGTTGCATTGGATTATGTGAGTCTTTCTTTCTTTCTTTCTTTCTTTTTCTTTCATTCTTTCTTTCTTTCTTTCTTTCTTTCTTTTTCTTTCTTTCTTTCTTTCTTTCTTTCTTTCTTTCTTTCTTTCTTTCTTTCTTTCTTTCTTTCTTTCTTTCTTGCCTTTTGGGACTGGTTTTGATTTAAAAAAAACCCACAGAAATGAATATTGTACAAAAAATAATTTTACATTTTCATAAACATTGTATTATTTGCCAAATACACATTTTGAAACTGGCTTTTCTGTGAAAAAATAGTTTAAAAAAAATCAAACCTCCAATTTTGAGGCAAATCCTTCACATTTTCTTGTTTATGAAAAAAAGTGCTGGCCTTCACATCTTCCATCAGGAGCTCAACATTTCCCAGCTGTTTGTGAGGTCTCTCGATTGTTATTATTATTATTTCTCTAGAAGATGCCCTTCTCTCACCCAGGACAAGGACATGTGTAAGTATCTGTTACCACCTTATGTGCTACAAAGATATTCCCTCCCTTGATAACAAGCAACAGCAGGCAGACATAATGTGCTGTATCAGAACAATGAACTGATTCAGCTGTTCCATACATTTCTATCAACACAGTTGTCAAAAGGATAAAACACCTTGGCTGGAGGATTCTTGGAGTTGTAGTCCAAAAAAAGTAACTTATCCAGAAGTTGTGCCCCACGTACAATGGTCTGTCATCTGGAATACGCCTTGAGGGCATGACCTGTTTTGCTTTTCCCAAAATAGCCATCCTGAGCCTAAATGAAAAAACTGTAGACACATCCATTACTGTACACGCAATCCCATCAAATATCTTACATTGTTTGCCCAATCCTTCATCAGAGAAAAAGCTGTAGAGATTTCACTTTGCCACAGCCATTTATAGGACTGCAGGAGTTCGTAATAACAACCTCTTGAGATTTAACTACAAACAGAATCCTAAAATCGATTTGACAAAGGGGAGACATACATTTTTAAAGAGATATATTTACACCGGCTTCAGTTCTTTTTCTGAATTTCTATGAACCATCTGGAAATGGTTATGAGTGGAAGCAGAATGATGGCATCATTTTAGTTAAGCAGTTTTTGAGGTGGGAGCAGGGTGGGAAAAGCAGTTGCTCTTTCTGTTAACAATATCACAGACTGTGCTTAGATGTTAAAGGTTAATCTTGTTGGTGCAGCGCGGGTGCAAAGCTGTGATTGTCATCTTATTTCTCTGGCACACTGAGTGCCAGGCTCAAACGTCAATGCCACACTTCACAGCACTGCATGCACAATACTTTGGTCTATTCTTAGCTCAAGACTTTTCAGGCTACCTTGAGGCTATGAATATCTCAGATGATGATGCCCTTTCTAATCATCCTGTCACCAAGTATTGTTTTTTTAAAAAAAAGAAAAGCTGAAGGGAAATAAGCTTGTTGCAAAAGTAATGTGTTCAGGAAGAAAAACATGACATTCACTTAGCAACTGTTTCAATGAAGAACAATAAAACTTTGAATCATAGGCATAACGTACCATTTTGACCACTTGCGAAGGCTTCTTAGCACACAGTTTTAAAACTCATGCGATATCAGTATTTTCTCAAAAGGTCAGCCAAAATCAATTTAGTTCAGCACTTCATCACTTGCAAACCATTTTAAAAAAGAATTTAAATGCACACTTAGGCTGCTATCTCACCTGAGTTTTGATCCTGATCTTCTGAAGGTCCGGCTTTTCCTCTTCGTCCCATCACGTGATTGAATAAGTGGGACAGGCATTCCCACGTCCAAAGCTGTTTTTTTTTTAAAAATTTTAAAGTGCAGTTCAGCCCCCCTTGGCCAGCAGGTGTCGCTAGCATTTGAAAAAAAACGGGCCACTTGGCTGGGGGAAATTAAAACTTAGGGCACCGCATGGAGCTTCCTGTCTCTCCGAAGGTGAAAAGAAATTTAAAAAGCAGTGCCGATCGACCCCAGGAACAGCCGGTCGGTGCTATGAGTTAAAAGAAGAAGAAGAAACCCGGATCATCTGCGTGGTCCCCCGGCATCTGCTTCCTTAAAAGGTGGGTTATCAAAGCGAGGCAAAAAATTCCCTACCTCTTGGGTGAGTCACAGAAACCTCGCTTAAAGGGGCATTACCGGGTTTTCTTTTTTCTTTTTTTTTCAAAAAGCCCGGTGGCTGTGGGGACGGAATTTTTAGACACGGTTTATCTAGTAATTTAAACTGCTTTTAAAGGGACATGGGACCAAGCCCTTAGAGAGTACAGAAACAAGAATTTGTATATGTTGTACATATATGTGTGCCTAACATTTTGGCATGTCTGTGAAGATTCTCAGTCATCCAGGTGAGTTCATCTGGAAGTTGAGTCATGGCAACTGGACTTCTTTTCTTGAGAGATTGAAATGTTTTGCTAAATCTTCCAAGCAGATTCGTCAGTCTGAGGAATGTTAGTGACGAGTCTGCATTTTATAGTTCACCTTCATTTCACATCACCCTGGTCTAAACAGGCTCATAAGTTGGACAATGTCCTGAATAGGTTTGTTAGATGGACAGTGGCCTAAAGAGGCTTGTTAGGTGGACAAGGGGTGTGGGCTAAGGGGTGTGAAAAGCAAGGCCACAGTTAACGGCCCATACATAACGGTTGTTGGGAAAGGTTGCAGAGGTGAATGAAGTGGTGGCGGTAAGGCACCAGTGAGAGGAGTGGTGAAAAAGAGGCAAGAATGACAGAGGATGGTTCCTGCCCACAGTTTGGTTCTAAGCAGATGAGACTGTAATCAGAAGGCTGAACTATAAATGGTAGGCAGATCGTCATTGGACTTTTCCCACCTCTTCTTTTTTTGTGATTGGTCATCAGGACCACTAGCAAAGTTGGTTTTCTAGGCTGATTGCACAAGCTTTGTTAGTTAGTCACTGAGATACCCCTGAAATACATCTGTTATAACACCAGCATAATTTCAGGATGCCATCATACAAGAGATTCTCCTGGATTGTCCCAACATTTTGCATACTGAACCTTGCTAGTCTGCCTCATCTGAATTTGTAGTTGTCATTCACATGGAAATGTTGAATGATCCCTAGAAGCTGCATTTCAAGTGTATACAAGGACAGTCAAATCAACTAAATTTATCTTGCACGTGACACGTCCCTTCCCCTTAACCATCCTCTGTCATTTTTGTTGGTCCTTTTCCAAGGAGAAAGGTGGGGTAAAAATACTCTAAAATAAAAATAAAATAAATAATTTCTCACCTCCTTTCCACCACCCCTCTCAATGATGCCCTACCACCACCAGTTTATTCACAAATAGTTGATGTACACATGATAATGAATCCTAATTTTAATAAAAATGTTAGGTACACATATATGTACAACACATGGAAATTATTGTTTCTGCAGCCTCTAACTGTGCATTTAAATTCCCTTTTAAATAAGTTTTGCAAGTGATGCATTACTGAACTAAAACAGCACTGAGCTTGGCAAGAACATGGTCAATCTCGTAAGGACAGGCACTCCCCCAACACCTCTCTTTCCCTCATCTTCCCCATCCCTCTTTTCCTTTCTTCTCTCTCTAGGTTTCCCCAGCACTGCCCGGACACCATTTGGTGCTGCCAAGTAGAGAGAGAGAGAGAGAGAGAGGAAGAGGTTGGCTGGAGAGGTAGGTAGCTTCCTCTGTGTGTGGTAGAGTGAGCATGTACAGATATGCACTTCTTGCAACTGCTTCCTCAAAAAACTTTTGACTCCTTTGAGCAATTCTAATAAGGCAGTGTGGTCTTGCCTGATTTCAGAAGCTAAGCAGGGTCACCCCTGGTTAGTACTTGGATGGGAGACCACCAGGGAATACCAGGTGTTGTAGGCACCTGGAGTAGGAACTGGCAAACCACTCCAGTATTCCTGCCAAGAAAACACCTTGGAAATGGGGTCACGGAGAGTCGGTCACGACTGTAACAACTCAAAGGCACACACACACACACACACACACACACACACACACACACACACACACAGAGTAAGCCAGTGTTCGTTGCATTTTTCTGGTTAATTTGGGGGGGGTTTGTACAAATATTCCAGAAAACAAATGCAAATAAAAATGGGAAATATTGATGCCATCTTGTGTATGTGTGTTTACTTTCATGTGAGAGCCAGGCCAGGACTCTCCTGGCCTGTGATGCACTCACACATTCCTCCTCCCACACCCTTTCCTGTAAGCTCTTCACATTTCCTCCAGACCATCTTAAACCATTTTTTTCTGTGTTAGACTGCTTTTATCCACTTGAGCAACTTTCATTTCCTTCTCAGCCTTGAACCAGAAGGTTTGCTCGACAAACGGACTCGGATTAAATCCTGCTATTGCTTGGGTGACTTTGCCTAGGTGATTGGAAGGGGATACCATTCCCTCTGAAATTTTATATTTAAGACTTTTCTGTAGAACTATTACATACATCTTTGCATATATTTCACACGTTTCCATTGTGGTTTCTTAAATAAATGAATCCTGTAACTGCTTTGCGGTGAAAGACCCATTGAACAGTCATTTATTTCATCTCCCTTTAAATCTGATCAATACGCAATGCTAAAGCCCATGAAACTATCCTTTTATGAGTTGCAGAGTGTATATTGGCATTGAATGGACAGGAAAAACTGCTGAATGGCCACTGCAAGGTGAGCTAATGGCGATCTATATTAATGGGGTTGAAAAGACAAGGTAATGAATTGTTTAACTTAGATGCCGCCTGAGGGCAGGTCTGGGGAGAGCAGAGATGGCCAAGAGTGATAAGATGAGATGGAAACAATACTTCTCTGCACACTTTGGATCCCAAAAATCTCAGAAAACTTTATAAAATGAGACCGGCACCAGTTCTCTTCAGAAGTTGAGATAGGCAGGGAGAAATATTAAAAGTAGAGTCTGCCCTTGTGCATTCAAGCTCTCGAGGGTGCCCCATGAAATGAGGGGCAAACAAAGTGGCAAAGAAGCATGACTCAGAAACAAGGCATGACTGCTGAGCAAGCATGGGTGGTTTTTTTAAAAAATATATACAGGCTGGCAGACGCATCCAGGCTGTTGCTCAGGCAGCTCTGGCTTTGTGTTCCCTCTCTCCTACACCAGCACTTCACAGTAATGTTGTTCTTGTGAGCTTACAGCCACCTATTGGTGGCATACTGTCGCTGCTTTGTTTGGGTCCGGCTTATGCAAAGAAAACCTGGCAATCACCTTTTGAAATAACCTGGTCGGTCTTCATGCATGATTAAAACTTGGGGAAGCTATTGCTGTACTTGTGATTTGTGGACAACAGTTCCCTAAATCCACTATCCAGCAGAGCCGGAGGCGACACTAGATAAACATTGGAGGAGTTGCAATTAAACAAACAAAACCAAAAACTAGCTGTTGTGAGTTTTTTGAGCTGTTTGGACGTGTTCTGGATGTTTCGCCAGACTCTGTGGCCGGCATTTTCAGAGGGCAAGGAGCTCAGGGAACTAGGTGTTCTCTCTGTGCTCTGGGGCCACAGAGTCTGGTGAAATGTCGGGAAGAAAAACTTCCAGAACACGGCCAAACAGCCCGAAAAATTCACAACAGCCATCAAAACCAAAAACCTTTCCCAGTCTCCGTGACATCACCAGCAGGAGATTTTAAGGTGTGTTACCTAAAGTGTGAAAATAATAAAAACATTGCCTGTCTTTCTAGAGGAAACAACTGATTAACTTTTGCCAATCTTCCTTCCATCCATCCATCCTTCCTTCCTTCCTTCCTTCCTTCCTTCCTTCCTTTTCCCTAAACTTTGCAGAGATGGTGATGAATTTGGAATTGGCTAAAGCAGCCAAACAGCTCAAAGTCAAACTGATGAGAACTAATTCCCTAAATGAGACAGTCTAAAGCCATACGGAAGCATCTTGTCCTTGAAATATTGGGCTGCTTTGCTGTGAAAAACAGTTAAGCAAATGAAGAAAATGAGGGGAAAGTTTCAAGGGCCCTACTGTCTAACTTACTGGAGCAGGAATGGCGGCATCTCTCAGGAATCCAAGCAAGCCAAAGCAGAGGGGAGGGGCAGAACTGTACTCAATTGAATTAATATTTGCCATGTTGCTTCTTAATACTGAATGCCCAAATCACATGCTTCAGGACATCTGCTGATTAATGCAGAGGGTCAAGAAGAGTTCTCTCAGTAGGCTGGCTTAATTATTATGCTAAATATGCTACAGTGCAGCTCTTGCCCGGTAGTGCCACTATGGGGAAATTATATATCAGCTGGTTCTGTGGGCCTCCTGTGTTCTGTAAAGAACGGGTATGATTTGAGAGATACAAAGCCATCCCCTAAGGTTTTGTTTTTTCTATGCTCAGGGTGGCCTCTGCCTAGAATGCCTCTTGTGGACACAGCATGCACAGACTTTATTTCATTTATGTAAATGAGATACAAATACATATTGTGCTAAGACATACATAAAGTTACATTGTGATGGCACAAATGTTTTTGCATACTTGGATGTGATAAATGGGTACAGCCTAAATAAATGTTGGCAAAAGGAAAGGAAAAAAGAAAGGAAAAAATACCTTCCCCTCCCCATCCCAAACTGTGGCAAAAGTCAGTGTCAAGATTGAATAGCTCTCTTTTTTGCCACTAGGTGGCAACAAATACTAAAACTTACAATTACATCTCTTCCTCTCTACACAACAGAATTGTTGGTCCTTAGCATGGCATACCAGCAGGCCCAAATGTGACCTACAGGCAAAGAATGTTTGGTTTAATCTTTCCTCAGTTATAAGCTGATTAAACAAAGGCCATTCTCCTACTTACATAACAGTATAAATGGGGATAAAAATAAAGGTGTAAGAGCTCTGTTGTAAGAATCACTGAGATGTTGATTACTGCCATACTAGGGTCCTCTATGTGAGGGAGAAGTGAGAGAATGTGGAATGTGTCAGGTCACACAGAGGTGTTGCAATAAATAAAGCAAAAAGTGTTCTGCTTATATACCGCCCCATACTACTACAAGTAGTCTCTGGGCGGTTTACAATTTTAATTACAGAATGCAGGCTACACATTGCCCCCCCCAGCAAGCTGGGTACTCATTTTACCGACCTCGGAAGGATGGAAGGCTGAGTGAACCTTGAGCCTGCTACCGGGGATTGAACCCAGGTCGTGAGCACAGTTTTACTTGCAGTACAGGCATTTAACCACTGCGCCACGAGGCTCTTAACTAAGAACATTTACTAAACATGCAATCTGAAAACTTTCTTTGTTGTAGTTGCTCAACTGTTACTGTGGAACTTTCTATTTGGGGCTATAAAAGAGTAATCTGTTTCATTATTCAGTAAAACTCACTTTACACATATACTCTCCATGCATGTATGTGTGGTGTGTGTGTGTGTGTGTGCTAGTGTTGTGCTTTTGAAAGCAATGATGTTTATTTTTATATTATTGCTTCATCTATGTGTTGTTCTGTGACACACACAATGCAGCCAACAAACTGGAGCAAGCCTTCTATGACAGGTGTTTCTAAGAAACCACTTTTCTCCTGTCAGCTGCCAGTGAAATTAATATAGTGGTACCACATGGCATTTAATGTAATGCTATATTATTCAAAACTACTTGTCCCAACAGCCAGTTACTCGTAAGTTAAGTCCTGTTTAGTAAAAGGGTCTGAGCCATTTTAATTGGAAGCTTCTATTGTGAAACTTCTGCTACAATGGCTATGAGCACAATTTTACTGATGAATTGCCCCTTAAATAATCAGTACCTCATTATGTCTAAGGGCGTTTATACACGACCCCTAAGCTCCGCTGCAAATGGCTCCCAGCTCCGGAGCTTAAAAATGTTTCCCCACCAGCTCCGGAGCTAACAGAAAATTAAGTGCGACCCCACCCACCTAAGCGCGACCCAGTGCAGCTTTCAAGTACCTCATGGCGCAGTGGTTAAATGCCTGTACTGCAAGTAAAACTGTGCTCACGACCTGGGTTCAATCCCCGGTAGCAGGCTCAAGGTTCACTCAGCCTTCCATCCTTCCGAGGTCGGTAAAATGAGTACCCAGCTTGCTGGGGGGGGGCAATGTGTAGCCTGCACTCTGTAATTAAAATTGTAAACGGCCCAGAGACTACTTGTAGTAGTATGGGGCAGTATATAAGCAGAACACTTTGCTTTACCTGCCCTGGGAGAGTGAAAAATTTTGATGCGGAGAGTGCCGGGCTCTCCTCGCTTCTTTTTGTTGTTGTTTTTTTGCCTCCCGCCCCTTTAAGAGGAACCAGGAAGTAACCGGGGCTCGGAGCAACTTCCACCGGCACCGGAGGTAAGGCTTTATTCTTTTGTCCCTTTTTAAGGCTTTTTTTTCCTGCCTCCCCTCACGCAGACAGAAGCAAGGAAGTGCGGAGTGGTGGGGAGGAAGGAAGAGCGACAAACCCTCAATATCTCTGGTCTGAATTTAAGGGACCAGCGGATCTTAGGGGTCATGTAAAAAGGCCCTAAGGCAGCATACTTAATTACTGTTTGTCTCTTGTTTTTGAAAAAATGTGACATTTAGGAGGAGAAAGAAAAGAGAAAGGAAAGTAAAAGATACAAAAAGATTTCATGTTGAACCACTTTTACCAAAACGTCCAGTCCATATGACCCTTGGCCCTGCTGGTTAGGGTATTCTGGGATATGCTTTTCAAATAATAAATCCAGTGAAACATTCCCTTGGATTATCGTATTGTGTAAGAGAGTGTGTGTGTGTGCGCGCGCGCGCAAGAGCAATCATACAAACGTAAAAGAAGGGAAGTGCTGTGTTATGAGGTTCTGGACATTTCCTTGCAGAAACTTGGGAAAAGCAGAGCTGCTTGTGCAAAAGATAGTTGCCCAAGTATAGTATCAAACAGCCTGAGCAGCCCCCAACCCATAACATTTCCTGTCTCTTCCAGTATTCAGTGATAGGATCAGAATTCCTGTTAAAAGGGGGGGGGATCTTAGCAGGAAAAGCTTCTCTTAGGCCTATCTAACTAACAGTGCAACAGCTGTGACTGAACTCCAGAGAAGTCCAGGGTCCTGCAGGTCATCCTCTCCTCATGCTCACATAGGAAGTGGCAGATGATCAGCTTGGAAGCACTCGGTTGGTGCTGCATTCTTCTCATCTTCTAAATGTATAGGCAGGAGAAAGAAAACTGGCCAGGCAGCTACATCAGAATAGGAAACATGACTGAACCTCAGACGCAATGTTCACCCACAACACCCACCATAAGCTACACTAGACCTAAAATGAGCTGGAGAGAAAAGTAAAAATAAAAACTAGATGTGCCCTGATGGCCACGTCTGGTTTTGACTCCTGGATCGATTAGACCTCATCCGAGGAAAGGAAAAGGAAATGGCTTCTGGAGCCACATGGTTCTGTGTTGTGGGGCTCTGTGCAAGCCGGCGGGGGGGGGGGGGCTAAAAAAAGCCCTGAGGTATGACATATCCACCTCCCAGCTAGTGTGAAGGCACCTGGGCATTTTGGTCAAAGTACCACCCAAGGTTAGGAACCACTTAACTAGAACCAAGGTGCTTGAGCAGCATTTGTCACCACTGACTTTCATGGGTGTGGAGTGTTCCATCAATTGCTCCTCCATCCCAGGACTTTGCCAATGTTCAGCAAACTTCTATGTTCTTTCAGGACTAATGCTTCCTTGATTCTATGGTATATATGTTCTGAAATGTTGGCTAAAGGCCTTACTACCAAACTCTGTACATACGAACACCAGCAAAACAGCATTAAAAAAAACAAGGGCAAGAGGGGGGCGAGAGAAAAGGATGGGAGAACCGGGAGAGAAAATAAAACAAAATTAGGTGAAATTGATATTTGTTTGGATGTCTGAGCAACTTTTATTGGGATTAGTGCAGAAGCTAAGATGGAACACGTGCTACATTTGGGAGCTCCCCTGGTTGTACCACTTTTGATGCTCTGAAGCATGTGTATTCTTTTTCAAAGATAAATTAGGTGGAAGCAGAAAAACGGTTACATTTGCTGATGCAGATGCCGGTTACACAATCATTTTGATGGTTTTTCAATCTTCTGTTCCAGTCATTTAATCAGAGCACTGATACTGCACAATTTGTCTGTTTGTGGTCCAGCAAAGGTTTGAAATAACCAATTTATTTTCTAGTGGGTCATGACAACAAAATACTTTCATTTATGGCTTTTTGTCTGAATGCAAGAGGAAATTAATGAGAAGGAGAATCTGTTTACATTTATAAGAAGTAAGGCTGAATAATTCACCTGTATAACTAGTTGTTCTGATACAGAAGTGATTTTTAAAAAGAGGTCTGAAGAACAGCATTGAAAGACTGTGTAGTCTTTGTCCCTCGTTACTATATTGCTCTGTTTAAAGAGCACAAGTAATGGGCTTTATCAGAGGCATCTCTCATCTCAAGCTCTTGCGTGAAACAAATTATGTTCTTAGACGAACTTTATGCTTCATATCATTAAGGGCATTAGTAATTCTGCGTACAGTCAATACAGTCTTTAAAATTGGATCCCATTTTTCAACACTGCTTTGCCACATTTGTTCTTATCAAAAACCTATCTAGCAATTTCATGGGATGTAATGGAAAAGCACATTGATGAAAAGTTCGTGAATACGCGTACTGAGTAATCTCACCCTGATTTTCTTAGGAAGGGTGAACCAAAGAACTGTTGAGTTCTATTTAACCATTCCTATCACCACAAATGGCAATTTGCTGAGGGTGCAAACTGAACTCCTGCCGATGGTCTCACATAGAGATGGGCACGACTAGGGAAAATGACGTTTTCGAGTTGTCGTGTGTCGGAGGCAGTCCGTTTCGGCTCGTTTCCGTTTTTCGCGAAATTTCGCAAAAATTAGTCAGTTCGTTTTTTTGTTTTTTCGTTGTCGTTAGTACTGGTTTGGGAGGGTAGCGGGCTCCTGGAGGGAGCTGCAGGAGTCAGCCAGAGCCACAAGTGACGGACTGGCAGACTCTTTGCACCCGCTGTGTCTCACGTACTTGCATGTAGTGCAATGCAAGTAGATCTGGCTTAGGGTTAAGACGGGTTAGTGCAAGGGCTAGGGTTAGGCTAGTTACGGGTGAGGTTAGGGTGAGTATTGGGGTGCACCTCTGGGTGCCTCTCTGACCCACTTAGAAGGACAGTGTACTGGCGTATGGGTTAGGCTTAGGCTTAGGGTTCGGGTTTGGGCTACGATTAGTGGGCTGTTTATGCCCGATTGGCACATCCCAGAAGTCTCTGTGGTCAACCTGGCCAAGTGGCCATGCGATTGGTGGAAAATTTGCATGGTCCACTCCCATGGGCGAGCCCATCATTGCCAATGTGCAGGTGTAAAAAAAATAAAATAAAATAAAAAAAAAATAAAATAAAATAAAATCAACGGAGACTTTTTTTGCAAGAAAAACCCACTGCTGCTACTGTAAAAATTCAAGCATTTAAAATAGCTAATTTTCGCATGTTTCTGTGGTGCTTTGGTGGGGTTTTGGGCAACGATTTCAAAAAAATATTGCGGTCGCCATTTTGGATCCCCCGCACTGCATGGCAAATGGATGCACCCTCCCAGCCTGGTACCAGCAGCGCAGCAGTAGCAATAGCCAAGGAGAGGGGGGCGGGGAACCCCCCCCCAAATAAAACACCCTTCTGGCCTGGTAGGTGCCCTCAGACAGTTTTCGCCTACTTTTAGGGCCGGGAATCGGTTTTTTTTTAACTTTTAAAAACTTTTTTTCTGTGCCGCTTGGCATTGCACCTTCACCGCGATGCAAGTAACGAGCACGACAAATCAGACCAAATTGTCGGTTCGAGCTCGAATTCTGGCGGAGTAATTCCCGTTACCGTTTCCGTAGAGTAACGGATACGAGTAATGGAAACGGAAATGGGAATACCGCTAAGTCGTGCCCATCTCTAGTCTCACATACTTTCTTCATACGTAGGTCGTTGAAAAGAGACGTGACGGCCATCTTTAAATACCTGAAAGGCTGTCATACAGAGGAAGGGCAGACTCTGATATTGACATCTGAAACTGGAAGACGTGTAATAATGGGCTCAAGTTACAGGAAGTCAGGCTTAGGCTGAATATCCTAAAATAAATCCTAACAGTTAGAGCAGTACAACAGTGGGATAAAGTGCCTCAGGAGGTGGTGAGTGCTCCAACACCTGAAGCATTTAAGAAGAAAAAATAACAACTATTTATCAGGTCTGCTTTGATTTGGATTAACCTAACATCCTGCCTATAGTGGCCATGCACCCTATATTCCTGGAGGCAGTCCCCTCTTTGAAAGGGTCATATATTAGGAGGACTAGAGCCAGTCTAAATCTAGTTTTAAACCTACAGAACTGCTGATAGAAATAGCAGAGGTCTTGAATATTAATTTATTTGTTTTGAATATCATTACCCCACCTTTCTCCTTGGAAAAGGACCCAATAATAGACTATTAACCTGGACCACAGATTGAACAGGCACACAGGTTCACTACTGCCAAGTCCTCCCCATTACTATCAGATGCACATCAACTTGCCGGCTTTCCCAACACGTGCCCTTGAGATTTGTAGACTACAATTTCAATCAACCCCAGCCAGCATTCCAGTGGTTGGGGATGAGGGGATTTGTAATCAGTATAGGGACATCTCATCTAGATTTATTTCTAAATTTGCACATATATTTATAAATCATTTTGTTCATGTTTAATGGTAATTTAGAGCCACTTATTTATTTTTATGGGAATCTCTCTCTCTCTCTCTCTCTCTCTCACTCACTCACTCACTCTCTCACTCTCTCATTACTGAACCAAGGTATACAAAATCTTTAACAATTTCAGTTTCTTCATTGTCAATATTAAAGTTGTGAAATTATTCTGTAGTCATGATTTTGTTCAGTTACAGTCCTGCTTTGGCCCTTTCTTCTTTCACTTTTTCTAAAAATCATTTCAAGTCCCCACTGCTTTTTGCAAGTAAGATGGCGTTAATTGCATATCTTATTTTGACTCCTCCTTTGTATGAATCTAGTCTGGTTTGACAACTGCCTCAGTCATAAACGGTTAAATCCAAGGTTGTCCCAACAGAGCAGACCCATTGAATCTGTATTGCATGCAGAAGTTGACTTAATAAGTCCCATTCACTCTTTGGACTTGGGACTAACAATTGGATTAGTTTTGCTGTATTTTACTAGTCCCATTTTGTTAAGCTTGAAAAGCAATCAGGCACATAAATTATACAGACAAAGCTCTTCCATATTCCATACAGGTCTTCTGTGCAACATTAATATAAAGGTCTCTTTCTGCCTTACAAAATAAATTGTCTGAATGATGATTTTAACTTCAATCAGAGATCAGGCTATTTCAGGGTAGGGCATGGTGAACAGGTTGTGATCCTAAGGGGATGAAAAGTGCTATATAAATGTAAATTGTCACTGTTGTTATGCATGAACCAGCACCAAGCTTTAAGCTAGCCTGACTATGAAAAATGGTACTCTCGCTGACCTTTGCTGATAAGAGCCCACTAAGATTAGAAAACCTCTAAACTATTTGGACATGAAGACAAACTCCACTTCAAAGTCTGGAAAGGGTAATATAGTTTAACTAACATAAGGTGAGCTGTTGGCTAAGAAAAGAAACCCACTTAATCTAGTGGATAAGACACTGGCCAATGAGTCAGAATGAAAATCAGAGCTCTATTCTTTCTTAAAGGCACAGCCTTAGAGGAGTCCATTGAGTAACCTAACGTATCTGGGGAGAAATGTAAGAGTTTCTTTTACTTGGATGCTGAATACAGATTCTTCTTAAGAATTAAATACTGTACCTCAGACAGCGAGTTATAACACACACCCATCAGAAAGAAACATGACATTCTGAATTAGGTAGTATTTTCCAACTGCAGTGATACAAAATATTATAAGGGCCCAGGACCAGTTCTATATTAAGGCTCATTCAGATAAATCTCATTCTGCCATTATAACCAAGAAAAAGGGTGTGTGTTGTGTGCCATCAAGTCGGAAGTGACATAAAATGACTCTAATAAGGCTTTCAGTATCAGTGAGATAGTTGTTTTGAATTATTCAGGCTGTTTGGATGTGTTCTGGAAGTTTTTCTTCCTGACATTTGGACGTGTTCTGGAAGTTTTTCTTCCTGACTCTGTGGCTAGCATCTTCAGAGGGCAAGAAGCTCAGGGAACTAGGAGTTTCTCTCTGTGCTCTGGGGTATAGAGTGAGTGAGACCTCCAGAACACGTCCAAACAGCCCAAAAAACTCACAACTATCTGATCCCAGCCATGAAAGCCTTCGAGAACATATCAGTGAGATAATTAAGGGGCAATTTTACCAGTTCCACCACCAACCAGTGAGTTTCCATTGCCAAGAGGGGATTTGAACATTGTTTTCTAGAATCCTGGTCTGTCCTTGTACCCACTACAACACACTGGGACAGCTAGCATGTCATTAGAAGTAGAGGTAGAAGATTCTTTGTTCTATCAAATTAACTTTTTTTGTTTTTTGTTTTTTGCTTTACAGGAGGTCAGCCATCCCTCCCTACATAGGGTTTACTATACTGCATTCATTATAGTAAAATTCCATTGTGAGATAAAATGATTCTATTAGACTAATGTTTACATGCTAGTCTCCTGAGTAGCAGGCAAATGTTTATCTGACAAATATGTTTATTTAGGTGTGGTATTCTTCTGAAATTCATCCCTGTGGAGCCACAATGGCACTGATTGTGTTTCTTAAATATATGCCAGATTTTATTCCCTCTGCCACTTAATGACCGACTGCTTCATTTCATTGCTTTATCTACTGTCCCTTTTCTTAAATATGACCACTTTGTCTGCTTGACATTTACTGATACCATGGTTAAATTAAAGGAATTATGAGAAAAATCGATGTGTTATAAAGCCAGGGAACATTAATCTAGATTTTGCAAGGTAGCCGTCCACCCGCTCCCTTAAAAATAAAACAAACGAATCAAAATATCTTATATTGTGACAAAGATGAAGTCAAAACTACATCTATATCAGTGATGACAAACCTTTTAGAGACCGAGTGCCCAAACTGTGATTCAAAACCCACTAATTGTTCACAAAGTGCCAATACAGCAATTTAACCTGAATACAGTTGGCTGTGAAGGGGTGATGTTGGGTGGCCGCAGAAAGAGCTCTGAGTGCCATGTTTGGCACCTGTGCCATAGGCTCACCAACACTGATCTATATCATGACCCATACATAAATGCAAGGTGTCACACTGAATCCAACCTATTGTGACTCAGCTCAGGGTTGTCTAAGTTTCAAGTGCCTTTCCCTTCCTCTGAGGGCACTCTTAATGCTTGTCCAAGGCGACACAGGCTGACTCTTTGCCCAGAACGCACTGTGCAGAATTGAATCCCTGAATCTTTACTCTGAACACCTTCTCACTGAACAACCAGCAGCATTATGTGAAGACCATATCAAAAGAATGTTCAAGTGACAGAAGCTGTGACAATTTCCCCTAGAAGAAGTGCAAAGACATTAGCTGCTGCCCTAACACAGGGTGCTGGCCCTAACATTAGACAGAGGGAGGTGGCTGCCTTAAAAACTGGGTGAGTGCAGAGGGAGCAATGACAATATAGACCTTTGTCCATTCCATTCCTTTGTGCTCCATATTCCACCTGAACTGACCTGCTTTCCCCAGCTACCCTGTGGTATGATATAAAGGTGCCACCCCATCATAACCATGGAAGTGAGATACAACAGTACACTTCTAAGCTAGGAAAGCTAGCAAATGTACTGTTGTACATTTGGGAAAGAAAACAATTTTTGTCCTATGCCTCAGGCAGCAGAGTATTTCATTTCGGCCCCCAGAACACACAGGAGTCTTCTAGACCAGATTCCAGACACAATTAGTTATAAACAATTAATTACTAGTTAGTTTTTTAAAAACAACTGAAGTGTAAATAAGATGTGTTATGAAAGATGACTCCATTCTGTGGTATCACTGTAATTTTCTAGTCATGTCATGCCGAGCCGTTTGATTTTCCTTCTAAAGTAATTGTTTCCATTTGAAAACTTGGAAGCAACTAGAGAGAGGGGTGGAACTGTAACTAATTACTTCTCAGAATAACTGAGTGTACCATGGGCTGGCAAAGCTGTATAAACAGTCTAACATTTCTCCATTCCCTTCTCCTCCCTCCCTGTGCTTCCAGCATAAGGGCTTTTTCAGATCTCAAGGGATCTGAGCACATCTTATCTTGCCTGGTCTTGGAAACTAAGCAGGGTCGGGCCTGGCTAGTACTTGGATGGGCCACCAGGGAACTGCAGGTGCTATAGGTACCTGGAGCAGGAACTGGCAAGCCACTTCAGTATTCCTGCCAAGAAAAACTCCATGGACATGGGCTCACAAAGAGTCGGCCACGACTGTAACAACACAACAACAAATGTCCTTGTATCTTCCCTGTGTGATGTTTCACAATGAAGAGCTTCTCTTTTGTTACTGCTTGCCTTGTCCTAGGAATAACAGTAGTTGGTGCTAATTATTACAACTAGTATTAACTAAGCTTCCTGCAGGACATCAACATCCTCAAAACTAAACGAAATCAGAATTCTCTTTTTTACTGAATATATGGACTGAATATGTCCTGTAGTTGATGGTAATTTTTCATCTTTCTAATATATACCAGATATTGATTTGTAGCTGCCAGGCCATCTCTCTACATATATTAGGATTATCCAATATGGTGGAACTGTAGCTTTCATCATATCTAAGCAGCATAGCTACTGCAGAATGTGTTATGAAATTTTAGTTCACTTTCTTCAGCTGCACAGCAGAATCACAGAAAATAAAAAAGTAAAATAGTTGCTAGTTCCCAGATAGTCCACCCCTCTCTCATTAACTGGCACTTAGATTTTAATTGACTCACTCTGAGACATCCGTAGTAAAAAGAATTAAAAAATATTCCATTTACTTACAAATGTGACTATACAGTACCAGCAACAAATTAACATGACTGCTTTTTACAACTCTGCTTCAATATATTCTAAGAGGCATTTTACCACCAAACAACATCAAAGAATATTAAAAGAAGAACTCTTAACAGAGAGGTTAGGCCAGTGGTTCTCAACCTATGGGTCCCCAGATGTTTCTGGACTGCAACTCCCAGAAATCCTGGCCAGCTCAGCTAGTGACGAAGACTTCTGGGAGCTGCAGTCCAGGAGCATCTGGGGATCCACAGGTTGAGAACCACTGGGTTAGGCTCTTTGAATGCAGAATCATAGAGACAGCCATTAGTTAATGCTGGACGTATTGACAGTTGCTCCCAGTCAAACAAGCTAGAAGCAGAATGTGAGGCTGTAAAAGACTCCAACAAGATGGTGGGCATTGTAGTCCAACAAAATCCAAAAAGGATCTGCATGTTCCCCAGTCCTGGACTATATGATAATTGTTATTACTTAAGATAAGTCTGAAAAGTATGAAAAAAAAGGTTTGCCACAAATCCAAACTAACTGGTATAATGGATATAATTCTCCAGATGCCAATTTACCTCGGGGATTATAGAAAAGCCTTGGCTATTGCATTATTATTTATAGTAACACAAATTGAAGTTATCGGCTGGTGACAAATCTCTTTATGAATTTCTTTCTGCTTTTCGCTTTAATAATTCAGCAAGCGCTGGCTTTGCCTCAGGGATGGGAAGGGGAGGCCAATATGAATAGACAGGGTACGTGTTCCCCCTCCTTTCCTGGGCAATCGCAGGACTCGGGGACCGTATTCGTAACCTTGTCACCTTTTTTGTGATGGGAGATATGTACTACTCGCCGTTTAGTCCCATGTTTTGTTTGTGCTGTTCTGGCTGTTCTTATTTCCCTTTGGACTTTTCATTCCCCCGTCTTCACCACTGGAAACTACGTTTAAAAGCAAACATGATGGTGTGGTGCACTTTGCTTCTTCCCCAGCCCCAGCTGAGACAGCAAGGAAAACCATCTAAATGAAAAAAGTAAGGTGAGCCTTTGGGGTTCTTGCAGCTGAAAATCTGCAATCAATCTCTCCCGAGCTGGAAGGTGTCATTCACGGGAAGCTTTTATATCCTGACGGCTGCAGCCATCGTGTTGCAGCTAGGATTACATTTAGGAAGTAATAAAAAAGGAGGGGAAACATGTACATTATTTTCATACCTCTTGTCAGCAATGTATAAATCCTCAACAAACAGCCAACCGTGTGTCTACAAATCCGGACCTGCAGTAAGGCTTGTAAAGTGGGGTATTACAGGAGCAGAAAAGAAGGAGCTATTTTCAGCTCGACTAGCAGTGCCCAAGGAGCACATAAATCTCCGACTTGAGACCCAGAATCCTTTGTACTGTTGTTATTATTAATAATCAGTGTCATAATTTTCTATAGCACCTTTCAATAGATATATAGATACATATTTCTTTGCTCCTTTCCGGCTCACCATCGGTTGGAAATGATGTCTTGCCTAAGGTTACCTAGTGGCAGAGAGAGAGAGAGAGAGAGAGAGAGAGAGAGAGAGAGAGAGAGAGAGAGAGAGAGAGAGAGAGAGAGAGATGTATTTCTGCCAAGCAGTGCAATGTTAACTCACAAATGTCTTGGCTATGGTGTGTCTGGAATGCACCAAAGCCTCTTCTTGGGCTGCCACAGATGCTCTGTGCCAGCAGAACCATGTGCCGGGTAATCTCAGAGATCTGCCAACAGAATGAGCTGTCAATGCCACAGCTTCGCTGTCTAAAATCTACCCCCGAAACAGTAAAAGGCTGATACTTCATGTCCATCTCATCACTGTTTGCGGTCCCACTTGGGACCGGTACGAAGTAATCTTACTGCACGTCCATTGCAGGACGAGGGGAGTTTGTTCCAACCACGCCCCCTGAACTGCGATTTAAGCGGGATGAGCTATTCCCCTCCCTGGCCTCGGGGAATCTGCTTGTCTCGCTTCTTGTACCGAGATGAGAGCACATGAAGTAAGCCGCGTCGCGGAATGAGTGCCGATTGTAGCTCGTTGCCATCTAGTGGCAGGACTGCGAAGTGACATTCACCAGTAAATTCCCTATGGAGTTAGCAATACAGTGCTGAGATTTTAAAAGACAAATGTCTCAAAGTTTGCTCCGTAACACATTGAAGGCAAGGCTTCGGAGAATCAAAACATCGAAAAACAGAAGGTCGGACTGAAAGAAAAAAGAGAACGAAGGCATAGAATTTCACATCTCATCACGGAATGATGACGTGTGGTAACAGTCGTCCTAGTATCATCAATCACGCCCGTGGGTACACGGGAACAGGGACAGAAGTGGGAGAAGACCACGTGACCGCGACCAACGTCAACATGCAACAAACTTCCTCCCGGAACGAGAATGGACGTGAAGTAACCGTCAAAGAAGGGCATGGTGAAGAGCCAGGGTAAAGGAGCAGCTGAGTTAGGTCAGATCCAAACCTCTTCCAACTCCACGATACACCCATTGTTTCAGCACAAACTTTGTCTCAGGCGAGGGTAATCCTAAGTAGAGATGGGCACGAAATGAAAAACAAAACACAGTTTCGTCATTTTGTTAAGTAACGAATTACTTCGTTACCTAATGAAATGGTACAATGCGTTTCGTTTTGTTTCATCACAAAACACCATTGTGTCCTCTAGAATGAAATTAGAAGAACATGATCCTGCAGCAGAAAGTCAGTCAGATGTAGATAGAACTCCCACAAAAGATCTCCTCCTCATTCACACCTAGTGTGGGTTTGGAAGGCTTCTATAAATTATGATAGTGCCCTGGAAAATATTGGAGAAAAAGAAGGGTGTTGGTCTCAAAGCAAATATGGAATGCAATCTCTATTCACTGTGATGCGCATGTCTTCTTTCCCACAATGGGATTTCCTTAGAGATCCCTACCTTATCAAAGAGACATGCAGATCTGTTGAACCTGTAACACCAGTCACAAAACAGAGCATACTAATTGCAAGATAGATAAGTGGGACAACGCTAGAAATTCTTTTGAATTTGTTTCAACATACAAGAGAAATGTGGCTTGCTTACAAGAGAGTAATCAACTTTAGAAGTTCCCAGTCTCCACCCTCCTGCAAAATCTAGCCCTTGAAGCAATAAACACACAATAAGCTTCTTTGGTTAAAAAAAGAGCATTAAAAAGTTTACATACATAATTCTCTAGCATACACTTATATAGCTCAGATTAAATGCAGATTGAAAGAATAAAAGGAAAGAAGAAAGAATGTTCCCGGAAAAATCGTTCTGTGTGTGTCCTTTTTGGCCATGTGTTGAGGCAGAAAGGACACACATCACAGAGATTACAATACATCGTCTCTCTATGAGATCAAAACGGGTAATGGCTTCTAACAAAGACTTACATGTGGGTAGAAACAGGAAATAGAAAGGTGTGGTTTGCAAGCCCTGGGAAATATAAATCCTTCTGATTGGTCCTCATGCAAATAGACCATCTCTGTTGAAATCAGCATGATAGATTGATTTATCCAACAAAATCATGGGCTGAGGTATAATAAAAATTTCCTAACTTGAAAGATTTTGTCTTCTAAAAATAAGACTGAGCATACTATCTCTTCTGACACTGGGTGTGGATACATTTCCAAGGACAGCATCAGTTAACTTACATTCTTAATCCTATTCAAAAGAATTCATGGGAGAATGCTATATTCAGCATCTCCAGATCTGTCTGCTTTTGCATCTCAAGTGCAGGTTCTGGAAGAAGCTTGCAAAGACCTGACAGCTGTCAGTCAGAAGAGAGCACATTGTTCCACGTTAGATACACAACATCAACCTACATCAGTGTAAGACATTTCCCTGGTTGGGGGTATAATGTATGTTATGGCAGATATCAAGACGCTGTCATGGAGACGATGTTGCGATGAAATATCTCTGCTGCCATAATAAATGGACAAACCCAGTGCCCTCTACTCGTAGCTCAGTTTGTGGCTCGTCACATTTTGGCCCCAGCCCCAATGTCTTTACTGTTATCGGTCACCATAAACATTTCCCAGAGCTTGTGTGTGTTGTGTCATTACAGTCGTGACCGACTCTTTGTGACCCCATGTCCATGGAATTTTCTTGGCAGGAATACTGGAGTGGCTTGCCAGTTCCTACTCCAGGCGCCTACAGCACCTGGTATTCCCTGGTGGTCTCCCATCCAAGTACACTACTAACCAGGGCCGAACCTGCTTAGCTTCTGAAATCAGGTGAGATCAGATGCGCTTAGGGCATCTAGGCAGCCTTCCCAGAGCTTAGGAAAGGAAAATGGAAAATAGGATTGCGTTAATTGCCACTTCTGAATTAATATATATTCAACTAAAAGCAACAACAGAAAAAAGACCAAATGCTGCCAGAAATCCCACTGGTAAGTCTTATGAACAAGATTTTTTGAAATGACAAGCAAATATTGTTCATTAGAGATGGGCACGACTTAGCGGTATTCCCGTTTCCGTTTCCGTTACTCGGTTCCGTTACTCTACGGAAACGGTAACGGGAATTACTCCGCCAGACTTCGAGCTCGAACCGACGAACGAACAATTTTGGTCTGATTTGTCGTGCTCGTTACTTGCATCGCGGCGATCACGCAATGCCAAGCGGCACAGAAAAAAAGTTTTTAAAAGTTAAAAAAACCTGGTTCCCGGCCAAAAAGCAGGTGGAAAAATGCCTGCCGTGCCTCAGGGCACCTACCAGAGGGGTTGTTTCTGGAGGTCCCCGGCCTCCCCCCTCATCCCCCGTCCTGGGCTGCTCTGGTGGGACTCGCCGCAGGCTCGCAGCCAGCAAAAAGCCCAGTCTCGCCGCCGGCCGCCCGCAATTAAAGCGCAAGCAAGCGGCACGGACGGCACAGGAAAAAACTTTTAAACTCTCCCCCCACCCATTCCCGGGCCAAAAAAGCAGGCGCGAAAAATGCCTGCTTGACTAAGGGCGCAGGGCACCTACCGGAGGGGTGGTTTCTGGAGGGGGGGGTCCCACCTCCCCCCCATCCTGGGCAGCCGGACTCGAGTCGCCATTTCGCCATGCCATGTGGTGCGGGCGGGGGATCCAAAATGGGGCGGCAAACGCAATATTGTTTTTGAAATCGTGGTCCAAAAAACACACAAGCACAACAGAAACACGCGAAAATTTATAAACTGCCAGATTTTTCACAGTAGCAGTGGTTTTTTTCTTGCAACAAAATGTCTCTCCTCTCCTCCTCTGTCCTCCATTGATTTTATTTTATTTTATTTTTTTTACACCTGCGCAATGATGGGCTGGCCGAGTGGCCAGCCATGTGGGAGTGGACAACCATGCAAATTTTTGGAGCCATCCCACCAGTCGCATGGCCACTTGGCCATGGAGACTTCTGGGATGTGCCAAAAAGCCCCCTAAAACCTGCCCTAGCCCTAACCCTAACCCTTGACTCCGTACCCATACGTCACAGACTGTCTTCTTAGTGGGTCAGAGAGGCACCCAGAGGTGCAACCCACTAGCCCACCGTAACCTTACCCGGCACTAGCCTAACCCTAGCCATTGCACTAAGCCACCTTAAAGCCAGATCTACTTGCTTGCATTGCACTACACGCAGCAAGTACAATTCCCTTCTGTGTGAGACATGGTGGTGCGAGAGCCTTAGTTAGGCATCTCACTATGGCTCTGGGTTCAGTGCCATCCACTAGTCTTCACAGTCACTGTCTGCACATTCTGTTATGCAATATCCATATGGCTATTGCATAGCATTTTGCAGCAGCAGCAGGTGAGGAGGGGAGACCCCCATGTAGAGGGGTCTCTCTTGGAGCCTGCTTCCCCTTCCTAGTGGGTGAGGAGCCCACTTTCCCTTTATAGCGGGCCAGAGGAGGCACCCACCCCACAGAGGTGCCTCCAGGAGCCTGCTCCCCCCCCAAAACCAGTACTAACGACAACGAAAAAACGAAAAAACGAACCGACTAATTTTTGCGAATTTTCGCGAAAACCGGAAACGACCCGAAACGGGACCGGCCCGACTAACGACAACTCGAAAAAAATTTTTTTCAAGTCGTGCCCATCTCTATTGTTCATTATATGAACAACTTGCACTGGCTCAACATTAATGTCAGAATACCAAAAGAGACATTGTTATGGTCTTTTTGCATAGAAAGAGTAGAGTGTTGTGTGCAATGCTGTGTAATATAGTACTACCAAGCTCTGAAAATATCCAGATGCGGGATAAGAAGTGGCATGAAAAACCACACTCTGCACTCGTGGTAAATAATTCAGACAAACAATTAACCACAGGCATTTTGCAACCTAGGCAGGGAGCAAAATGTCACTAGTGACAAGATGCACAGTTATGTGTGAACTCCTACTCGGAGGTCACATTGTCTAGAGCTTGCCGAGACAATTCCATGTGACCACCAAGCCCTGTTTAGGGTTTATGCTGCTCAGATAAACATTGTTTAGGCACATCTTAAAATAAGAACATAATTTTAAAGGAAATGTTGTACAGGGCAAGCTATAAAGCAATGAAATCATGTTAGTGTTACAAAAATGTGACTCTATCTGACCCTATTTTCTGTGGAGTCATACTTGAAAATGAAGTCCATGTTAAATTCTGATGTCCTATCAAAGGAAAGCAAGAGTTGCCAGGAGTTGTGAAAAGATCCTGCTATGATAATCAAAATGTTTTTCTGCACTTGATGGATTTCATAGCATCTATAAAGCATCTTTTAACTGTTACAAATAGAGATAGGCATGAAACAAAAATATAGTGTTTTGTTTTGTTTCTTTAGTAGTTGAATTTTGTTTCATTAATAATGGATTTTTAAAATAGTTTCAGAATGAAATAAAATGAAATGATTTGTTAATGGCTTCCCTGGGTCATAGAAGGCACCAAAATTGCAGGGTAGCGTCTTTGGACTCTTCCCCGTAAGCCTCCAAAATCTAGAGAGTTTTAGGATTCAGGGGGATGAGTTATTAAACTCCAAAGGGAGTCCCCCTAGGAAAAATCATTTCTAATTGAGTCAGAAGCCAATAATAGCCCCCCCCCCATTACCCCTATGTTCCTGGCACATGCCATAAGTACACACTCTTGCGATTAGCTATGGGGACCCTCTTTGAAGCTTAATAATTCAACCCCCTGAAACCCAGACCTCTCCAAATTTGGGGGACTACAGTAGTGAGCTTCCCAAATCTCCGCTGTGGTTTTGGTGCCAATACGTGGCTGTGATTCTTCTTTTCAGGTACATAAACATAATAAAACATTATGCACTCAAAAATATGGATCACAGCCATGTTTCAGCATGGAAATGACAGGGTTGTGTTCCTCAAGCTCTTCCCTGTAAGCCCCCCCAAATTAGGAGAGGTTTGGGGTTCAGGGGGCTGAGTTGTTATACTCCAAAGGGGGTCCCCCTAGGAGAAAATCATTCTAATTGAGTTGGGAAGTTGCTAATCGCTTACCCATGGGGGGGGACTAATATTGGCTTCCGACTCAATTAGAAATTGTTTTTTTTCCTAGGGGCACCCCCTTTGGTGTTTAATAAATCAGACACTTGAACCCCAAATATCTCCAGATTTGGGGGGCTTACAGGGAAGAGTCCAAAAAAGCTACCCTGCTATTTTAGCTTGGAAAAGAGCATGGCTGACTGTTAGGACACTGAATGAAGTTATCTTGCATGGGGTGAATTTCTATTGCAATATATTTAAAATAGAGTGTTATGCTCTGATATTTTAAATGTATTTTCATATTGATTAGTAGAGATGGGCACGAAATAAGCGATTTTTCGTTTTCGTTTTTTTTCGTTTCGTTACGCAACAAAAATGAAACAAATTTTTTTAAAAAAACAAAACGAAAACGAAAACGAAACGACCAAATTTGCCGTGTTTTTCGTTTTCGTTGCAGCAGATGCATTGAACTAAAAAGAATGCTAACGAAACAGCAATTTTTCATTTTCGTTTTCATTTTTTCATTTCATTACCTAACGAAACAAAAACAATTTTTTTTGCAAAAAACGTCACGAAAATGAAAACGAACCGAAACGGACCCCTAAACGACCAAACGACAAATGAAACACCATTTTTTTTGAGTCGTGCCCATCTCTATTGATTAGAGATGGGCTTTTTGTTTTGGAAGTGGTCAGCTTTTTAAATATTTGTACACCAAATTTTATGGCTTTTAAATATGCCGCCCAGAGACAATTTGGTAGTGGGGCTTCTAAATAAATAAATAAATAAATAAATAAATAAATAAATAAATAAATAAATAAATAAATACTGTTTTTAATTATGCAAACCAGCTTAGATCCTTTTGAGGAGAAAGGAAGGATAAAACCATTTTAAACAAACAAACAAATAAATGTCCCTCCTGTCCATTCCCTCACTCTGGCTTAGGATAGCAAGTTGCAGTTCGAGTTGGCTCATTTTAACCAATGGAACTTATGGAAAAGATGACTCACCAAATCCCTATTGATTCAGTAGAACTAGTCTAGTGTGATTTACTCTACTGAGCAACAGAATTTGGGCCACTCATTGTTCTAATGATTAGGCAGGTTGTAGTCTATTCTGCCTCTCATTTGTCGTGTTCTTCTAGCTAGGAATTAACAACTTCCTGGCTGAAACCGTATGCTTAACTGGCCAAGTAAGCTGACACAGGACCAGGTGACACCGGGTTAAATCGAAACCCCTCCAAGACAAGGGATGTCGGCTATTCCTTAGCACTGCCCAGAGGTCTCTGACATCTATGCCTTGCCTTTAGTGCCTGCCTTGTGGCTGTGTCCAAGGGCTGGAGGAACTCTGGATCTGACACACACCATCCTCCAAGGAGTGGCACATGTTCTCCTGCAGCTGAAGGCAGGAAACAAAACACTGCCCAACCACCATCCCTATAGGGCACTCAAAAGTTGCCACCATGTTGTACCTACATCATACACAGAACCAACAGCTGTGGCTCCCATTCTGTGACTCTCCATTCTGCCTCAGTGAGGCCGGCAAGCTTCTTCATAATGCCTGGCTACAAGAGCAGAGGACTGTGGAAGAGGCCTCACAGCCAGGGGGGGGGGCATTGTGAATTAGCAATGCCATTGGAACACCCTGTTTAACATTTATGCTTTTGCTAGTTATTTGATTGTTTTGATTAATTTTATATTTAGTTAAAATGTCTTTTATAAGTTTTGTATAATTATAATTTGTTGTAATGTTGTTTATTTATATAAATTGTTATATAAAACTTGGCTGTTCCAGGAAGCTTATGGCAATCGCTAATGTTTGTTTTGTGTTCCTTGTGATTTATTGGGTTCATTGTATTTGTTATGCCTCTTGCCAGATTCCACCCCTTCCCTCCTTCCTTTATTGTATATCATTTGGTTGTGACTATTTGAATTGTTTGTGTTTTTCTGCTTGTACACCGCCCAAAGTTCCCTATGGGAAAATCGGTGCAGTATATAAACTTTAAAATAAATAAATAAATAAATAAATAAATAAATAAAAATAAATAAATAAATTATTTATTTATTTATTTATTTATTTATTTATTTATTTATTTATTTATTGTTGTAAAGCGCCCAGAGTAGTCTGTGGGCTAGATGGGTGGTATACAAATCTAATAAGTAAGTAAGTAAGTAAGTAAGTAAGTAAGTAAGTAAGTAAGTAAGTAATTGATTGCTGCTCATGGACCTTAGCTTCTTTTGGCATCATGGGGGGAGATGGTGGTGGTGAAGCAGTATCTGTCTTATAGCAGTGGTGGTCTTGCTCCTACTTGACCCCACCAGCTCAGATGACTGATAGAGTTTAGCAAATGTTCAGACTGACTCTTTTTTCCCATTTCTTTAGCTCTTCCATTGGCACATCATAGCTAGCATGGCAGTTCTTCTGGCAGGCCCCTCTGTTGTCACATCTCTTGAGAACAGCCCATGAAGGAAGTTCTGATCATAACACCTTGAAGTGAGCACATCTGCCGAGGAGAGAACCGTGAGGTTGTAAAACTGTAATTTTGGGTTGGAAAAGTGGTGGGTCATCTTAGAAAGGGAAGATCTTATAGAGAGAAAAATACGGTATTTATTGTATGCTCATGATAAGCATACAACAAGGTAATAATACAGTGCTCTCAGATAGAAATTTAATTTTGGACCCTTCCTGTGGCTTATTTATACAACCATTAAGGCATAGAAATTTATAGTTCAAAAAGTATTCAGATTAAGAAGTAGGAGATGTGAAGAAGCTCTTCCAGACCTTGGAACAGAATCACAAGAATTGATGCAGATGAAGAGGGGAATATAGAACACCTATGTTTTTGGACTATTGCTCTCAGAACTACCAGTCCCAAAATAATATTTCTAAGATCAGGTAACGAACTTCCTGAATTACCATCAATACCTATAAATTCACGGTTAGGCTGAGAAGGTTTTTAAGCTTCTGAATGGTGGCAAATATTATCAAAGTGGTTTCAAATAGGTACTTAATATGTCACGTCATTGTTGGCTTTTACGGGGGCTTCAGACCACAGCATTCTCCAAGAGTAATGATGCCTTGTTTTTCCACCAATTTCCCCATCTTTTTCTGTGCCACAGAAAAGAAATCAAGGGAAGATGGAAAACAAGTGGCAAAACAGGTTCTAATTGCTTCTGTAAGGAACTCATCATCTGTCAATATATTGAGTTATGTTAGATTTATGAAGTCTAAAACCTTTTTGTTCAAATGAAAAGACATTATGCAATCTATGGCAGAATTCTGATGAGTCTTCCGATTCACATTTAAGACTTTTTCAGTCACCTTGAGAAAAATCCTCCAGTCTTTATCATCCTTCAACTACTGCCGCGGCAAGTGAATTTCAGGAGAAATGTTACATTCCATCAAGTATTCTGTTTGACATTTTATATCACTCATGTCTGTCACCCGAGTTGCCTAATATGAATTGACGTGAGTGGCACGAGGCCAAAGTCACTTGTCACACTTGTGATGTGCCTGCAGGAAGATCTGTCTAACAACTGGAGTTCTCTTAAATAGAGGTTAAAGCAATGATGCTGGTATGGAACATTTATGGGAATCTTTCTTAGATCCTTAAAAACCAGTCACTGCACCTGTATCAAGCTTGTCCAGAGTATAAATCAATAAACCATGCCATAGGGTAAACACAGTTAAACTGCAATATGTTTCTCTCCAAATCATTATTATTTTATTTTCTATACAGAACAATATTAATATATATTAATATACAGTAAGTTTCTATAATGTGTCTTTTAAATTTGGTCTCTATGTGTGCCAGACTTTCTTTAAAAGCAAAGTGAGCAGCTTATATACCACCCCACAGTGCTTAAAGCACTCTCTGAGCCCTTTACAATTTAATTATGCAGGCAACACATTGCCTGCCCACTCTCCACCCCACCCCCTGCCACAGTGAGCTGGATTCTCAATTTACTGACCTTGGAAGGATGGAAGATTGATCCAATCTTGAGCCTGCTACCTGAGCCTGGGATCAAACTCAGATCAGGAGCAGAGTCTTACTCCTAATCCAAGCAGAAAAAGATGGCAGTGAGTGACTTCTATATTTTCTGAACCCATGAAATCCCAGTAATAGAAGGCATAGAGTTGCAGTTAGGAGTCCATTCCATAAACCTTTAATGGCATTAAAACAAAAGAAGTACACAAATAAAGACTGAACAGTTACAAAATAAATCTCATCCATGGCCTAACTAAAGTTCACAGAAGGTTGCTCTCTCTCTCTCTCTCTCTCTCTCTCTCTCTCTCTCTCTCTCTCTCTCTCTCTCTCTCTCTCTCTCTCTTTTAATACAGCTGTTAGAAAGTCAGCCACCCGGGCAGTGACTAGTTCAGAGCTGTCCTGGAGGAGAAAGCCCATATATCCTTCAGGAAGGCCTGGGAGATCAAGGAGGAGTTGCTCCAAAAAGAGTTTGCATAATTTTTTGTGTGCCGGGCAATGACACAAGATGTGGGAGACTGTGTCGGGCTCTAGCTGGCAAAAAATTGCAAATCCTCTGAGCAAGAGGGATATTGTGGTCTCTTCCGGACAAAACTGAAGAAGGAAAAATGTTAAATCTAGCTACCATAAAGGCACGGTTCTTATTTGGGTTTACTAACTTACGGAAATAACACAAAATCATGTCCAAAAGAGGGGGGTAAATTAAAATAGTGTGGGGAGCAGACTGAATTAAGACTAGAGGTAAGTGATTGAGTTTCTCCTTCCAGTAATCTTGCCTTTATGATCAGATGAGCTCTGTTAAGTTCAATATCTGCAAAAGATTCAGGAGTAAAATCTAACTTTTGAAGGTTAGTTACAAAAAGAGTGTCCTGAAGAGTGACCCATTGCAGAAAGGGCCTTTTAAGAGATGAAGCAGTAAGGAATCAGAAAGAGTATTATAGTAAAGGTCTAACCAGTATTTGAAAGCCAAGGACCATGCCATGGTCCAAGGCAAATGGATACCCAACTCAAGGGTCATAGTCGATAGTTTAATCATATTAGGGATGCCTAAAATATGTCTTTAAAAGGGGGCCATAACAAGGTTTACTTTCTCACTGGCCGCTTTGATCCAAATTGGGACACCATACAGAAATTGGCTCCTAGTCTTTATCTGTAAAACTTTAAGAGATGCGGGGATGTACTGGTTGTCGCTATTATAATGAAAGCAGGGGACTACATTTACATGAAGTGTTTTTAATGACATTGCAGAATTTCTAGGTACAATCCAGTCAAGTCAATCGTGGAAAATTATCCCTAGATATTTAAATGATTTGACTTGTTCAGTTGGGCTGTTATCAAGACTTCAAGGTACCGGGTTCCAAGATTTTGAGAAGACAATATTTTAGATTTCTAGTTAGGAGTCATAGTGAGTGGGCCCTGTGTTTCTTGAAACCATCAAGAGGGGTACTAATTGAGAAATCCAATTAGGAAACTCACTCACCCCAACAAATGTGGTTAACCTACCATCATTACCCACCCACCCAAAACTTGTATATGACAAGTGCTTGATACATGGATTGGATACATTGGTCAAAATCCTGTTGCTTAGCATAATCAATCACACTTGAGTAGACCCACTTAATCAATGAGGATTTAGAGAATCAGCTCCTCTATAAGTTCCATTTATTCAAATGAGCCTCCTCTAACTTCAATTTACTATATTAAAGTAAGTCATAGTTAAAGTAGACCCATTTAAATCAATGGAGCTTACAAAAAGGCTGACTCACCCAGTCCCCATTGACTTAATGGGCCTATGCTAGTGTGATTTACTGGGCAAAGCAAACAGTTGTTGGTTGTTGTTTATAACATTTCAATGTTGTAAATAAATAATGTATAAAATGTAAATAGAACAATAAAAATGAAAACAATAAATGAAACATTGCTCAAGCCCCAACTCATTTTTGCTAGAATGCAGTTTAAAACAAATAAGGTTTATATTTATTTGCAAACTAAGGCATCAACTTCTTGGGAGGAGGATCTCTAGTAACATGGGACTTCCACTGAAACGGCTCTGTGTGGTGCCCCCCCCTCCATCAATGGACCTGGGCTGTGAACTACAAGGAAAGCCCCAAAGACCCTCCTTAAGGACCACAAAGGTTTATCATACAGTTGTAGGCAGTAATTTAAATGACCTAGTCTTCATATTGTTGGAGAGCATCTTCCAGCATCCCTCACTGCTGATGATATGAACTAGGACTGATGATAGTGGTCATCCCAGATTTCCAGCTTTTTGGAGGACAACAGTGGCATTAAAACTGAGTCCAGAAACAGACAAAAATTGGAAGTGGTTCAGTATTAATTAATTTCAACAGAATATACTTCCACATAATTTGCTTAAAATGAGTATGGTTCCCCCCCCAGCCCCATATATTAGAAAGCCTGAATAGATTGCAGTTAATTAATCCACCACTGAAATTCACTGTGATTTGCTCACTGAGACTTGGCTGTCAGCATTAATAACTTATGCATGATCTGAGTAAACCAAGGTTACCTTCCAAATAACCAATTAACCCTCAGCAGACTTTTTTTTAAAAATTCAAAGCTTTGCAAGCTTTCCTTGCTCAGAAGCCTCGCTCATTTCCAACAGGGCTTGCAAGTAGCAGAACACCCTCATGATAAGACTGCCCGGCTTGATTTTAGATTACTGGTTTAGAGAAGCTTTGCATTTCCGAGGAAGACAGTTTTATAATGGAACGGGAATAATCTAATAACAAAGTTGTCAGCAATGCAAAACCCTGTGACATTCCTTGATAGTTCAGCATCATGGACATAGGAGCGATAAAGGGGCTGGTGAAATGGGGCAGAGAAACTGAATATAAGGTTGCTTTTCCCTCCAGCTGAAATCGTACCCTTGTTCAAGGGAACACACAATGTACCATGCAGCAGTAAATTGAATTTGAGTCTGGGTACTGGTAAACCAGCTTGTTACAGAAGCTGTAATTAAAACTAGCATCTCTCCCTCCTCCCCCCCCCCCTCTCTCTCTCTCTCTCACACACACACACACACACACACACACAGAGAGAGAGAGAGAGAGAGAGAGAGAGAGAGAGAGAGAGAGAGACCTTTGTTCTGTTTTTTTAACTGAGGATTAACATTAACATGCTGCCATTTGAGTGCTCAACCCATGACTGTGGAGTAGATAGTGGTCATATTCAGAAGAATCAAATAGAACCTATACTTTCGTTTTTGGCACAATCTTATACAGTTTTTCCTCAACACAGAAAAAAGTCTGGCAAGCAACATTTCCCAGAATGTGTGTGTGTGTGTCCCTGCAGTAAAACATTACTGCTTTATTCATCACAACAGACTGCAGGCAAGGACATATGGTCCAACGTTACAGCAATAATCAACAGCCAGACATGCACAGTAAAGTAATTTTTGTGGCATAACCAAGAGGAAGAGAGTAGCTCTGGCCACACATTTTGCCAAGCCACTGGCTTCCGGGTGTGTTGAACTATAAATCCCATAGTTGGATCTTGCTGAGTGAGGAAGATGGAAGTCATGCCTCAAATCATCAGGAGGGGATCAAGCAGATGAAAAGCCACATAATACCGTTGTGGATAATACAGTCCTAGGTAGGTTTGCATGTGAACAGCAAAAACTGCTGCCAAAATGAGGGAAAATTTGGTCCCTTACTCCTGCTCCAAAATGGCTCTACAGTGTCCCCCTGCCCTTTGACGGTTCATATACTGCGGTCCTGGTATATCACAGGACTACAGTATATGAAAGGCAAGCCCCCCTGGGGTAAGCTGGATGGGCCTTTTTTTTCCAGGCCTCCTATACTTACCCCAGGCCTGCCACTGTCCCAAATGGGCCTCCAATGGCTTTCCCGGGTCTGTAGGAGGCCCCAAAAGTGCATTCCAGTGAACCGCAACTGACTTCTGAAAAACCAAAAGTGACTTCCAGATCACTAAAAACCACTTCTTACGCCTCCGATGGCCTTCCCGGACCCGTTGAAGGCCCTGGAAGTGCTTTCCAGCAAACCAGAAGTGACTTCCGGATCACTGAAAAGCACTTCTGGGGCCCCCAACAGGCCCAGGAATGCCATTGGAGGCCCGTTTGGGATAGTGCCAGGCTTCAGGTAAGTGTAGGAGGCATCAGATAGCAACCCCCACCCCCAAGTCCTGAAATGACCCAGCATCCACATATCACAGATTTTCAATTTTCGTGGGTCAGGTCAGGTCCCTAACCCCCGCAATAGGCAGGAGGTTACTGTATCATCATCGTTGTTGTTAGCATAAGATTTTAAGTATATACCATGAAAGTTGCTTTCTATACTTGGAAATGTGCCATAGTTCTTTGCTGAGTGTGTTCATCAAACAAAGAGAGGCAGATGACTCTTACATCAGGGCCATTTCAGTGGTGGCACTGCATATCTGGAATGTCCACCCTGAAAAGACTTTCCTAAGTCCTATATTGTGGTCTTGGTAGCATCATGTGAAGACCTCCATATTTTGCAGACATTTGAAATGTCTTGTTAGTGCTTTCTAAAGCTTTCTGTTTTTCAAGTTTTGATCCCCCTTTGCCTTTTTTTTTACAGTTTATGGACTAAACCCAATTGAGAATCTAAATTGGAAAAAGCCTAGACGAATGAAGGGGCCTGTAGTCAACCCTCTTGCAATAGTTTTGATTCAATGAGCCTAGTCTAGTTGGGACTCAGTCCAATGCTTTTAAAAATGCTGTTGCATATTATCCAGAAAACATATCAATGGGCCATAAAGAAATGCCAACAGAGTATAATAAATAGACAGCATGCCACTTGTGTTAACAGTAGCACAGAGATAACAGATAATTGATATATAAATACTAAAGGGGGTAATTTAGTCTACATGAGTAACTGAATGGTGTGTATGATAATCATATTTCTTCCCTGTCCTATGGAACCAGGGATATTTCATCGTACTAATTTGCATTTTGGACCTGTTCTCCTCCATTTTGGTGTAGGGCTTAACAGACTGCAGTGAAGCCTCAGCAATGAAGGTGTTGGCCTAACAGGCATGTCCAAACTTCGGCCCTCCAGATGTTTTGGACCACAAATCCCACAGTCCTTTGCTATTGGAAATACAGGCTTGGAATTCTGGGAGTTGTGGTCCAAAACATCAAGAGGGCTGAAGTTTGGACATGCCAATCCATGAAACACAATTCTAATTCCACATTCTGAGGAATCACTGCAATGTGATTCCTGTTTCACACTGTGAAAGTCGAGCTGTATTGCAAAATATTTAGCTATTATAGGTGGATTTGAATCACTGAAATAAAATGGAATGTCTTCACAATAATCTATGAATAGTGCTGCTTCTCAATTTATTTTATCAGGCAGCAGCTCTTGGGAGTTTTACAGTGGTGGCTGTTTCCTGAGAACACAAGTCGCTAAGAATTATGCCCGTGCAGCCTTCATTCATTTCATGGAGTTTTGAAGAGTAACAGAGTTTAGTGGATTGCACACAAACTCTTTTGGGACAGCCTTTGAATTTATCTGCTAATAGCCTGCTTAATTTTATTTTTGTATCCTATGGTCCTTGATAACAGCAAACTAATTCCAATAGCCCTGTTTAATGAAAATGTGTTGATGGAACTCATATTTCACTTCATTGACCATAATGAGCTATTTCATCAAACTGTCCATATGACACCATTAGAGGGAAAATGATAAATTTACTAATTTGTTCACTTGAAATTCAGCTATGAATTAGAAGGAGGAAAAGCAAAATGCTTTACAGAGACGTGTTACACTTCAACCAAACGATGTCTGGGTCTTCATGAAACAAAAGCACTGACTTTTGCTACATCTAATGGACTACAAACATTAAGTATGTGTTGATTAATTATTTTAATTATTTGCATTGTTCAAGCTCAACAGAACAAATATATGCATCATAACTGTAGGTTTCCTCTTGTCTATGTCTTTAAGGATTATATGCTCATCATTAGTTGAGTTATGGTTTCTGGTTGTATTAATCTAAACATTGTTAGGCTCACTGATTCGATAACAAGATGGTTGTGGCTGTTGTTCAGCTGTGCCTTGCTAATCATATTTTACAAAGCAGAGAACAGCAAATTAAGTGCTCCCCAATCATTTTTTTTACTAATCTCAAAGCAATCCCAAAAGATGAGAATCCAAAGCTCCAACTTTACAGTAGCTTTAGATTATTTAAATAACAATACAGTAGGCCCCCATATCTGCTGTCATAAAACAGCAGCCATAAAGCAAGCTACTGTCACAAAACAGCAGCCGTAAAGCAGGCTATTGTCACAAAAAGATGGGTTTTTTTGGGGGGGGGTGTTCTCTCTTATCCACCATTTTCATTTTCCACGGGAAGGCCTGGAACCAATCCCCAGTGGATACCAGGGGTCCTACTGTAACCACATGTCATCAAGTCAACTCTGACTTTCAGGATTTTCAAGGCAGAAAATATTCAGAAGTGGGTTACCATTCCCTCCTTCTGGGGGGTACCCTGGGGCCATGCACATTGCCCAAGCCAAAAATGATGGCTGTACTCCTAGAAGACACAGTAAGTTATCAAACTCCCAGCCCAACCACTGAGCTGTCCCAACTGTTTGGGATTGATGTCACAATGTTCTTTTCTGAGTCACAAGATGATGTCACCATATGTTGTGTATAAATAGGTTATAGGCTTTATAGGCCACTATTAAAAATAAAAAACAAGGAACACTGCAAGCTTTTGAGTTTAAATAACTCTTCTTCAAAGCAGGTCCTAGAAGTTCAGACATGGTAAAATATGTGCTCTACCAGGATGGAACTTTTAGATGTTCTTAAAATCCATGGCTACTGCAGATGGTGTTGCAACCAGGGCAGAAGTCTTGTAAGAGACAGGAAGGGCAGTTATAAAAGCTGCTTCTTAAGTATTGGGTTTCACACCCCCATTCTTCAAACAAAGGAGCATGGGTCATACACCGCCCCCACTCTCTCACCTAGCTCCATTTGGAACTATGAGACATACAAATCCCTTTTGGTCGGGGGGGGGTTAGAAAAGGGTTCATGCGGGGGACCCATGCGCTTCATTCTGTATGTGACACGGGGGGGGAGCGGACACTGTGATATCAGACTGGCTTCCAGAAATCTTGCAAGCAAAAAAGAAATAGGTATCACAATTTACGGTTTGAAGCTAGGAAGTAGTAGCCAGTACCCAGGCTGGGTAACTCCCCACCAAGGAAGCCTGAAGAGCTGAACAGCTGTTCTGTGGTTTGGCACCCTGCCACCTCTGGTAGCACCCACTCAAAGGTAGTACCCAGAGGAGGCAAGGCAGGGAAGCTGTAGCATTCCCTCCAAGTGGGCACCTACCAGAGGAGGCAGAGTGCCAAGCAGCTGTGTTGTTATTGGACTGACCAGCACAAACCACCAAACCAGCAGTCTGTGTCCATTTCCAACACCATATCCTACCTTGAGTGTGTATTCCCCCTCCTCCTCCCCCACAAAAAAGAAAGAAAGAAAAATAAAGAAAAGGAAGAAAAAGAAAAAAGACACTTGTGTGGCATTTTACCACTTTTCAACCGCTCACTTTTGTAAAACAATCAGGTTTTGTAAAAGGGTAGGATGTTTGTCTGTTCCAACCGTAACTATAGATTATTTACAGGCATAAAAACATGGGACTAATTAGTAGTTCAGTTCACACTTCAGTCCCCTCTTGAGACTGGGAAGACAGAGAAAAATGAAGACAGATTTCTTCGTGTCCTTTACTAAATGCATCACATAATCATCTATATGCCGCCACATCAATAATCACCATGCTGATAAATGGACTTCTCTATACTTATGGTGCATGCATGAAAGTGTGTTTCAGGTGGGAAGAGAAATCTAATTCAGCTTTTCATAACTGCCATTTTTAACCTTATTTCCACGTTGCCTATCAGGTCAACAGCTATTCCTTCATGGCCACAAGGCCTGCAGATTCATCTGTGCTCTCAATATGAAAGTTTGTCTTTGTAGCCTGATCTGTGTCTGCTAGAGATGGGCACGAAACGAACAATTTTTCATTTCCATTTTCGTTTTTTTGTTTCGTTACGTAATGAAACAACAAACAAATTTTGTCTCTAAAATGAAACAAAACGAACAGAAACACCGGAAATTTTGTCGTGCATTTCGTTTCCGTTACTGCAATATGAGTGAATTGCTTAAAATCCTAAAAAAATCACAAAAAATTGAAATAAATGGTAACAAAATGGTAACGAAATGAACGAAAACGAAAATGAATTTTTTGCAAAAATTCGCAAAAAACGGAAACAAACCGAAACGGACCCTCCAAACAACAAAGAACAAATGAAATGCCATTTTTTTTATTCGTGCCCATCCCTAATGTCTGCTGAACAGGAAGTCTCTAAAGCCTGAGAGTTAATGCTTTCCCTGATATAAAGATGAGTAAAGGCTCTGTTCGGAAGCAAATGGAGGACTCCCTCAAAGCAAATAGGACATTGAAATAAAAGTGTCTTATATTTGGGCCACAGAAGGAATGAGTGGGTTAAATTTTCCCTCCATGCCTGCTTTGATCCCCTTAATTATTTTCCCACATCTGCTCCATCTTGTGTTTTCTGTCCTTTTCCATGTGCCCGAGACATATTTAATGCTATGAACAGTGTTAAAAGAATTTTAAAAGAATTGGTCAATTTAAAAACAAAACACCAACCCATAACTTTCAAAGAACAGGTAATTCCCATCAGGAAAACAAATCTGAAATCTCTTTATGTGACTGGCAAGATTACCTGCACTTACAGATATAAATGATACCTTACAGATACAAATGTACGACATGATGCCTGCAAAGTGTGATAGTCACCTTGAAAGAAACATTTTAAATATATTTATGAATTGCAAAGCTATTTTGTTTTGTTCTTTTTGGTCCCTGGGCACTTCCCTGCCCACCCTTCCCCAGGAGAGAATGAGATTAGCTGGTCACGTAAGGGCCGGATGGGAATTTTTGGTCACCACTCCAATTGGCTGAGAACGGTAGCATGTTGTCGCTCATTCCATTCTCTTTGCTAAGAGGCTCTTAATACCATAAACTTCGTCACAATTAGCAGTCAGTGCAAGTGGCTATCTCACCTCAGGAGAGAAGCAGCCAACATTACAGTTAGAACATCGGCAGCCCCCGACCCTTTTCAGGTATACAGGCTTATGATATATGACAGATGAGAATGATTTATGATCCCGGCCCAACATGATTTACAAGGGCTGCCCTATCACAATTACCTTATGAAGCCAGGGCCACTTGCACTTGTAGGTCCCCTTGGAAATAGATTAGGTTCAATAGTATGGATTAGGTTCAATAGTATGGATTAAGATCAATGTGGCCCTATTTTAAATACCACAAATGTGTCTCATCTCTTATTTCTAGGTTGGGTGGACAATGAAGCTGTGGGGGGCAACTGGGTACATGCAAGCAACAATTTCCTTAAACTACTCACAAATGGAGCTGGGTGAGGGAGGAGGGGTGGTGGTGGTATATGACCCATGTTTCTTTGTTTGAAGAACGGGGGTGTGACTTAAGAAACAGCCTTTTACAACTGCCCTGCTTGCCTCCAACAAGAATCCTGTCCTGCTGGCTACAACATCTAGCCATGGATTTGAGAACATCAGCTAAATAAGGACTTTAAAAGTAATCTCCTGGTGAAGAACATATTTCACCATGTCTGAACTTCTGGGACCTGCTTTGAAGAAGGGTGATTGACTGCACTCGAAAGCTTGCAATGTTCCTTTTTTAATTTTTAATAGTGGCCTATGAAGGTATCACCTGTAACCTATTTCTGTAATAGAAGCAAGCAATAACACCAGATTTCTAGAATCTTGGCATCTGCTGGTAGACAAACTTCACAAGGCAGGGAATCCCCTAGGGATTCCTGGCATGCCACCCTCTTGCCTCTTTCAAAGTTTGGAGGAGTTAGTGAGAAGTTTAGCTAGTTTCAACTTGGCTCTTCATCAACATGGAAAAGGTAGTGAGTGAGAATGCTGGCGCAAGAACCTATTGGGAAAGTGACCAGAGCCAGGATACCCCCGGGATATTTCAGGCCCCAATCCTTCCCAGAGCCTCCCAAAAACCCCTATCTTGAATGCCCCCCAAATAATGAATTGTGTCTCCAGAAGCTTTTGAAGGAAGCATGTCCTGCCTTTTAAACGCATGACGCCATTTAAATGTTTCCAAACAATGCCTTTGTTAGAAGAGACTGGCCAGTGATGCTGTTTCTTTTCTTTTCTTTCTTTCTTAAAGAGACTATTTTCTCACCTTCCTAATCCTGTGACCCTTTAATACAGTTCCTCATGTTCATGGTGACCCCTTCCCCTGCTAGGAAGTGACCACAACAAGCCCCCTTTGGGAGGCCACTGCCCCAGGTGCCATAGAGAACTTCCCTCTACAGGCACCCTCAGCCAATCATAGCCTCTGGTGCCATTGACTGACATCCCCTCCAACCTATCAAGCTGTAACTCAGTCTCCCCCCCCCTTTCCTCCCCGCCTCCTCCAGACCCAAGCCGTTTGTGCCTTTTTCTTCACTGGCTCATGGCAACCCCTGAGAAATGGTCGTTCAACCCCAAAGGGGTCCTGACCCCCTGGTTGGGAACTACTGACTTAAAGGCTTCTGGGACACATGTTTTTGTTTTGTTTTGTTTTGTTTTGTTTTGTTTTGTTTTGTTTTGTTGCCAGTGGCTTTGGACCCTCACAAGCTGACATTAAGAAATGAGTGGCCACATGGAGAGGCTTGACCCTCACTGGCAGGAATATCTAGTTCCTTATCCCTGGCTCGAACCCTCTTACCCAGTTACACTGGCAGAGCTCAAATGGCATAACATTTGGAGGGATGTATGACTTGGCATGCAGCTGCCACTGACCGGTAACTTGGACAATTCGGCATCCAATGTTACATTTGTGCAAAGGAATTTTACACAGAAAACATTGTACTTTTCACATTGGATTATTTATGGGGATGACATTCACTTTGTGTCATTACTGAGAATCCTAGTAATTTTGTTCTATATGCCAAACAAGAACTGGATGCAAAAAATGGTGGGCATGCAGACCTGCAGATATTTAATCTCTTCTTAATTTAATGTAAAATAGTGGGGCATTAAAAGCCTTTTTTTTAAAAAGCCACTCCTGAAGCACTAGAGAAACATTTAATATTGTTTAAAGAGCCAACAAGAGAAACATTGCCAGATGCTCTGTATTGGTTTGGAAGCGTCTTGTCTGTGTTCATAGGGATGCTTGGATCTGAGCCGACATTATGTATTGCCTTACCAAAATTTAAATTTTACAGCAAACTGAAACTATGCTATCAAAATTATGCAAATGAAGTAAATTGGCCCATGCACATAATGAAATCTGCTTTTGTAAAAACAGAGTAGGAAGAAGAGAATAGCAAGGAAAGGAGCGTGGAAACTGGGATCAGATGTCATCAGCTAGCTGACAGATTGTATGGCTGTTTACGCTAAGACATGACCACACACTGTTCTTGGCTTTCTGGGATATTACCAGCCTTGTACGCTTTTCATATGTATTTCTCTATCCATCGGGACTAGAAACTTGAAGATTGCTGTTGTTTTAATGAAACTATTTGCGTATTAGCCTTATGGAACAACTTCATGTGACAGATCAAATCATCATCAAGCCATCCAAAGAATGGTTTCTATTGCCCAGGAACACAGAGAAACGGCCTGCAATACACATGCACAAAAATAAATATATAAATATATAAAATACTGAAATATACGAAATACAGTATAGGCATAACCAAATTGCTCACTACTATATTACTATTTTCATGCCCTTAATGTGCACCTGATTATTGTTCTTTATCTTTTAAAGAAATTAATAAATATATAATGTTTAAAGCAAAAATAAATATTACATTGCCAAATTCTATGCACCTGTGCAGTAAGCCAATATACTACAGACAGAGTAAACAATCTAGTGTTTGCAGAAAAACAAGTGTTCAAAGAGCGTAGTTTTGGTGTTGTGCCATTCTCATGTACAGCTGCACGGCTCAATTCAGTTCAAAAACATGCCCTTTTAACATTTCACTTGCATTGTTCAAATGTAATCTGCCTGCCGTTTTCATTTTACTAGAACCGTGTTGAGCTTCGTGCTGTTGCCAGACCCAATAGATTTTCGCCTAGGCTTTTCCAGCTTTTGGGAAGACAGCTGAATAACCAACCAAATAACAGTAGTATAAATCTTCTTTTTAAGGGTACATTTTCTTGTTAGCATCGAGCTTTCCCTTGCAATTACAGTTCATCATGCATAAAAAGTACTTGACAGTCTATTAATTTTCCAACCAGAATCCTCTATTACAGTTCACTTGAGTATGCCATTCAAACTGCTTCAGAATCCAAACACTGGCCATTACAGATCAAGTGAAATTCTTATTCCCAATTAACCCTTATGTTCTTATGAATACACAAATTTCTTCAGCAAATGATGGAGACAGGGGTGGCCTGTGGACTGAGCAGAGTGGGACCTCACACACGCACGCACACACACACACACACACACACAGAGAGAGAGAGAGAGAGAGAGAGAGAGAGAGAGAGAGAGAGAGAGAGAGAGAGAGAGAGAGAGAGTTCTGAGTGGGAGACCCATCTTCTCCAGTCATGACTGCCTCTGGTGAGTTATGTCCATATGAGAACTGAACGGCACATATTTGTCAGATGGTCTGGGAATGTTTTCATGCATATGAAAACCCCAAAATAATTTGGCTAGTCCCAATGTAATGGCTTTGCTTATATACCTTGGCAGCACGTTGCTAGGTGTGTATCCATATTAGTCCGCCTATGCATCTATTGGCTGTTGAAAAGAATATCCATTGTTTGAAGGTCTGTCCAGTCAAAAGCCATTTGAAAGCTGGTTCAAAAGAGAGGCCTTGTAATTGTCAGCCTGTTGTCAGCACCTGGACAGCTAGACTCAACAGGGCCCAAGTCCCACTTTCTCCACGATGGGGAAATATATCCTTTAAACTGAATTACACGAATCATTTTAAAGTTTATATGTATTCATGTTAATTAGCTCATGCACATTTCATAGACACACAGTATCCATGTTCTTCTCTTCTCCATTGTTTTTACCACTGCATGCATGGTAATATTAGATAATTACCATGCATGGTAATATTAGATAATTCCCATTGTATTCAACAATATTTACTTATGTCTAGTGTGTATGGGACTGCAGTCTTGATGTGATGCACATTTAACATAGCCATTTGTTTTGGAAATCCTGTGAGATTGCATGTGTCACACAATACCAAAGGAACAAGACAATCCCATGGACCATTGTACTAATGTTTACATTTTACACACTACCTTTAACCACCACCACCACCACCTTTGAACTGTATAGATGTGCCCCTCTCAAGAAGAACCAGTGGGGATTGAGCTCCCAGCCTCCGGCTCTGCAACCAGAGACACTGAACTATCCAGTTACTCTGGATACCTATGATGCTGCAATAGTATTTGTAATTGGTGAACTATCTCAAAGATAATACATAGTGCACATGGTAAAACATGTCATGCTCATGCTCATCCCAGAGATGAAATCTTCTTGGAAAGGGGACATGAAAGAGGGGGGACAATTCAGAGAGAGGATATGTTCTCCTGAGCATGTTTTGACTAGCACCATATGGGACCCATCAACTCACGCAGCACTGCATCTCCTTTTCCATTATGTTTTTCTACATGCCAGTTGTAACTTGGCAGTGGTGAATGAACCATTACTGATCATATGTTATCAGTCCTCATGATACATTTTCATGTCAATGCAAATCATTTAATGTAGCATTAAAAAGGATTGCAACAAAAAAGGATTCATACCTGCCCTACGCAGTCTCTCTTACATACTCTCTGTAACATCACAGCCTTCCCTAGTGTAAATTGATGAGTAATATCATGGGACTCGGATTGAAATGAAATGTCAACTGTCATCAACCATGGAATCAGGAGATTCTTCCCCTTTGCCTGGGACAGCAAAGGGTTTGGTAGTCATGGTTGTTCTTTGAGGTCTATCAACTGTCATTCCTTATTTATCCTTTGTGAAATGACCCATCCAAACACTATATAACCAGTAGGGAATTAGATGTAGGAATCTGCACATGTAACATAGCTGGCCCAGGAGGAAAGGAGGGAGAAGACCAGGTTACAGCTGCAAAGAAGCCACCCTGAAAGGTCCTCTTTCACATCACCCTATGTGCCTGGAAACATGATGAGAGATGAAGAGAAAAGCCTTCCTTAAAAACCTTAAATCCTAGAGAGACACTTCTGGTAAAAGTTACTTCTGCTGGATACTGTAATAGGATACCATAATGGTTTGCCATGTTGGATGGCCATGAGCATCATCCTTCTTCCCTTAGCTTCCAGCCCTCCTAGAGAAGTCACTTTGTGACCACCCCAAATCCCAAACAAGTATGCAGACTACAGTGTTATTAATTGTCCATCAGGCTCAGCTAAAAGATACTCAACTGGAATCATTCCCAATCAGGTGAATCATAACATTAGACATGGAACTCATTGTCTGGCTGATGAAGGAAATCTAGTGTAAACCTTGATTCTGAGGTCTTGGTGCTGTTAAGGCTTGGCCTCTCATCCTACCTGCTCCACTTTCAGTCTCTTTGCAAGCAAACAATTGTTACAGAATCAAAGCCTTAACATATTCCTCAGTGTGTTGGTAGTCAATAATGTTCTCATTAAGACTAACTAATGTTCTTACGGTTGCTTGAAACACTTTATTGGCCTTTAGAGCTGGCTTACAGATCGGAGAGAGTAAATTAATTGCAGAGGTGTTTGAGTTCAAAGTACTCTCATCTACTCCCGTCCTCCTGAGACTTGATGGTCAATGCCTCTAAATCTAATCTAGAAAGCAACAATATGAAAGCTAATGATCTTGGAGGTTAAATCTCCATCCGTGGGCTTTTATAAATAAGACGATATTTGACTGGTAGAATCTCAAGAACTATTACATGCAAGGCGAGTGGGAGTGCTAGAGGAAGGAAGGACATGAATTGGTAGGTATAATACACTGTTAACCCCAGCTCCTGCCGACCTAGCAGTTCGAAAACATGTAAATGCAAGTAGATAAATAAGTACTGCCATAAAAAAGTGGGAAGGTAAACAGTGTTCCGTGTGCAGAAATGCACTCAGCCACGCTGGCCACATGGCCACGGACCTGCACAACACTGGCTCTTTGGCATGAAAACAGGGATGGGCACTGCCCCTAGAGTCGGACACGACTAGCACACATGTGCGGGGTGAACCTTTATCTTTTACCTTACTGTGGGGAGACGTGAAGCTAATTCATTTCTGTAGGTCTCTATATTTTTATTCTCTGTATAGTTAGAGGCTTTTAAGCCAATTAATATCCACACTGTCAAGAGACTCTGGGTCTTTCACAGTAACACATGGTAAGCCTACCTGATCGGATAGTTATGATGGCAAATTGGGAAAAGGAGAGAAGGATGCCTGCTGAAATAAGTATAATAAAGAAAATTACTATTTATACTAAATAGAAACACAAAGCTGGCACATTTCACATTTGCTGAGAGAGGAAAACAGAAATCCTATGAAAAATACATACTTTTAGTGACATTCACTCAGATTAAATAGCATCCCTTCTAGGATTGGGAGGAGCAAACCAGGAAGAAATGTGTGTGTAAAAGACAGATAGACAAATGGAGATCACAGGAAAGAGTGACAGGCTGGTGATGAGTCCAAGAAGTTACATTTCAGGAGTAGAGATGGGCACGACTAGGGAAAATGACGTTTTCGAGTTGTCGTGTGTCGGAGGCAGTCCGTTTCGGCTCATTTCCATTTTTCGCGAAATTTCACAAAAATTAGTCGGTTCTTTTTTTCATTGTCGTTAGTACTGGTTTGGGGGGTTAGCGGGCTCCTGGAGGGAGCTGCAGGAGTCAGCCAGAGCCACAAGTGACGGACTGGCAGACTCTTTGCACCCGCTGTGTCTCACGTACTTGCATGTAGTGCAATGCAAGTAGATCTGGCTTAGGGTTAAGACGGGTTAGCGCAAGGGCTAGGGTTAGGCTAGTTACGGGTGAGGTTAGGGTGAGTATTGGGGTGCACCTCTGGGTGCCTCTCTGACCCACTTAGAAGGACAGTGTACTGGCGTATGGGTTAGGCTTAGGCTTAGGGTTCGGGTTTGGGCTACGATTAGTGGGCTGTTTATGCCCAATTGTCACATCCCAGAAGTCTCTGTGGTCAACCTGGCCAAGTGGCCATGTGATTGGTGGAAAATTTGCATGGTCCACTCCCATGGGCGAGCCCATCATTGCGAATGTGCAGGTGTAATAAAATAAAAAATAAAATAAAATAAAAAAAATAAAATAAAATAAAATCAACGGAGACTTTTTTTTTGCAAGAAAAACCCACTGCTGCTACTGTAAAAATTCAAGCATTTAAAATAGCTAATTTTCGCATGTTTCTGTGGTGCTTTGGTGGGGTTTTGGGCAACGATTTCAAAAAAAATATTGCGGTCGCCATTTTGGATCCCCCGCACTGCATGGCAAATGGATGCGCCCTCCCAGCCTGGTACCAGCAGCGCAGCAGTAGCAATAGCCAAGGAGAGGGGGGCGGGGAACCCCCCCCCCAAATAAAACACCCTTCTGGCCTGGTAGGTGCCCTCAGACAGTTTTCGCCTACTTTTAGGGCCGGGAATCGTTTTTTTTTTTAACTGTTAAAAACTTTTTTTCTGTGCCGCTTGGCATTGCGCGATTGCCGCGATGCAAGTAACGAGCACGACAAATCAGACCAAATTGTTCGTTCGTCGGTTCGAGCTCGAATTCTGGCGGAGTAATTCCCGTTACCGTTTCCGTAGAGTAACGGATACGAGTAACGGAAACGGAAACGGGAATACCGCTAAGTCGTGCCCATCTCTATTCAGGAGCACTGATCATTTGCTCATATAATGGCACACAGGAGAAGAAGGGAGTAGGGACCGCATTCTTCAGTGATACATAGTACAAGAGTAAGATGATATCAATATCACTAGTGGTTCCCACTGTGGCTAGGACAGATTAGCTGCCAAAGAACAATACAAATGCCACGAGAGATGTTTATTTTCATCATAGTTTTGCAGCCTCAGGACTTCTCCCTGGGACCATTATTTGAAAGTTCTAGGCAAGATCAGTGGAATTACCAGGCTATGGAGAAAGAAGACTGACTTTATCTCCCTCACTCAATAATATTAATTTTAAAAAATACACACAAACAAAGATTGTATCCACATTATCTCTTTCTCGTGAACAGCACACATTTATCAGATGTTTTGAGAGTGGTTTTATGCATACCAAAAATCATTAGGATCATCCAAATGTAACACTTATTTTTTCCATCTTTAAAAAAATGTCTCTCATTTGTGTCTTCTTCTTCATTATACCATCTTATTTGTGTCTTCCACACAGAGCTACGTACCTGATTTTGAAACCATGCACAGCATGGTTTAGAGGTCACAATCTACATTTATGCCCTCCAAGAAACTTACTAGAGATCACCTTAACATCCATTTGCACCCAGATTTATCACTGATGTAGGATTCTAGATCAGTTAGGACTTATACTGTTTACTAGCAACCCTAGCCAGCATACCCAGTGGTGAGGGATGCTTAAAGTTTTGCCGTTCAACAAGCCCTGGGGAGGCTGCAGCAGTCCCTACTGTCATCTGTGTCTTCTATTTTTAATATATTTATATCTCATTTTTGCACCAATATTCCAAATGGTGACAAAAAGAGATGATGAATAAAACACATTAAGCTATTATAATCTCAGCTCATGTATGCTAACAGGTCCGAAACAGGGCCATGAAGAAATAAGAAGAGGTATCAACAAATGAGGGAATGCACCATAACTCTAGGGAGGCAGCTGTGATATCTGGACCCCTACAAAGTAGCTCCCACAAAAAAAGATAAGTGAGGCCAGAGAATGCACATGGATCATGGAATGCTAGGTGTCTGTTGAGAGTAGCAAAGAAGAGATCAAGCAGTAGAGATGGAGCACCTCAGTTGTTACTAAGTTTGGATCTTCAGGCATTCTTCCATTCTTCCATTCTTCCACTAAAACTCCCAGAAGCTTTCACCACTAGCTGTGCTAGCCAGGATTTCTGAGAGTGATAGTCCAAGAACATCTGGGGACCGAAATACTGTGAACCACTATATTGCCTATTCTTTGATTTAGATTCCTGTACTGAGTGGGGGGGGGACTGGATGGCCTTACAGGCCCCTTCCAACTCTCTGGTTCTATCATTCTATGATTCTACCTGTTAAGAGAGCACCGTGGCTGACTGGTTGGAATCCTGGACAGGAGCACTGTTATACTGCAACATTTTGTTGCAGACTCCACAGAGTACAGATGCTGCCGACAGAACCTAACGCAAAATCCATAATTGCTGATTATGATCCATTTTAAAATAACAACAATCCTTTAACAGCCTGAAAGGAGGCATGGATTTCTATGAAACAGTTCTGTTGTGTTCAAGGGAAGTGCATACAGGATGGCTGCCTGAAGCCCTTCAAAATGGATTTCTTTGAATCATCTGTTGCTTGTGTGGCTGTTCTCTGGTGAACTACTCGAGTGCCAAGTTTAATTGAGCTGCATCTGGAACTGGCGGAACGTAGAGAGATGAGGGATTTGCTGACTGATTAACTGTCGCTGCCTTTTAACCTGGACGAAGAGGATTGCATGAACAGTGACATTTGTGTATGATAAAAACCTTTGGAGGGCTGCATAAAAGGGAAGACAGGGAGCAAGAACTCCATTCCTCATGCTCACAAGTCAATTAAAGTGTCATGCAAAATGAGGGCCTGCAGGTACTCCTATTAATGTGCTATTATTAAATCAAAGCTTTTAAGAAAAAAAACTTTGTTCAGTTTGAGCAAGGAAAAGAAATGGAATCCACATTAATATTCCAAAAGCAGTGCACCCTTCCCTCGTCAAAGCAGAATAAATGAAACCTATTCGCTTTTAAAGTCCTCTAGCTGACAAAAATCAAATCTGATTGTCACCCGGGTGGTCGCAATTGTTCAGGTGACAGGATTCACGGAGAAGAGACGTCGCAAAAATACCAATATGTGATCTAAACATTGTGGAACATGCAGAGAAGCACAGGTTATGTGCTTCATATATTTGGAATATGAAAAGCTAGCTTGTTAAAGTTTAACTGTTCCACCGTGAAGGGTCGGAAATGAAGGAATTCAAAATAAAAAAGCAGCGGGTGCAATAATTGTCATCCTGATCTCCTGGTGTCAAATATTTGAATGAATCAATTTGGTATTGGGGGTAGCAGGGGAAACTTTCTCAAAAGAAAAAAAGTTTTATCTTTTAGCTGTTGTTTCCCAGTTTCTAGTCCTCTCTTTGATTTAAGAATACGGCTGCACCTTGAAAGAGGTGGAATGCACATAAGATCTTGGCAAATGAACTATTTCAAGTGGATTCCGTGGGAAGATGTATGAACAATTCTTTCCAATGGGATCTTGTAGAAACAGGCCAATTTGCATGCTGAGAAGTGATGAGTAACAAAACAAGTTCCTTTCAGATATGTAACATTTCACACTCAAATTGATATTCCTGACAACAATCATAATCATATACAACATGTTCCAGTTTGCAGAAACTCAAGGCAAAGGTGGCCCCTGTGCTGTGGAATGGAATTTTCCCACAATTCACATTAGAAACAAAATGCGAACAGGGAATGGGGATATGAACAGTTGTGCACTCTTAAACGACCATTTAGCAGTCTTCATGGGGACCCATATACTACGGATTTCTTTCTGAGCAGATACAAAAGTGGAACAGGTGATACCTTTAGGCTACTATAAAAATAACAAAACATTGCTAACATTTTGGGGGTGAAACCCTCTTCCTCAGAGCAGTACCAATAGGTAATAGCATGGCAAAAGACGGATTTGCCAGGAGTTATTTCTTAGATGTAGAGTCCGTGGCAAGATGGGAAAAAAGCCAGACAGTTTACTTGAGGCACGGAGCCTGGACGTTCTTAGGCTGCATCCAAATTGAAGAGAGGGAGGTGTTTTAATTGTCCCAGTCCTTCCAAAGGCTCCTTTTGCTATAATAAATCAGGACCATGTGATTTGTGCAAGCATTGCCACCTCATAAGCGGAGGGCACCGTGCTTCTCAATTGAAATGACGACTGCACTTGTGTGGTGGTGTAATCCTGCATTACTATGCTGGTGGGAGTTTCCAATCAGGAAAAAAAACTTGATACAATACAGTATTAGCCTTTAAGACCTGGTGGAGCACCTTGTGAACCACTGTGCACTGTTCATTAGTTCAAAAGTTAATTAGCAAGATAGTAATCAAGGTGCTCTCAGACTCTGAATTAATAAATGAGGATTTGTGCAGCTCTGAATGTGGAGTAATTGGGGAGAGAGAGAGAGAGAGAGGCAATGGTGTCATACAGCCATCAACAACAAGCCAAAAGCTATGAGTAATTCCATGAAGTAGAAAGCAAGGATTGGGAAGCTATTTAACAGTAAGAAATAGTGCTAGACTTTCCTTTCCCCTTCTTTTCCCTTTCCCCCTTTCCTTTTATGCCATATCTCTCATACTTTAGGCTACCAGTCAGAGTCTGCCTTTTTAAAAAGTTCAGGAAGACCCTGTACAAGATGGATTGACTTCCTAAAGAAAGCCACCAGGGCCATATTACCCCATGGCCACACACCCTCCCTAGGCTTTCCAAGTATTTCCGGCCCCCTCCAGCACTTTAGCCTTTCATCCCTCTTCATTTTATAGCTGCCAGGGCCCCTCGTTGTCTTTAGGAATAAGATAGCCTTGGAAGCCACAACCCTGAGTTTGCAAGAATTGAGCAGCTCTGAAGAGGACAGGACATTTTGGAGATCACTCATTCATAAGGTCACCATATATTGGAGGTGACCTAAAGGCACATAACAACAGCAGCTAATTCCTATGGATTTCATCATTCATACTGTATGCAATGCAATTCACATTTCAGCCCCCACACACCCTTCTTCCCTTACTTCCTCTCATCCTGCCTCTGTGACTCTTTCTTTCCTTCTCTGGTCCCACCTCTCTCAATCCTTTCACGGGGCATAAATGTAGGAAATAATAATTACAGGGACCCAGAAGTAGAGTAATAGGGTGATCCAGTGCTAATGTCATATATATGTAAGATATTATTTTAAAAATGGAGGATGTTCAGGGGAGATGAATAACGGGGGCTGCCTACATCACTGAAATGCCACGTGCAGACACATCCATCATCTTTACAAGAAAGCATCACAACTAACTACACAGGAAAAAGCACACATGACATGTTCCACCTTGGAAAAAGTAGAAGCAAACCAGTTGTAGACGAAAAAAAGTAAGCCATTTTGGAAGCAAAAGGGCTTGACAGGCAGGCTTTATAAGTGGAGCAAATTCAATTGCATTTCATGTTGTCACAGCCTAACTCACAGAGACCCAAGGAAATCAAACTCCCTGGTGTGACTACACACACAGAAAAAAAATTGCATCTCTCTTGCTGTGTAGTCCCACTCTGTGTTATTTAAAACTGCTTCAAATCCTAATTATTTCATAATATTTCTTTAGATGTGCACTCTTATATTTCCCTCAATGCTTCATTTCATTTATTAATTTTATTTGTACCCTGCCTTAAAGACCTTTCATTCAAAAGGGAGGGTACACATTGAGAAGCATAAGGACACCTTCAGAGCATTCAAGGACTCAATACAAATACGTAAAACCATGCATTAAGCACAGTCTCAGGACTGGACTGCATTTCCTATTGCACAGTTCTACAGTTCCAAGGGAAGTTTTACCTCAGGCAGAACTTGGGGAGAAAGACCAGCTGGTCCCCCACCCCACCCCTATCCAGTGCCCACCAAGTTATTTCCAAATTTCTCCTTTGAGATTTGCTGTGAACATAAAACATCTTCTCATCAACCTGTCAGCCCTGCCACTGATTTCTTTCAGACACTTTGCTCTGGAAGCACACTCTGCTTAGAGAACAATCTAGCACCACCAAGTGACCTATTTCTCAGTTGCTGCTTTGTTAACCAGGACCACGCTGATGTTAATCTTGCATCTTAATTTTTAGATTAAAGAAAGCACTCAGTAATATGTCATTCTTCCTGGAACTGTGAGAAACATGCTTAATGTCTTGTGGGGAAAACATGTTATCTTCATTCCTGAAACAAAAAAGACCACTGCATAATGAAAATGCAAGCTTTTCCACTGCAATATAATATACAGTATTTGTTGTGCTCAAAGTAAGCAGCAGTGAGTAAGCCTTTGAGTATATTACAAGAACAGTCTGTTTTTTCACACCCTTTTTGCCCCCCCCCCCATTCTGTGATCCCACGAAGAAAACAGGGTGAGAGTCCATCACAGAAATTTGGGTGTAGGTAGGGTAATAGGAATAATGAGTGTGTCCAGACTAGGGAATAAAGGAATAGCTCAGGGTTTCTATTATTATTATTATTATTATTATTATTATTATTATTATTATTATTATTATTATTATTATTATTATTATTATTATTATTAGTAGTAGTAGTAGTAGTAGTAGTAGTAGTAGTAGTAGTAGTAGTAGTAGTAGTAGTGGTGGTGGTGGTGGTGGTGGTGGTGGAGGTGGTGGTATAACCTATAGCTCAATCTTCTCGGAAGTATGTAATATAAAACAACATGAGATCACAAAACACATTAAATTATGATATAGTAGCTATAATAAACCATCAATAGCAGCAGTTCAAGGATGGCAGAATTTTATTTCCTTTTTCTGCTTTATAACACTAACAATCTCTTCCCAGTGAAAACTATGAATGCAGTGCAGTAACAAATGATAATTTTAAAATACAATTATATTCTTGGGACAATGGATTGGCAGGGTCATACATTATATGTGGACACTGGAACAAAACAATTATCTGCGTTTTATAAAACTTGGAATATGACTGTAGTATTGCATGTTCAGTTACGCAGAATTAAATTCTGCAGTTTGTGTTTGTAGGATTCTGCTGTAAAGCTTTGAGATCTATCTTTGCATATAACATGCAAAAGACTGCATTTTAAGGCTATGTCTTCCCCAAAAACAGTGGAACAGAGAATACAGAAGAGGAGGAAAAACTACTAGTGTCAGCTTTTTTGTCAGTCACAAAGCTTGTCATAAAAGAACCAGAGTTCAACTGAGTTATCATGTTTGCCAGTTGCCAAGCTGTCCAATATTTAAAAAATCTGCTTTTCTTCAAACATCCTGGCACAGACGGGGGAATTATTGACAGTTGGTTTCATTTCTTAGACATTCTGAATATCTAAGTAATGAAATGCTGCTATAGCAATTGCCTGTTTTTGTGATGCTGTCACCTTACTGGTAAGGATTGTTTTCCACACGGCTACATGGCCATAAAGATTCATTTTTACCACAGTTGGAGCAAAAGGGAAAAATAATAATAATAATAATAATAAACAGCTCGCCTTTAGTACGAGTATTTTATAGCCATGCCACGAGGAATGGCTTACACAATGCTTTAAATGGCAAGGTCAACGTGAGATGATGGCTTCTGAAGGAGGATGCCATTTTCCTGGGTGGGAGTGAGTAAGCACCAAGGGAGCTGCAAGGTATGATGGGACTGGTAGGTTTTTCAGAGGTACCCTTTGCAGAGCCTAATGCACACAGAGACTCCCAGTTCCATAATCCCTTACAGGGCCTTTTTACACGATCCCTAAACTCCACCGCAAACGGCTCCCAGCTCCGGAGCTTACAATTGTTTACCCACCAGCTCCGGAGTTTACTGAAAATTAACTGCGATCACGCCCACCTAAGCGGGTCCCAGCACACTTTTCATGTGCCTGCTCTCCAAGCGTGAAAAATCTTGATGCGGATGTGCCGGGCTCTCCTCGCTTCTTTTTGTTGTTGTTTTTTGCTTCCCGCCCCTTTAAGAGAAGGAACCAGGAAGTGACGGGGCTCCCGGCAGCTTCCACCGGCACCGGGAGGTAAGCCTTTATTATTTTGCCCCTTTTTTTCTCCCTCCCCTCATGCAGCCAGCAGCCAGGAAGTGCGGAGGGGTGGGGACGCACAAAGAGCGACAAACCCCTAAGATTTCTGGTCCGAATTTAAGTGACCAGCAGATCTTAGGGGTCGTGTAAAAGTGCCCACAGTGTCTTTGGAGCAAAGGCACTCCCAGCACTGCCCTTCTTCTTTAAAAGCAAATCAAGGTTGCTCCAAAATCATACCAAGGTCCATGCATGGATGAGTAATGGGGAAAAATCCTGCAGTGGACTTATCCCCCCCCCCATGCCTGCTCCCAGAATTTGGCTGAGGGTATCTGTAGCAAAATATCCTCAGCCAAATTCTGGGAGTGGGAATGTACTGCCCTTCGTCTTTAAAAGTAAATTGTGGTTGCTCCGAAATCACACCAAGGTCCATGCATGGATGAGTACAGCAATACCTCGTATAATGAATGCCCCGATAATGAATTTTTGGGATAACAAATGGAAATTTCCGGGGATAGGGCTGCCTCGGATAACAAATGTTTTATCATGCCTTCAAGAAAAGTGCACCCAAGATGCTTTGCAGTCCCCATAGTTTGTGGGGGAGTGGGAGGAGTTTAGAGAGTTTTTTTCATGGTGTTTAGGAGCTATTCGGGAGCTGTTTTGTGGAGGGATTTGGACCTTTTGAACTTTGAAGGGCAGGAAGCTGAGGTTTCCTTGCTTTTTCCGGTCCATTTTCATTCCTTTCCATTAGACATGGCCACGACCAGAAAAAATGACGTTTTGAGTTTTCGTTTGTCGGAACGGGTCCGTTTCGGGTCGTTTCCGTTTGTCACGAAATTTTTCAAAAAATTGTCGTTTCCATTTGTCTTTTGTCATTTCCACCGCGATTTAGTGCGATTTGACTTCCCAGAGCATAGGGGCGTCCCGCAATCAGGGCCAGCGCTAGGTGTTTTTGCGCCCTAGGCGGCGGGGGGGCGGGCAGCAGGGGGGAGGTGCGGGCGGGCGGCGGTGGCGGTGGGCCATGGGCGGGCGGTGGCCGCGGGCAGGCGAGTGGGCGGGCGGCGGCGCGGGCCACAGGCGGGTGGCGGCGCAGGCGGACGGGCAAGTGGGCAGTTAGGATATCACTTAGGATAGAGGTTCTGTTCTTGGCTTGCACCCCAAATGTGTGTGTGTGTGCAAGCAAATTGAAGTTGGGAAAATAGAAAATAAATGGTAGTATATAATATATTTTTAAAATAAATCCACACCTTCCACTCCCAGTCGAACCTCCCCCTTTATCCAATATCAGAAAAAAATCCTCAAACTGCCAGAGAAGAAATAAAGAACAAACTGCTATTCCCTTCAGCAGACAAAGCTGCAGGGAATCAAAGAAATTATTTTCTAAATTCAATTCCCTTCCTGCCTGCCTGACTTAAATCCTAAAGCCTCCAGCCTCCCTCCTCATTCTCAATCTCGATCGGATCACACCAGCACCAGCAGCCAGCCCTTCTCCCTCAACCACATCCATACACACAAAACTGTGATTTCTGGAAGATGCCTCGGCTTTTTATGCCCTCCGAGACACACAGAAGTGTCAGTCAAAAACCTGTCAATGCCATTGGTGGAATGGTTCAAAAAATATGCATGGTCCCATCCCATGCCCAGCCCAAATGGGCAGGTCTAAAAATAAAATAAAATAAAATAAAATCAACACGACGTTTTATTGCTATAAAAAACCCACTGCTGTTACTATAAAAATTCAGGCATTTAAAATAAATAAATTTCACATGTTTCTGTGGTGATTTGGTGTGTTTTTTGACCACAATTTCAAAAGAAAAATTGTGGTCACGATTTTGGATCCCCCCACCGCATGGCATGCAGCGAGAGACAGACGACGAGGATGACCCTCCCCCAGCCTGGTGCAAGCAGCCCAGGACAGGAGAAGAGGGGGGGAAGGCCGGGGACCCCCCCCCCCCTCTGGTAGGTGTCAAACCCTCAGGCAGGCATATTTTCGCCTGCTTTTTTGGCCAGGAGCTGGGGTTTTTTAAAAAAAACTTTTAAAAACTTTTTCTGTGCTTCGCATCGCACGATCGCCGCGATGCCACAAACGGAAACGAAAAACCCGATCAAATTTTTCTTTTTTCGGTTCGAGTTCGAGTTCTGACGGCTTAATTATCGTTACCGTTTCCGTTACGTAACGGAAACGATAACCAAAAACGGAAATGACAATTTCGCTGAGTCGTGCCCATGTCTACTTTCCATTTTATAACAGAGTGCTGAGCTGAGTTGAGGTTCACACATGAGGGCCCTGGTTTTTTTTCTGTTTGCATTCCTTTCAAGTTTAAAACGAGTGCTGAGCTGAGCTGGGTTTTGCAGACAAGGGTGCTGTTTTTTTTCTGTGGATTTGGCAGGAACAACTGGGTGGGGTTTTTGGAGCTTGGTTTTATTGATCTTTGAACTGCTTTCCATTGCATTTTTGGCGGGAAAAGGCTGGGGTAGTCTTGCTGGTTTCTTTTGTCCATGTTTGCATTGCACTGCAGGGGGAGGTGTTCTGGGGGAACAGTGTTCCAGTACTGCATGCCTTTAAAGTGCACTATAAAAAGAGGTCTAGAAAAAAGTCCAGTGTTTGGCTTTTTTTGGACCGCTGAGAGGGGGAGAGAGAGAGAGGACATGTGCCAAGTCCTTGGCATCTAATCACAAGACAGGATTACTTGGGCTTCTGGGAATGTTGTAAATGCCTTTCTTCTTTTTTTCTTCCCCTTTCATGTAATAATCTCCTACTTTTGTATTACAATTTTTATCTGGTAAAACCCAGCTTATTAAAAGGTGCTTGAACCAAACATCTGCAGAGGATGGCAAAATGACTGCCTCCGTCCTTTCTTTCTCACTTTGCACTATGCTCACCGAGAGCCGATCTTTCAAAAGCAGTCAGCTGTGACCCAGGCATTTTGATGCTAAGCGCAGCAAAAGAATTTCAGCATAGCCGTTACCCTTTTCTGTTGAAACCAAGGCTGCTGGTTTGAATATAACAGATTTCCCCTCAGTCGTTGCCTTTGTCTGCAGCGCCGAGCGTCTATATGCTCTTTTTCAATCCCCCAGCTTCAAAGATTGACAGGTTTTGGGTGCCTGAGTTGATTATTGTTGCACATCAACTTCCACTCTTTCTGAGAGGGAAAAATATAGAACACTGTTGTATAAGGTTCAGGTTGCCACAAAAAACTTGAAGAACAGGGAATGTTCTTGTATTGTCACTGTTAATAATTTCCCCTAGCTAGCAGCTCTTATTTCTCCAAGTGCTTTAACATTGTTATTTTGTTCACGTTTACGACAGTAACATAGGGAAGGTTACTGTTCTCATAAGCTGAGAAATATCAAACTCGCAGACTGTCCAGAGCAGAGGTGCCAACATTTCTGTTTTTAATTTGAAGCCTTTCAAATATGTGGGATAAACAATTCAAATATAATCGGATGTTCATATTAATAATGAATGCCAATAATCACATGTCATCAAGTCAATTCTGAATCATTTTCAGAGTTTTCCAGATATGCAATACTCAGTGGTGATTTACCAATCCCTTGGAAGTCCTCTGGAAGTGCGCAGCTTGCCCAAGGCCACATGGACTCACTCGAGTGACACGAAGAAGAGCGGGGAATCAAAATCCCAATGCATGGCTCTGCAGTCAGTGACCTGAAACACTGAACTATCTAGCTGGATCATTTTACCTATAAAATGATGAAATACTCAATTACATGACCCCACAAAGAATGCCAAGAGAAACATAACCTTTCCCAACAAAAAACTCCTTTCCACAGTGATTAGGTAGGTAATATTAAAATATTTGTAAGCAAGGGGTGGGGTTGGGATCTGAATTAATGGTGCATACTTTACTATTTTTAATTACAGTGCTGCCTCTTAAGACAAATTTGATTCGTTCTACGGGTCAATTCATTTAATGAAAAAATTGTCCTACGAAATTCAGTTTAATGTGGTTCCCGTAGGAATGCATTTGTCTTGTGAGACATCCCATAGGAAAAAAATAATCTTACGATGTTTTCCTATTCCTGGAAATTTCATTCGTCTTAATAGTTTTCCATATTAAGGGGCATTCATCTTATAAGGTACTATAGCAGGACCCCTGTATCCACTGATTCGTTATCCACTGATTCAGTTATCCATGGTTGGAAGGGGGGAAATTAAATAAATAATTCAGCAGCCGCAAAGCAACGTACTGTCACAAAACAGCAGCTGTAAAGCAAGCTACTGTCACAAAACAGCAGCCATAAAGCAAGCTACTGTCACAAAACAGAAGTTTTGGGGCTTTTTGGTGTTCTCTCTTATCCACGGTTTTCATTATCCATGGCAAGGCCTGGAACAAATCCCCAGCGGATACCGGGGTCCTACTGTACTGTATACAGTTTCTCCATCTGTTTCCCAAATAATGAAAGTTTTTCCGAAGAGCTCCTGTCCCCCACCATTTCGTGGTTCATATACAAAATTGCTTGTTTCGTGCCCATCTCGACTGCTAAATAATAAAGCAAAGCAAAGTGTTCTGCTTATATACCGCCCCATACCACTACGAGTAGTCTCTGGGCGGTTTACAATTTTGATTACAGTGTGCAGGCTACACAACAGAGTAATAATAAGAGATGCCACTGTGTGATGTTCTGATTCCACAAATATCTCTAATTAGAAATAAAAATTAAAGGAATAGAAGTAGCCAGCACAAACTTCCACAGCTTTACTACCAAGCCCTCCTCTGACTTCTGCTCTCAACTCCCAAGTAGCACAGGCCAGTGAGATGTTCGGAAGTTCCACACAAGCAACAGGCTCACATATAGTTCAAATAAAATTATATCTATTAATCAGTAGTAACAATGCCATGCCCACTTGCTTGGGAACACTTTCGCTTAAATTCTGTTAGCATTGCTTCTGAGTAGACGTGCACACTTTCGTGCTCCATGCTGTACAATGCCCTAAGAACAAAAGCCTCTGCGCTAACCTTAGGTGTTTACTACTATACTTTCAAGGAATTATTACACCACTTCGGTTTCCATATTACAATTCACACATGAAAGCGTTTCTTTCTTTTAAACATTCAATAATCAACTGGATCTGCACATTATTTAAGAATAATCAAGACAGTAAGAATGGCAGATTTAAAATATTTAAGATTTATTTAAGGCAGTGGTAAAATCTGTATTTCAGTTTTAGGAAGCGATGGACTTGTTGATGGGCGATGGCGGGAACGTGGTTCGATATGGCTTTCCGCCTTAATTTTTTCCGATGCAAAATATGCTGTACATGTCTAGAAGCAAACTGTTTCAGGAGACTGGGCGATACTACCTCAAATCCGGAAAACCACTGCCAAAACTGCAGCTGCCGCTCCTTTCTCTGAACCGACCCGACAGCCCTTTTTGATGACTTGTTGGATTTAGAGAGGGTAGCACTGTTAGTCTTTTCAAGAATTTCAAGCAAAAATCAAAGTTTTAGGAAGTGTAACAGGCGTCGCATGGCTTGCGTCATCGTTGCCCGGAGTAAGGAATTGCTTCACCGTCGCTGTTAATAGGCGTCGCTGAAGTAACGCTCTTTTCCAGGCAACAAAGACAAACCACTGTAAGGAAAACCCCTGGGAATTTAATTTGCAAGAAAGAAAACAGAACGCTTAATGCCCGTTTAGGTTCGTATTAGGAAATTCCTCTCCTGGGTAAACGAACGCGGGTGCTTAATTGTTCACTGCTAACCATCAGAACATGGCGCTCCTGGGGACGGGGTGGTGGCAGAAGAGCCCGGCGTTTACAAAATGGAACGTCTGTGAAGGGCCTATTAGCGTTCAACCAATGCACCAGCGGCCGTGGGCGGGGCCTATTGGGTAGGGGAAGGGGGAGAGAGAGAGAAAAAAATAGGAATAGAGTGCGCGTGCGCATTCCCGATCTTCGCACGCTTCCGTTCTCGAGGGGCGCAGCCAGCCAATCAGGATGCGCAGCGGAGAATTTCGAACGGACGGGAGAGGAGACGGAGGGAAGGACAAGCAACAACAGCCGCCGCCGCCGCTTGTCAACGGCTTGGGTGAGAACGTTCTCGCGCTTCGCGCCGGCGCGTTTGGAAGGAAGACCGGGGCCTCGGAGGAGGAGGAGGAGGAGGAGGAAGGAAGGAAGGAAGGAAGGAGGCCCGCTGAGGGGGCTTCTAGGTTGGGTTCCATTTGGTCTCTTCGGCGGCGGCGGCGGCGGCGGCTTCTCGGAGCCCGGGTGGGAGGTGGCTTCGCCTTCAGCGGGTTCCCGGCCTTGGGAGGGGGACTGGGACGGGAGCCTTCCTCACGAGGGGAGTCAGTCGGGGCCGCTTCCCAAGCTGCGGTGGGGAGGTGTGTGTGTGTGTGTGGGGGGGGTTCCGGGTGGGCGGAGGAGCGCCCTCCGTTTCTTCTCCCCACGGCTTGTGGCAGCTTTCCGGGTGGCACCTGAGAGGGGGGGTCGATACGTTGTAACAGAAAACCCCGCACGGGGCCTGCTTTCCTGAGGGTGGAAAGGCATTCCTCAGCACACGGACACATACACACACACCCGACCTCTCACCCTGTTTACTCGGGAGGAAGCGCCGTTGGATGGCAAAGGGCTTAAATATCCTCTCCCCCCCACACACACACACATACACACACACACACACACAGACACCGGGTGTGGGGAGCTGCGATTTGGATTTGGAGCCCTTCCGTTTCCCCTCTTTTCCTTTGTGGGAGCCTCTCAGGAAACGTCGGAAAACAGGGACGTCTTTAATCTTTTCATTAATGGTTATGTTGTCGTTCAGTCGTTCAGTCGTGTCCGACTCTTCGTGACCCCATGGACCAGAGCTCGACAGGCCTTCCTATCCTCCAGGGCCTCCCGGAGTTTTGTCAAATTCATATTGGTTATATTAATGGTTATATTGTTGTGGAAATAAGGGGATGGCAAGCGAAAGTTTGCACAGTCGAGCAGAGCTTGGAGATCACCTGTTTTGGTCTACAACTCCCAGAAAGACGGTCGTTATTAGCCCAAGATTCTAAAGAGTTGTAGTTCAAAAGGTATATTTTCCTGCCTCTCAATACACTCATGGGTGAGACCGATATTGCAAATAAACTTCTCAGTTGTCACACCAAAAGCTGGTCCAGTGGTTCGTTATTCCCAAGGCAGCACATCCAGATTGGGCTGTTGATTTAGCCCCTTGGAAAATCTTGACGGTTATGAAACAGAAATGATTTGTACAAACAACATTCTTCTAGTCTTGCTTGCTTAATTTTTCACTTCAGAGGAATAATAAAGTGGATTTTGATAAGGATTAAGTATGAATAAAGCTGTCAAAAGTAAGAAGAGCCTCCAGGGTTGCCTTCAGGGATCTGAACGCTTATAGCTTTAATTTTATTTTTTCAGAGAGGGTAGCCGTGTCAGTCTTTTCAAGAATTTCAGGCAAAAATCAAGAAAAACAAAACAAAAGACACAAAACATGTGGCACCTTAATGACTAACTTTCATATTTTAATGTAACATTTCTTGGATACACTCGCTTTCAGACTTCTCTGCTGCTATATGTCTGAAGAACTGGGCGTGTCCACGAAAGGTTACATTAAAATATGAAAGTCTGTAAGGTGCCACATGTTTTGTGTCTTATGTTTTGTTTTTCTTTGATTTTTGCCCGAAATTATTTTTTCCCTAATCATTGCTGCACAGTTGAAGCCAATCCGTAGATGCTTCACTGCTGTGGTGGTCCTTTTCCCTCTGTTGTTTCTGGACTGACTTATTCATTACTGAAGTTTCCATTTGGACAATGTGGGTCAGTTTCAAACACTACTGAGTTTTCACCTATGATGGTGTTTAAATCAGTTCAGGTATCAACCCAGTCTAATGTATCTAGTCAATGAAGGTCACCATAATGAGAATTGTGAACTTTATGCCTTTCTGATTGGCACCTCACAAACTGTCAGTTTGTCGAAGAGGTTTTAGTTGTTACATGATGCTTCTGCTATAGGAAAATTCTTATTTTCCTTTAACAAGCTATATGTAGCAAAATTAAGATTACAATAAACTCCATATCTGCATTCTGTAAACTTTATACACTGTATATATAATAGTATCTGGAGGCGAATTTTGGTAATTCATGTTAAAATATTTTTTCCTGGGTTTATTTCCCCCTTTACTATATATTTAGCATTCACTATTATCTCTGGGGGTGGGGCGGAATCATTCCTCCATGGATATGGGTTTTAACTGGCTTTTGAAAATTTTAAGTGGGGGGGGCCTAGTATATATCTGGGAGGGGGGCAGTTGAGGGGCAACTACCGAGAAAGCCTTGGTAAGTGCTAATCAAGAAAAGACCACAAATCCTGATTATTCTTTCACTGTTACATTGTAAAGTAATATAAAATAAAAGAATACTTTATTCCTGCAAATTTTAAATATTCCAGGAAGGTAGCATGAATCAGGGAAGATATTTTAATACATACATTTAATCATAATAAATTATTCCTGTATTCTTTCAGGCACAAGATGGTTAGAGAAAGGTGCTTGAAAAAGTCATTTAAAGACAGTCTGGAAGATATAAAAGAACGCATGAAAGAGAAGAGAAATAAAAAATGGGCAAAGTTGGGCAAAGCTAACCAAGTCATATCTGCAATGAGTAAAACTGCAGGTAAATGTTTAATATTCTATAAAAGTTTTCCCAGAAAAAATGAATTTTAGGAATTAACTGTCTATAGTTTTTCCCAGACAACTCTTTTACTCAGCTGAAAAGCTGCCAAGCAAACAATCGAGCATTAGCTTTGGCTTTAGAAGAGGAAAAGAGGAAACTAAAGGAAGCACAAGATATTATTCTGCATTTAAAGAGAGAATATCAGCAGTTGAAGTTTCAGGAGTTGGTCCTGCAACGAAAGCTGAAAATGCAAGGACAAGAACATGCTGAGGTACTTTTTAAAACTGGTGTTTATTATATGTACATGCCGTATGAAAGAATTAAATGTATTGCAGGCGAATAAGTATTTGATAATCTGTGAACCCTTGTGATAGAATCATGAAAGTTGCTTTTCATCATCTTTCAGTTAATCTCATTCCATCTCAATAAGAAAACACATATTACTGGTACTGAGGTATTTTCCTGCCTCGTTGAAAATCCTGGTACATCATGGAACAGAAAAGTTTGCCACAGTGAGAAAACATTAGGTGGAATAGGCTGAAATGAAATTTATAGTGGAGTCCGATGTAGTGTGATATTTTTCTACTTTACTGAATTCCAGCTTGCTGTCCCCAGTTGGCAGGCCATAGCTGTCAAACCTGCTCATAACCTGACCAAAGTCATTTAAACTACTCCAGGCTGTTACATTTGTTTGAGCAAAAAAAACAAAAACAAAAAAGCCCCAGTTACAAACATCAGTAGATTGCTTTGGGAATCTGTTTGGTTTTATATCTGAACAATTCTTCTGAAGTTAAACATGTTGGCTTGAGTGGGTATTTAAGCATTTACAATACTTTTGTTCCTGTTAGATTAAATTAATGGCTTTGAAGAAGATTGTTTTGAAAGTTTTTCAAGACTTGCGCAATGCAACACATCTTCTTGGTCTGACAAATGATCAGTGTACCACAAATTCGGTGAGTCTTGCTTGGAGACAACTCACTGTTGTTGCCTAAGTCTTAATAACATTTTGCCACTCTTGTTATTTTACGTTACAAGTGCTTAGCTCCTGTTGAAACCCAGCAGAATGGTGTCCAGTTGATATCTGGATACATGGTTCTCTATTTTCTCTGTACCATGTTTTTTTATTTGCATAACCAAAGTTCTATTAAGAGTAGCTTATATAGGTCAAATGTGTCTTTCAATGTCTGATGTCACAGTGTTGCATGTACATTTTAGAATATGGTAAACAACTAAAACAGCTAGAAATAGCCAGCAGTTGTCAGCTGGTGTCACATCATGAGGTGGTATGGATTGGTAATAAGCCCTATCATTGAGTGGTTATCAAGGAGAGAGGCAACCTGATGCCTTACAAGAATGCACTTTGCAGCCCATTAATTACAGCATAGAAGAGCTAACCTTTTTGACCTACAGTTCTTAGAATCCTCTGTGCAGCATGGCCTCTGACTAGGGGATTCTGGCATAATTTGTCCAAGCTCTGAGGTACTGCACTAGATACTAGTGATTTGGCAGTTTTGCACTTCAGCAGTACTGAGCTGTGGATGTCTGTGTGTCTTCTTCATTACATTCTTCATTAAGGGCCTCGATTTCTCTTTGAACACTGCTACTAGAATCATTTTAAGTTCCAGTGAATTGCCTCACAGGTAGCTTGCAAGAAACCATTGACCATTTTCAGGCATGTGCCTTGTGTATATATCTTATGTTTTTTTTCTCATTTATTCTTTATTATGCGGTCATAGACCCGATTTAAGAACACAGAATATGTATAGTCTATTAAATAAGATATCTGGGTAATATTTCCAATCTTTACAGAGCCAGATTATGAATTCCTCACACCTTGAAGAATGCGATTCCGGTAGATCAAGAAATCAAGATTCCGTGTAGGTTTATTTTATATATTTACTATTTTTTCCTTTCAACACAAAAAATCTAACACTTATAATACATTTTTATGTTGTAATGAGCTATCAGTAGAAGTTTGCTGACTCAAGGTTATTTCCATTAACTTAGTTGGTCACCCCAAAGCAGATGAATTAATGCTTACTGTGAACAGGCTAGCATGCTGGTGCCTGCTCTTGATTGATCACACTTGGCTGCTATTTCAAATGAGAGCAGCTAACAAACAGTATACCTTCCATCTGCACTTAGATTAGTGTGATTTGTGAACTGGGAAATCGGACTTATCCAACATTTTGTTAGAAGTTTTTCTGGGTAATAGAGAAAAGTTGCTAGGTGATTCTGTTGAATCCTATATATGGCCACTCCTCATTTAATGAGTAAGTTCTGTTCCGAGAAATATGTTGTTAAGTGAGGAGCTTAAAGACAGATGTCTTGTAGCATGTTGAAGTTGCACCCCTTGCAGGCAAGCCATAGTGGGGAGGCTGTCGGAGAAACAGAACAACAAGGAGGGCAAAATAGAGAGAGAGGTGATGCTCCATCCCATTTGGGTCATTCCCCTCCCTGGCAAAGGCATTGTGATACTTGTAACAACACCATGCCTTGGAAGCAGAGGGGGGGGAGAGAAGGCAAAGAGGGATGCTGTAGTTCTTCTTCCTCTCCCCCCCTCCCCCAAGCTGTTGACAAGGTATGTGCAGGCAAGCTGAAGCAGACTCAGTGCTTTGCCACTGACCCTGTGGACTGGAACAAGACGCTCTTCCGAAGGCAGCAGTTAGGCAACAATGGCTTCAGCTGTTGCTGGTGGTGATCATAAGTGATATTAAACAGGTGGGTCATTAAGTGAGAAATGACTGTATTTGGCAGTTGTCCGTGATATCCTTGAATTTGGCATCTTTTAGGCAACAGGTTGTTGTGGAAACTTTTTCCTCATCCAAAATAAGTGCAAATTAAATGTGCAGTTTAGAAAAGGTTAGCAACCTTTATGCACATGGAATTGTGCAATAGGTTTCTATCTAGTAGCTTCAAGGCATATTTCCTGTAGATGGTAATAAGGATTTCATCTTTTCTCCATAGGTCTCTGCTAAGGCATGTCCTTACTCTAGATGTAAGTAAACAAGATAAAATATGGAGAATCCTAATTCAAGGTAATATTGATAAAAATCACTCATCTCGTATCTTATTCTTGTCAGGGTGTTGAATACCCCTCCACTAGAAACATCTGAAAGCAATACAGGTAGGTAGACCTACGTTTAATGTTGTAAAATGTGAGAAATTGACTGAAAATATTTAGGATGATATGACTGATTCCAGTTTACAGTGGAATGTTATGTAAGAACCAGGTATGGTTGAGCTTGTTCCCAGATACATGAATATATATTGCAAACTAGAAGGCTTTTAATGTCTGTTTCTCACTCCCTAAACCACTTTTGAAACAGAATTTTTAAAAGCAGATTATAAAGTGGCACAGAGGTCTGCTGATGGGAGAGGGAAATATTTTTTTCTAAAATTAGTTTTTAGATTCTGAGCCTAGGAAATATGCCACGTAACAGTGGAAGGTACTTTGGTTCAATTTTCAGCAGTTTCTGAATCAGCTCCTTTAGGGTCCCGTGGGCATTAAGAGAAATGTAGGGTGGGGATATCTGCTGATCCCAGAATTCACACATATGCTGTGGTCTGAGAATTTTGCTTGGCCATATCCACTGGCAGGAGGAGGGATCAGCATAGAGCAGCTCAGTTACAGTAAGCCAGCATTTTAAAGAGACCCTTACCATAATCTTCAGATGCAGTCTTTCTGTTTTCCAATTTTCAATCTTCTTTAGTCATAATTCATGCTTTAAGTTTCTATATTAAATGTTCTACCTGTTGGATTTTCTCACTTATCTTTTATTCAGCTGGATATTGTTTTCTTTCTTCAAAACATGCTTACACTGGGTAGTTGTCTCACACCAGTGTTTATTTCTGATAGTTAAATATCAGAGCCACCATATTCCTGTATCTTGTCTATGGTTCCAGAATAGTTTTGTAGTTTACATAAAGCTATTTTCCATGTTTTGTGCAGTCTGTGTGGGACACTTGAGTTATTGGGAGGATTCGGAGGTCAGTTTTGTTCCTTATCTACCTAAAGGAAGTTAATTGAGCATTGGAATGTATGTATAGATGTGAAAGAGTGAAATTGAGAAAAAAGGTACTATGCAGATGCAAAGTAGGGAAAGAGGGTTTTCTGTGCATATATGGTATTTAATGTTTCATGGGATGTTACTCATAACTTTTTTGTCTAAGGGACCATTCAGCCAAACCTTACTAGTTGCATTTAATTTTCCTTACAAAAATGAGTGCTAAATTAACTTGTTTTAAATCCAATACCAGTTGGCATTATTGCATATTATTTTAAATTCCCAGGCTGGCACCCTAGTTCTCAGGATGATCATTTGAACTGTGAGAACAGCTATACTTCGTTAATGGAAAAGGATAGGCCAGTTGGTAGTGGCTTACCAAAAAGTGTATCTATCCGTCGTCGCTGTTTGGTGATCAAAGACCAGAATGAACCGTCTGCATCGGATAATATGGGAGTGACTCGTCAACTAAAGGATCCTTGTCTGCTAGATGAAGCTGGATCCGAGAACGATGTGGGGGAAAGCAATGAAAAATATGAAGAAACGTATGTTTGTCAAGATAATGTATGTGATATGAACCTTGATCAAACTCTGGAGCAGACAAATGTGCTGAATGATTCAACGACCATACTGGCCGCCCCAAAACAAACTGATGTTAACATTGCTGGAGGTTCTAAAGCACAAAGAGAGAGAGGTCAGAAGAGAAAGGTGGAAATTATAAAAACTGGAAACAAACGACCCAAGTCAAGATCAAAAAAAGAAAGAAGCCACAGTGAACAGCACTGTTCAGAAGAAAAAACAGATGCATGGATTGCTTGTGGTGATGCTTATGATTTTGTGCGGGAGGAGAGCATCCATATTACACCTTTCCGACCAAACAAGGAAAATGAGAATGTTGCTGATGAAAGTTGTGCACAAGGCCCAGAAACAGGCAGCAGTGAATCATTCCTTTCAGAAGACGACTCTGATGACAGTCTCTATGTACCTTATTCTGAGAAATCAAAACCAAGAAAAAGCGTAACCTGTAAAACTGATGTTAGCTCAATACACACAAGACCACGATTGAGGAGGACTGTGTGCAAGCAACATTGTTACAGCACTGATGAGAGAAACAAGAATATGGAACAATTGGAGAAGTCTTTTGATAAGGAAACTGTTGGAAGTAAGACCTGTTTATTGCTATCCTTTGAAGAAATTGTATCTGTAGTATGTGAATACTTGTAGTGGCTTCTACGACATTTTTAGGTTAGGCATATTGAAATTCTGTTGCTAGAGGGAAGCCCATTGAATCAGTGGGGATTTTGGTGAATAACCTCCTCCATAAGTGCCATTGATTCAGATGGGCCTACTGTAATGCAACTTACTACACTAAGCAACAGGATCTCAGCAATAGTTTTAAGTCTCACTTCAGAAGTTTTGCTCATGTTTTTATGTGTGCTATGGTAATGAAATGAAACTTTTGTGCTTGGAAGCAGAATTCCAGATAGAATGATTAAACCCAACACACTAATGCAATGGCTATTGATAGTTATTTTGCTTTCCCCAATAATTCTGTAGGCACCTGTGAAAACATGGAACAGAGTAGTGCCTCTGTCGCTAAAAGAACCAGTGGCCCTAATGTTACCATGATTACTGGAGGTGTCCCATGTTTGGCTCATACTGAAATGGACAAAGATGAAAAATGCAACAAGACTTGTACTGAAAATTGCAACCTTGAAAAAGGTAATTCTGTCTTCACTAGCTGTATTACTATCTCAGCATCCACTTAATTGATTAGAAGAGCAGCTTTTATACATGGAGTGTTACTTATATAGACCATTTTCAAAGGCAAAAAAGTCAAACTCCATCCCCCATGCAGAATGCACAGAATAGGCGTGGAAGCAACAAAGGATCAGTTCCCTACCTTTCCACCACTTGAGAAATGCACCAAAAAAGTTCAAAAAGTCATGCCTCTTGGGCTTATATATATTCATTTAACCTTTCAGTACTGAATATGGTCTAAAATATTTAAATGAAATTAGTTTGCTGGGATTTATTTATCCCTGTAGGTAGTAGTAAAGGCGTTAAAGATAACAAACTGTAAACCTAACATTGATGCCACATAATAAACCATGTCCATATGGCTTCCTATCCTCTAGTTCCACCAAAGTATTCAAGCATTTTGATTTTCATATAGTGATTCATGACACTGTTATACTTATATTTATACACTGTCTTTCATATGGGACCAGAATGGAATGCAGTGTGCTGACAAGTCTCCTAGACATATTTTTGTTTGTTTTGCTTATGTTTTAGTCTTAAGAGCAGTGGTACTATCATTGTGGTAAGGCTTGACTTTCTCTTCAGCTGCAGCCAGTTGTAGTGCTTGACCAAAATTAATGTGCTGTTTATATGTAAAATTAGGGGTGGAATAACTTTTGTTAAAGAACAATGAGTATAAAAGAAATCAATATTTTTTTCTACAGATGAACCATCTGTGGTTCTTCCAAAGTTTCGTCTCCATCTTGGCAATATTACCAACCTTGCATCATCATCAACTAACCAGACTCGAGTTTCTCACCCACCTCTGAATACTGGAATAAAATATACTTCTGATAGCCGACGCAGGTGTACTCTTTCTGTGAGCTACAAGGAACCAAGTATCAATAGGTCAGTATCCCCCCAACCCCGCACTGTTTATGTGGTTATGATCAGTTTCTTTCAGAAGTTAATTGTATATTCAGTTTATAATCTTTTATTGTGTAGACAGAATGCAGCCTTATGCAGTTTCTTAAACTTCTTGTGCCAAGCAAAGCAGCAGCTGCATTATACTTTAAAAACTATTCAATTATATGCCCCCCACCCCACCCAATTTGGTGAATGTCTTTTTACAGGAAACTCAGAAGAGGGGACCCTTTTACAGACACTGGTTTTCTGAACTCTCCAATTTTTAAAGACAAAAAGAACAGCAGGCGCAAGTCTGTTAAAAAGAAACCTCTGTCCAGATACAATGAAGCTTTTGTTGGTTGTCTTTGAAGATCTTTTAGTGGGGAAGATCCATGTTGAATTGTTTGTATTATGTTATAAAGGTGAAGTTAAAATTCTGCTTGAGAATTTTGTTTGTACATATAACTGTTTTATTTCTGGTAATAATTATGCATTTATAATACTATTTTATCTACACCATAACACAGAAACAATGACAGTCTATATAAATTCGAACTGCAATAAAAATCTTGAGCAATAACATATTGAATGTGTACCTGTAATTGCAGTCATTGTAGTTTTCAGTGACACATCCTATATACAACACTTGGAAGTCTGCTTATTAGGGACATTTTATTCAGTTTTGCTTAAAATTTAAGTTTTTAGAGGCAGATCCTTTCGGCTGTAAAGCTTCTAACTGCTGAACTTTCAAACGAAGTTTTCTAAATGATTGTTCTTAATGGAATTGATAATAAAAAATTTTTTAAATGAGAAAAGTTAATCCTGATTCAAAGTGGGACTACACTGGGATATTCAGTTCTCTTTGATATAAGTGATAATTAGAGATGGATATGAACCATAGGTTTGTTTAGTGACAAAACAAGTGTTCAGTGCATCAAAGGCTCATCTGGTGTGTGCCCACTCAGAGGCAGAAGCTTGGCTTCCCTGTCCCACCACCTCTGGGCACTGCCCCTGAGTAGTTGCCTGCCAAAGAAGACAGGGTTTTGATATGCCAAACATCTGTTTGGCTGCTAAATGAATCAGCATGAACCGCTGAACTGGCAATTTGTGCCCATCTCTAGTGGTCACATAGGCGGCCGGGGGGGGGGGACCTAACGGCACACTTCTATTGAAACACCTGTAGATGGCAAGGTTCAGGAAACTGCCTGAAGATGGTTTTTCCTCCTTCAATTACCCATATCTTCATCTTACATCACTGACTAGAGGGCTTGTTACACTTTAATGAATAAATAGGAACTGTATACAGCCAGAAGCTGTTTTTATTTTTTCTAAAAAGATGTCTTGGAAAGGTTGCTTTGTGGGGAGAGATGAGTTCTAGCACTGGTCTGTGTGGGTGGATGCTCCTTTGGTCTTTCCTTTTGGCATCAGTTCAAAGTGATCATGTGCTTTGAACTAAAGCAAAAGGATTCAACTTTTTAAAAAGTAAAAGGGTATCTGGTGAGGAAGAAAGATTATTTATTGGGGCGTTGTCTGGACTGATTTGTATTTCGATTTGCAAATCAGCCCACCCCAAATCCATAGTATTGCCTACTTTTCCTTCCCTGTTTTGTTAGTCTCCGTTTGCTATTTTAGCTGTTCTTCTAGCATCTCTCCACTTGCAATTGTTCTGTTGGTCCAGGTGAATAGTGCCACTACCTGGTAATATTTAAGCTTCAAGCCTGTGCGTGTTTATCTGGAATTAAAGTACACATTAACAAATAGTGCAATGCAGGTCCACTCCACTGGCTCAGCTGAGACACCCAAAAGTTTGATTCCATTTCTCATTGAAATATATGCATTCCATTTAAATATTTTAAGATTTAGTGTTTTATTCTTCCCCACCCCACTCCACCCCCCTCCTGTATTCCAATTCCTATCCCTTTCATGTTTTCTCTTTGATGATAATCCTTAGGTATAACAATTTAACTGCAATAGTGTATTATTGGTCTGCCGGTGCTCTGGAGCTTCTCCTGGCTGAAGATACTGATGTAAATCCTAACTAAATGTGGGAACAAGTAGTACCCTAGCAAATAATGGAAGTTGATTGTAGTATTTGTGATCCTTTTTATTTAAGAACTGGTGTTTGTCTGCAAGAAAATGGATTGCCACAGGGATTTTTTTGGCCTAGTGAATACTAGCTCTTAAACCACAGGGTGAGGTGATCTTGTTTCCACATGTAACAACAATTTGAAAAGCTCTCCACACAAGATGGATACTGTAGGTATTTTTATAGGCAAATTACAAAATAACACACATGATTAATTTTATACATATAATTTAAAACCATTGTATACCAATTCAATAAATAATTTTACAAATGTAAAATTTCAGTTAAAGCATTTAAAACACGTACTATATATAGCTTTATTGCACAATATCTATGAAAATAATCTTTAAATTAGAAAGCAAGTGTTCTTAATATAGAAGAGACTCTAATTTCAAGACAGTAATTATCTCTGAAAATAACACTTTCACAGGATATCAAGCTTTAAGAGGTGATTCTGTTGCCTCAGTTTACAAAATACTTGAAAATAACTACTTAAATACTCTAATACACAATTGCATTGTTGTATCTTAAATACAAAGCCAAATAAATTGGAATTTATATAAACCTCTAAGGCATCTCTGTTACCATTCTGACTAATTCCTTGTACCATTTATTACCCAGTCATAGAATTAGAACTGTGGGTGTTTTACAGTGATGCTTCTTTATGTAATGGAACTTGCCAATTTTCTGCATCAGTTTACCAGTGAAATGTTTTGAAAGATGTGAAAAATGACATGAATGCCTAGTTCTCCAATGTCACTGCAGAAACAAATTGCAAAAAAGCGAGTGTAATATGTTCCTCCTCTTCCCCTTGTTGCCAAATGTACGGCACCAGGATTAAGTGGTTAGTATTTTCTCCTTCCTTTCCCCAACCTCGCAGACCAATATTTGTAAGAATAGTAGTGTTAGCTTGTATGCATAATGTAAATAGTCATTAAATATAGATGTGGTGATAAGCAGTATTTCAAAAACCATCTGTCATATTATGGAAAATTTGTGGAAAATCGAGTATAACCTAAGGTAAGTTAGAAATCAATTCTTAAGACCAGAATGGGAGCATTTTTAGAACTTTAAAAAAAATGAAATTTCAGTAAACATTTGAAAGGGTCACCAATGGCCCCAGCCCCATGAAAGTTGAATGCACTGCATGTGATGTAGATGTAACCATACTGATAAGTAAAGCCGCTTAAATCAATGAGACTTGCATTAGTCATGAGTTCTTTTTGATTATGGAGAATTTAAGCTAAGCATGATTAAATATAGGCACAACCTACTCCATGAAAATGACCACCTGAGTCAAATACAGCAGCATCTGTCATAATTAGGTGGCAGCATCACATTCCCTTTTGTATGAATATTGATAGGAATATGTAACCACCATTAGGCAGACATACTAAAAATCACCTGTTGGATATGTGAACCTGTACGCATTCTTCAGTGTATGAATCACGTCACTCGTACTACCTAGTGACAACTTAACAGTGGTGGAGAAAAAATGGTTTTTCAGCCATTTTAAAAGGAAAGGAAATACTAGTATACCAGAGAACGGGTTTATGTATTAAGTTGTATAAAATTGATGGTGGCAGGAAAATGGCTAGACTGGGGTAGAGTAGGAAATATTTTTAAGTCCGCTTAGGAACATGGCTTGAGTAGCTATAGTCAGTGTGGTGCTACATATTCAGATTTTCTTTGCAAAACCAAATAGTGAAAACCAAATTCACAGAAGTTTTCACATGTCTAGGAATTTTCATTCTTAAAGCAGTTATTTTTAGTCTCATAGCACCTTCTCTGTGTGTTTCCTTAAAATATATATAAAACTCATTTTCCCCTTCATCAGCATCATTGCTGTTAAAAAATAAAAAGCTTTTTCTCGTTCAATTTGATACTGCATTCCATTAATTTTAAACATTCACTGCTTGGAAAATTTCCCTTTTCAAATCTCCAAACAGTCTGTGCAATACATGTAATAAAAATTGAATACACTGCAAAAGGGCATGCAAGTGTACATTTTAAAAGACTTTAATAAAATAAACTCTTCTATATTACATCTTGTAAAAGTGCTAGTTAATAAAAACAAATACCTTTAAAACACAGATTCCCACTCTACTGAAAGATCAGCTGCATATTCTACTTTTAAGTTAGGCATCTTGATTGCTTGGGAGGACTATAGTTACTTGTCAATTAATCCGGCTTCTTTAATTTTTGTGTAAAAGAACTTTTCCAGAATGTTGGCACACTTATAGTATTCACTTTCAGGTGGGTTGTACTCTCTGCAGTTAGTGAAGACTCGCTGCAAGTCTGCCATAAATAACTTCTTGGACACATAGTACCTGTTCTTAAGTCGCTCACTCATGGTTTTCAGGTCTGCGTAAGAAAAAACATCAAGTCTTATTACTTTGTAATACCTTTCATCTTCCTTAATGCCAAGCCTTAAGCCTATGACCAAAATGTAGACATATTTTATATTTGTGGTGCCGAAGGAAGACCAGCAGGCTATGTATGTCAACTGGAAATGTCTTTAATAGGTTTGCTGTGAACCAACAACTTGAGCACAGCAGGTTTTGGAGGGTGAGTAACAGAACAGATAGTGAATGGGTAAAGGTACTTTCCCTTCCTTTTACAATTTCACATGATTGTCAAAGCTAAAATCCCATCATATACTCTATTTTTACTCTATTTGAAACACTATGGAAAAAACAGACAAGAAGCTGCCACTACATTAGGAACCTGCCCCTGTTTTTGCATTCCCTGAAAGTGCATTTTCCCCCTGCCTCTATTTTGACTATGAAAGCAACCCTTTAATTTCAGCCGGATAGGTAAGTACCCAAAGTTCAGAGGCCTAAACCAGTGAACTGTCCAACAGTTTTTGTAAAGAAGTGCTTTGAAACTCAGAGCACTCCAGAAAAGTGAATCCATGGGAAATATATAGAAAATTGGTGCGCACCAGCTCTTGAATATCACTTTTTTGGCCTGCTAGCATATGTGCCCTGGTGTTCTATTCTGCTCAAAGCCTGTTCTGATATCTAGCAGTTAATGAAACAATACTGACATAATTTATCCTTCTACTCATGGATATGAGATAGGAATGCCTCTTTCTTAATGATACTTGTTCAAATAACTTTCTTTCAAAAAGTTAATGACATTACCCATGGGGAACCTTATGACTTCATAATATCCAGGAGCTTCTGTTCTCTTCACTGGTTCCATGAAAGGCCAAGCACTCTGATGGTTCTTTGGTAAAAGAAAAGAAAGGGATGTGAATCGGTGCTTTGTGGCAGTAAAGTTTTCAAAATATTTATAGAAAATCAATTATTACCTTGACCTGCTGCAGAATGTTTTTTAGGGTTGTGTAAAGCTGATCTGGATCTTTGGGTTCTTTACTTGAAAGAAAACACAGACAATGTTAAAATGTATGTTCTGGTCATCATTCCTCTAGTTCCCTCAACCTAAAGTTTTCAAATGCTCATTACTCCAACTACATTTTAGTTTGAAGAACAGGTGCAGATTAAAATTATTTGCATATAATAATTCTGCTGTATAGAAAGTCAGCCTCCTCATATCCAAACAACACCTACCTTTTCTCTTTGTTGTTGGGTTTCCAGCCAGTTTCTCCTATACAGTAAACAAAATGTTAAGGAGAGAATTCATTACAAAAAAGAAAACTGATAAGGATCTATGCTAAACATATATTGCATCCTTACTAAAGACTGTCAGGTATAACATGTAATTCCATGTGCATCTCATTGTTTTACAAGATATAATACTGAGTCTGAGATACCAGTACTTGAAACAGACCATTACATCTAAAAACAAAAAATACTGAGTTAAACAATCACTCTCCTTTCTAATTAGAGCAGCCGCCATCATTATAGCACTGTGGGATTATGAGTTTTTCAGTCCAATATACAGTGGACCCTTGTATAACAAACAACTTGTATAACATAAAATTTGTACAGCATAAAAAATTCTGGAGATAGGGGAAATTTGCTTAACATAATCACCTATGGGGAGAATCCATACAACATAAAAATGGGATTACTCCATTTCCAATGCTTTCCTATGGGAATTTGTATAAAGGAAAATTTGCTTAACATAATTTCATTTGGAACGAATTAATTCCTTTATACAAGGTACCACTGTATCTGAAAGAGGGAAGCTGTACTGAAAAAGCACCTAGTTTCACATGTCCAGTGCTGGACATGCTTCTCACACGTATTTACTACGGGTCAAATCGCTTTTGAAACAGAAGACCTTTCACATAGTAACTGACAGCATCACAGTACATACTAATTCCAGGGATACTTTCAATTGGAATTTGTCGCACTCCATCTTTGAAGCAAGAAAGACCAGGATAAACCTTCCGAATTTGGGCCTGCTTCCTTTCAATCAACTTTTTGATTATCTGTAACAAAAGCAGCAGAGACGTTGTAATTTTAATATACTGTCCGCTTTCCACTTTCCCCACCCGTCCCAAACTGAATGAGACTCAATTCTGACTAGACATGTACAATATGCTCTTAGAAGGAAGGAAATGCTAGCTGGATAGCTCAGTGTATTAATTATCCTGAGGTGGAGAATACTTCACCATCCCTTTCAGGAGAAGAGCCAGCCAGTGTAGCTTTGGGCAAGTTGCATAGCTCCAGGTAGTCTCCAGAAGAAATTAGTGGTAAACCACTTCTGAGTACTCTATATGTAGAAAAGGTTGCCATAGGTTGGAATTGACATCACAAGTTATTAGGAATGGAGATAATTAGCCTTTGAAGGCATAAATAGGTATGGTGAAAATCACAGACATTTAAGAGGTGGGTGCAAGCTGGTCTCATTTTTGTTATGTCCCATCAAGTCATCTCTGACCTGAAGTGACCCTATGAATGTGTGACCTTCAAAATCACCAACATGTTACAGGAACAAAGCAGCAATGACTCGAAACAACTTGATGAAAGTCAAAATGTTCTGTTGAAGCTGACAGCTATGTGCCTTTGATGCAAATAGTGCAACTCATCCAGGACTGCCACTTTTTCCTATACAATTGGTTACCATACCTAATTTGATCAGGACAATGGGTTGTGATCATTAACATTCTTGCATTTCAGGAATCCCAACTCGGCAAACATGGATTCTCCACATTCTGCTTCATCCAAGGCTTAGCATGATGTTGCATAATAGACTCAGACCCCATGGCTGCAGCACTGAAAGGCATTCTGATCCCAAACTGCAGGGATCTGTGTAGTGTGCTGTACGTGGCCTGCCACAATGCCAGGAGAGAGGGCCTTTGAAGATGCACTTCTCCACCACAGATGGGAACTTGTGGGCTTCCAAATGTTAGGCTGAAATTCCCAACAGCCCAAATCATGTAGCCAACAGTGAGGAACAATGGGAGCTGCAGTCCAACAACATTTAGGGCCACACATTTCTATCCCTCTTGTACATTATATTGCTGGACCGGGTGGCTTAGGCTGCAATTTTCTATATTTGGAAACAAGTTTCACAGAACTCACCTGTAAACAATGCAATAACATTACACAGGAGGTAAACTAATAAATTACTGTTACTCTATCAAAAATTCTGTTTAAAATAAGAGCCTGCAGATTCAGTCATTAAAATTATGCAGTGCTTCCATTGGACGGATGGCCTATAATACAATAACCTCGCTGTATTGAACAAATTAATATGTCACATTAAATTTCCAGGTCCATAATAGTAATCAATGCATAAGAAAAAAATAAAAGATTTCTCCATATCTAACACAATTCAGAAGTTCATTTTACTCCTGGGAGAGGCAAGCAGAGAGCAGCACATTAGTTCTGAAATACATCTGATTAATATACAATGTCAATGCTTACCTCTTTCTGTTTCTTAATGATGACTGAAAATTCAGTGTAAGGAATCCTGGGATTCAATTCACATCCCATTAAAGTTGCTCCTTCATAGTCTTTGATGAAGCCAACGTATTTTGCCTTTGGTACTTTAATGTCTTTAGAAAAACCCTGAGGAAAGAAAAAGAAATAATGTACTTTGCTTGCCGGCTTCTCAGCAGCTTTCTGAAACCACTGTGATTTTTGTGCATGGATGCATCAGAGAATTCTTCCTCTTATGTTTTCAGCCAGTAGACAGATGAGCACATTTCAATGCATGATCCACCAATTTATTTATTTCTGAATTAGGACTATGCAGCACAACATCTCTTTCAGATGCAGTTTGCATTTATAATCTTTTTTCAAAGACACCCTGAAATTCACATGTTAGTTAAAGATATTTAGTGCTTTCATCCCTGTGACTTTAAAAAGCAAAAACAAAACAAATAATGTGGCAGAAAAGTTTGATGGGACAAAAAAAGAGGAGGGAGTAGCTCAAATACCGCAAATTATTAGCTCAATTTCCCTTTTGCCTTTAGGCACAGCTGTCTGTGGCAGCTCTCAGATTATGGAATGCTCTCTCCTCGAAGATCAAGCTGGCCCCTTCCCTTTTAGCCTTTCACCAAATGCTGAAGACACATCCGTTCAGGCAGACTTTTAACAATCATGTCTGAATCCCTGGATATTTTTTAAAAGTTATGATAGTTTCTAAAGTTTACGTTCTTTTAATTATTCAATTGTATTTGAATTAGCACATTATCTAATTGTTCTTTAATGTTTAATTTATAATGTTTTAATTGTTTTTAATATTATGACCTGTCTTCGATCCCCTTATCGGGAGAAAGGCAGCCTATAAAGAAAATGAATAACTAAACAAAATAAAAATAAAATTTGAAATTGAATCAAAACCTTGAATGCTAACAAGATATATTTGGCATTTCCTAAACTGTAAATTGCTTTTTCAGATTCAATGGCCTAGAAATAAAAGCAACATCCAAGTATAACTCCCCTTTTTCTTTGTTTTTAAATTGACATAACTGACAAATGTTAGTAACATTTCCCAAGACTCCACTCACATTATGTGCTTGTGCGGCATCAAGTCTTGATTTCAAAAGCAAATAGTGTATGAACAGGTTTATTATGAAAGCCTAAATTTTTCCCCAGAAACTTCCTTCATAATCCATTAACTAACTCCAACTAACTCCTCAACCAGTGATGGAACAAAATGTATTTTGTCAGCTCTCTCCTTTCAAACCTGGGCCATGACAGAAACAGCTCTGTTACTGGCAGGTGACCATTTTGGTACCCTACAAAAGCTGGAACCTGGCCTTGGGTATAAAGAGACAAACTAAGAGTATCTTTATCATCCAGGTTGGTAATTAACTTCTTCACAATTCTACAACAATATGAACTTGACATATTACACAGAATTTCCAGGATGGGAAAAGTTAAATTTGAGTTTATAATTCTTGGAATGAGATTCTGGGATCTGGAATCTCAAGGAGTAATTTCCCATCTTGTTAGAGAAGATTCTAAGTCATCTAGGTGAAGTTATCTGGAAAAGTTATGGCAACTGGACGTCTCTTCTTGAGAGATTGGAGCATTTCACTACTCATCCCAGCAGCTTCAACAGTCTGAGGGAAGTTAGTGGCGAGTCCTCCATTTTAAAGTTCACCTTCATTTCACATCACCCTGGTCTGAATAGGGTCATAGATTGGACAATGACCTGAACAGGCTCGTTAGATGGACAGTGGCCTGAAGAACTTCCAGACCATCTTGTCAGAGTTTCCCTGCTAGTGCTGGATGTCCTGCTTGGGAGTGCAGAGCTAGTGGGAAAATCCAAGGGTTGTTATACTTGAAAGGACAATTATACTAGAAAAGACAGAGGAAGGGACATGCAACCACAAGAGTGCAGCTGGAATATGGATTGAAAAGCAGTGTTCCTCATATAAAAGGGACAATACCAGCTTTCCCTTAGATTGTTTGTGAACAAACATCCTAAATGGTTTTCCCAGAACAGCAAAAGAGTACTAAAATGTCAATCTCCTACACAGGCTTAAAAGCATAGCCTTGACTTACTTGCTTCTTGAAGTAGCCAATTGCATATTCATCTGCATATGTAAGAAAGTTGAGAATATTGTGCTTAATATGATATTCTTTCAGGTGATTCATCAGATGAGTTCCATATCCCTGTATGGAAAATATTAGAACAATTATCTTTTGAGAAATGCAACATTTTTTTTTAAAGAATCTAGGAAGAAACTAACTTCTATCAAACAAAGCAAACCAAAGAATTGTATGAGAGCATAAAATGCTTCCACTGGCATGAAAGATGTTGAACATGTTCCTTTAAAATTTCATATAGTACAAGGAAAAGGGTATGGCAGAGAATGAGACGGTTGGGCAGAGTCATCAATGCAATCCACATGGATTTGACCAATCTCCGGGAGGCAGTGGAAGATAGAAGTTCCTGGTGTGCTCTGGTCCATGGGGTCATGAAGAGTCAGACATGACTGAACGACTGGACAACAAGAACAATTTCACGGAGCCCAGCTTTTAAAGCAGCTGGGAGTGTGGTTGGGCCAGATGAGTCATTAACATTTGAAGGAAAAATGGGGCGCTGAAAGTCCTTTGGATCCTGGATTATAAGCATAAAAAGACAGAAAGTTGGCTTTGCAATTTAGATACACAACTCCTCTAAGATATACAGGTCATTACTTTTTCTGAGTGCATGGTTTCTGCATATCATGCAGCTGCAAATCAAGACTTGATCAGACACACATCTGTTCTGCTATTTGATGTGCTGTGTGGGGTGGCCCACTATTTTCTTGTGACCACACAGTCTAATTACTAGAGTGGCCCAATTTGCTACAAAGTGCACTTTTCTGAGCTCCCATTTGGTGTGTGTGTGGGGGGGTACATTCTGATACAGGCTCATGTGTGCTAGTTTGGTCTGCTCCCAGTAAATCATTGGGAATAGACCAAAATCAAACTTCCTGGCTATCAAAGCTCCTTTCCAGTTTCAATTTCCAGTATAGTGAAGTGGCTTAATAAACGAGCCACTTCAAGGTAGCGGCAAATTCCTGCAGAGGAAGGGGAACTGAAATTCTTGCTGCTGCTGCTGCTGCTGCTGTTCCTCTGCTAGATCATCACTGATACACTGATAAACTTGTTTTTTTAAAAATGCATTTGCGTGAAGTACTGATCAAAACCACAGACGTAGAGGCAGCTTCTCAATTGGCACTATATATACATCAGGCAAATAAAAAATATTTTTAAAAATTTAATACAAGTAATTCAGCACACCACTGATGGGTTGGCAGAGGCTAAAAAAATAACTTCATCTGCTCTTCCACAGGGAAAGTGTTCACATTGTTGATATCTTGAAGTGGCCCATTTAGTCACTTGGACTTTTGAGGTCACTGTGCTATTTAGATGAAAAGATTGCACCAAATGGGATACAGGTTCTTCCTCTGAACTCTAGCAACCCTATGTATACCACTCTAGCCCACACTAAAAGGGCTAATGCTGTCACCCCCTCAGTTTGCTTTCCCGTGATTGATTCCCTAGCAGATAAACAGGAGGTTCATTTTCAGGGGGACTACACAGATACCAAGGCTCTGGGGAAAAAATGTGTTTGAAAAAAAGTCTCTTCAGAGATCTGATGTTTTCTCACCTGATCACAAAGCCAGCCTCTCATCTGCTTCAGTCCTCAGCATAGTACAATTGCCAAGCATTCATTATGCATTCAAGTACAGTGGTACCTTGCAAGACTAATGCCCCATGAGATGAAAAACAAGTAAGACGAATGAAATTTTGACATAGCGCAACTGGAAAAGGTGCAGAAGAGAGTGACTAAAATGATTACTGGGCTGGAGCTCCTCCCTTATGAGGAAAGGTTGGAGCATTTGGGGCTCTTTAGTCTGGAAAAAGGGTATCTGAGGGGGGATGTGATTGAAACGTACAAAATTATGCAGGGCATGAGTAAAGTGGATAGAGGGACGCTCTTCCTGGAGGAAAACTCTATCACAGGTTACAAACCATGATGGGGATGTGTAATCTCCAGGCTTAAAACCAGGGTACTTCAAAGGCCTGATGCAGGGGAATGGTATCAGGAGACAGATATCTAGTCTCATGCACTCCCAGAGGCATTTGAGATACAGGAAACTGGACTAGATGAGCCCTTGTCTTGACCCAGCGTGGCTCTTCTTATGTTCTTAAATTTCCAAGAACAGGCATGCTTCACAACACAAAAATTCCCTATGGGATGCTTTGCAAGACGAAAATCCATTCTGCATTTTGAAACAAGTTACCCAGGATGCATTGTGCCCCATAGTTTGTGGAGGGGTCAGAGGAGTTTTTTTCATCACATTTTGGAGCCATTCTGGACATTGTTTTGCAGCAGCTTTTGGGCTTTTAGAACTTGGAAAGGTAGGGAGCTGAGGTTTCCTTGCTTTCTTTTGTGTTTTTGCATTGGTTTTCATTGCACTTTTGGCACTGAGGTTTGTCTTGGTGCTTGCTTTTAATTATCTTTGCTTTGGTTTTCATTACACTTTTGGCGGGAATGACCTGGGGTTTGTCTTGGAGTTCTTCTTTTGCATTGCACTGCGATGGTGGGGGTGAGGTGTTCCGGTTCTGCGTACCTTTAAAGCGCACTTTATAAAGAGGTTTGAACAAAAAAGGCTCTCTCTCTCTCTCTCTCTCTCTGCCTTTTTTGGGAGCTCCGGAATGGATTAATCCGTTTCTCATTCATTCTTATGGGAAACTGTGTTTCATAGGATGAATTTTTTGTAAAATGAATTGACCCGTAAAACAAATTAAATTTGTCTTGCAAGGTACCACTGTATATTCTTTCAGTAAGCGTTTCACCATCCTAGCAAAAGCAACAGTATTCCCATCCCAGTATTACAGAGGAAAGTGAAAATGAAGGGAGCACTAGTTTGCCTAAGGCTGCATGGCAATTTCATAGCTGAAGTGAGATTAATTCCAAGCTTTGTTGCTCAATTAGTACCAAGCCCTGCCAACTCCACTATAAAATCTCATTTGATGGATTGTATGGGTGTCAGATGTATCTTCAGTTAAGTCTAGCAAAAGTAAAAATAGTTCTGAAATGTATTTTTGCAACATCTTAGGATAAAGATTTCCACAGATGCCTTCTTAGCCAGCAACTGGCATAGAACACCCAACTAACTCTTTAACAATCCAGAGAAAGCCACTACACAATACAAAACTATAGAAGAATGTGGCACCTAAATTGGACGGTTAAAAATGAAAAATAGTCAGGCAAGCTTTTGTGAAAGAAAAAATACCACTTTTTCAGACATACACCAGTATGTGAGTAGTGCAGGGTAATTACAAATGTTCCAAAAATACATTGCAAAATTGGCTAGACAAAATGTTTTTATAGTATATTTGAAGCTATTTATTTCACATGTATTTAGTCTATTTTTAGAAACAGACCTTGTAAAAACGCAATTCAATAACCAAGAAAAGAATGTAAGATTAATTTCTATAGGTTTTATAAATTTCCAGTTATTATTTTCTTTTTTGTGCAGCTAATTCCCCCCCCCCCCCCGTTTTTTTTTTTTTTTTGTCAGAGGCAAGGGGAATCTTTCTATTCCTCTGGCAGTGAGAATTAATTTCTGCACCAAAGCAAATATAGATTTGGTAGCTGTTTCAGAAGCTCAGATGTCTCATTGGAAAGCTCAGAGGAAAGGCTGTGCTCTAACTGGGTGGGATCATGTCTAAAGAATCCATCATACTGATGCATTATACAAGGAATTCACATATTACCCTGCCACTGACACTGTCCTTACCTTGACTTGTTCATTAGAAGTTACAGCACAGAAAACAATTTCCGTAAATCCTTGAGATGGAAACATCCGGAAACAAATGCCCCCAATCACACGGCCATCTTTTATTAATGCTAGAGTTTTGTGTTTCCTGTGGTTGAAACATGCTTTATGTCAGTTTTATTTCACAGCTTATATACATCAGAAGAGTGGGATACAGGTTCACATAGCCCCTGCAGTAAATAAATCAAATATAAATTTTTGCCTACAGATCTGATGGTCGCTTTGTGCACTCTGAGTGGAAATTAGAAGCAAGATTTCAAAAGGGTGTTTAATTAGAGATGAAGAAAGCTTTTTAAATGAGAAAGATGCCAGACAACTGGGACCACTTTTTAAAGACAGTATATGCTGCATGGAATCCTTAAGCTCTTTGTGAAATGAATATCAGAATTTATTGTGCTAGAATAAACTGTATTCTAGATTATTTTTAAGAATTATTTGTTTCTAGAAGATTAATATATCCTGGGAATATCTTCTACAATAATAAAACTGTCCTGGAAGAACACTTTATATGTCATCAAATCTATAAAATGTAGACATCAGAAAGATAGCTATAAAAGGTGCCCTAGTGATATGGATATGCAGTCACGAAGAGTCGGTCACGACTGTAATGACACAACACACACATACAGTGGTATGTATCATAATTATTTCAGTTTTAAAATTGATTAGCTTCTTTTAGCTGATTGAACTCACAGAGTGGAAAGAAGAAGAAAGAGTGGTGTGCCCTCAAAACACCAGTGGATTGTAATTTATGTGAAGGGATTGCAGTCAATGGGAAACTGGTTTTCTCCCGATTGATGAATGAATTTCCAACACGAAATTACAGTGAGGTCATTGTATCCACAAAGCCAGTAGCTGCCATTCCAGATGCCTGTGGTCACCATGCTGCAATGCAGACCACGACTGGGGGTGGGGGGATGCGCTCTTACCTCCTCCTTCTCCTGCCCTTCCCCACAGATAGCAACAAATGGGTTCACTACTGTCCATGGTTTCAGGCATGTGGGGCGGGGGAGGGCTTGGAACCTACCCCCTTGTGGAAATCCTCCCCCAATTTGATACATTATGCCAGTGTAAAACTACAACAGAACTCTGGCTACTAGTTGATAACCCTGGAGGACAAGCGGCTGGAGTCCAATGTTTCCTGCTTATTTGACGAGATTTCTCGATCGCTCCTCTCCAATCCCCTGAAAAACTGTCCTGGAAAGCTTGGAAAACATCTGGAACATGTTTACATTCCACCTAGCTGAGAGCTGTGGTCATTTCTCCACCACCTCAACTGTTTTTTTTTTTGCTCTGAATATCAAATGGATGGCCCATGTAAAATCCCATACCTTGCTGGCAGTTTCTATATTCTAGTTGAGCCAACAGAAGGTAATTAAGGCATCGTCTTTCTTGTTCCACTTTTCCAACTTGGGGGAGGGGAAGGAGATACTCACGGATCGAAGACCAGACGAGTAATATATTCTTTGGGCATTCTGGGTAGCTGATGTGAGAATACATTCTGTAAGCCAACCAGCCACATCATAATTTTCTTGTTTGGCTTTTGATTCAGGGAATTTCCAACCACATGAAATTCTATCACTCCCCTGCGCTCTTCCAACCTTGCTGCTTCGTCCCGGGCTGAATGTGCTGATAGAAAGTTTGTCTGCTTCAAGAAAGAAAAGAGTAACAATTAATTCAGTTGGCTCTACTTTCTTTTCACAAATCAAGATGTTTTACAAACTTGAAACATGAAACTTCTAATTCTAGTGAATAATTGCAAAATATGTAATGGCAAAATTACATATGACAAGATTTTAATTATGCAATCATTCCTAATTATAAACAATTATGGCCACAATTGAGGTTGTATCAATAGTACAGGGGGAGAGAGAGAGAAGAGAGAGAGATGCATCATTACAGTCGTGACCGACTCTTCATGACCCCATGTCCATGGAGTTTTCTTGGCAGGAATACTGAAGTGGCTTACCAGTTCCTACTCCAGGTGCCTACAACACCTGGTATTCCCTGGTTGTCTCCCATCCAAGTACTAACCAGGGCCGACCCTGCTTAGCTTCCGAAACCAGGCAAGTACATGTCTTTAGAAAGTACTAGTTTTAATACCAGGAATCTCATTACAAAAAGGAAATAGTATTACAATAGTGGGCTAGACCACTGAAAACTGTCGGCTGCAAGGTCTGCAGCTCAGTGATTCGAATCCCGGGTGCCACACAGCAGAGCGAAGTCCTGCTGATAACCCCAACCTAGCAGTTCAAAAGCATGTAAATGCAAGTAGATAAATAGGTACCACCATAAAAAGCAGGAAGGCAAAACAATGTTTCCTTGCAGCCATGCCGGCCACGTGGCCATGGACTTGCAGAACACTGGCTCTTCGGCTTGAATATGGAGATGAGCACTGCCCTAGTAGGACACGACTAGCACGCATGTGCGGGGGGAACCTTTACCTTTCCTTACTCTACTCAATACCCTGGAGAACTTGGCATTTTTGAAAACAGAAGATACTGGAGAACTGTGCTAATATTCTAACATTCTAATTCAGTATAAGCCAACTCCATACTTTCGAGTTTCATTGGCTATAGTAAGTATAATGATTGCCAGAAACCTGTTACAGCTGCTGGCATAATTCAGTGTAAATCTTGGCATCAAATTATTGCAAGCGAAGGTATTACTACAGGCATTGGCTGCTGCACACCAAGTCATACAACAGCAAATGCTTACCCTGATTTCTTATCTTCCACCAATTTGTCACTGAGCTGCACATCTACTGCACTATGCTAGCATTAAAAATGAATTAAAGGATTCCATCTACTTAATGACAACCATCCAACATGTTCACATCAAATACTTTAAAACTGCCTGAAATGGAAAAGAATCTAAGAGCAACCATAAACTCATGCAATGATCTGTCACTAATAAAAATATCTCTATTCAAAACTGACTCTTCTGTCCCAGCAACACTTCTCACCTCTGGACCAAGCATTGCTGCTGGATCTGTAATGGTTGACATCACTTCATTGATCAGTTCAATAGGAATATCTCCTACAACTCTTGGCTTCTTGACATCCTCCACAGAATAAGGCTCATTGAGTTTTCTTTTCTCCCCTAAGTCGTGATGTCAAAACAAATCAAATTATTGGTCAAAACTGAAAGATAAGTGGCAAGAGGAAGAAAATATTAGAGATGAGCTGAATGCAAAATATCTAGACAGATGAAAGTTTTGATAATCACACTGAACCACCACAAAGTAGGGTTGATAAATAGTGGAACTGATCATAATTTTATCAGTATAATCTAAGTCTACTCAACTGGTTTCCATCAAATAATTTTAGTCTTCATGGTATGTGGGCACTTCCCATTCATGGGTTGAAATCCTTAGTAAGTTTCAGCTAGAGGAGGCCCATTTGAATATATGGAAATTACAAAGGAGTTGGTTGGCCAAATTTCCACTGATTCAACGTCTTACTCTGCTAGGGCTTACTATGCTGAGCAACAGGATTTCAGTCATTAAATAAAAGTTGCTGCTAAGAGCTGATAGTCAATGGTGTACCTCCACTAGATGATCACTAGGATCATCAGTACACCCGTGCACTCTAAAAATGTACTCTAGGAAAACTTAAAGCCCTTTGGTTCTTGGCAATACGAGCAGAAGAAAAAGAAAGTCCCAATTCTGCTGGCTTTGGATGACAAAGGATATTGCTACACCTTGGTCAACATATCCCAAGACAACCTTAACATCTCTCTGTCTTTTTTCCCGGTGGCATCAGAGAAACTAAAAGCAGATCTGTGTAGTTTTGTGATTTACTTCTCACTACTTTTTTGGGGGGGGGTGGAGGGGGGAAATAGATGAGTCACAAAAGATTGCCGCTGAGATGTAACTTTTGTTCCATGCTCTGGGTGTGGTTGTTTCTTGTGGTTGGTGGACTTGTATTCATTTCTTTATTGTTACATCTTATTCTGTGCTGTTTCTTTTTATTGTTCCACAATGCACTTGTTCTTTATATCTGTTAGCCACCCAAAGTACTGCCATGCACTAATTGGATGGTGTAGAAGCTGAAGAAATAGACCAACTCCAGTGCATGGAAAAGGAGGAGTCCTTCACGTTATTTCCCCCTGCAATGTTTTTCCATCACAAATGGAACTTTTGTATCTCACCCTGCTGAGAAAAAAAATGATAAACTACATACGTAAGATTGTATTAAGAGAAAATAAGATTGATGTATTTTCTGGCTCATGAATCAGCCAATCTGGCAACTCAGCTCTCATTGGAGAACATTTTGCACATATGGCATGAGAAGCAGCAGGGAGACAGCTTGGAACTTCAGGCCCAGGATGAGCTAAAAATAAACATATTTTGTCTCGCCTCATTAATTGCTGGGGGTGGTTATGGCAGTCGTAGAAGCAAATAACCAAAGGAGGAAAAAGCTTTATCAGCTCATCGTCTCCTGAGTATCATAAATTTTGGTAGCTGCATTTGAACACAAATTGAGCACCAAGAATGAAAGGAACGGCACTCTCCATAGCCTCTCTTTTTCTTTTAGGCAGTTTTTTTGGCCAAGGTTCAGAGAAAATCAAAATTTATAGCACATCCAGCTTAGAGGAAATGACTTCACTTGGTTCTTTCTATCACATGTCTTATTTTATTTTATTTTTTTAAAAAACCTTCTTCAGGATTCCTTAATCTGACATGTTTGGACTGGAGGCTGGTTCTTTGTTCCTTCCTGGCACCTAGTAGGCCAGGTTTAGAGGTGGAAGACAGTCAGCTGAGATATATTACTAACAAAAAGTATTTATTAAAGGGGCATTTTTATAGAATATTGTTGAGGGAATCAAGAGTGTATCAATGACTTTTTCTTACAGGTTTGAGAGAAGATTTTGCCAAGGACTTTTTTTTAAAATTTATCTCAACCCAAATCCCTGATTTCCATATTCAAGCAAAACTGCTATTTACTTAGAATAAAAATTCTAATCATGCTATTTATCTATCATCTTCTTATGTGCTTTCAGAGGCACTGACTATGATTCCCCCTCGGCTGCTTTCTACTGACATGGTACAACCCAATCTGGATTCCATTAAGGATCTGTCCAGGTGTTAGTGGGGTGTGCATACCCCACATGGAGGTACTGACATGTGCAAACCCTGCCGCTCTGCCATCACTGCTTTCATACAAAATTGAGTGTTATGTCTAAAAAGAAGGGCCTGTTCTATCACTGGAGGTTTCCCATTGAAGCCATGTTTTTAAAAAATGAGATAACTGGCGCCTCTGAAGAGTACCACAGATTCAACAGGCAATTTCATGTGGGGGAAGCATCCATGGAGGCTACAGGCTGGCCACATCCCTTCCTCACTTGTAAGTACACATGCTTCATTTAAGCCCAGTGGCCAATATATATCTTGGCTGCCTCTCTTCAGTAAGCACTTCTAAGAAACAGACGAACCTATCAAGAAAGACCTTTCTTTGTTTTAGAAGCTTCCGCCGCCCCCCCCGCCCCCCCCCCCCCGATCTCAAAGCATGGAAACCAATTCTCTTTCATCAATTCTGAAGGGAAGACACTCTACGTTTTGCTCACTTCATTGCTTCTTGTGTTTAAGAAACGAGCCATGATTCCGGATCTGGAATTTAGGCTGCTCAAATCAAACCCTGTAAATAATTCTGAACAGAACTCATGAGAATTAAATAACGCTATTACACTGGAAGTAGTTTTGGCTGGATACACATCAAGGCGTTTTTTGGTGTGTGTTTTTGACAAGAACCACCAACTCCAAAAAGACCCAACTCACTAGACTAAAACCTTCTTTCTTAGACTAGAATACCATCCACAACTCTGTTTTTGCCCAGATGCCATGCACATCAATTAAGCTTGCTCAGCTCTCTTGCCTTCCTCTGAGCTTGTCAAGATTATATCGTACGAGAACAGCATGAAGTCCGTTTCCATTACCTATGTTTGGTTCCAGGCCAGAGGCAGACTTGCAAGCAGGACTCATACTGCCTCCACTGGGCTGTTCCAGAGATGAAGGGCTGCCATTGTATGAAACAGACCTTACCACAGGAGGGCGGCTAATAACTGAAATCACAGATGAGGGAGTAAAGAACTGTTATTGGAGCTGAAGCCTCAATGTTGATCCAGGACACAAGTTATGCATGCCACAACCACAAAGTGCACAGTAAAAGACTTTCTTCCTCTTTCATTCTCCTTAGCTGATAGATAGTCCTTGTTAAACAAGGATTCAAAACAGAATAATTCATTCTGAAGTTATTAAGCAGATGAGCCAAGGTTTGAAACTGGAAATACCCTTCATTGGGGCCCCTCTCAAGAAAAAGACTTCCTTAAAGATAGTCAGACCACTGGCTCACCTAGCCCAAAATCATGTAGTCTGACTGGAAGCACTGACCAGGTGACTTTGTTCAGAAGCTGAACAAGGCTGAATTTGACCTGTGGCATCAGAATGCCAGTGGCGCCATGGTCTTGTAGGACTAGGAAAAGCAGTCTTTAATGTTAGGTCCTTGAGGCAACTCTAGTACAACATTCCCCAGGTGATTTCAACTCCCATAATCCCAAAGGTAGCCGTCATAGGAGGTGTGGTGTAACAAATCTAGAAGGCACCCATTTGGAGAAGGCTGTTATAGAAGTCTAGCTATGAAGACGTTGGATTTTTCTAGAATATTTTGAATCCCTGGAGCTCATGTCTATCAGACTTCATCTCATCATCTCAGACTATCAGCCATGCTGGCTGGTGCTGATAGGTTCTGTAGTCTAAATATCTACAAAGCAACATTTTGGGATGGGTGTTTGAGTGCACAGCACAATGCTCCCCCATCCCAGCAAGTTTCAGATCTCATGATTTTTCAAAGCAATCCTTACTGACCACCGGAAGTGTCTGACTTTGATCCACCCAAATACAATCCAAATATTTAACTAAATCCAAATTAGCAGGCTGGAGACAAATGAAACATAATGTTCAAAAGTATAATCTTTGAAAAATTACTGAATATATATAATGAACATTAAGTTCTTAAATAAATGTTAAGTTCATTAAGCCTTATTAATACCACATGCTTGACTGTTTATATAAACTCAGTCCTGATAACAGTTTCCAGTGACCAGTCAGGCAGGCAGCTGTGCTTTGTAAATTCACTGGAACCTGTTCAATCTGCATCTGTACACACTCTGTAGATGTAAACTATACAAACTCTGAGTGTCACAGAACAAGAACTGATATAGAGGAGTTGCAGCTGATGAGGCCAAAATGAACATTTCAACTGTACTTGTGAGACAAAAGTTAAATGGGGCAAGCAAATGACCTAAATTTTTATTACTAATATCAAACTAAATGTGCTGTTAATTATATGGATTTAAGCAATACAAATATTTTCTGTTCAGCTTTTCAACAATGTGTTAATTTAATGTATTAATGTTTAGTTCATTATTTTCTTATTCTTTTTGTCAAAGGGGGCAGAATATGAATCCAAACTTAGCATTTTCAAAGTAATATACAAGTAACGCTATGTTTTACTCATAAAACATCACAAAACACTGTTATTCTCTTTGCAGTGCATGCACCTTGCTGTAGAAACAGGGGCTCTCATTCACCTAATAACAAAATTCACACCTCAGGTGTTTAGGAGGTTAGAACTCCTAGAAGTCCTAATCATCACAGCCAATGATCGGGGTTTCTGGTAACTGTAGTCAAATTGTAGTCCAACATGATTTCTGAAACCACTGCCCTTGGCACAAAAACAAATCTCATGGAATTTCATCTCCCAGTCAATGGCTAGCTTGCTTTAAATGTAAATTTCTAAAAATATTTCTCAAACTAAAAAAATCCATGGGAAACCAGATGGTAGTGGATTTCGATTGTGGCCATTGTCATGAAAACAATATACTGCATATGATAGGCTGGCGGCTGCGAAACTGTGATGTCAATGAGGCTGGAGATCTGAGGTAGCTTTCCTTAACATTACACCTTCAATAGTAGCTTCTGTAGTGTGGTCCTAAAGAACTCTACATGGGCAAGTGGGCCAAGAATGATCGGAACTGTATGGAGTTAGTGTTGGTGGTGCTTCCTGGTTTCTCTTTTCATCAGATTAGAGAAATAAGATCCTAAGTTTTAGGAGTTGACCATCTTTCCCAACCTCATTGTTTTTCAGGTACGCTGAATATCATTATCCACAAATACCAAGGGTTTATGGCCATCTTTCACAAGTGCCAGATTGTTGAATGCACTTTTAAAGCAACAGCAGCACTTTTGTGAGGGCTAATAATAAATCTGCCATTAGCAGTTAACAGTGTAGGATTCGTGTAAATCCCAGTTTCAAAACAATTTCACTAATGGATTAATAATGTGAGCTCAACAAATGATATGTTCTGCTTTAAATGTTAAGGGCAACAAATGAATTTCCCTATTGCTAAAATGTGATGCAAGAAATTAATTATCAACCCTAGTGCTCCACCCTCTGAATTTCTGCCTGAGCAGCTTCAGAACTGTGTCAAGGGAGGAGGAATTCAACATGTTCTACTCCTACAAGTATGGGGGTGGGGGTGGGGAAATGCCTCTATGAAGTTGCAATGTGCATTTCAATCAAGACCACATGGTTGCCAAAGGGCCTCCCCCTTGAAATCCAAACAGTAATTTCACACACACACACACACACACACACACAGAGAGAGAGAGAGAGAGAGAGAGAGAGAGAGAGAGAGAGAGAGAGAGAGAGAGAGAGAGAGAGAGAGAGAGAGAGAGAGAGAGAGAGAGAGAGAGAGAGAGAGAGAGACTTTCTGTAATTAACACAAATAGGAACTTGACTCCATTCTGCCATATATTACAATGCACTTACCTGTCTGGATGCCTAGCTGGGCACTTTGAGAAGAGGATGCTACAAAATCTGGGTCCCAGATAGGAGAACTTTGACTATACACCTCTTCCTCAAGCATGGACAGAAACCTTGAACACAGACAATGAAGCAACATTACTGGAAAGTGTTTTATCTCCCAAGAGAAGCATGTCCTATCCCACTATCGTGATTAATTTCGACAAAGAGGAAAACAGGAACAAATTCAGCCATCTGAAAACCCTGCTAAAGTGTTTTTCAGCAACTTCAAACCTGGCAAAATGCAGGTTACAGCATTCCAATGGTAAACACAAGAACAACAAAGAGAAAGGAGGAATTTACAGTGAAATACTTTACTCTGAGTTAGATCATTGTTCTATCTAGTTTAGCACTGTTGACATGGTCAGCAGCTCAATTGGGTTTTAAAATTATTATTTATTCATTACATTTCTATCCTGCCTTCCCTTCAGTGAACTCCCACCAGCTCTGTTCTTCCTCACGGCCTTACTGCATATACACATATTAATGTATTTGTTCAGCATACCGTGTATATAAATAAGCTGACGTTCTGTACTGTTGATTCCAAAGACCTGATCTACTGAGCCCTCTTCTGCTTCAGTGAGGGTTGCTATACCAACCACATTTCTTCTGTTCCTCTAGTTGGGCTGCTGTACCAACTGCAAAAATTGATAGACAACTGGCAATCTGGCCCAATGGACTGGCCTAAAACAGTATTGTTTCTTTCATACGACTGTAGACCACATCTCCAGTCTGATCTGGAAGTCTGGCTGGGGATGCAGTCAGAGAATGGGTACACCCTCTAAATTTTGTGCCAAGGGCAAAACCCTACCTGTCTTGCATTAGTTATGGCCTTGATGTTAATACTGGATACTACGATGCCTTCACCATCTACTCTGTTTACATCTAGCAATCAAAATTAACACTGAAAACAAATTTATGGAGAAATGTATTACACACGGGAACAAATCGGTTTTTCAGACTGAAACTATTAAGCTTCCTTTGAAATATCAAGATTCATCTAAACAAACACCTGATCTTATAAAGGTGACAATAATGTAATATAAGAGAATCTTCACATTCCTTTTGAAGGTATGTCTGTTTAATTCTTTCCTTGGAGATCTGTTGAGGACTATCTTTTGAAAAAAGAAGAATGCACTCAGAATTCTAAACTGCAGATTCACCAGCTCAGCCAACCATTTTAGAATTAGATAGTGGTCACACAGAGGAAGTATTCCTCATTGCAAACAAGGCTCATCAGAAATGGTAATGGATCATTCAAAATCCTATATATTGTAGGTTTACATCTTTTAGTTGTTTAAAACTTTCACTTAAAACACCTATACAAGTGCTTTAAATGAAACTCTTGAGACCAACAAGACAAAGGCTGAAATCTTACATCCACTTACATGGCAGTTAAGTCCCCCTGAATTTAATGCAACTTATTTGCAAGTAGACAAATACAAGGAATCTGAATGTGTAACTCTAGACCCTGTGCACACATCTGGGACTAAGCACCACTGAATGCAATGGGACTTATTTTGCAATTCTAAGCATATTTATTAGGGATTAACTTCCTCGCAACCCAATGAGATTTAGTTCCATGTAAACATGTATAGAATTGCACGACACAGCATGCAAATGAACGGCCATGAATACATAGGAGTCTGCTCTAGATCCAACCCTATATGGTCAGAATGGTGGATGTACTTCTCTTTAGTGGTTACCAGAAAAAGAAATCACTGGGTTCCCTTGTTAGAAACTTGTATAAGAAGCACCAATCACAAGCAAAGAGGGTCACACATATTTGAACGTCAATGAAGAAAATCATTACTTTGGGAAGTGTGTGAGGATTAGAGTCCGTTTCTCAGGAGGCAGCTTGTCTTTTTCCTGTCTCGCATGTTCCAGGAGTTGCCGTCTCATGACGGTAAAGACTGAGCGCAACAGTGTTCTCCCAAAAACCTGTGTGGTTTCATATCGAGGTAGACTATCACAAAACTGGGGAACATTGCAGTAACACAGCCACCTGCAGGCAGGAACATTAAATTGTGATGCAGACCCAAAGGTATATGAAAGAATGTTCAGAATCTCAATGACTATCCATTTATTCCATCTTTTCGAACAAGAGGAGTGCACTTAATGAACCAAAGGAACTCAGTGAAATGCCACCCGTGGCTTGACAAGGAATGGCGGAATACGCTCGTGCCATTATCGTTCCCTTGCATCTGGTGTTCAACGTAGATCACATCTGAACACAGGGTGCGCAATTCAGCTACTACAGCTGGCAGCTACTCTAATGGGGTTATCTCCCACATATTTATTCCCCATTAATTCTAAAGCGATTGTATACATCATACTTGTTCCAATAGGCCATTTTACATGACATGAGAGGCAGCCACTGGCACTGACTATTCACAGGCCCCAACCCTTCAACATGCAAGTGAAAACTCAAAACAAAACAGACCTACCTTGTGTAGTTCACTTTATAGCCAGCAATGTCATCATTTGGTGACCTCTGTCTTCGCTGAGAAGGTGTCTCCAGGTGCCAGTAGTTGATACGATTAAGAAACATTTTAGCCAGCTCTACTATTGTTTGTCTTTCCTTTGAAGGGAGGTGGCTAAATTTGTATTGCACAAAATTATTAACACCCTTTGAAAAGAAACAGTCAGTAAGGAGCATGTAATTAGAATAACCAGAAAACCAAAACTACAGCAGCTGTCAGGAATTTAAATGGCTAACATATGCTTTCATTTTTTTCTTAACAATTCTGTTCTTCTAGTGGCTAGCTGAGATTCTGTTCATATGACATTTTTATGGCAGAATTTCATATGCATCACAATGGCATTAGCCTAGATAACTTGTCAAATCACCCGACATTGTTAAGTCTACATGGTTAAGTCTATAGCAGGGTGAGAAATGTGTGGTACTCCAGATGTTATTCAAGTGCTATTCCAATCAGACCCGACATACAGCCCTGCTATCTGTAGCTGATGAGATTGGAACTTTTATGTAGTCATTAGCATATAGTTCATTGCAAGTGCGGGGGACCAGTGGTCCTCCCAAGTTGCTGTCAATGATGATGTGGCTGCTGCTATTCAGTGCCATCAAGTACCGTATACACTCGAGTATAAGTCGACCAGAGTATAAGTCGAGGCCCCTAATTTAACCCCCAAAACTGGGGAAACGTATTGACTCGAGTAGAAGCCTAGGGTGGGGAATGCAGCAGGGCCTGGCAGCTCCTCCTTTGTGAGCTGGGGGAGTGGTGTGTGATGTTTAAAATGACTTTTAGCCACTGACCCAAGCACTTGCCAGGCCCTGCTGCATTTCCCACCCTAGAATCCCTGTGATGCAGAGGGGGGGGGTCATGAGAAGTGGCACACAATGTTTAAAATGACTTTTAGCCACCGACCCAAGCACTTGCCTCAGTGGCTAAAAGTATTGACCCGCATATAAGCCGAGGGCCCCTTTTTTCAGCCCAAAATTAGGGCTGAAAAAATAGGCTTATATTCGAGGATATACAGTAACTTAATGTGACCCAGTGAACTAGTGACCTCCAAAGGGTCCTATCATGCACAGTTTTGTTCCGGTCTTGCAAACTCAAGGCTTCCCTTAATGAGGCAATCCATCTCATACTTTGGTCTTCCTGCTTTTTCCTCTACTTTCAACCCTTCTGAGGATTATTGCCTACCCAGAATCTTGTTTTCCCACAAATGCCATGTATTGCTGGACTCTAATTGACATCACCCCTGACCATTGGCCACACCGGCTGAGGCGGAAGGACCACACTTCCTTGTCTATGAACTGTGTCAGTGTTTCACACTAGAAGACACGATGACACCTCAAATGCAAATGGGTTCTTCATGCACAACAGATTAGAAATCTACTGTGTGTTTTTAGGCATCACTATCGTTCCAAGTGAAGAAGATGGATTTAAAGATCAGCACATGCCTAATATACATTAAATGGCTAATAACAATATTTACCTTCCTGAATCAGGACCTTGGTTTCTAAAGATTACCAGCTACCTACCTAGGATCCTGCAGGGAGTGATACAAATTGCTATCATCTACTGGAAACTTCCTCTTTTGTATTGCTAATGGTGGACTTCCCCATTTACAAGATGCTTCCCCCCCCCATCCAATTTCCAGTGACACTGAACTAAGAACAAAGGCCTTGCTGCAGACATGTACAAAAGAATACATTAAAAAGAGTACTCCTTATACTAAGAGAATCATCAGACATTCAGATGAAAGTGTAAACTGGATTCTGAAAGACATGCAATTGCAATATTACAAAGACCGCTGGCATGAAGAATGGACAGGACGATCCAAGGGTGAACCTTAGACATCTGGCTCTCTCACCTATCATTCGGATTTATCTATTGCCAGAGGCCTGAATCTCTTTTCAGAATATATTTTTTAACATAAAACCAGAAATACAAAGGATGGATGTGCATGGATACCTGTTCAATACTAGGCTTCTCAAATGGGGGACTTTCCAAAGATCCTTCTACAACAGGCTTCCCCATATGTAATATACATTTTCTCAGAAGCTGTTGAAAAGATGCATGAAAAAAACCCCACAGAAATGTTATAACATTAAAGGAAAATTCAATCATCAACTTAAATTATTTATCATATTTTTGTCCTACTACTTCTTCACAGGAGGGAGAGAGAGAGAGAGAGAGAGAGAGAGAGAGAGAGAGAGAGAGAGGTTTGTCTTCATAATAGCTTGAGAGCTTACAAGACTGAGAGCTAATGATTGACACAAGGTTAACCAGTGAACTTAAGACTGAGGGAGAATTCAGACCCTGATCTATCACTCTAAACATTCCATCTCATTGTTCCCATGTTGTTCACCAACATTCACAGCAAAGGCATTCATTTATTCATTCTTTATTATGCGGTCATAGACCCAATTTAAGAGCACAAAAGGAAAATTGGTAAAAACAAATAAATAAAACCAATTTGTAATACAAAATCTTAAAGTACAAGCTAAAACCAGGACATGTTGAAAACACAGAGAACCGTAAGACCCAGTGCTAAGGGAAATCAATAGCATAATTGAGACGTAGCTTATTTTTAAACTTGACCACGGAAGCAAAAATATTAGCCACAGATTCCGTGTTTAGTTGATTTTTGCCCGCCAATAATTGTGACAAATGCTCTGTTTTTTATCTTCCAGGACACTTCTTCAAAATTGGCACAATAAATCTGTTACATTCTTCTATATAAAAACTGCATTCAAACAAAACATGATCCAAAGACTCAACTATGTTATCATACAGCAAAGGCATTTCCGCCCCCACCCAGCATGTCCCTTTCTGCTATACCAGACAAGACTGGTGGTGGGGGAGGAACTAAATGCACGTCTCCTTCTAACTGCATGGATCTGAGCAGCATTTTTGTTATACATGCCCCCCTCCATCCATCCATCCATCCAGTGCTGCCTTTCATCTCCAGGAAGTTGCCTGAGAAAGGTGGGCCTCGGGACTACCTTGGGTTGTGTGGATGGCAGCACCTGGTCTGATGGGCATCCTCAAGTCCTGCTCCCTCTCCTGTCATGGCAGTTCCATTTGGGAGCTCTGAAGGGTGTTGGAGCATGCCAGGAGGCTGATCTGTATATGTGTGTGTGAGCCACCCTAGTTGGTTTTTTTTTTTTTTTTGAAGAGACATGTGTCCAGGAATACCCTGCTTAGCACTCATAATACTTTCCAAGAAAATGGAGTGCTATCTGGCTCAGCACTAAATGGGGTCATTTTAATAACCTAGTACAGATTGAGTGGAACAAACCCCAAGTCTTCCCTCAGCCTGTGTTACTTCCAATAGGTAGACTGACTCCCCATTAAACAGCACAAAATGGACTGTGCTGTTCGGTGCTAAATGGGGCAGCACTATGTGAGGGGAAGGACCATTAAAAGTCAACAACCCTCTTTTGAGCTGAAGTATCTTATGTGGGAACAAATAGTGTGTGTCTCACAACAGAAACAATCTCTTATTGCTAGCCATTCTGCACCATCTTGCAACTGAAGTCCAAAACGCTTGAAGGTCTAAAGCAGTGGTTCTCAATCTGTGGGTCCCCAGACGTTCCTAGACTGCAACTCCCAGAAGCCTCCACCACTCGCTGTGCTGGAAGGGATTTCTGGGAGTTGCAGTTCAGGAATATCTGGGACCCACAGGTTGAGAACCACTGGTCTAAAGGTTCTCTGTTTTAGAGAGAGGCTATGCTGATTGAACTAAACCAGGCATATCCAAACCTTGGCCCTCCAGATGTTTTGGACCACTACTCCCACAATCCTTTGCCATTGGAAATACAGGCTTGAAAAATTCCAGGGGTTGTGGTCCAAAACATCAGGAGGGCCAAAGTTTGGACATGCCTGAACTAAACAAACTGGTTGAATGGTGTCCCAACTACCGTACACATTCAATATGCAACAGAACAGCACTGGATTTGTTTTGGACAACAAAAATGGGAACTCACCTTGAACAAGTAGAAATAGACCTGTTTGGTATCTGCATCTTCTTCTTTGTGAACACAGGTGAAGAGGTACTCTACGTCCAGGACAATCCCCAGCAGCCGGTTCATTTCTTCTTCAGAGACATTTTCCAAATGGGAAACATGAGCAGCTAAAACAGACACATAATTCAAGAGCTTACAAGAAAAGACCTAAGCAAACAGAAATGCTTCACAAACTGGCCCATCTCGGAAGCAATGGTAGTATAGGAGAGAACACTCTCAGGATGCTGAATGAAAGTTTATTAAAAGAGCCCAACGCGTTTCGGCCCAAATGGCCTTCTTCAGGGACTTTTTCACTGTGCTCAAAGAAACTCTGGAAACAGTTTAATGTCTTGCTTCTCCTGAGAGTGTTCTCTCCTATACTACCATTGTCTGTGGATGCCCCAGTCCTTTTACCTTGGCCATCTCGGAAGCAGCCAACTGGCACCCACCCAATGACCATGAAGAATCCCATTTCATTTCTTAAACTAAATTTCATGCCCCAACTGATTAAAATGGGGTAGGGCTCCGGAGGGTCTGAAAATCACCAACACATCAATTATTTTCCATCTTTGAGACTGTTCATCATCAATTCTATTCAAATATTTCATTCCGATTTTATCCTTACTGTGTTAATATAACAGTACCTCTACATACGAGTTTAATCTATTCCGAATGCATGCTCTTAAGTTGAACAGCTCTTAAGTAGAGCAGCCCTATCATAAAAAAATCAAATAAATAAATCAATTGAAAAATAAAAATAAAAAATTGTAAGTAGAGCAGACCGCATCTAAAATTTGTAAGGCAGCAGTTAAAATGTCAATGTTTTTTCGCTCTTAAGTCGAGCTGATCATGAGTAAAGGTACCACTGTAATTACATGCTGTCAAGTCAATTCTGACTTATGGTGTCTCCTTTTCTAGGTACAGAGTAAAGTTGTCAACCCTTTCTCCTGTGGACACTCTTGGACTGCATAGCTTGCTGAGAGCTAAAGAGATTAGCTCATCTCCTACGAGGCAGTATGGGAAACCAACCTTCTGATCTCTGGCTCCACAGCCAACGACCTGCTTCACAAAGCTACTCAGAACAGCTATCAGATCCCAGCCGTAAAACCCTTCGGGAGCTCTGAAACTTGTGCTGGATGGCATTGTTAATATGTGATTTCCCCTCAATCTCTTCTTCCAATGCATTTCAGTTTCAAGTGTCTCAGGAGTAACTTTTGTAGTTAAAACAGATAATTTCACTAAATATTATCAGGACATTCTAAACATTCACAGCAATTGTATAGCAATAATTCATCTCAAGTTCTTTTGATGAAATTCCTTTCTGGCTTTCAAGTATCCCCCTGAGACTGTTAAGCAGAGTAAATGCTTCAGTGTCTTAAAGGCTTAATAAATGGCAGTTATAACCAGCTAACAGCAGGAGGCTAATAGGGAAATTAGTTACACTGTCATTTTAATGATTGCATGGTTTGAACTGTGAAGGCACTTCTGTCCACACTTCCTATTTTCAATACTTGATCATTTCTCTTTGAAGGAGAGAAAAGGGACTCAGAAATTCCTCTGCCTGTTCAGACTCAAGGTCTTTTTTCCCCTCCAGAACGTCTCAATTAAAAATATTGTGATTTCGCATTGTATTTGAATCTGGGAAAACAAACCAGGAAAGGGCAATTATACGGGGCACCAAATCAATTTCTACTTAATGAGACCCACCCTCAAGAGTTTCCTCAAAATAAAATACCAGGCCATGATTCCTTCTGGAGTACTTTGCACTTGGCCTAAGGTTACAGAGACTAGCTCTTCTCTCAAGAGGTACAGTAGGAAACCAATTTCCGGTCTACACAACAAGGTGCTCCACGCTAATGAGCTATCCAATTAACTAAATTACACACAATTTCCCATTTTATCTGAATCTGGCTCCATGAACTATCACGTGCAAACAAGCAAGAGTCAGAAGCCAGCTTTAAATCGTGCTTTGATGTTAGCTTACAAACATACACAAATGCTGGCTGAAAAATGTAATGCATGCATTATCTATTTTAACTTGGCAGCAGAAGTTTGGGGAGGATAGAAAATATTCTCAAATTCAAACTTTGCAAGTGTTTTCATCCTCATGCAAATAGGTTAAATCAAGACTGATGGTTGGCCATAATATGTAACTAGTATAGGCAGGAGGGGAAAAGCAAAATGATTCCTTGTCCCTGATGTTATACTTAACATGTAAATGTCATAATCATTCCAATTTGAGAATTAAATACCGATCAACCTTCCAAATATGAAACTACCCAACATCAACATCTATGAAAAAAGTTTTGGTACATCTAAAGCAAGGGGGGTGGCAATCTTAATATCAAAGCACTGTGATTGTATTGTTGAAAAAACTGTGAAAGACTTGGAAGGTAGATATATTATTCTTCAGGCCACAATTGGACTAGAACAATATACATTGATAAATGTTTATGCACCAAATGCTAATCACAACCTGTTTTACAAAGAGGTATGGGAGCAGATAGAAAAGGTACAGAAAGGACATGTGATTTTGGCAGGAGATTTCAACATGGTTATGGACAAAATAAAAGATAAAACAATGACTAGGAAGGTAGACTTCAGGGCTAGACATACAATCTTAACAAAATTCATCGCAAATACAGGACTAAAGGATGTTTGGAGAGAATTAAAGGGCGATGAAAGAAAATTTACTTTTTATTCATCAGCCCATAAAGCTTATTCAAGAATAGATTTTATATTTATCTCACAAAGTTTGCTATCTAAAGTTGTAAATACAAATATAGAATTGATAAAAATTTCTGATCATGCTTTAATGTCTATTGAAATAGAAAATAAGAAGAATTATAAGGAAGCAAGAAGGTGGACAATAAACCCTAGAATTTTTCAAACCCCAGATACAGTACAAAAAATACAAAGAGAATGGCTAGAAACCTGGAATATCAATGAAGAAGGTGGTGGTCAAATAGGAGTTATCTGGGACACTCTGAAGGCAGCGGCTAGAGGTTACATAATAAAAGAAAGTGCTATTATTAAAAGTCGAGATCAGCAAAATAAAAAAAAATTGGAGGCTACTATAGCAGACCTTGAATCTCAATTTTTTCTAACCAAAGACAAAAAAATTTTAATTCAGGTTGAGGCCAGGAAAAGGGAATTAGAAGATATAGATCTACAACAAACCCAAAGAAATCTACTATATTTGAAAAGAAACTTTTTCGAATACAGTAATAAAAACTCCAAGATGCTAGCAAAATTAGCACAGAAAAGGAAAGAAAAAAGCATGATAGGAAGGATAAAGGATTTAAGCGGCAATATTTTTACTCAAATGAAAGAAAAATTAAAAGCTATTCAAGAATTTTATCAAAACTTATATACAGCCAATAGAAGTAGTAAGGAAGTTATGGAACAATATATTGACAAAAATTTAAAAGTAAGACTAGCGGAAGAAGATAGGCTTGTAATGGAAAAAGCTATTAAAGAGGAGGAGATAGACGATGTTATAAACAAGCTAAAGAATGCCAAAACTCCAGGAGACGACGGATTGGGACCAGAATTTTACAAGGTATTCAAATCAATGTTAATTCCTAAGTTAAAGAAACTTTATAATGAGATATTGGAGGGCGAGCAAGTTCCTCCCTCCTGGAAACATACCTTAACTATTTTAATTCTCAAGCCTAATAAAGATCCAACAGATGCTGGATCCTATAGACCAATATCACTTATAAATCAAGATGCCAAGATTTTTACAGCAATTCTAGCCAAAAGAATGTACACATTTATAGACAAATATATTAAAGAAGACCAAACAGGCTTTATCAAAGGCAGACAAATGTCAGACACTGTAAGAAGAGTCTTGAATGTTCTTTATGAGATGGGAAGATCACAGGATAAAGCATGCATTTTGTCTCTAGATTTATTTAAAGCCTTTGATTGTGTCCAATGGCCTGCGTTAAAACTTTTATTAGTGAAATGGGGATTTGGCGAAAAATTTCTAAGTGTAATAAACCAACTCTATTCTCATAGTACCTCATCAATCATTGTCAATGATGGGATGACAGAAAAAATTACCCTAGGCCGAGGAACAAGACAGGGATGTCCTTTATCGCCAGTTCTGTTTTGCATAGTGATCGAGCTACTAGCTAATGCAATAAGGGAGGACCAACTTATTAAAGGTATGGGTAAGGAAGGCAAGATAAAAATCAGTTTATTTGCGGATGACGCTTTGTTAACAATAAAAAATCCGGTAGAAAATATATTAAGAATAAAAGCACATCTAAAGGAAGGAATTTGGTGAAACAACCGGATTATGTGTCAACTGGCAGAAATCAGAAATCATGCTTTTCAATCAGGAAAATCGAGACATGGAAGAGATCTCCAATTACGAACTGAAAATTTGTAAATGTATAAAATACCTAGGGATACTTTTAGATAAAGACATTAGCAAAACGAAAGAACGAAATTACACAAAAATAAAGGAAGAGATTAGAAATAAATTACAAAATTACTCCAAATTAAACTTATCATGGTTTGGTAGAATAGCAATGGTAAAAATGAAAATACTTCCTAAAATTAATTTTCTTTTTAGAATGTTACCTATTCAATACACAGAAATTGAAATTAAAGTCTATCAAGATCTTATAAATAAATTCTGCAATGGTGGAAAAAAAGCAAGATTAAATAAAAGCTTATGGTACAGATCTCAAAAAGAGGGAGGTATAGGCATACCTAATCTTAGAATATATTACATAGCTAATCAGCTTAGTTCCCTGGGGGAAATACTATTTAAACCTCAGAAACTAATATGGTGGGAACTTCAATCAGAGGAACTAAATGAAGACATAAATAAATATGTGTTTAGTTTCCCCCCAAAAAGGAAAAGTTACCCAATTAAAAACCCTCTTCTAAGTTCCCTATTGCTCACTTGGAAAAAGTATGGAAAGAAATTGATACAGGAAGGCTCCCCACTTGGCGCGGTGATCGATCAGATAAATTTCCCCACGAACATGAAGAAATTGGGAGACTTATTTAAATTAAGGAAAGTGGCAAGACTAAAAGATTGGATTAAAAAGATGACATCAAAACAAGAAATTAAACGTATTCTGCAAACTCAGGAATTGTCCTGGTTGAATTACGCTCAGTTAGAAAGCTGGACGAAAGAATGGATTAGGAGAAATACACAACTTAGAGGATATACAAAATTTGAGCAATTTCTGTCAACATATGAATTAGAGAAAGGAAATACAGGGAAAGGAACAGTTGCTAAATTATATAAAATAATTCAAGATTCATTTGAGAATAGGGAACAGGACACAATAAGAGAGCTATGGAAACAAGACATAGAGAAAGAAATAAATAATGACGAGTGGAAAAGAATTTGGAATTTGAGGATTCTACGGTCATTATCAGTCAGAATAAAAGAAAACTACTTCAAACTAGTTTTAAGATGGTATATGACTCCAGTCAGAATGAATAGAATGAATCCCAAATATTCTAAGCTCTGCTGGAAATGCGAAAAAAAGACAGGTACTTATATTCATTTATGGTGGGAATGTGAAATAGTTCAAAAGTTTTGGCAAGAGATTATTGAGGAGATAAGAGAAATAATACAAACTGATATTAAATGTGTACCGGAAATTGCTTTGTTATCATTACCACCTATTAATGAATATGATGTGAAAACTAAAGAATTAATAGCAAATCTTATGACAGGAGCTAGACTGATTATTGCTAGGAACTGGAAATTGAAATCAGACCTAAAAATTGCTGAATGGTATAAGGAAGTGTGGGACATAGCGTTAAATGATAAACTATCTTGTAATATAAAAGTTTTGAGAGGTGAAATAAAAAAGGATATTTTCTATGATGTTTGGGGGAAATTTATAGATCATGTATTATTAAAAGGGAAAGGGATACAACCAACTTATAACCCAACACAGTTCTGGCGTAAAGGGCCTTAAGAAGCCTATTGGAAGAAGATGAAGAAGAAAGAGAAGATGCAAGAATACCGGACGGTTTCTTGGGGGTGGGGGGCACTTTGTATTGTTTATGTATTGTTTATGATTGTCTATTGTCTATTACTGTTTTTTTTAATTGTTTATTATTGTTATTTTGTCTTTAAAATTATAAATAAAAATTAAAAAAAAAAAAAAAAAAGACTGATGGTTGGCCATAATATGTAACTAGTATAGGCAGGAGGGGAAAAGCAAAATGATTCCTTGTCCCTGATGTTATACTTAACATGTAAATGTCATAATCATTCCAATTTGAGAATTAAATACCGATCAACCTTCCAAATATGAATACTGCAAGCTGTGGGGAAACCCTGAAAACAGAATCTGAGCCTACAATATATTAGAGGTTTTTAAAGCAAACACTTCCTAATTGTCTTAATAGCATTCCCTTTCCTTTTAAATTGTATTTATTTATTTATTCAATTTATATACCACAACCATATAGCAGATAGCTACTCTGGGCGGTTGAATGGCATCTGGGGACTTATGTAAATCTGATAATTTTCATGAAATATAAATTTCCACTTGAAGATATTTACATTTCTTTAACTATTCTGAAAGTGTCTCAGTTTACTGCTTGCAGTTTCCCCCCATTTATATTGCCAAATAGATCACAGCAAAAAATGTCAGAAATGAGCAAATAAAAATCAAATTCTAATCTAATTTTAAGTGTATCTTACTGCTTTGACATACACGTATCGTTTCACTTGGTGGAACATAGCTATTAGCAAAACAACTGGCTTTTAAGAATCAGACTACAGGTGAAACTCGAAAAATTAGAATTTCGAGCAAATGTTCATCTATTTCAGTAGGTCAACTCAAAAGGTGAAACTAATATATCAGATAGATTGATTACATGCAAAGCAAGATATGTCAAGCCTTACTTTGGTATAATTGTGATGATTATGGCATACAGCTTATGAAAACCCAATTCACAATCTCAGAAAATTAGAATGTTACATGACATCAATAACACAAGGTTTGGAAATAGAACAAAATCCGACCTCTGAAAAGTATAAGCATGCATATGTACTCAGTACTTGGTTTGGGCCCCTTCTGCATCAATTACTGCCTCAATGCGGCGTGGCATGGATGCTATCAGCCTGTGGCACTGCTGAGGTGTTATGGAAGACCAGGAGGCTTCAGTAGCAGCCTTCAGCTCTGCAGAATTGTTCAGTCTCATGGCCTCCATCTTTCTCTTGGCAATGCCTCATAGATTCTCTATGGGGTTCAGGTCAGGTGAGTTTGCTGGCCAATCAAGCACAGTAATCTCATGCTCATTGAACCAGGTTTTGATACTTTTGGCAGTGTGGGCAGGTGCCAAGTCCTGCTGGAAAATGAAGTCAGCATCCCCATAGAGCTCGTCTGCGGAAGGAAGCATGAAGTGCTCCAAAATCTCCTGATAGATGGCTGTGTTGACCCTGGACTTAATGAAGCAGAGTGGAGCAACACCAACAGATGACATGACTCCCCAAATCAACACAGACTGTGGAAACTTCACACTGGACTTCAAGCATCGTGCACTGTGTACTTCTCCATTCTTCCTCTAGACTCTGGGTCCTTGGTTCCCAAATGAGATGCAAAGGTTTCTCATCAGAAAAGAGGACTTTGGACCACTGAGAAACAGTGTTCAGGAGCGGAATAACAAGAGGAATACGACATAAGGCCATGTCCAGGATCCATCTGTGTGGGGTGGCTCTTGATGCACTAACTCCAGCCTCCGTCCACTCCTTGTGAAAGTCCCCAACACTTTTGAATTGCCTTTTCCTGAGAATCCTCTCCAGGCTGTGGTAATCCCTGCTGCTTGTGCACCTTTTTTCTTCCACGTTTCCCTTCCACATAACTTTCCATTGATGTGCACTTTGGGAACATATTTTGCAATCTGCACCTTTTGGGGCTTTCCCTCCTTATAGAGGGTGTCTATGATGGTTTTCTGCACAATTGTCAGGTCAGCAGTCTTTCCCATGATTGTGATTCCTACTGAACCAGCCTGAGAGACCATTTAAAGGCTCAGGAACCCTTTGCAGGTGTTATGGATTCATTAGCTGATTAGAGTGGGACACTTTGAGCCTAGAATTTTGAACCTTTTCACACTATTCTAATTTTCTGAGATTGTGAATTTGGGGTTTTCATAAACTGTACGCCGTAATCATCATAATTATACCAAAGTAAGGCTTGACATATCTCACTTTGCATATATTAGTTTTACTTTTTGAGTTGACTTAACAGAAATAAATGAACATTTGCACGATATTTTAATTTTTCAAGTTTCACTTTTACATCAATGTTGGGCCTCTGCAGAGTCAAAAAACATCCACTTTCATAGCATTATCAACTTTAGTAACCTCTTAAATGTATCACTCAATGTGGTACTCATAAACCCAATACTTGCATAGTCCTGGGAGTGAATAATGACGGGAAAGAGGTACAATCTTGGATTCCTACATTTGTTATTTTGTAATACACAAACAGATACACTGTGTTTCCCTGGTGCACCTCATTGACACAAATAAGTGAATTAGTATCCTTCCCTCCTTGTCCCTTCTCCCAAAATGATTTGGACACTTGCATTTATTTAATTTACAGTCTTGTTCCCTGAACCTGTGGAACTGGGTGGACTACAAATGTCAAATAAAGATACTGATGTTCCAGCAATAAAAGCCACAAAACTTACCTAGTGCATGATTACAGCTACGGCACGGCTCTGTAAGGCTCACTACTGTCTGCTGAAGATCTGCCCTGGGTGGTGTGGGCGGTGGGTTGGGGTTTTTCCATCCATTACATTTGCAGGATTCATCAGCCTATAATTTAAAAAAGGAAGAGGGTAAAAAAGAGCAGAGAAACAATGAGACAAAGAAACAGACAAAAATGTTTTGCACCCAATTAGAAATGACAGAAACGTAGACCGTCTGCTGCATTTTATTTTCTATGATATATATGTCTATGATACAGATATGTATACAGTATACAAAGGTAAAGGTTCCCCCTGCATATGTCTGCTAGTCATGTCCAAGTCTAGGGACAGTGCTCATCTCCGTTTTCAAGCCAAAGAGCCAGTGTTATGCAAGTCCGTGGCCATGTGGCCAGCATGGCTGAATGCATGCAGACGGAACACTGTTTACCTTTCCACTTTTTTATGGCAGTACCTATTTATCTACTTGCACTTACATGCTTTCGAACTGCTAGGTTGGCAGGAGCTGGGCTTAACAGCGGTAGTTCGCTCTGCTGCGTGGCACCGGGGATTTGAACTGCCGAGCTGCTGACTTTGCAGCCAACAGTTACACTTGCAGCACTCTAGCCCAGTATACATGCACATAAATAAGATCCAGAGTTTAAACAGAATTATGCTCATATAGAATCACCCTGAATAAGGGACAGGTAATGACCCTCCAAAGCATCGCCGTTTGCATTTTATTTCCCAAGCCCTTCACCAAACGATAGATTCATTCACCCAATGACCCTTTTTTTAACCACATTTTTGTTTGCCAACTGAAAGTCAAAACAAACAAAACACCAACAATCATGGTCAAACAGCGTCATTCCTTCTCTAAATACTATGAGAGGTGATATGAAAATCTGCAGGAGGGAGGAATGAAAAATCGCTTCCCTTGTCATGCCCATGAGTAAGCATCTCTACTGGGTTGCAGCTTCTTCCACGCACAGTTAGCTACTCTGGATTTATGCCATTATACTTACGCAAAGTATGAGTTGCTATTACTTATAAAGTAAACAGCTCCCATGGAACTGGCAAGGGCTGGTTACATAAATGGCACTGACTGAAGAAGTGAAACAATTCATCAAAAGACAATTTGCTTAATGAGTCAAACACTACACTACAGATTTTGGCATGCTGTTTGCTCACATGTGGTCCACAGTCCAAGTGCCTCACTCTAAAACCTGGGGGTCTGTTACATCTTAATTGTACATTAGCAGCATTACAGGTCAGTGTTTCACCATCCTTGAATGACTGTAAACATAGAACTATGCCTTTCTAATAGTAACTCATCAGAAATTTCAAAGCAAAAATAGAAATATGCTTATTACACAAATTGAACATTCATCCCTACATTTTCTGATGTCATCCTGATTATCTGTGCCATAACATAACATAACTGATACTAATATTACATTTAGAACTGCAGAGCTGAAAGGGACTCTACAAATCATTAAGTCAAGTCCCTGACAAGGAGGAACCACGGGGAATTACCTCTGGCTCCACAAACAGATACCTAAACCTCTAAGCTACCCAGCAGTTCACATCATCATAGAATAGTCAAGTTGGAAGGCGCCTGTAAGGCCACCCAGTTCAATCCCTGCTCCAATCAGGAATACAAATCAAAGGATATCTGCCTGGTGGTTGATCGCATTTCTCTTGAATGCCTCCAGTGTTGGAGCAGTCACCACCTCTTGACATAGTTGGTCCCACTGTCGTACTGCTCTAACAGTTAGGAAGTCTTTCCTGATATTCAGCAGAAGCTGGATTCGCTTAACTTGAGCCCACTGTTGCGCATCCTACCCTCTGGGATGATCAAGAACAGATTCTGCCCCTTCCTCTGTATGACAGCTCTTCAAATATTTGAAAAGTGCTATCATATTGCTCTTCAAGCTTCTTTTCAATAGTCATGCACAATCCTCCTCCTCCTCCTCCTCCTCATCATCATCTTCATCATCATCATCCTGGCAGACTCTATACATCATCAAGTCCAATCCCTGTCAAGGAGGCGCAGTGGAGAATTGAACTCTCAGCCTCTAGCTCCACAGCCAGATACCTAAACCTCTGAGCTGTATTTATTTCGACCACAACAACAGTAATATGCAACATACAATAATCGGGCATAGCAACTTGTTACTGAAAAGAAAAATACTGTTTCCTAGTTACTCTGCAATAGCCGATATTGATAATTTGTCAGAAATACAAATGCTGCACACATTTCCTGTACTACTCCAACTCCAAAATGCCTTAAACTATTAGGGCATACTATTCTGCGTAGACTTATAAAAGACATGAGAAAAGAGGTGGGCTTTTCTCCTGTCACTGGTATTTTCTTATGCAAGGTTTTTACAGCAGGAACACATGAAAACATGTGATAGAACAGAACACAATTAGAAATTATGTAAAAATAACTCATTCTACAACAGTTTCCACCTTTCCCCCCCGTTTTCATTTGCACCATGACAAATTTGTTGAATGTCACACATGTTCAAATACTGATCCACCCCACGATGTCTGCACGAAGCTTGTTTTTTTATGAGGGAACAAAGTAAAACACTGGGGAAAGTGGATGGAGGGAGTGGATTAATTACTCCCAAGGTCTGTAAATATTAAGTGTGCTCTTGCAGATCTACTGATCCCTCCTACTAGCACCAAAAAAAAATACGCAGGGAAAGGTGACTCCAGCCACAAGCAAACACTTTGTGTGGCAATTATTCCACAGCCTAAATGTCAGAAAGACAGAGTAACTATAAAAAAAGTAGTGTTGCACAATAATTATCATCAGTAGTGCCAACAAAGAGATGTACTAATTAATACTGTAGCAGGCATACAATACTAGTCCTCCTCTAGGAAGAGAGAAAAGGATTTAAAAACACAGAGGGAGCATAACAGAGGCAGGCATTTGTTGTTTCAGCAACTTTCTGAATGATGATCCTTCTTTCCCCCAAACAGGAGATGGCAAGCAATACCTCTGCTGCTAGCTGTAGGGGTTCAAAAGGCTCGTAGGCTTTGGAAGGTATCTTGGGCCCAGGCCATTTCACGATTAAAACAAGCACATTGAAGCGTGCTATGAAACAACCCAGAAGGCTGTCCAGTTCTTCATCTTGGGTTCTCATCTGCTCCCTCCCATCCCCTCACACACACATCCCACCAACCAAAAAGAAAGTAGCAAGTCTTGGGAGCCCATCAGATCTTCAAAGGCAGCAAAGAACATTCAAGTCTGCCAACCTTGCTGTAACTTAGGGCTTTTTCACACGACCCCTAAAATCCGCGGCAAATGGCTCCCAGATCTGGAGCTTAAAATTGTTTCCCCACCAGCTCCGGAGTTCACAAAAAATTAAGTGTGACCACACCCACCTAAGCACGTCCCAGTGCACTTTTCAAGTACCTGCTCTCTGGGGGTATAAAATTCCTGATGCGGATGTAACATAGTGAGTGCCGGGCTCTCCTCGCTTCTGTTTGTTGTTGTTTTGCCCCCCGCCCCTTTAAGAGATACTAAGAGACTGGAATGCTGCCGGGAGCAGAGCGAGACGGAGGTGAGCCAGCATTCTTTTCTTCCTTTTTTTCTCCCTCCCCTCACGCAGACAGCAGCCAGGAGTGCGGAGGGGGTGGGAACACAGGAACAGCGACAAACCCCCAAGATCTCTGGTCTGAATTTAAGTGGCCAGCAGATCTTAGGGGTCGTGTGAAAAGGCTGTTATTAAATGTTGTTATTTAATGAAATAATACAGAAAAAGATACTTAGACATTGGAATGACTTTACTTACTTACTTACTTACTTACTTACTTACTTACTTACTTACTTACTTACTTACTTACATTTATATCCCACCCAACTGGTAGTTAGGTTATGACATGTAGTCATAAACAATAAATTTAGAAATCTGTGTTAGAATTACTACGAATCAGCTAGCAATTGTCTTGTGTTTTATTTTAATTTTTGCACTGCATACACTTCTGAGCACATATTAAAGATCTGCCTTATTGTTATCTATTACATACAGGTAAATTGCCCTCCATAAAGTCTGATTTGAATCTGGCATGCAAGTGACCTTGGGTTTTCAAAGGCTACACCAGTGCACAAGGTGTAGCAGGTTCCATCAAGTTAGTAGGACTTCAAGGACAGTCCACCCAACAGAACACAGGCATGCTGTCCAAGGACCAGCCTAGCTAAGTACAAAGAGGCTCATTACTATAAAGTGGGTCACACAGGGATGATTTGGCCACAGCAAATGAGGGATGATTCAGCCGCAGCTGTGAACACACTGACTGACACAGGATCGCACCAATGAAATAATTGTTGTTAAAAGGTGTGTACATCCCATCTTTCTTTCAGAACGATCAAGGGGACACAAACAGTGCTCAACAGTAATCTTAACAATAGTCCTCTGAAGTAAATTAGGCTGAAGAATAATGGCTGACCTAAGATTATGCAGCTGACTGGGGTGGGATGGGAGCTCATTTCATCACTATGTGATGAAGGCCTCTCTCCCTCCTGGATGATGGACTACTGCAGCTGGGGGTTCTGAGCACCATTTCTCCAGCCACTATACCAGTGGCTCTCAACCTGTGGGTCCCCAGATGTTCCTGGACTGCAACTCCCAGAAGTCTTCATCACTAGTTGAGCTGGCCAGGATTTCTGGAAGTTGCAGTCCAGGAACATCTGGGGACCCACAGGTTGAGAGCCACTGTACTATACCATGTTCTACACATTCATGTACTTTAGAAATATATAATTGTATTCCTTCTTGTAAACCAGAACAAAATCCAATATTAGATGTATCTGTGTCCTTCACCACCCCCACCCCAGAATAATTTAACAAATAACTTCAGCATTATTATGTCACTTTGCATTACTACATTCCACAAAACAAAGCTCTAATCAATGAGCAGTCTAGGCTCCTGTGCCTAGCCCACACAAGAAAATAAATTACTATAGATTTGTTTTATGATTAACATTTTCCTAGTGGTACACTTTAATGCAAAATATGGATTGTAGAACCTCTCAGAGAGTGTTGTGATTTATGTATATATTTGCCACATGTGAGTTTATGTACTGCCCTTTCTTCTAATAAACGGTAAGCAATGAAGTGCTTATAACTAGGAAGATTAATGTAATAATATTTTGACTATGGTTCCGAAAACTGTGAATCCAGCTCTGAAAGAACAAAAGGAACTATATTGCCCAACAGATTAATATTCCAACCCAAATGTCAGATGGTTTACAAATGAGTTGGTGGTGTAGTACCAAAATGAGTTTAAGTAGTGTAATACTGGAAGAGGTAGGGTGAAGGTTCAAAAGGTTCATTGCATAGGAATCAATTTTTCTACAGGTTGGAGAAGGCTGGTGTAAACAACATTGAACTAGATGGGACCAGAGAGTCTCAGGGTTACTATCCTGGGTCTGCCCTAAGGATACCAATTGCTTACCATAACTTCGATGACTTGGGGTTGATTAATGAAGAACTAGAAATGGTTTAACTCAGTGTTTTTCAACCTTTTTTGGGCAAAGGCACACTTGTTTCATGAAAAAAATCACGAGGCACACCACCATTAGAGTCCTGGTCTCCGTCTGTCTCCTCCTGCATTGGTTCCTTTTGGTGACTCGAGTCGCGACGTCTTCTTTCCGCTGCTGCGCACACTGTGCTCGGGCGGGAAGGAAGTCGGAAGATGATGTCCTCTGTGATAGGTCCAGGCTGGAGTCTTGACCAATCACAGCCCGGACATCAGAAAAGTGGAGGGTGTCCCCCTGAGGAGCGCCAATTGGCGCCCCTGCTGGCCGAGGGTGGGGTCAAAAACCCCACTCCTTCATACCCAGGACACAGTCCAGCGCCCGCCTAGTGGGCGAGAATTCGTCATTTTTTTAAAAAAAATCTTTCGAATTTTTCAATTTTTCCAACGGCACACCAGGCAACATCTCGCGGCACACTAGTGTGCTGCGGAACAGTGGTTGAAAAACACTGGTTTAACTAACAGTAGGGCCCCAAGCCACTGTGGTTAAACTACTGTACTGCATTCAAGACACTGCTCATGACCTGAACTCAATTCTTCTAGATCTGAACAGAGCTGTATCTTCTGTATGGGTCTGGTGGGACAGAAGGAGAGACCACAGGTAAGGACGAATTCTTCTGGTTGCCTGAGTTTGGAGCTGGATAAATTTATGATGTTATTTTGTAAGTCCATGGTGTCCTTGTTGTGAGTCAAGTGACTGTGTAGTAGATTTCTCAGTTTCTTATTTTCCTTTAGTGAAGTGAGGTGTGTTTCACAGATCTGTTGCCTTGTAGTACTGAATATTTGTTCAGAGTCTCTTGCAGAGGGTTGGTGCTGTTCATGCTGTTCAAGAGTTGCAATATCCTTTTGTATTCCCCTTTGTTTGCTCTAGAGGATTTCGATCAGATGGTTAAGTAGCTTCTTGGAGAAAGTATTGCACATTCTGTCTCCAGAGTCCGTACGGTATGTTGACTTTAGTGGGTTTATTATTCTGAGTCCTTTTGGGATACAGTCTTGTTTGCATTTGGTGAGGAGCATGATGTCAGTTTTTACTTGTGCAAGCTTCTTCATGAGGTTGATGGATCTCCATTCGATTTGGCTTAATGCAGTGCCTTGCATAGTAGAAGTTTCATAGAGGGTAGCTGTGTAAGTCTGTAAGGTGCCACATGGTTTGTTCTTTTCTTTTCTTTTGTTTTTCTTTGATTTTTTGCCTGAAATTCTTGAAAAGACTAACACGGCTACCCTCTCTGAGAATCCAGAGGGCAACCCAAAACAGAGCCAACCCTCCTGACCAGCTTATTCAGTCTGTTCCTATCCCACTCAGTAATAAAGTTGCCAGGATTATCTTCTAAATGCCTTTCAAACTAATGACTACTGCTAGATAAATAGGACACAGAAAAGAAACACATGAATCAGAAAGAGCATCAGGGTGTGCTACGTGACAAGCAGTGAGAGCAAAGAATATGATAGGAAAGATAGCTACAGGTAGCTAGACAGATAGTAAGGTTGGCAAACAAAAACAAGCTTGCATCCCCAAGGATTTTTGCTCAGTGCATAATTGGAAGCACTCCTGAATTCTCACATCTGGGAACTGTTGACATTGATCCAAAATGGAGCAAATGCAAATAAATCAAGGAATCTTTCAGTTAGCGTCTCCTTTTCCCAATTGTTTTGAAGGCCTCGCAAAAACAAGGAAAAAATAAACACCAGGCCTTCTCTCCCCATGCTTTTCCAGCTGATCAAGGAACCGTTTTGAAATGATTTCCTGGCTGCGTATTTACCCAAAATATGAGCAACAATTTTAGAAAGACACTTAGAAAGACAAGAAGGAAATATGCAAAAAGCTGCACAGGGGTGGCATTTCCATATTTATCAGCCTCCCTCTGCCCCATTATATTTAGTACATCAGGTTAAAGGCTTCCTACTTTGTAAGAAGGAAGAGACATTTAACAAAGTATGGATTACTTTTTAACAAAATGTAGTCAGAACTGGGCTTTAATTCATCACACTGAATTGTAGATTACAGCATTCCTTAAGGAGGCACATGTACTCTGTACTCCATGAAGAGCCATGAACACACTGGTGGGATTTTACAAAAGCCACACACTTTTTAATCTTAATGCTGTTTTGCTAATTTAAAAGCTCTCCTGTGTGCATTTTATATCTGCAGTAATGCTATTAATTTTGATAAGCACACAGTAGTTTGGTTTGGTAAATTTAGTCTGTATTTCCCTACACACCCCAGTCATCAGGCGTATCCTCCTAAAAGTGACTCTTGTGATAATTAGAATCACGGAAGATTAGATTTCAGACACTCCTAGACCCTTATGTTGGAGTGATCATTCCAAGCAGGTAACATTTCTGATCGAAGACCAAACATCTGTGCATACCTAATGATCCATAGCAACCATGATGTAAATACGCAAGTACAAATTACTATGTAGCAGTGAACTGGGATTTACCATCGAGCATGCAATAGGAATCTGAGACAGTCTGGCCCCTGTAAGGATTATGATGCATGACTCCAAACATGCTGGCCTTACCTGTGCTTGACAGATATATTGTTCAACAACTGTCAAGCACAAATAAAAAACAGTGGGCAAAATCCTGTTGCTCATTGTAGAAAGTCCCACTTGAGTATGCCCACTGCTTCAGTGAATATTTGTTGATTTGCCATCTCAATAAGTTCCATTGATTCAAATGGCCCTACTCTAGTTATGATTTACTGTACTACGCTAAAGTAAGACACAGCTAGAGGAGGCCCATTCAAATCATTGGCATGTTTAGAGGAGATGACTCCCCAATCATTATCAATTCAATGGGCCAACTTACTTGTACAACTTGCTATGCTAAGCAACAGGTTTTCAGCTAGTGTGTAAAGTAATCCAATATGTTTGTTCATAAAGCATTCATTGCATTGAAATATTTTTTAAAAAAAATCTTATTATAGTAACCCCCTGCCTATCGTAGGGGTTAGGGATGCACCCGACCCGCGATCATTGAAAATCCGCGATATGCGGATGCAAGTCGGGTTGGTGGGCACAATTGTAAGCATCACGTGCCACTCCCAGGGGTGTGGGTGAGCTGTGAGCGATGTTTAAAAAGGGCTCTGGCTGTGGAAATAAGCGCTTGGCTCCGTGGCTGAGAGCCCTTTAAACATTGTGCGCCGCTTGCCTGTACCCCCGAGGGGAAATGAGGGTGAGCGGCGCATGATCTTTAGAAAGGGCTCGCAGCTGCGGAGACAAGCGCTTGGCTCTGCCACCAACAGCCCTTTAAACACCGCATGCCACTCGCCTGCACCCCCAAGGGGAGTGCGGGCGAGCGACACACAATCTTTAGAAAGGGCTCTCTGACGTGGCCAAAACCTTCCCCCTTTCCCTCAAGCCCTTTCGGGGTACTGCGGTCCCGCGATATAGCAGGACCGCAGTATGTGAACTGCGAAAGGGCAGGGGACCACTCTACTATTAATACTGTTGTTTCAGATACAGTAAAACCTTGGTTAATTTAAATATGTCCAATGTCAAACCTTGGTTAAATAAAATAGAAATGGAAATGGAAAGAAAAATAAAACTCTAACCTGCACTCCCCTTTAAAATGTTACTGGCTGGTGCAAGGGAGACATCTACAGTATTCCTCTCTCCTTCCACTGCTTTGGAGGCTGCCTGAGACGGAACGTTCCACACATTCACTCACAATTAAGAAGAGGGAGAGAGTGCCACCACTGGCTCACTTATGATCATGTGACCTGCTCAAGTGCTTGTATATCAAGACATTGCTTGTTGATCAAGCAAAATTTAGAAGAAATGTTTGCTTGTCTTGAGAAATGCTCTTAAACCAAGTTACTCTTAAACCAAAGTATTACTGTATTACTGTGCCTAAATATTTGTTGGCCAGAATTCTATTGTAGACTGAGCAGCCATGGATGAAGAAAGGTCAGAGGTTCCGCTACAACACACTCCAGACTACTAAGCTGCTGGGGGTACCATTTCAGTTCAGTATGGGAAACTGATCCTGACATCAGCCAATCCCAATTGCTGATTGATGGGACACTCCCTCCACAGAACTCCAGGATGACAAGGAACCACATGGATATGAGCCACCCGTTGGGCCCTCCCATCACCTGAGAATGAAGTGGGTGTCACAACCCCTCCCATGGTCCCTTAAGGATATTTCCACCAACTGCGATGCATGGACATGCCAGCTCTCCCCTTTTCTCCACTGGATCTGGCCCCATGCCTAAACCTTCCCACAAAATTTTGACAAGATTGTTAAACATAAATTCATTCACCACCAAAAGAAATTCCAACAAAATCAGTATTTGGACATTTCAACAGAAGGAAGGGTGGGCTGGTGCATATTCATATGAAGTGCCTCTGCTTCTTTGCAGCCACAGCATAGTTTTATTCTTCCCAAGTGGACCAGAGGGAAAACTTCTTCACCAGGACCACCTGAGAGGTTCTTCCCACTAGGACTAGGTCCTCTCCAACTGGGGCTGGAAGCTAGTGGGAAGAACTTCTCAGGTAATCATGTGGGAAGAGGTTCCAAGGAATACTTGGCTTGCTGCAGGCACCCAGGTAAGTCCCCTGCCCATGCTTGCTGATTTACTCTAACATAAGGGAATGTGCATATGTTGTGGCAGCAACCTGCTGCTCATTAACAAGGTATTGGTTGCATTCCAGGGTGATTATCTAGGAATGGAACCAGCAGTTCATTCATGACCGGCAATCTGCTGTCAAGAATTATGCGTGTTCCCTTATACAAGAGTTAAGCAGCAAGTAAGGGCTAGGGACTTCACAATTTCCTTTACTCCAAAGGAAATCATCATAAGATCCTGCCCCTTTGGAATAACTATGACTCTGTCCAACCTCATCAAATGTGTTGCAAGCTGGCAGGATGCAGGCAGGCCACCCATGATGCCCAGGCAGAAGATCACTCATCAAGATGGTTTTCATAGACCCATCCCACCAACCCCACCAGAATTGCCCAACAAGGCCAGCCATAGCGCAAATCCACAGCCACTCACAATGACAGGGTGGGGCCAAGGGGACCAAATGTTTCCCTCCTCTGGGAAGCTCATGGGCTAACTTTGCACCAAATACCAGCTCTAAGCAGAGCCTACCTTGCAAACTTGTGGGTAGGGAACAGGGGTGGGGAGAGAGAGAGAGAGAGAGAGACAGACAGACAGACAGACTATATAATACCACCCTGAGATTCCAGGAAGAGAGAAAGAGACAAAAATGTAATGAATCATTATTGGTTTCATTTACTTCACAGAATTTCCTTTTCCTGTAATGTTGGGGGAGGGGGAGGAGAAAGCTATATATTAGATATGTAGGCTTCCTGGTTGCTGAGCTCTCTGACCTCACATGATGGATAATTCCCTTCTCTCGCCCCCCCCCTTCTTTTTCCTCAGCCAAGGCGGCAGGAGGGACAGCTCCAGTCCCCACCTCCTTCAGCTGTCATCCTGTCAAAACAAAGACTCTGTTGCCAAGACCAGGCAGAAAGAGAGAGAGAGAGAGAGAGAGAGAGAGAGAGAGAGAGAGAGAGAGAGAGAGAGAGCAAAGAAGGGAGAGTCAAAGCAGGAGAAACCACAGCGTCAAAAGTCCCCAATCCAAGCTTCTCTCTCTCTCTGCTCTCCTCCCACTAGTGTTGTGCTGGCACTGCAGACAGCTGGATACCGAGGGCTGGAATGGCTTATTTTTTTGAAGAGAAAACACACACACACACACACACAAACACACACACACACACACACACACACACACACACACACACACCAAAACAGGGGGAGGGGATTGTATCTCTCAGCGAACACAGCAGGCGCTTAAAGAGTTTGTCTCAGGCAGTGTCAAATCCTGTGTTTCCAGGACAAGCCACTGGGACACCATTTTAACCATCACAGAACAGGGGGAACAACACAGGCTGGCATCTCCTGCTGAGACGGCGTTTTGTGCCCTTCGAGGAAGGCAGCCTTTTCCTTGTTCTTTCCATGTACACTATATCACTTGAGTCCCTTTCAGGTTGTCTACAAAGGGATCCCTTGGGCTCCTCGTGCCGAGAACGGAAGCACAACCATCAGCCGGACCCTGGGCCCGCTGTCATATTAAAGAGGCCCCTTCCAAAGGGAAAGAGGCTAAATATGATTTGAAGGGCAAACCTGGCACTTAAAGGACAGCACTGCAGAAAAAGGGTAGCAAGGTAGGCCCTGTAGAAAAGGGGCCCTGAGGAGAATATATATAGTGAACTAAGGTGACCAGACTAGCTGGGGCGGCAGGGTGGTTTGCAGAGAGGTTTATTGTGTAAGGCCGTTGAGTCGAAACGGGTCATGCAGAAATAGGTCACAGAGGGCGATAAAAATGATCACAGCCAGGAGATTTAGTCTAGGCAAATAAGAGGCACCAGATAAGTAGGGCTACTGGGTTTCAGAGCCTAGGGAGAAGGCAATGCTTTGCATTTGGAGTTTGACAGGTACAGTTTTGCAACTAGGAGAGGCTGGTTGGGTGACACATTCCAGGCTACAAATAATACTCCAGTCAAAAACTAAGCATCACATAGCATGTGCAGAGTGTTCTCCCCTCCCCATTGAAATAACTATGCCTTGTCCTACATATTAAGGATCAAAACCTACTATTTCATACCTTTGCAATAGGAGCCATGATAAACAATTATCCAATTTGGCTTCCCACAGGGGAGGGGGCGCGCGGACACAAGTTAGAACCGCCATCCCCTGGGTCTTCACAGTAGGTAAAGGGCTGCGCAAGAACGCAGTTGGAGGGAATCCATGCCTTACTGCGAGATAACTAATCCGAATTAAATCCTTTGGAAGGGGCACATCTCTCATATACGGAGGGCAGCCATTAGGCAAACCTCTGTTTCCACAGCAAAAAAAAAAACCCTGTTGCAAGCGGACACAAAATGCCAAGGCAGGCGGGGGGGGGGGAACTCGGTAAGGGCGCGGAGAGGGGAAGGGGGAGGCGGGAAGGGGGGAAGGAGCGCCTCCGCTCCGCTTTCAGGGCCCTCTTATTAACTCCGGTTTCCAAAGGCGCCACCAGCGGCCGCTTCCGCGCGACCCAGTCGACGACAACGCCGGGCGCCCCCTAGAGGCAACAGCGGGTCAAGACGACGTTGGCGCTGGCCCCCTGTTCATGCTTCTCGCCCCCCATCCCGGGTCGGGCGGGTACCTTGCAGGCGGAATAGACGCCCAGCTTCTCGAGCTTCTTGGCGCGGGGTGCGGAGCGGAGCTGCGCTTTCTTGCCCGCGATACGTGCAGAGCCCGGGCCGCCGCTGCCGCTGCCTCCCGCTGCTGCTGCTGCTGCTGCTCCTCCTTCTCCTCCTCCTCCTCCGGCAGGGCTCTCCGCACTGGCCGCCGCCGCGCCGCCGCCGCCGCCGCCGTTGCGATCACAGCTCGGGCGGGTCCGCAGGCGGGCAGCCCGCCTGCCGCCGGGGAGCCGTGGGGCAGCGCTCCAGAGCCGCCGACCCCGCCGTTGCCCCCGACGCTCCCTCCGGCGGCCGCCGTCGCTGCAGAGGCGGAGGCGGCGGGGGCAGCAGCAGCAGTAGCAGCCGCCGCCGCCGCGGTGGCCGAGGGGGTTCCCGGCGCGGCCGCCCCAGCCTCCGACGACATGCCGCCGCCCCCCGCCCGCCCGGCAGGAGGAGGAGGAGGAGGAGGTGGCGGTGGTGGGTGGCGGCGGCCGCCAGGCTCGCTCGGTGCCCGGCTCGGTGCGCCCGTCGGAGCGCTCTCGAGCCTCCCCCCCACACACACCACACCTTTTCCCTGCTCTGGCTGCCGCTGCCGCCGCCGGCTGCTCCCTCAGGAGGGAGGGGACAGGCCGCACCGCGGGCGGGTCCTGCCGGGGAGAGCGAAGGGGGAGGCGGCGGCGGCGGCGCAGTGGCCCGCTAGGAAGGCCGCCGCGAGAGGGAGACGGACATGTTGTTCTCGGGAGGCCGCCTGGGCTGTCACCGCCTAACCGCGGCCGAAGGGGAAAAGCCCCGGCGGCGGAGGCGGCGAGACACACGGCCTGCGCCCACCCCACCCCACCCCACCCCACCCGTTTCCCTCCGTGTCAGCGGTCCAGGGGCGTCCCCAACAGTCCTCGGGTTAGTAGCGCAGCCTTGGCCGTCGCCGGGAAACGCTCCGGCTGCTCGGCCGCCTTTTGGGCCCCATCCTGGGCGGTGAGCTGCCTTCTACAAGTAGCCGCCGCCGAGGTCCTGCTGGAGAAGTGCATTTCTAGAGGACACTGTCAGCGGGGGGGGGGGCACTATTATTTATTTATTTATTTATTCATTTATTTCTCTGCTTGCTTGCCACCTTTCTTGTAAGGATCCAAGGCGGCTTACAGTATTAAAAATGAAAAACAATTCATATACTACAATATTAAAAAAAAAACAGTGTTCTGCTTGTATACCGTCCCATACCACTTCAAGTACTGTAGTCTCTGGGCCGTTTACAGTTTTAATTATGCAGGCTACACATTGCCCCCCTCCAGCAAACTCAGTCAGTACTGACCTGGAAGGATGGAAGGCTGAGTCAACCATGTGCAGCTACCAGGGATTGAACCCCAGGTCGTGAGCACAGTTTTACCAGCAGTACAGGCATTTAACCACTGCCTCAGGAGGCTCAACAAATATATCAAAACAGCAATAAAGCAATTCTATTCCTTCTCCAATAATAATCAGGCAAATATGTCTTCTCACCTGGATTACCATACATGATTGCATTGACTGATTTCATAAGAACACTAGTGTTTTTCATGTTGCTTTTCACCCCACATAATGGGTTTTTCTTCTTGCTTGCTCTTTATAGTTCTAATGTTACCTTTTAATGTTCTAAAATGCCTCTTAAAATTCCCTGTTCTTAACTTGAATATGTTTTAAATGTTCTGGACTGTATATTGTCCCTCATTATTGTAAGGCACCTTGGGTCCTTTTCCAAGGAGAAAGGTGGGGTAAATAAATAAATAAATAAATAAATAAATAAATAAATAAATAAATAAAACAGGTAGTTTGTTTTTGTCAGCATAACTCCATTTCAAGCACCTCTGTTAAAATGTTTTCACACATACAGAAAAATGCACAAAATAACTTCAAAAGACTGCAAGTCAAAATATATTGAATATAACCTTACAGCTATGAGAAGAACTGCAGGTGCAAATGCTCAAAATTTATTTCTGCAACTTGTGAAAGTTGCAGGTCAGGTGTGATCCAACATTCTTACAACTAGAATACATTCAAAAAGTTGTAGGCCAAAGTTAAATTATGCTATAATTACTGTATGTAGTAGCTTGCATTCTAAAAATGCAAAAGCTCATAGCCTTAAAAGGCACACTGAAAAGCAGAGAATATCTCTAAACACATCATTTAAAAGTCAAAAGTATCATAGATGTAAATATCTAGCCTTTAATCATGTTAAATGTTCTCACTCAGCCAGGTCAGTTTGAATCTATGCAGGAAAACCCATGCTGTCCTTGTCAGCTGTTGCCGTTGCTGCTATTGCTATATGTTTGTTCTTGGCATCCAGTGTGTGTGGTTCAGTGTGTTGTCTTCCTATGTTGATGAATTGAAAATGGCCGTGTATATCTCTCCCTATATATTTATAATTCTTTCAGATATCCACAATTCCCCCAGTCTATCAATAATCTTTTTTTCCAGGACCTGCAAGTTATAGGGGTGCGATTCACCAAGGATTTTTTTTTAAATAGGAAGCTATTGTTTTTGCACTTCCTGTAACTCTAAGTGCTTAGAATCTGGAAACTGCCATTGTGGTGATAAACATTCTCATTATGACAAAACAATTGTGAATCCGTGTGTAAAACAAAGGATCTGGTACACCAAGGTACTGTAAAACCAGAATAAAATAATTACAGGGTGCGAGTCATAAGACCTGCAAATTCCCACTCGAGTCATGTTAAAACATTACAACACCTGACCAGTTACAAAGCATTTATTTCAATACACTTTCAGTTCAATATTTTTTTTCTCTTACATCAGTGCTGAACTGTCAGCCATGAATGAAATACCTTCGCAAGGCAGTGTTTATCGTCAATGATCTTGTTCCCAGATTTGGCTAGAAAATTGCCTAATAGTTTGGCAATGATGCATAGTAAACTGTTGTTCAAACCTCATTTTAAAAACAACTTCAATTTCATGGCTACTTTTTCTACACATAGCTCTTCTACGGCCACACAAAATTTCACACATTGATACCACAAGAAATTAGAGTTTTCAAGTGAACTGAAATGTGGATATGTACTCTACATATTCTGAAGTGTATCTCAACAGTGTGACCCAATAAACTTCTGCTCCTTTCCCTCAGCTCCCAGAATGGTCAGGCTTAGAAAAAAGGACACTGAACAGTTTTAGCACTGGAAGGACATATTTTGAAGCTGAGGCTCCAGTACTTTGGCCACCTCATGAGGAGAGTGGAGTCCTTGGAAAAGTCCCTGATGTTGGGAAAGATTGAAGGCAAAAGGAAAAGAGGACGGCAGAGAATGAGATGGTTGGACGGTGTCATCGATGCAACCGATATGGATTTGACCAAACTCCGGGAGGCAGTGGAAGATAGGAAGGCCTGGCAAGCGAGCTCTGGTCCATGAGGTCACGAAGAGTCGGACACGACTGAATGACTCAACAACAACAACTGAAGCCACTGCAAAGTGCCCCATGCCTCTTTCTAGGGAAAGAGATGTGCCTAACTATTGGCAGCTGCTTGGCATGCGTTGAGCCCAAGTCAATTTGTAGGTAGAGGGAAATATTTAACAGAACTGGAAAAACTGGTCCTTTGGATGTTGGTGGATTACATAAGAAGAGCTACGCTGGATCAGACCAAAGGCCCATTTATTGCAGCTTCCTGTGTCTCACTGTGGCCCCACCAAATGTTTCTGGGAGCACACAAGACTAGATATCTGTCTCCTGATACCACTCCCCTGCATCTGGGCCTTGACTGTCTCGGTTTAAAGCCTGGAGATGACACATCTGCATCATTGTTTGCAACCTGTGATGGACTTTTCCTCCAGGAATCTGTCCAAACCCCTTTTGAAGGCATCCAGACCAGATGCCATCACCACATACTATGGCAGGGAGTTCCACAGATTAACAGAACACTGGGTAAATTTTTTTTCTTTTGTCTGTTCTTACTCTCCCAGCCCTCAATTTGAGTGTATTTCCCCTAGTTCTGGTATTTTGTGAGAAGAAGAGTGTCCCTCTATCCACTTTACTCATGCCCTGCATTGTTTTGCATGTCTCAATCATTTTGTACATCTCAATCATTTTCTACACCTTAAAGGTAACTCTTCTCATCACTGACTAGATTTAGAATTGTTCAGTATATCTAAGAATTGTTCAGTATATCTGAAGAGCCTCAGGTTCCCCAGCACTGCATTTTCAGAGTAGGAGAACCGGCTGGGTTGAAGCTGTAAAACAGGCCTGTCCAACAGGTAGACCGGGGGCTACCAGTAGCCCATGAAGGATTCAAAAGTAGCCCACCAGCCATCAATTAAAAATGTGACAAGATAAGTTTTCCACCTCTACCTCCCCCAACCCAAGGACCACCACTGCCCTAGTAAAGCTCTGGGGTCTGCCAGCCCACTGTCTCAGCCGAGCGGGGCAGTTCAAGGGCCATGGCCCAGTCCCCTGCTCTCCCTACCAGCCAGATGATCGGCGCACCACTGTCTCGTGACCAATTGAATTGTTGGTGCAGAGCGGAGGAAGGGGAGTGGAGGGGACAGCGAGGGGCAGGGTCATGGGCATGCCCACCTCCTTTGCATGATGACGTCCCCCTCTTCTCCCCCCCCGAGAATTCCTTCCTCCCATCCTCCCATCCTCCTCTTCCTCCTCCCACCCCCACAGCTGCCTCACAGAGACTGTGACCTGCCGCTCTTCCTGCTCCCCTTCTGAGACATTCCCTCCTCCTTGCGCCACCGTGGCAATGTGATTGCCCCGCTGCTGGCTTGGCCCATCCCAGCTACACAGAGAACATGGCAGAAGTGAGTGAGAGCTATGGGCGGCAGCAGCAGTGGCATCAAGGGGGCTGGAAGGGAAAAGGGGGGAACAGGAGGAGAAGTAGAGTCAAGTCAGGCCCCGGCCGGGTTGGGAGGGAAAGTGCACCTTTTAAAAAAAGTCTTCCAGCAGCCCGGGCAAGTGGAAGGGGCGATCTGCGCAACCATGCATGAACCTCCCTTGCACCCATCCACACCAGTTCAAGCGGGTGTAAGGGAAGCATGTGCATGGTCAGCCTTACCATAGGAATGCATTGAAATATGTTCCCTCCAGAAAAGATTGATTTTCAATGCGTTCCTAACCGCTGCTCTACTTACAATATTTTTTACTTATGATCATGTGCTCAGAACATATAAAATTCATAAGTAGAGGTTTTAGTGTAGTAGCCCTCAGGCAATTTCATCTGGAAAAAGTAGACCTCAGCCTGTTCAAAATTGGACAGCCCTGCTGTAAAACATTGTAAAGTACAGATCCATGTAAGGAAGATACTGATAAAGCTACCCATAATCTTGAGTCTATTGATGGTGCTGTTTGCTTGCTTGCTGTAAAGATTCATGCACCAACTTTGAACGCTGCTGCCACTGCAGTTTACAAATGATGAAACTGATTGCAGTAAAGCACATTTTAGAATAAAAATGCATTTGTGTGGGGCTGAACATCCAGTGTTGTTGGCAATAGGTAAACTCCAAGAGAGAAGTTCCAAAAATAGAAGAGGTGAGCCACAAATGATAAAGCCTTCCCCAGCTGCCACCCATTTTATCTCTAATGGCCATAATACCTACAGATGAGTGTGAATACTTGGACAAGTTGATACAGGAACAAGTACTCCTTCAGGTCCCCAAGCACTTTACCATATAACTCTTAAAAGGAAGGTGCAGCACTAAATTGTCTTGGCAGAAAGAATGTTAGCCAGTGTAGGTCTTTTAAGTTTAATTATGTTCAAAAAGACATCTACAGCTTGTAAATTAACAGCTGTATTATAACTGCAGACTTCAACATGATTCACTTACAGCTCTAGAAAATTAATCCATGTGACTTGGTTTTAGAAACAAGATATGCAACAAGTCTTATGTGGTGCTACAGCTAATATTTGTTTGTTTGTTTGTTTGTTTGTTTGTTTGTTTGTTTGTTATTAATAAGTACAATGTTTGTTTTTTGATTTTTTAAAACTGGCCATCTTACCTAAGGGTTACTCTGGGGAGTTAACATAAATAATAAGAACATTACAAAACATTGCATAATCAGTGACAACATAAAATACATAACATTAAATTAAGTAGTAAGACAAGAACATTTAGAACATATAAATCATCATTAAGAAATTTTGAAAAGGCAGTAATTAGATAAAAGGCTATTGTACAAAAGTCACATGGAACATTCTGAAATGCCTGGCAAAACAAGATTGTTTTTACGAACCTTTTAAAGAACATGAAGGAAGTTGCAAGGTGGATGTGAGGTAGGGTGTGACCACTGAGAAGCTGTTTTCTTGTTCTCTCCTTCAGGGCCCCACTGTAGGTAAGCACCCTCAGACAACCAGCCTGTGAAGTGTGTGAAGGATGGGCAGCCCCTGTTGGGATTCTGTCATTTAGGGGCTTTATAAGTCAATGCCATCACCTTAAAGGTGATGTGAAAATGGACAGGTAGCCAGTGCAACTTGGCCAGCGTTAGGGAAATATGGTGGTCCTTATTTATTCCCTTCACCAGTCCGGCTGCCATATTTTGGACCTGCTGAAGTTTCTGCATCAGGAGTGTGTTGCAGTAATCTACTCTTGAGATGACCAGTGCATGGATCAACATGCTTACGCTGTCTGAGATTCTCGAGTATGATATAAATGTATAGCATTTGGTTGCAAGACAGGAAACCAAAATGCTTCAGAGCTCTTATACCAAAGCCAAACAGTAATAAACCTCCATTTATTTCCCTCAATACTACAACAGGCAGTAAAAGTCAATCCTAGTATGTTCTAACCCTGATACTCACTTAAAACTAGGTTTGCATTATTGATCAGCTACATGTTGAAAAGTCAGTTCTGACAGGGCAACTCTTTCCAGGGTTTTGTAGGCACCGAGTACTAAGGTGTGAATCACCATTCCTTGCTAGAACTGAGCAGTGTGACAATTAAAAGTTACACACCGCACATCTCTGCCACATCCCTAGAAAAATGCATAAGCATTAAAATTTACTGCACAAGAGCAATAGAAATACGATATGAGAACACTGTCTCAGTGGCCAAGGTTACGGTTACTATAGTGATAGATGTAAACAGTGGAAGGTCACTACTAGTCCAACATTTGTGTGCAAGAGCTACAGAGAGAGATAGCACCCAAAGCCAAAAGGTACGTTTTTTTACATAATTTCCTTGAGTGAAAGCAAACAATTACAAACCATGTATTCTGAATAAGAGGAGAGGAAACCTTCATGTGTTGCTTGACCGCAGCTCCCAGTCTCTCACAGTTGGCTATGTTGATGGGAATTGTATCTCAACAACATTCGGCCAAGCTGCCCAAACTTGCTTTAGCTCAAAGACCCCACCCTGAGGGCCCACCAGTAATTATGATGCATGGAAGGGGAGGATGGTCCCTGTTTCCATTTAGGAACATATCTGGCAGTCAAGAGGAAAACTTACTTCAATATTAGTGGGCACTAGAAACCATGGGAAAAGACATGATTGAATTAAGTGTTAAAGAAAGGTTGGGTTTGGAAAAAAATAACTTTAGGGTTTAGTAATATTGTGTGTCATAAATATAAAAAGCTGTAATCCAATACATCAGAAGTGTATCAAGTTCTCAGCTGCTCTGGTCTAATATTAAATTGACAGGTTATGTAAATAAAGTTTTGATTACTAAAAAAACCTTTGTGAATCAACATTTTAACAAAAATTGAGGCTTGAAGAAACTGAAAGTGGCATGAAGCATTTAAAAACTTACCTGCTTTCACACGTAGGAAAACAACTAACATGATTCCTGCCACAATATTCTGTATGTACACTATCTAAAATAAAAGACACTTTTTGCTTCCAAATGATTGTTTTGCCTTGTGTGCAATTTTTAAATAAATATAATGAAATCACTAACCCTACTACTAGAGAATATGAAGTGATCATCTCAGGTGGCAGATAGCCTAGCCTGCTTGTTGTGTCCTATGGACAGGGAATGCGTTGTGCCTTGTAACCTGGGCTCCCTAACTTGTCTCGGTGGAGGACACTGTCTCATTGTAAATATTGACATGTTTAACTCCTAGTTTCAGCCTTTCTAATATTTCAAAATGGGTAACATATCACCTCTAAGACTTATCTTCTCCAGACTAAACTACCAGATCCCCTCAAGCTTTCTTTGTAGATTTGAGTTTGTAAATCCTCTGTCATCTTGTCATAAGAACATAAGAAGAGCCATGCTGGATCAGGCCAAAGGCCCATCTAGTCCAGCTTCCTGTATCTCACAATGGCCCCACCAGATGGTCTGGGAGCGCATGAGACTAGATATCTGTCTCCTGATACAACTCCCTTGCATCTGGTCCTTGAGTATCCAATCCGGTTTAAAGCCTGTTCACCCTCTTTTGGATATGTTTCAGTTTCTGGGTAACTTTCTGAAATTGTGGTGACCAGAACTGGATACAGTACTCAGGTGAGGTCTGACTAAGACATAATACATTACTGTTGATTCCCTTGATCTGGATACTAGACCACTTTTTATGAAGCCCGGAAGTTGTGAAAGTGCTCTCCCCATCACCACCACCACAACCAAGCCACATTGCGTTCATCTTCTACATCTAGATATCTAGACTCTGGCTAGATATATTCCTGGAAAATTCAACTACAGTGTATTCTGTATTTGTGCAATTGACTTTTCCCCAAAATGTAAAACTTCATCTTATAACTATATCAATACTAAATCCTTTTAGAGTGTAGGGTGGTTTTGCTTTCTTCTGGAATCCTATCTTCCTTTTGTTAAGGGTTTTTGCTTTAGTTTCTGGTACCTCCACTGCTGAAACGTCAGTTGAGTTTTTCATGACTGCCAGCAGCTCTGTTTGGTAAGAAGAACCATAGTATATTTCAGAAGACAATGCATATTGTCTTTTAAGAAAGGTGGTACTATGAAGACACCTTGTAACTCCCCACCCCACCCCAGTTTTCATGGCTGTATTGCTATGAAAATACCATTTTTTCCATTTACAAGATGCCCCGTGTATAAGACAACCCCCAATTTTGCAACCCAAAATTACAGTTTTGTAACCACATAGTTCTCTCCTAAGCTTACTTCCATTTATAAGACAACCTTCAATTTTTAGTCTAACAATTTTAGACAAAAATGCAGGCTTATATTGCGCATGGAAAAACACTGCATTTTGTAAATCATGAAAATTTCTGCTTTCCCCTATTCTGCTGCTGATTTATCTCTATTAGGATGTTGACATAAGCTTCTGAGGCCAAGTGAATCATGTGGAAAGATGTAGAAATGCTACCTAATCTTACCCTCTCTAGAACATAATGCATATATTTTGATGGCTATTGTCCGGTACCTTCAATTTGTCTTTAGTTTTCCATGGACAAGAGAAACTAAACTCTGCTAGTGGAGACAGCAGCTAACTTATATCACCAAGGTCAGAGACTTTTTTGCTCCCATATCAGCCCCCCACGATAACTGCTGACGTTAAAGATTTTCAGGAGAATCACATAGACTGAAAACCCTTTGTTGATTCAGGCTTTATTGACAATTGAATTAGGTGTAACCTACCTTTGTTCTCTTTGCTGTGCTGTTCTTCTATAGTTATTTCCTACTGTGGGATCAAACTTAAGACACATTTAAATCAACAAGATTTAAGTTAGTAGACATGTTGAGATCAAGATTTAGGTTTGCAACGACTAATCCAACCTCCACTGATTTCAAGGGGTCTAACTCCAAGTATGACTGAGTCTTGACTCAATCTGCTTCAAATAAAGGGTGTACAGATCAGGGGCAACTACCATGTGCCCCTTGGGGGACCCTTTCACCAGTTCCTTGTCTGAACCCATGAAGATACGTATTCAGTGATTGCTGGTTATCTATGATGACACCGATCTTGTGAATGAGGAAACACAAACAGCATGTATTGTGCAGATAGACTAGAAGGGCTTCTGGTCTGGACAACATCAGTTTCAACACTGGGCACAGCATTTTATTCTAATTTTTCATTCTTTTTTGTATTAGGAGAAAGTCTTCTGCAGAGCCTTCCTAAGGCAGTCTCCATGAAAGAGGTGAGGGAAAGATGTTTTCCTTTGATTTTTTTTCTTAAAAGGGCAATGTAGGAAGCCTGCCATTCTCCACAATGTTTCTGACCATTCTCTGTCCCCACCTTTCCTAATCCCCAGATCTGAAATCCATATTGCTCCATAAGATGTTGATCATTGAATCAATTATCTTGCAGCCAGAAAGGCCAGGAAGTTTCAGTTCTAAGGTAAAGAGCATCCTCTGCTTTGTCTTCCTAATGTTAATGGCCAAAATCCCATTGCTTAGTGTAGTAAATCACACTAGAGTAGGCTCACTGAATCAATACGCATTTTCTAAGCCAACTTCTCCATATGTTCAAATGGACCTACTGTAATTGCAACTTACAATCACAAAATATGTTGCAATTACAATAGGCACATTTGAATCAACAGAATTTATAGAGGAGGTAACTCACCAAATCCTCAACAATTTAGTGAGCCTACTCTACTCAAATTTACTGTACTAAGCAACAGGATTTTGACGGATGTCTCTGGGCTCTTCTTACCATCTGATAGAAGTCCTCAATGTGCACAAACACTCTGGCTCACTTGCATAAGTATCAAACACAGGGGACATGCCTTAGTGCAGTGATGGCAAACCTATTAGAGACCGAGTGCCCAAACAGCAATTCAAAACCCACTAACTATTCACAAAGTGCCAATACAGCAATTTAACCTGAATACAGGTGGCTATAAAGGGGTGATGTCGGGTGCCCACAGAAAGGGCTCTGAGTGCCAACTTTGGCACCTGTGCCATAGGTTCACCAACACTGCCTTAGTGGGACACACACAACCCCTTAATGTTAGTCGAGCAATACTGCGGTCCAGCTATATCTGAAGAACCACACACTACCCAGCCTTGACATAGTGGGATTAGCAAGCAATAGTCAACCATGACTTGCTCACCAAAAGAAAAAGAATTGAACCTTAAATATGATGCTTCTCCAAATAATTCAACAGGACACAAACCCAGAAAAAGGTATAGAGGACTACAGTTTAAAGCTTTCTGTCACAAAAATGTGTACAGGCTACAACTTGCTTTGGGCAACAAAAACACCTACAATGTGTATCACACTGGACACATGAAGGGCCTTCTAGGACCCCTGCAGGTGCTCCAAATTTCTACAGCAACTCAAATCCCACCCGGTCTACTGGGAAACACTGCCTGTAGGAAGGATGGGTCGTTCTTTCCCACAGAATCACACCATTTAGAAAATGGGGGCAATGCAGTTTTGCTGGGGGAATGAGGTAGGGTAGATGCTCTTCATTTCCCAGCTTTCCCAGAAGAATGCTGGAATTTTGGGGGTGGCCAAGTAGCTACAGTACACCTGGCAGAGTCAATCATAAAAATCAAGAGTGTTTCTCACAGAGGGCATTAAGTATCCAAAGTAGTGTGTGATGCTGTTTGGTCTTTCCTCAAAAGCCATTTTTGGCGGGAAGGGGCTTGTTAAGAACTGGATATTAGCATGAGTTATATGTGCTTCAGCAAATTTGGGTTTTTTTATTCAGTTCAAACTATGCAGAATGTATGAAAAATACAATGTTTGATTAGTAAGCTTCTTAACTGCATATCCACACAAAACATTTTTTCTAATATTGCCATATAATTATTGGCACTTTAGGGATATATGTACAATGCACCTTTCCTCTCAATGTGCAGTTCTATTTAAATTGATTTCTCTGGAGTACACAACAAATGAGTTAAAGATTTAGGAACAGCTGAAAAACTGCAGTCCTTAGCCCTCCTGTTTGATCTGAAGTTTTGCATAAATCTACAACACTGCTGCAAACCAAACATGATTTTTGCAAACTTGTTCCTAACAAATACTTTCATAATTAGCCTTGCAGTCATAATGGACATTCAACATAAAATATCAGTACAAAGCTGGTATCCAACAAGTATGTTTAGTTTAAAAGCCTGAGAAGACCCTTGAAACATTGCACTTTGGTCTGAACAGCAAATTTATTTCCTGCCCCATGCCGTATCACAGTGCTGTGAGAATTTCCTCTGATTTCAGAAGTAACTGATGGGTTATCCTATAGCCATCTACATATTGTTCAGCTGCATCTACTATCAACCCAGATTACAGACCATACTGACTGCAGCTGATGGGAACTGGAGCCTATCATAATAAAGAGGCCAGATTTTCGATTGGCATGTCCAAACTCCAGCCCTCCTGATGTTTTGGACTACAACTCCCAGAATTCCAAGCCTGTATTGCCAATGACAAAGTACTGTGGGAGTTATGGTCCAAAACATCTGGAGGGCCAAAGTTTGGACATGGGTTAAAATAAACACACATTCAGAGCCTCTTTTTGGCCTACAGCTCTCAACTGCCAATCTCTTTTATTTTCAACCAGTATCTCCTAGTTTGGCAAGATCAACTGAAACAGGTTGCTTTATAATAAATTTCATTTTCTTTGTAGAATGACTTGTGAAGGTAAACCACAAAGTTCTAAACGATACCAATCAGAGGAAGAGTCAAAGGTGATTACCACTGATTTCAAGAAAGTTGGCCATCTTGACATTACAGTTATTTGCTCTGTATGTGAAGAAGCAGTACACATTAATAAGCTTTTTCATCATAAAAAGGCCCACCAGGCTCAGGCAGTACTGGGTTATCAGCGACCATGGATAGAACCAATTGATATAGACAAACTAAACTTCAGGAGAAAGCAACTATTTTTAAAAATGAGGCAAACTGATAAATTCACCGAACGGGAAAATGAAAAAATTGCTTGTTCATTTGATCTCCTTAAAGAAACCTTGAAGGTTGCTCCATATTTTCACATCAAGAGTCTTGCTCAAAGTTCAGTGCATATTGAAGTGGTAAGCAATCCATTGATCAAAGCCATAGCAATTTGTCAAGACAAAAATGTTGTTTGGCACACAGACTTGGAAGATGTTTTTGTTGTGTTGGACAACTATGGAAGGAGAAAGGGGACATGTTTTCTTGGAGTCTTTGATGGAACCAATGGAATTTCCGCTGCTCAGACAACTTCAGCTGAACTTCCCCTCTTATTTCTGGACCAGCTTTCTCGTGGAGATCCCTCTTACGAAGTGAGTGAAGAGGGGAAAAAAAGTGCTAGATTCATTTGATACCATCTTTCGAGCAGATTACAAAGTAAGAGAAAAAGGTTTCACCGTAAAAAAAGTCAAAGGCAAGAGATCTCGGCTCAAGACTCACGAATGGATTCACAAGGCATATGCAAAATCGTTTTGGCGGATGGACAGGCTTTTACGACTTGGGAGAAATGAAGTCTCTCGAGTGCACTGGAGTAGCTGTGCAGCTGTCACTTGCTTAGTGGAAAGGATAAACAATGAGAAGGAAAAAATGGATCAAGAGACAAAGAGCACATTTAACAAACAGCATCATGCCATACCACAGGAAGAAGAGGTGCCTGAAAAGATCATTGGAGCAAAGGGAAAAAGCAACCCAGAACGAGGGCCAGGCAGGTTTGAGGAACACCAAAGAGAAGAACTGACTGAAAGAGCAAATGCCAAAAAGGAA